>ML675603.1:70054805-70125601 GCA_007922155.1 Mesoclemmys tuberculata | reverse complement strand
CAGCCCCAGCTGGCCCAACTAGTTAGGCAGCCCCAGCTGGCCCAACTGCCTACTCTGGTCCCTGCTGAGTCACCCAGGGTATAAAGCTCTGTTGAGCCTGGGGCTAACATACCGGCCTTCCAGGACCCTTGCAAAGCCGTCAGGCCTGACCCTGCCACATATCCTCCCCCCCTGCTCAATCCCTCCGGGTTGGGCAACTTGGGATGCCAAACAATGAACCCGGGACAACCCATCAGCGTTCCCGTGGCGGCAGCCCGCTCTATGCTGGATGGTGAAACGGAATGGTTGCAGGGACAGGAACTATCGGGTCACCCGGGCGTTCTTCTCCTTGTTCCGCTGCATCCATTGGAGCGGGGCATGGTCCGTCACCAGGGTAAATTTACGTCCCAGCAGGTAGTAACGCAGGGTCTCCATCGCCCATTTGACAGCCAGGCACTCCCTCTCCACGACTGCGTACCTCTGTTCCCTCGGGAGGAGCTTCCGGCTTAGGTACATTATGGGGTGTTCCTCGTCTCCCACCATCTGGGATAGGACCGCGCCGAGCCCCACTTCCGAGGCGTCTGTCTGTAGGATGAAGTCCCTCGTGAAGTCGGGGGCAAGTAGTACGGGGTTGTGACAGAGAGCTGACCGTAGATCGGTGAAGGCTTCTTCCGCTGCCGGGGTCCAACGTACCATATCTGGGCCCCGGGCCCTTATCAGGTCCGTTAGGGGGCTGGCCCTGGAGGCGAAGTGGGGGATGAAGCGCCGGTAGTACCCCACAATCCCTAAGAACGCTCGAACCTGCTTCTTCCGATTGGGCCGGGGCCACTCCTGGATGGCTTCTAGCTTGTTTAGTTGGGGTTTTACCACGCCCCTCCCCACGACGTATCCCAGGTACCGGGCCTCTGCCAGACCGATGGCACACTTGGCTGGGTTTGCAGTGAGGCCTGCCTGCCTCAGGGTCTCTAGCACCTTCTCTACCTTCTCTAGGTGCGTCTCCCAGTCTGTGGTATAAATGACTATGTCATCCAAATATGCCGCCGCATAGTCGCTATGGGGGCGCAACAACTTATCCATTAACCGCTGGAAGGTTGCGGGGGCCCCATGTAGGCCGAAAGGGAGGACCGTGTACTGAAATAGTCCCTCCGGGGTAGAGAACGCCGTCTTCTCCTTCGCCCCTTTAGCCAAGGGTATCTGCCAGTATCCCTTGGTCAGGTCAAGGGTGGTCAGGAACCGGGCCTTGCCTACCCGGTCCACCAGTTCATCTATTCGGGGCATGGGGTACGCATCAAATTGGGATACCTCGTTTAGCCGGCGGAAGTCGTTGCAAAACCTTGTTGTCCCGTCGGGTGTCGGCACCAACACTATGGGGCTGGACCACTGGCTGTGGGACTCTTCGATAACCCCCATCTCCAGCATCCTTTTTACCTCCACTTTGATTTCTTGTCTTTTGGCCTCTGGTACTCTATAGGGCCGCATCGTGACTCCAGGGTTGGTGACGATGTCGTGGGTTACCTCCGTCGTTCGGCCGGGCCGTGTTGTAAAGACATCCCGGTATCGGCTCAGCATATCTGCTGCCTCGGCTTTTTGGTTTGGGGTTAGGTCGGGGGATACCTTCACTGGTTCCTGCGGCAGTACGTCCTGGGTCACCACACATGCTTCCCGAGCCCTGCATGGCTTTAATAGGTTAACATGATAAATCTGCTCCGGCTTGCGGCGCCCTGCCTGTCATACCTTATAATTGGTCTCCCCCACGGGCTCGAGAACCTCGTAGGGCCCCTGCCATTGGGCCAGCAACTTGCTCTCTGCGGTGGGTACCAGGATCATCACCTGGTCGCCCGGCTGGAACCGCCGAACTGTGGCCTGACGGTTATACTGGGCTTGCTGGGCCCCTTGGGCCTTCTCCAGGTGCTCCCGCACGATGGGGGTCACTCGGGCAATTCGGTCCCTCATTTGGAGCACATGCTCGACGACGTTTCTCCCCGGGGTGGGCTCCTCCTCCCAACCCTCCTTGGCAATGTCCAAGATGCCCCGGGGGTGGCGCCCATACAATAGTTCAAAAGGGGAGAATCCTGTGGAGGCCTGGGGTACTTCTTGGATGGCAAACATGAGATACGGCAACAGGATATCCCAGTCCTTCCCGTCCCTGCTTACCACCTTCCTTATCATGGCCTTGAGGGTCCGGTTAAATCGCTCCACAAGGCCATCCGTCTGCGGGTGGTAGATGGAGGTCCGCAAGGCTCATACCCGCACCAGGGCGCACAAGTCCTTCATCAACCGGGACATAAATGGGGTCCCCTGATCAGTCAGTATCTCTTTTGGCAGCCCCACTCGGGCGAACACCTTCACTAGCTCCGTGGCTATTGTCTTTGACGTAGTACTCCGCAGGGGAATGGCCTCGGGGTATCTAGTGGCGTAATCGAGTATGACCAATATGTGCTGATGCCCCCTGGCTGTCTTCTCCAGCGGCCCCACCAAGTCCATAGCTATCCGCTCAAATGGGACCTCGATAATGGGTAGCGGTACTAACGGGGCCCGCAAACGGGGCTGGGGGCCGTGTAGCTGGCATTCCGGGCAGGAGGTGCAGTAGCGCCAGACATCCTCATATACCCCGGGCCAAAAGAATCTGCGTAATATTCGGGCCAGGGTCTTGTCTACCCCCAAGTGCCCCCCAAAGAGATGGCTGTGGGCTAAATTAAGCACAGCCCTTTGGTGCTTCCGGGGCACCAGTAGCTGTAGGACCCTTTCTCCGTCCTTTCCCAAGGCTCGGTATAATAAGTCCCCCTTCAGCACAAAGTACGGCCCCGCTCCTGGGGCTCTTCCCTCCACAGGGACTCCGTTGACCTCAGTTACTTCCCCTCGGGCCGTGATGTACCTGGGGTCGTCTGCCTGGTCGCGGGCGAAGCTCTCTCGTCCCGCGCCCAGGGGTTCCATCTCTGGATGGATGTCCTCCCCCCCCCGTCTCGATCTCGGGAGGGTCCACCTCGGGGTCCGCCCGATGCCCTTCTGTCTGGGTTGGCCCTCCAGTTGCTGCCCGGGCTGGCCTGCCCACCAATGCCGCCTTCAGTCCCTGGGCTAAGATCCTAGTCCCCAAGGCTTTAGCGGCCCTCCTCTCGGCCCTGGACTTTCGGTTTCTCCCAGGGGCCGGGAATAGGTCCGAGGCTATTTCCGAGAAGACAGGGGGGTGGGTGTCAGGAAAAAGGGCTACCCCTGCGTCTTTAAGGCCCCCCCCCTGCACTGGCTGTCTCCGGAGGCAGGAGAGCCCCGAACCCCGGGAAATCCCTCCCAATGAGGACGGGGTATGGGAGCTGGGGCACCACCCCTGCTGTCACGCGGGTGACGCTCTCCTCCACTTCAATGTCCACGGGGATGGTGGGGTAGTAGCTTACGGCCCCATGAACACACGTCACTCCTGTGCGCTTGGCCTGCGTCAGCCGGCTGCGCTCTATGAACTTCCCCGAGATGAGGGTGATGGCGCTCCCTGAGTCCACCAGCGCCAAGGTCTTCACCCCGTTTAGCTTCACCGGCCTTGTATACTGGTGGGGGGTCAGGGCTACCCCCACAAGGTGGATTAGGCCACAGGAGCTCGCGCAGTCCCCCAGGTTGCACTGCATTGGCTCCTCCATATGCGGACACTGGGCCGCTATGTGGCCCCATTCCCCACAGGCGTAGCACCAGAAGGGGGCCCTCGGCACCGGCTTGGCTCTCGGGCTGGGGGGCCCGGCTCTGTCCTGAGTACCTTCGTCACCCCGCCTTCTGGTGACTTCCCGTAGGCCCTCGGGTTCCTTGGTTTTCCCCCTGGTGCCCTCGGGGTGTTCGGGCCTCCGGGCCCCTGGGGCTGGGGCAGGTCGTCTGGTCTGAGCCAGGCCCTCTCTGGGCAGCTGGGAGAGGCTCCGGGCGGTCATTCGCCTTTCTACTAACGCCACGACGTCGTCATAGGTAGAGGGGTCGTTCTGCCCCACCCAGATCCGGAGGTCGGCTGGAAGTCCCCTCAGGTACCGATCAATCACGAGGGTCTCTATAATCTCCCCTGGTCGGCGGGTCTCCGGTTGCAACCACTTCTGGGCGAGGTGGACGAGATCAAATAACTGTGATCGAGGTGCCTTGCCCTCCTGGTACCTCCATTCATGGTAGCGCTGGGCTCGCACGGCCATCGTCACCCCCGATCGGGCTAGGATCTCTGTCTTCAGCCGGTCATAGTCTGTCGCCACCCTGGCGGGTAGGTCATAATAGGCTTTCTGGGCCTCTCCACACAGAAAGGGTGCCAGGACACCGGCCCACTGCTCTGGGGGCCACGCTTCCCGGGTGGCGATTCGCTCAAAAGCGAGGAGGTATGCCTCCACATCGTCCTCCATTGTCATTTTCTGTAGGAAGTGGGCGGCTCGTAAGGTGCGTGGCCCATCCGCCCCCCGGGTTTGGGAGGACATCGCCCTCAGCTGGGCTACCACTTCTCGCATGAGGGCCCGATCTTGGTTGGCCTGGTTGACCAGCATCTGGGTCGTCTCTTGCTGGAGCCGCATGGCCTCCTGCTGGGCCTCCCTCTGGACCCTGGTGGCCTCCTGCTGGGCCGCTGTGGCCTGTACGAGGGCCCTGACCACGTCCTCCATCTTGGTGGCCACCCAGGGGAGTCTTCCTTCCCTCCTTCAACTGCTGCGCACGAAGATCCCACTTCTGACACCAGTGTGGCAAGGTGGCACCGGGGGGGGGGGGGAAGGTAGTCCACCCCCCATGGGTCTCGTGCTTTCCCGGCTCAGCCGGTGGTGCAGCCGGGGGAAGGCTTCGGGGAGGGAATGGACCCGATCTGCCCCGAAGTGCTGGGGAAATGGCAGGCGAAGCCCCCCCCCCCGCCTCTGTAGGCTGCAGGCGGCGGCCTGCCGGCTGTGGGCAGCCTGCCCGTACCCTGATTCTGCCAACTCCTCCCTGTTGGCTCTTGCTCCGCGAACCCTCCAACCTGTAAACCTCCAATCTCTAATCTCCTCCTCACTCCACACTGACTGTCTGGTGAGGTAGGCTTTAAGTGTTTGGGGCGGGGCTACCTAATTGGCCCCAGCTGGCCCAACTAGTTAGGCAGCCCCAGCTGGCCCAACTAGTTAGGCAGCCCCAGCTGGCCCAACTGCCTACTCTGGTCCCTGCTGAGTCACCCAGGGTATAAAGCTCTGTTGAGCCTGGGGCTAACATACCGGCCCTCCAGGACCCTTGCAAAGCCGTCAGGCCTGACCCTGCCACAGTACATACAGGAGAACCAAATCAGTCTCTATTTCCATAGAGGGCAGTCGCCATCTGCCTCAATATCCTCCAATGGGGGAACACCTACAGAAAAGTGTGGAGAGTCCTGCAGTACCAGAAGGCGATAGTAATCTGGAGACCAGAATCTCACTACTGAGAGATGCTCAGTACCCATGATACAGCAGGAACTCTGGTTCATCCATCACAGACAGGTCCTTAGAGTACCTGAATTCTTGTCCTGAGTAGGGGACAACATGGGAGCCAAACATGCCGGCACTATCAATTGGGACCATACTGATGCAGGTACTCATGGTGTCTGGCGCCACTGTTTGATCAGTACTGCTGGTGCTAAATGGGTAGGTACCAACAGCAGAGTGTGCCAGACAGTACCAGTCCAAAGTGGTTATGCTAGCCCTCCTTGCCCCCTGTAGATGTTAGTGAGGTTCTGTTGGGGTCGTGTTTCTCCTTCAAGCTCTTGGGCTTTCCATTGCTACCAGAAGAAAAGTCAAGGCTTTTAAGACCATGGATCTCACAGGGGACTGGGACCTTTTTGGAGCTGGCTCCTTAAGATGAGAGTCCACTTTTTTCTTTGGACACCTTCCCAGAAGCCTCTATAGCCTTTTTTTCCTTAGGGGATACCTGTGCCAGTGTTGAAGGCACCAAATCGGTTTGGTGATAGATGTATGGGAGAAAAGGGGGGAGTCTCCTGACCTGATTCAGAAGCTGATTGAAGAGAGCACCCCTTCAACAATCTCAATTTAATCTCCCCATGTCCTTCCTTGCCCTGGATTAGAGGGCCAGGCAGAAGTTGCACTTCTTGGATGTGTGAGACTCCCCAAGCAACACACACACACAGAGTGGTCACAACTAACAAGTATAGGCAGAAGAAGCAGTGTTTACCATCTGGCAAGCCAGGCATGCCCAGCTAGGAGAAGGCAGCACCAGAAGAGAGGAAGGAGAGTGTGTCACATCAGTCCTTTCACGACTATATCATTAACACCTAAGCATACTAAGCTAATGCTAGACAAAACCACCACCATACAAAACTGTAAACAAGATAGCAAAGGCTCGCTCAAGGTGGACATGCTAAAGCCCTGTCTCAGGCCAAGGTAGTTGCGAAGGAACTCACACATCCCTATGTAAGCTTGGTGCATAGCATGTAGCAGCACAGTACGTGTGCAGGCCGAACAGACACTGTTAATAGAAAAACTCCAATTAAAAGGCTTGGGAAGTGCACGTACACCTGAAGTGAAGCATCCACAGTCACACTACCTGAAGATCTAGTTATAATACCACCCCTATTAATATTTTAGCCCCCTCTTTCAACAATCTCCTTGAAATTCTTCCCTATGATTTGGCTGCCAAGCGTACAATTTGGGATTAAATGATTTCCAATCCCAAAAAATTCAAATGTATGCACATTCCTAATTTAACCTCTTACATTAATGGGATTTGTGCTGTAAGTGAAGTCTCAATTATTGTTTTAACATTTGTCCATTTTTCATACCTCTCTCCAGAAGACAAACAGTGTTCCAAACACAATAATTATTGATGAAACTAGTATTTTAACAATCAAGTTTTTGGTCAAAATGCTGTCGTTCAAGTTTCTTGGGGGTTTCCGAATAACATCTTTATCCACAGGTTCCACTCCCAGGCTTTAAAAAAATAAAGCAAAACTTTTTAGAATTCTAGATTTTTTTTAAAAATCACACTAAGATTTATTCACTACACTTCTGATTTACTTCAGAAACAGAACGACCTTAATCTGTAAACACAGTCTTCTCCTGCATGTATTTCCTATTCCACATTAAGTGCTATGCAGTATTTGAGTTGTATGAATGCAGTCACTTAATGTAGTATTTTTCTACATCACTTGCATGTTATAGTTTTCCATAGTCCCATCATCATACCACCTGTGTACTTTCTAAAAATCTAAACAAATTGTATAAGGCCACACATATGCAGTAGCATAAAAAGGTATGCTCTTAACCTGTGTATATAATGCCTGAACTCCTCTAATCTGGAAGAATGGGCTATACTCTTTTCTCTCCCCCCCTACAAGGAGATTGAGTAATCAATAGAAGAGGAACTTGGTGCAAAGTGTGTCCCCAGAGCAGTCACCCATCACCTGATTTTTCCCTAGCGCACACTTTTAGAAGTACTATAAGCTGTACACTCAGACATCATGATCATTATGCAGAAATCTTCTTAGATCCCTTCAAAACTAGGTCTGGCTGGTAGCCCATGAAATGCTGCATCTAACCTTGGGAGAATGACATTAGAAGGGGTCACTGCCTCAGCTTAGGAAAGCCACAGTCCAGGCCCCAGGTAGGAAGTTGCTACCACCCTTGTTCTGTAGGAATAATCCAGGCCCTTCTGACAACAAAATCTCTCTTCTTTGAAGTGATACATCTATCTGTATGGTACCTGAAGTGTTATTCTATTTCTTGATTAAGGGAGTCCCAGACAGAACTCTAAAGTATAGTTATCAGAACCTCAATAGATCACTCATTAGATAAGAATGAGCTTTACATTGTGGAGGCCACCAAACTCCAGCAGACTAAAGGAATATTCATATTGCTCCTGACTGTTTTTGGTTGGTTAAAGTATTACTTCTCCCCTATGAAGGTTAAGTTGTGGCCAGCTCATTTTTATCCTGGTCCCTCTCTCAACAGGGCACATGCAAAGCAGTGAAGCACCAGAAACTGGATTTGGTGGGAAGGAAATGAAGTCAACTGTCATCAGCATATGGGAGACACTGCAGTCTAAACTGTCATGATTTTCCTTATTGGCACTCTCTCTATACACTGAACAGAAGGGATAACAATATAGAGCTACACCACAATCACAACATGCAACAATGTTGCACCAGTAAAAGATATGCTCAGTTTTTAGAAGTGCCCATTAAAAGGCCACTTCAAAGAAGTTTGAGATGCACTTCACAAGTTACATACATAGGAAGTTGTTCTTTTCTGAAAGGATCATGGTATTTGTTTATTATGCTGGAATCAGACTCCATCAGGAGGCGAAAATAATATTTTACCTTTGAGCTGGAGGTCCATCCATGATAATATTGATCCACAAGATCTGCATGGCATTAAGAGGATTAGGTAAATTCATTAATGTAGCCAGTGAGATTAAAGTCAATGCAGCTATACTCCTGTTGAGAAAAGACATTTTATAAATTGTCAGCACAGCACATTCCTGAAGATTAGTTGATAATCCTTTGTATTCTACACTTCAAGCACTGAAAATTAGGTGTGTTAGGTTTCGATAACATTTAAATCAAGTACTAAAATTAACCCTAACTTTGCAAGGCAAAGCAGGGTGGCCACTTAGATTAATCTGATCAAAACAGTTTATGTTTTAAATATGGAAGTTTTGTATTTTATATCAATGCAACAACAAAACAAAACTCAGATGTCTTTTAGTCTGAAAAAATGGCTCACAAACTTCCAAATAATCTTTTAAAGGTAACATTGCTCTATTCCCAATAGAATACATTTTTCAATAGATAATTAAATTGCATATTTTGTTGTGTAGGTTTGGTTAGAAGAGTGTAGAAAGCTGAATTTTTATTTGGCATGTCAAGGAACGTAGTTCTCTTTATATTAATTTTTAAAAGAAAATAAAAACGCGTGGAACTGCTAATCTGAGAGACTAACCACCTTAATCAACCAAGCGAAATACTATCCAGTCTTCCTTAAAAAAATTTTTACCTAGGAATGGGACACTTCCCTCCACAGGTTGATCAGGACTTAGGAAAAAACAGACAGGAGAACGGAATCAAAGAGGCAGGCTCCAATTTTATTAATGCTGAAGGGGACGGACCTCCCCAAACTACGGGAATTAACTGGGTCCAGTGCAAGATTAAGTAGCCTCACCTCATACAACAAAAAATTATTCCTGAATCCTACCACACTTCTACTGCAAAGGAGAAATGAGTATACAGTCAAGGGGCAACTCAGTTCGCAAGAACCTAACACCACCCCAGGCTCAGACCACCAATCCCTCCTGGGCCTTGTGTTCAAGTATATCCCAGTACAGCCGCAAGTTGCAATAATTTTTATTGACATTTGTTACCCATCTGCATGCCGTACTTCTTTCTAAATACTCTTATCCTGGTTATCCTCACCTACCAAGCCTGCAGAAGACTGTGAAGTAGACAAAAAACCTACTGGACATCCTGCCATTCTTGCCCAGAGGGAAAAAACTCCTTCTTGAACCCAGAAGATGATATCTTAGGTCCACAGCAAGCCTGGAAACCAAGCTCTTATAACTACACTACCTACAAAATAAGGAGGGCAATATAGTTTTCAGCACCAAGAATCACTGAAGTGCATCCAGTAATGCTTATATTGAAAGGGAACAGGGGTTGGCTGGTGGCAGCCACTAACTCATTCCTCCCATATTGGCATATGGATGCACAAGGGAGGTTGAGCTCTATTCCAGTCTTATCAGCTTCCACGATTGTTACGTGTATTCTAGGCAGGGAGAAAGGAAGGAGCATTGTGTGCTAGAGGAAATGCATCTCTCCAACCAGGACCTTATAGCAGGAGTAAGTCAATTTTTTTTGGTCAAGGTCCAAATTTCTTGGTTAAGATAAAATCAAGATCCAAATTCCAGAAAAACATTTTTCACACCGTAAATGCTTCTGTTCAACACGCACATACAATGCTGTGTTATGTACTTCAAGCTATTGCTTATATTTTTAGTGCATCAATGAAAAGTCAAATCAAACTACTGTATAACCTAAAAATAACCTCCAAGAAAGATGTAATAAATTACATCTGAAACTTTGAGAAGTACATTGATAAAATGTCAAATAGATGCAAATATTAGCATTAAAACCACTTTTGGACAAATTTTGTTTTTAATATGTTTTGTCAAATAAAATTATTGTAGACATATGACAGACATTTGAAGTTTAAGCCTTTTGTGATTTAACAAGTGCTGTTTTCTTTCCAACTGATACTTAGTACACATGAACTCTTACGATTCAAGTTTTTCCAATAACAAATCCACACCCACCTATGTGTATTAAGCAAAAGAATAATGAATAATTACTGTGAAATCTGTTAAAACAGTATCACTATTGAAAATGTAATTTTATACAGCAATACAAATTTAGAATAAAATATTTGTGAATAGTCTATAATTATACTACTCTCCATCAGTGGGGAAAAGTGACAGGTCCTCTGTCTTGAAGTGTGGAATGAGTTCAGTCAAGGCAAGACTAAGACAATTACATAGATGATTATCAGTCTGAACAGAGCGATTGTATGATTTAATGTTGTTCATTGTTGAGAATGCTGACTCACAAATGTGTCGGACCAAACAGTCAAAATGTTAAATGTCACCTTCCTCAAGTTGGATACATGGCGTCCAGCACAAGGCTTGTTCAGAAAGATTCAGATTAAGTGCTTTCAGTGTGGCACACTGAAACTTCACAGGCTTGTAAATCAGTATGCCCCAACTGTAGTTTTGCTTTTTCAACATCTGGAAAGGATGCTTTTGCTTGATAACACCAAGTGCCATCTGCTTGTACCAGAAATGGGTTCTTTACAAACAGGAAGATGTCTAACACTTTCAAGCACTTGAAACCTATGCTGGAAGTTTTGAAGAAGCCTGTCCAGAGATGATGGCATGTGAGTCATGTTTGCAGTTTCCTGGCAGCTTAGCAGAACTGGGAAATGCAGCATCTCCCCTGTTTCAAAATCACTTTTGAAAAGACTCAGTTTGTTTTGAAATGAAGTGAAACTGCTGTGGAGACCCCACTACATTGTGATTTCATATCCCTGTAGCTTTAAGCTGAAATCATTTAAGTGGCCTGTTCAATCAGCAAAGGCCAGGATGCTCATGCCTCAGGCATCCCTCAAACATGCGAGTAGCTCTTCTGCCTTTCTCCCTGGAACGTTATGCAGATATTCTTCCACTTAAACTCGAATTTCCCAGAGCCTTCTTCGTACTTGCCCTCTGCTCAGCCAGCAGATGTCATTACGAACTGTGGCAAACGGCCGGCTTCTCCCTAGCAGGTCTCACACTTTTGCCTCTCGCAGTGGGCCAGAGTGTCGCTGGTAACCCTGTCTTCCCAGGGAGGGGGGTAAGGACCTGGGCCCACCCGCTCCTCCGGGTCCCAGCCCAGGGGCCCTCCGAGTAGCAGCTATGCACTGCTGGCACCTCACTCACAGCTGCAGGCTTTTCCCCTGGGACACTCTCCCCCTGTCTTTCTGGCTTCTTGAGCCCAGTACCTGCTTCAGGACTCCACCTCTCTCCCACACACCACTGTACTCTGTTCTGTTCTCCTCCACTTCTCCACACACCACCGTACTCCGTTCTGTTCTTCTCTACTTCACACACTCCTCTGCTCACCACACACCTACTCCTTCCACTCTACACTGTCTCTCAGGAGTAGAGGGTTTTTATAGGCACCTGGGTGGGGCCTTAATTGGTGTCAGCTGACACTAATTACCTTCTATGGACTCTGGCTAGTCTATAGGGCATAAAGCTCAGATCATTCTAGCACTTATATAGCGCCCTTCCAGAACTTTCCTACTGCCCCTGCCCTTGCTATACCACAGAACCAACAGGTTATCGTAATTGGCAGATGCTTCTGAAAGAAAGCTTTTGAACGGTCTGTGTTGCAGTGATGACTTGGACCAAAGGAAGCTGACAAGTTTAATCACCGCTGACATTACATTAGCATACTCATCACTAAGCTTTAAACAAAGTGCTGTCTGATGGATTTACACAATGATAGGAAATCAAATTGGGGTTCAGATCTTGCAGACGTTTCACAAGCCCTCAGTGAGTATCAATCACAGCAGAAGCTCCATCTGTTGAATCTAAGTCATGTCAAAACCTTCATTAGATAAAGCAGTCTGAACAGAATTAAACAAATCCTCACCCATCCTGCAATTGTTATGCAGTATAAGAGAACAAATCTTTCCCAAATTTCTCTCCATCAAAAAGAAGGAGGACATAAAGCACTAGCTGTGCTGTGTCCCTGATATCACTGGATTTGTCCACTGACGTGGAAAATTTTCTAATTTTCAGTTTCTCACAAAACTGCTTGAAAATGTCCTGTGCCATCATCTCAGCCTAATAGCTGTTGTGTCTGAGAGTGGTAGTTGCTGAAAGCATCAAAGTCTTTCTTCTCTGCAAGAAGGGCTTCAACTGAAGTAACCACACACTATTTAATAGCCAACACATCCATAAAAGATTTCCTGTGTTTTGCCCTTGCCTACACTCATCTCAATGAAGCTTCAGTTGCCTTTTTCTGAGCAAAAAGTAGCCTTTGAAATATTTGTGCTCTGAAAATATGCATTCTTTAATGAAGTGATCTTGACTGATCTTAAAAGGGAGCCCAGTGGATAGTTGTGGTCAAAATTTCCTTGCTTTCGCAGTGCCGTTTGATGTTCCCACCTTTAACAGCAGCCACAGTCACCTACAAATTAAACATACTAGTCGACCTTGGATGTTGTGGCAAAATAAAACAGTAAGCATCAGTTCATTCTTCTTTAAATGAATGGTTTTTGATGTTAGCTCTCCTTTTTTGCTGCCATGTTTAAGCACAGTGCTGTTAAACGTCAAAAGTACCAGAGGTGAGATTACCTTGGCTCACTTTTGCTACTTCTGCAGTTCCTGGCGCTCTTCATGCCCCCTCCACACACACAGGCCAGGGAGAAGGTGTAGAGAAGAAGAGAAGAGGGAGAGACAAGAACCCTCCCCTTGTCACAAGAGTAAGGGAAGGAAAGCACGGAGCTGCCACAAGCCACTGAACTTTTTCTTCTCCTTCCTGTCTCCTGTAAGAATGGTATCTGCTCAGGGGAAAGGGCAGAGAGCACCATCTGCTTCCTGCAGCATCCCTGATTGGCAGCAAGAGAAAAAAGCAGCCAGCCAATCAGAGGACGTTGCTCCAAGATAGACAGGTATGCACCCCTCTGTAGCTTAGGTAGAATAGTGGACATTTTAATTGCAGAGTCTGTGACCCAGGGGCACCATTTCGGATTGTGACTGGAGGAGGGAGGGAGGGAGGGAGCTAATTCAACTGTTGTTCCAGGGGCTGCTTGATGTCAGCCCCACAAATGACTTAAAATCCAGCTGAAGCCCCATGGCGAAGAGCTGAAGTCTCTGGCGGTCTGCACTGGACCACGGGCCACCTATTGACTACTCCTGCCCTGTAGGTAGCCATTATCCTGCCACTCTGATCAAATTATTCTTTACCATCTTGGGGGGGGGGGGAAGAGGGTGTTTGTCAAGATGTCAATATTGGTTATTATGCCATTTTTAAAAACTGACAAGTCATACTAAGTAAATACTAATAGTAAAATAGAAAAAATGATTGATTAGGAAACTTTCACAATAATGATCAATGTGCCTGCTAACTTGCTGCATACCAATCCTTTAGAGGCTACACTAATACTTATCACAGGCATCTGTGCAGTGTTTATGAAACTCAACTCATTTACAGTGTAATCGGATGCTTCTGACATTAGCAATGACATTGCAAACTTACGTGCTTAGTTGAAATCTAACAAAATTTTTTATGTTATTATAAATTCCTTTACCCTCTTCAATTGCAGACCTGCAATTAGAAAAACAAACACAACACTTATACAGTTAAATCAATTAAGGTACTGCAGAAAATCTGAAAATAACATTGTTAAACTACTTTAAAAAAGGGAATTCCAACAGTTGTAATTATATTTTTAGTAGCTGTCAAATTTCACAAAATGTCTTCTAGTACACTTATGCAATTATAATTATGCTTCTTAGCTTTTCTGTTATTACTAATGTAATGATATTAAGCTTCTCATTCCAGATCTGCTATAACGGGACTTTCAAAATAAGAGGATATAATTTAAAAAAAAAAAAGAGATCACCTTAATACCTGACCCTGAAGAGCCACCTTTAAACCATTTGAACAAGAAACTGGAATTTCCTGATGCTATGTGGCTAAATCAAAATATATTCTTTAAGGAATAGTCAGCTCGAAGAGTTTCAGAAGATCAGTTTCAGAATTTAAGAGTTAGAGCATAACAAAGTTAACCTATTTGAAATTTATAAGGCTAATTGTGGAGTTAATATCTACTGTAGATTAGATAACTATGTTTGACTGTCGGGGTCCTATTTAGATAGGACAATATCTCTATTCTTGTCTGAATGAATACAAGCAAACAAACAAAAAGGATGATCAATTAGTTACAGAGAGATGGTAATGCCTGCAAATGTTTTCATCCACAGACATTTCAATAGTTTCTTTTCATAAATAAAATCAGGATTAAAATCCTTAATCAATATTCAAATTTTGTTCTAAAAGATATGCGCTAGAAATTATTTTGGCAAAGTTCTATGGCCTATGTTGTATAGGAGATCACACCATATGATCACAATGGTTCCTTCTGGCCTAGGAATTTAGGAGTATGAATATATTTGTAAAAGCTGAAGTGTCTCATTTATGCAAAAGTTGGCCAAAGCCCAAGAGGAGTGTTCTGAAATTGTCCTGTTTTAGTTTTCCCCCACACAATGAAAGTTCAGTTTACAAAAGAGTTTAATCTTAAAGAAAAGTTCAAGATGGAAATCAGAAGCATAGACTAGGAATAGGAAGGATGAAAATTAGAGATCATTATGCCATCTGGAAGGTAGAGTTAAGCAGGCAGTGACAGAAATATTAGTGTAATGCAACGGAGTGTACTCCAGCTATACTACAAGGGTGTTTGTGTTAGAGTAATTTCCTTCAAGACGAGATGTCAAACATCCCCATGCTTATGGTTTTTAAGACAGCCAAAATACCATCACTGTTCTTTTCAACTAACTGTGTTTTGTAGGAATATTACTGCAAAACGACCCAAATTAAACATCGTTTTAGAAGCTACAATTGACAGCTACTTTTATTATGAATTTTTTGTTCCTTCTTGGAGTCAGGAATCCAGTGTCAGCAGGTACAACTTGATTTATTTCAACATAAGATAAAGAAGTTTAAACATTTCTTATATTCAAGCTAACTGTGCCTACACTAGACTTCTCTTTCAGTTTCCCATCACTGCAGCTCCACTTGTTGTAGCACTGCTACAGATCAGACACATTTGTTTTTATAAATACATATAATCCCAGGGTGGTCTATACCCTTGCTCAGAGCAGTTTGGATGACAATAGTTAACATATGGATGAGGTGTCTACACTGCACTCTCAGTTACCACCACTAGAAACAGTAGAAAGCGTTAAGGGGGAAAAAGTTCAGTGTAGAGTAGGCCTAAGGGCTTAAATAGTTTCTAACAACAATGAGCATCTAAGAAAGAGACCCCTTCATCTCCCACAACTCCCTCCATAGAAAACTGCATACTCTTGCTGACAAGCTGCCCAAGTCCTTATGAAAAGTAACTCAATAATAAAAAAGCTTATTTAGAACCCAAGAAAATAACAGTTTGAATAAAGACATTAATGGTTTTTAGACCGCAGGACAAGCTAATCAGCACCAAAGATCAATTTTCTTAGGCTAGGCACAGGAACTCATATGTTAACTGCAGCTAAGTTTACAAGTAAGAAGAAAGTATCCTCTCGCAAAATATAGTTCACTGGGGGGGGATAGGTAAAAAAGTGAATGCTAAATAAAATAAAGATTAGGAAATCAGCAAGTGTTTGCAGAAACTAGAAACTTACATTATTGTCTGAAAATCATCATCCACTAGGATCATATCTGCTGCTTCCTTACAAACATCTGTTCCAGTCTGCCCCATTGCCACTCCAATATCTGCCGCCTTCAGAGCAACAGCATCATTCACTCCATCTCCCGTCATAGCTACTACTGCACCATTATTTTGTAGGGACTACAAAAAAGGAAAGGATTTGTTTAAGTCAATGTTTTTTCTATCTTAGATCAAGTAATGTTATTAGAAAAATGGTATTATGTTTCCATTTAAGTCTTAGTTACTGTACTCCTATCCAGGAAGGCTAGTTAAAAACCTAGGCTTGAAGAGAAGTGAGAGCATGTCCAAAAGTGGTATTCAAGAAAGAATCAAAAAGAGCAAATAAATAAACATGTATTTCTTTATGCCCTTTAATACTGTTTTCTCCTACATTCCTCTCATTACATTCCAAAGGTTCCTTAACATTTGATTTCTCTCTCATCTTTGCTCTTTTGCTTGTGCTAGTTACAATCTTGAGAACATCTCTATTTTGTAGTCACTCTTTTCACTATCACTTGGGCCATTTTCTTAGCAGCAGAATTGAAGCATTATCTCAGAAATGGCTTGAAATTCATATCTTTTCATTCTGCTCTGGGATGCAGCAGAAATATGGATTCCCATAAGTTTTTGTCAATTCAACTGTGGTGCGACAATCTCAAACTGGGCCTCTGGCATCTGAAAAAGTGTTACATTGTCTAACAGCAGCTGCATGTAGTCTCTCTGCTGGGCACTGTGAGGTTTCCCAACTTGTCTTCCTTCCCAATACATTTTTGTTTCATAACCAAATACATTTCAAACCCATTTCATTCTGACATATTTTAACCTATTATATTAGTAGTAATATAAAATATTATAAAATATGATAAAATAATGTCAATTGCAGTTGTCCTGCACTACTACTACTAGAAAAACATACCTTTATGATTTTCAATTTATGTCTGGGACTGGCTCTGTAAAACACTGCAACCTATTAAGGAAGTGCATAAAAAATGAACGTTGAAACCTTTCAGAAATTAAGAATTGAAATTGATACTGCAAGATTAGATGATATGAAAACACTCAATGCCAAATAACACCCCCATACCATTACCTTTAAAGCAGAAGCATTTAGGGAGCTATGTTTACATTAATCAGATTAGATGTTAGCCTACTTCATTGCAGGTAATAGATTTAAAGAATACTGCAGTCCTCATTTTCGCAGACTGGCATTCTTTTGTAAATGATGCAGTATTTTGGAATACAAGGTAAGAAAGAATCAAGTTTGAGCCTCTGGTTAACTTTTGTGTCTTTTAATTTTAGTAAATCAAATGAGGTTATTCATCAGTCAAGCAAATAAACAATCCTTTGCAAATAACTGCTTTGTTAGAGGGAGTTCAGGGACTGATTAAAACTAAAGGCTTGGAGAATTTTCCATAAGAAGAGACTATGCACAGTTTAGAGGTGGTGAATAAGTAGAGACATGACAAAGGTATAATGAAGCATATATACAAGGCTGATTGGTAACTTCTATTCATCTTTTCCCAGGAAACAAGAATAAGAGAACTTTCAATGAAATTGAAAATGTCTATTAAAGGAAACCTTGCACAATTAACTGGTAGTAATTCATTGCCACAAGGTATCAAAGGCTAAGAGATTAGCAGGACCCAAAAATTGATTATACAGATCATGAAAACATCCAAAGTTACATTAGTAAGGTTTAAAAAAACCAAAAGTTTGGAAGGGATACTTCAGGTCATATGCCAACCTCTAATTGAGAGAATCAAGACAAAATTTGGGACAAGCTATTCCTTAACTACCCACAACAGGGTTTCTTACACCTTCTTTTGCAGCATCTGGACATGGTCAGATTAAGTGGACAGCCTGATCTGCTACAACAGTTTCCATGTTCCTAAATTAGAGGGTTTGGCTTTTCATAATTCATTGCATCATCAATTTCTTTTAAAAACATCTTGTTAGTTTCTTAGGAAATATTGCTGTTTAGCTCTTCATAAATAAGAATGCTTCTCACAACATAGGCAACCTCCTTTTATTACATTACTATAATTAGTGATGGAGGGTTTTATTAACCTTTGGTGCTATTTGTGAAAGCTGTTGAATATCCAAAGCATCTATTTCTTCTCCTGAGACTGATTGTGAACTTTTTGAATATAATCCAAGGCGACTAGCTGGAATGAGAAAAAAAAATGAAGACTGATTTAACAGACCACCAGTTTTTCTAGTGTATGAAATACAAGATTATTTTGTGCATCTATTCTATTCTGCCTTATAAAATTTACTATATGTACATTCACTTTAGAAACTTCTTAACTCAATTATGGACTCAGTAGACTGGAGTAGTCATCTGAACTCTTGAGAAATAACAAAAACATGTCATGAAGTCTATTCTAATTAATGTTTATATTTGCATTGGGAGGGTCAGTACCCATTCTGTTAGGTGCTGTCCAAACACAGCAAAATGACAGTCTCTGCCCCAAAGAGCTTACCAAAAAAAAAAAAAAAAGGAATAGGGAATTAACGAATGGATGACAACTGGTAGAGAAAGGATGGGGTCATAAAAATAGGATATTTTAACCCTCTGTGGGAAAAGAAAATACTCAGAGAAAAGTGAAATTTCAATCTAATGTAACTCCCGTTACAAGCTTCATGATCACCCCCCCACAAAGAATCCCCCGCTCTCCCTCCCCGTGACAAGCTCCTCTGTAAACCAGTAAGATCAAGTACAGCAGTTTAGCTAGGTAACTTGGTTCAAAGTTTAAAACAAAAGATATTTTCAATCTGAAATCCAGTTACATACACAAAAATTATTAGAAATAATTTCTGGTACCATACAAGCCCTCAGTAACCTGGACCAGTTTTCCTAAGTGTTTGTTTCTCCCTTGTTGCTATCTGAAAGGCCCCTGACAGACAGCAAAAACCATACAAAAATGTCCTGTGAAATTGACTGAGTATGCACTACTGCTAGACAGAAAAAACCAATTAAACTAAACCAAAATTGTCTCAATTATAGTAAATCATAGGTGTAAACAATTTTTAGACAACTACAATTGAAAAGGATAATCAATTTAAACTACATTTTCCTGTTACATCATGTTTAACAATCTTATGTCTATTAAAATACAAACTGTGTACAGTCTATACATTTGTAAATTTCACAAAACCTTACTTGAAAATTTTTAATATATGTGCTACGTTAGCCATATGAACTATTTTAGAGTAACAAACAACAAGGTAGTTAATAGTATCCAAAAAGTCAAAAATGTGAGGAAGAGGTCTATTCATACCAATAGCAACTGCAGTTTCCTGTGAATCTCCAGTAACCATTTTTATTGCTACTCCTGAAGCGATAAGTGTAGTGACAGCTTCTTTTACACCAGTCCTTGGCGGATCAATTATTCCCACCAGCCCCAGAAAAGTCAGCTGTCCTAGCTCAGGGCCAGAGGCTAATGACAGAACTGTAAAACACAAGAGAAAAACAAGTTAACCTTTTAAAACTAAACTTAATTTAACTAACCAATCAGCATCATACATTTTAACAGCCCCACCCTTCCAAAATGTGTGCCCCCCTCACAAACACAATTTTCTAAAAGGATAACATTCAAATAAAAAATTATTTGAAAACGCTGGATGACTGATCCATAGACAGAGGGCACAATGCTGCAAAACACAGACATGTGATTAACTTTATTCATTGAAATCAACGTGATCATCATGTCACATTTGTAGGATAGGGGCCTCATTCAGTAAGTAGGCTACAGTAGAAAGCAAGAGTGCTAGCACCCTCAGGTCACAATTCTCTGAATGGGACTTGCTATTAGATATTTTTTGGTATGCTTTTGGGGTGCCTCACCCCTCCAAACAGAGGGTGGGGAGGTACAGATTCCCCTTTCCCAAGCATGCCTATTTAAAGACATTACCACATGAAATAGTAATTGCTTTTGGTATTTGGAGAAAGGTCTATCAGGATCTGATTATTGTGCACAATTGCTGGTTTTCATAATTTTAATATGAATAAGAAGATTGCTAAGTGCACCAATATAGGATAGATAAACTGGTCAATCAGTACAAATTAAATATTGTCATCTTATATAAATAAGGTAAGCAATTTCAATCCACAGATGTTTGTTTTTTCATATGCTGCAAGCAAGATAAAACAAACTGTGAAACAAAGTAAAGATTAATATACCATGCTCATAGCCCTTTGCAAGACCTTGTCATGGATGGAATGTCAGTCAGCCCACAAGTTTCCTGTACAACATCTCTACCCTCTTTGTATGAACCTTATGTTAAAAATAAAAGCACAGGCAACCTTGTTTAAATATTGGTATCTTCTCAGACAAATTTAGAGGTCTGCAGAAGAAAACAAATGAAGAAATGGTCGTTACTTACTGTGCTATAGGTTCTTGAAGATGCATGGTCCCTATCTGTATTCTAACAGGGGTACGCATGCACGCCATGAGCTTGAGTCCGGAATTTCTTCAAAGCAGTGTCTTTTGACCTGCACATAGCTCAGTAGCTCTCCTCATGTTCCTGACCGAGGATATAGGATGCAGAATGGGTCGACACCTCCCCAAAGCCTCCACTTATCGCAATCCAACTGGATCTGAAGCAGAGGGGATGGAGGGTGGGTAGTGCAATAGAGAGGGACCAGGCACCTTGAAGAGCCTCCAGTTACAGTAAGTAACCTCCATTTTTATTTTGAGTGATAGTCCCTATGTGGTATTCCTCAGAGTGTGACTACCAAGCAGTTTTCAGACTGGAGGAGGGTGTGAGGAAACTGGTAGCAGAGATAACTGTAGTACTGTTCCTACAGCTGCATCCACCACTGCTGCTTGAATCAGAGCACAGTGTAACATGAAACTATGGATAGAACTGCTATACAGCGGTCTTGCATTCAGAAGCCCTCTGAGGATATGACTTGTCCCCCACAGCCCTTCTGCCAGGGCAAAAGATTCTTGGGAATTTTCTAATGGGTTTAGTTCTCTGCAGGTAGAATGCCAAGGCACACCTGACATCAGAAGAGTGAAGTCTCTTCTCCTCAGACGCAGCACAGGGTTTTGGGAAGAATACAGATAAATACTGACTGATTGATGTGGAACTCAGACACAATCTTGGCAAGGAATTTGTGGTGTAACCTAAGGGAAACTTTCTCTGTGTGAAACACTGTATGAGGAGGGTCTGCCATCATGGGTCCCAGCTCACTGACCCTTCTCACTGAAGTGATGGCTACTAAGAATGCCATCTTCCTGGACAGATGGGTCATAGCACACTTCCCCAGAAGTTCAAAAGCAAGCCTGTGAAAGTTGAAAGGACACAGCTACGGTCCCACTGAGGCATAGGTTTAAAGACCAGTGGGAAGGTTCTGATCAAGCCCTTCAAAAAAAAAAAAAAAACAACGAACTGTGGTCAGGTCTGTGAAGAGAGAAAATATTCTTCCACCAGCGGGAGGAAGGCACTAACTGCTGCTAAGTGTTCTTGCAATGAATGGAGGACTAAAACTCTCTTTTCTTCTTAAAGACTTGATGTTAAGATAACTGGGATGCTCACAATATGCATGTTAATGGCAATGTGCCCAAGCTGAAAAGTACTGCCATTCAGCTAAGTAGCCAAGTCTAATAGACTCCTTTCTGTTTTCGGTAAGGATTTCCTGAATGGGGTGGAGCTTCAGCATTCTATGTCTGACACCCATCCAAACACCAGGTCATGAGGCAGAGTGCGCTTGGGGTGGGGTGCTTGACTTGCCCCATTTCAAGTTACTTCCCCCATCCCAAGTTAGGAGATCCTGAAATGGGCAGATCCTGATGGGGGTGGGATGAACATCATTAGGAGTTCTGTGAACCAGAACTGTTTGGGCAATAGGGTACTAGCATGAGAATGATGGCTTTGTTATGCCAGATCTTCAGAATAACTTGCAGTAGTAGAGGGATAAGAGGAAAGGCATATCTGAGGTAGTCTGACCAGGACAGCATCTCCTTGAGTCTTGGCCTAGGGATCCCCTGGAGCAATACATGGGAAGTTTCCTGTTTGTCTGGGACACAAAGTCTCATAGCAGAGTTCCCCACTGTGCAAATATAGTGATTTGGACTATGTTGGAGATCTTCCACCCATGGTCTGTAGAGAAGCTTCTGCTTAGTCTGCCTGCCAGGGAATTCTGTGGCCTGTATGCAGATATGATTTCTGAAACAACAGTACCAAAGGCTGAATGCTTCCAGGCACAGGAAATGAGATCTCACTCTTCCCTGTTTATATAGACCACGGTAATGAGATCGTCTGACATTTGTGTGTGGAGTGAGCATATGAGGGAAAGGAGGCAAACCGCTCTTAGCTCCAGTGTTTATATGTAGCCTGATCTCTTATGGGGTCAAGGTCCTCTGGGCAGTGTGGCCATGAGTACCCCATCCTGTAAGGGAGGCCCCACTACGACTTCATTCAGGTTGGACCACCAAGCAAGGGAGGTGAGAATTCTGGAGGGAGTGGCAACTTTGGATTATGCAATTCCTCGAATGGAGCCCAGCTTGCAAGCACTACAAGTGGAGTATGGCAAAAGGTGTCACATAGGTGCATGTGGTTGTGTGGTTTCATAAGGAGAGACACCTATGCACTGTCGTCTGAGGTTGGCAGGTAATGAGAAAGATCAGGTTGCTCAGCGCATAAGATCTGTCTGTGAGGAAGAAAAGTTCTTGCACAGATTGAATCCAGCCATGCTCCTATAAAAAATTATTGTTCTTGTGGGTGACAAAATGTATGTCGTCTTCATTCATGCAGACACCTAAGGAGGCAAGGCTGAAGAAACACTTACCAATATAATCTCTTGGCAAGTGTAGTAAGAAATGAGCATAAGGCCTGTAAAACAGGCTATGGCATAAGTGGAAAAAGTCAAGTTAACTGAAACTGGCACAGGAAAGAGCTGATACTTCAAGTATACATATTGCCAAAATATTACTAATATACAAATTATGTAGCAGGTGCAGAAGGCACCAAGATACGAAAAGAGAACTAACTCCCTAAAATGACATTTTGATTAATAGAAATGACTAAAAGGTGATAAATGGAGTTGTTTTGCCCAAATCAGCCAATTAATGGAAAAGGGTGGTATCAGCCTACATCAAGAGGGTGGCAATTACCTACGTCAAAGAGGGCAGAATGAAATTATATGTAACAATGTATAAAAGAGGGAATCAGAGGGAACAACGTCATCCGGTCTAGGGGATAATGGAAAGTCCTGCCGCTGGGCCGTGGCCATTGTAACACCACATACAGGAAGCTGACCCAGAAATACTCTGTAGGCCACATCTCAGTGTGCCGCATGCAATAAACCTGGCTTGGGTGCCTTTGTTGCTCAGCTAATCCATGGTCACGTCGATTCATTCCATCATGAGTGCTGTCTCGGTTGCCTGATCAGAGCTGGGACAGCATCTACACGGGGACACACACACACGCACGCAGCCTACACTGATAAAAACCGCTAACCAACACCATACCACAGCAAGATTGATTTACCAGGAGCCAGTTGTCCAGGTATGGAAATACTGTATATCCTTGACATCTCATCTGGGCTGCTACCACTGCAAAAACCTTCATGAATGCCCATCATGAGTCCAAAGGGAAGAATGTGGAATTGTCAGTGTTGCTGGCCAACCATGAAATGCAGAAACTTCCTGTGTGATGGTTAAATGTCCATGTGAAAACATGCGTCCATGTTGAGCACTGTGGACCACACTCCCTCTTGAAGGGAGGGGATTATAGATGCCAATGTTTTCCTGAATTTCAGCTTTCAGATTAAGATTTGAGCTGCTGACGGTCCAGGATGGGTCTCCACCTGCTGTCCTTTTTGGGAATTAGGGGCAGTAGAACCTTCTCCCCTGGTACTGGAGGCGGGACGTTCTCTACCAACTCCCAGAGCAACAGGGATTCTGTCTCTTCTTGAAGAATCAATTGGTAAGAGGGGTCCTCAAGGGCAAGGATCAGGAAAGAGGTTCATGGAAAGGGAGAAACTCTATGAAGTATGTCTGATGGATAATTTCCAAAACCCAACTGTCTGTGGTGAGGGCAAAGAAAGTAAGACAGCCTCATGACATTGGGCCTGAAAGGGTTAAGAAAAAGCAGGCTGAAATAACCCAAAATCAACCTTTAAGGACATGTTAAAGTATTGAAGTGGTAATTAGACCCATTTCTTGTAGATAATTAGCCCAGCCACGTTACTAGAACCAAGTATTTGAAAGGCAAGTGTATATTGTTAGAAGTTATAATTGGTACTTATTCCCATTTGTCTGTGCTTACATACATCTTGATAAACTGTTTTTCCTGTCTGTCACTGTATTCTGTTGGTTCAAGGATCAAAAGATATTAACATTTAGATGGAACTTGAACGTAATAATACCATTGTTTTATTTCTATGAAGTTTGAGTAAATATCTTTTAAAGCAGTGGTTCCCAACCTTCTTGGCTCAAGGGCCACAGATATTTTTACAACCCTGAAGGGCCACTAGTGTCTGCCAGCAGCACCCCCCGCCCCATTGCAGCCAGACAAGAGTTGAATGAGGAGGTTGCCTCCCTCTATGATCTCCTGTCTCCTTGGCTGCAGCAGGGAAATCGTATGCATCTTGTAGCCCTGTGAGCTCCACCTGGGTCCCTAGGCAGTGGCTCCCTTCTGCAGCCAGGGGAACAGGAGATCAGTGCTCCCCTTCCTCTGCCTCCAGCAGGGATCCCAGCATCTATGGACCTAGGCAGAGTGCTTTCCCAAGCTCCCTGCTACAGACAGGGGGAGGGGATCGCTGACCTTCCATCCCCTTGGCTACTGCAAGAAGCCTGCACTGGTCTTTTAGCCCTGCAGAAATGCGCTCTGCCTGAGTCCTTAGCCTCCGGCTCCTTTCTGCAGCCAGCAGGGGAGCCATGGGCCACTTTTGACCTCTGGGCTACAGGTTGGGAACCACTAGTTTAAAGGGTGATTATCTTATGCTAATGTAACTAGTTACCAGTGTGTGCCCAAGAAATAAGGAAGTTACTTCAAAGCCACAAATAATTACCTATTCTTGAGCCAAGAGATGCCTGCTATGTTGTCTGCCATCAAGCGACTATCATAACCTCCTAGAGGCGTATAAATAAAGCTTTGGACCTGATCCTGTTCATCTTAGGACTGCTTAAGCCTTGACAGGGAAGGTTTGAGTCACAAGTCTAAGATCCCAGCTTGTCTGGATCACCCTGGTATTTTTCATGGAAGAAATAATACAGACTTTATGTATGGACTATCTAGTGGACAAACCTGTAAAACTGATTCTGAAAGAACTTTTGCAACTCAGCTGATCATCTCTACTAAGACACGACCTATGAACTTTATTATGCATACAGATTGTATTATACATAATCTTTTAACCACTACACACCCTTTTAAAAAAATAAATATTAAAGAAGGTGGCATCAGTGACAGTATGTTGATCTTTGTGCGCATGACAAAGTGTCCCTTGGCCTGTGTTGGGAGGACATGGAGAGAGCAGAGAAATGGGATCTCTGAATCCGCTGTCACTTACAAGGAGGTTGAGGTGGACACTCACAGTATGGTGTGTATAAAGAGGTAGTCATGATTGAAAGGGCTGTTTCCAATGTTTCCTTCTGGGGGCTGGAGTGTAAGTCTCCAGGGATTGCAGGGCAGATCTTGACTCCTTTACAGAATGTAGAGACTCATCTATCTTTTCAGTCAAAAAAAGTTGGACTCAGAAAGGTCTTGGATAGTATTTTAGACCTCTATCTAGGGAAGCCCAACAATTGAAGCCACAAGTCCTTTTACATGACCAGCCCTGTGACTAAAGATCTAGAAGCTGTTTCTGCAGCATCTACTATAGCCTGGAGAACCACTTTTGATAACAACCTCTCCTCATCCATAGAGGACTGGAACGGAGTTCGGTCTTCCATGTATAGCTTGTCTATAAATTCCACAAGCCCAGTATAGATGTTAAAATTATAGAAGACCCCTTAATCTAATATTGCTAATAAGGCCCCTTATCTGTCAGAGTAGATTTTTGGTAGTGTGGTCAAGCTCTTGCCATAGCTGCTTGTACCACTGACCAATAAGGAACAGAACGGGGAAAAAAGAAGTTAGTACTGTTAGCTGGCACAGAATAGCATCTCAGGCCTTTTTGGTGTAGTGGCTCAAGATGCTGGTGTACACCAAGCTGCTCTGGCCAGTTCTAATATGCCCTCGTTGATTCAGCCACCCAGTCAGTTCCTGTGATTGTAAAATGTCAAGAAGGCAATGCTGAAGGTCCTGGACCTCCAATACTGGGATTTGTAGATCAACAGTGACCCTCTGCAACAACTACTGATATTGCCATAGTCATCCAGGGGAGAAGGCGAAGAAGGAGGGATGGCAGCATTCAGGGATAGAAAGGTTCCTTTTGGAAGTGGCAGTATCAACAGAACCGGTTCCGGTTCTTCCTTCTCGTACACTGACAGATGAGAAAGGAAGGAATGAAAACGCCTCAGAGGAGTCCAGGCATCTACCATAGGGGTCTTGAGGACCCCAATAAGACCAGAAGGCAGGCACTATTTATTGCAGTGGCCCGCACAGTAATTGATACTGGGTGTTGCTGGGCAGGTCCTAACTGCAGAAACAGTAATGTTTCAGCTGTCTGCCAGGGCTCCTGTGCCTTCACAGAGATACTGGGCAGCTATCTCCTCTGACTCCTTCGAGTCAGAGGACAGTTCCATTTGTATTGGCAGTACTGTGCATGTGCGGATCAAGAGACACTGTGCTGAAGAAATTCCATGCTCCGGAGCATGGTGCGCAGGTGTACCCTGTATGGAATAGACACAGGGACCATCACCCAAAGAAGCGTCCATTCCCTGTGAGCACTCAGGCAGCAATAGTGGCAGTAACTCTAGCAGCCTCCCAAGCAACATTAAGTCAGGCTGACTAGTTCAAGGAAACATCACTCAATCCTCTGGCTCAAATGTGTCTGTATCTCACATCTGAGATAAAAGAAAACGGGGGAGAACCTGGGATAGCCCACATCCAAAAAACCTCATAAACCAATTCCTGCAGAAAGAGATGGCTGAGAAGTGGTGATGAATCTTATCTTTTGGGTGGCCAGACACAGGAGAAGAAACTGAAACCTGAGGTACAAAATGTCAAATATCCAGTCAGTCATATTATTTAAACCTTAAACTCAAGTGCCAGTTTCACACCTACTTCTAATTTGAAGAAATTGGTAAATACAAAAACTGAGAAAAGGCTGAGTTCAGAGTTTTCCTAAGGTCTCCAAAGTTGTGTGTTGTACCTACTTTGATGAAGTGAGTCCAGCAATACTTTTAAATGGTTTAGTAACATGTTGAGATGGTACATTAGAGTGACCTTACCCCTAAGTCCTGCAGAACCCATTGATATCTTCTCTTGCTGATACTGCTCTCTCTGTTGTTGGGTGAGAGGCAGGGTCTGCCCCTTGCTGTTATATGTCGTACAGTACCTAATCACTTGTTCATAAGCACCCTTCATAAAGCAAATCTCTGGTTTGTCCTAAGGAAAAAAATTGGCAAATGAATGACTAAAGTCCTCTAACCTATATCATACATTCTGAAACATAAGAGCTAAGCCATTCAGTTAAAGCTAAATTCTATTTTCATAGGTGTAATTCTAAACACATAATATAGTTATGTAATATATAAATTAGCAGTATTACGATAGCACATAGAAAGCCCTCCTGAAATTAGGCCATTTTGCTAGGCATTTGCCACACACACACACTCTCCCTCTCCCTCCCTGCCTCCCTCCCTCTCCACAGTTCATCCTTAAAAGTTTACCATCTAAATAGGCAAGTCAACAGGTGAAAAGGATCAATTTACAGATTCATAGAATTTGTAAGTCTCTCACTGAAATATATTTTCCTCCATCTCGCAAATCATTTTTTGTGGCTCATTTCTGCAACCTCTCCAGTTTTTCAACATCCTTTTTAAATTGTGGACACAAAAACTGTATGTAGTATCACCTCCCTACTCCTACTCATTACCACCATTTATACATCCAAGGATTGCATTAGTCCTTTTTTGCCAGTTGCATGTCCGCTAAATCCTTTCCCACAGTCACTGCTTTCCAGCATGCAATCCCCATTCTGTAAGTATGGTCTGCATTCCTCATTCATAGATTTGTAACTTTGCATGTGTGTTGTCTGCAAATTTTATCAGCAGGGATTTTATATTTACTTTCAGATAATTGATTAAAATGTTGAATAGCACCAAACCTAGTTTCAATCTCTGTGGAACTCCAACTAGAAACATCCCCACTGAGGGCAACCTTTTGAGCTCGGTTAGTTCTTAATCCATTTAATGTGTACTCTAATGATAGTGTAGTTCTAATTTTTTAATCAGTAAATTGTGCAGTTCAAACTAAATACATTAGATCTATGCAGTTACTTTTATCAATCAAATTGTTAATTTCATGAAGAATGAAAATCAGGTTTAAGACCTACCTTCTATAAAAATCATTTTGACTAGCACTAATGGCAACCAGATGGAAATCTGTAGCATAGAAAGATTATGCGACTTGCCCAAGGTAATGACAGAAGTCTGTGACTGAGTCTGTGTGCAATTCCAGACTATCTACACTGCTACTGTGGGTATAATTTGCAGCTCTGGTGGATGTACCTGTGCTAGCTTTAAATCTAGCTAGTTTTCTAGAAACAGCAGTGAGAACTCGGGAAGTCTGGGCTTCAGTGTGGCCTAGTAACTCAAGTATGTACCCAGGGACTCAGCCAGACTTACACAGCTCATGTTACTGTGTCCTCAGTAGATTAAAGGTAGCACAGGTACAGCCATACAAGCTGCAAATTGTACACATCCCAGTTGCAGTGTAAACATAGCCTTAGATATCTTGAGCCCTTGTCCAAGACCTTAAATCAGAAAGCCAGCTGTCAAAGTCTCTATGTTACATTAAATAAAAGTTTAATTGTTTTAGGTCTTGGTGAAACTAGGTTATTTTAACCTTTTGTAGATAAGTCAAGTTTTTTGTATTGTAATTTTCCCCAACTGACCACTGTTTCAGAGATCAGCAGGGGGAGTCAGTGATAAGGCCAGGTGACAGAGTTCAAACAAACATCAACACCAAAACACTGAGCCCTGGACCACACTTCCTGGGCGATAGGATGGCAGTCAACAGAAGTTACACAAGCTACACAGAGTGGCTTGAGTAACTCCCTTCGATTGCTGTGCTTCCCTTCGGTGCACAGTCTTCACTGCACCGCAGCGACAGGAACCACGTTCCTATCGTAGCAGCGCTATGCCACTTGAGGGGGTGGATTTACTGCATCGACTTCCTGATCAATTGAGCAGGTCTACACTGACCACTCAAATCGATCCAAAAAGATTAATCAGATGGCGGCAAAGTATAGACATACCCTGTTGGGGGAAGAGGTTACCTGTAGTATATGCTAGGGATTCTTCTCATCCTCCTGGATGCCCAGGTCATTTTAAAAGCCAAATCCAGCTGTTGAGCTCCTTATAATTCTTCTGCAGACTCTAGATTAACCAGATGCCCTTAAGCAGTGCACTATGGAAAGTGGGGAGGTCACAGAAGAGAACATTCCATCTCCAGAATGCTGGGGTTTCTGCTGATACTTTGAAGCTTTAACAGCAAGCTAACTTTTTTGCCCAAAAACACTAGGGGGATAGTCCATAAATCCAGGATCTGCCGCCTTCCATGGCACATGCTGTTTAGGAGCCAGTGGCTATTTCCATACTGGTCAGACTTAACAGTGATTTTTATTTTCATTAACACTGAAATATGCCACCTGAGTGTGAGTGTGATTTTGTTGGGGGGGTTTGGTAAATACACACTTTATGGAAGAAGTTATCTTTCCCCATTATTCCAGATTAAATGGTTATTTGACAAAAAGTAGTATTTGCCTTCTTGCTGTATAACTACATTGCCAAGAACACTACCAGAATCTCATGGCATTTTTATGGAGGAGCTCAAGTTTAGAATGTTAAATGTTTGTGTCATATAAACTCCCTGTGGTTTTCAACCACCACTTCAGAAATAGAACTAGTTTCACTACCAACTTTCTCTTTCAGATGCATAGGAGTAGCGTTGTGCTGCTGGCTTGCTACTCCCTTCCTGTAAACACCACATCTGAAGTTAAACAGAGATAGTGAATGGTGTACAAAGTTACTTAACAGCACTAGTATACAAGTGAGAAAACAGGAATGGGAAATGTCTACCTGTTGTGTTCTGTGCACACATTTAACAGCCATCCATTTTTGCTCTGAGCTGAAGGGATACTCTGCTTTTCTAATGTAATCCTGCTGGAGTCCATCTAGACCCATCTGTGTAAAATAGAACAGTAATATCAAAACCATTTTTATTCATTTAGTCATGCTACTAGCCTTTCAAGTCAAGTTCAAACTGCTTATTTGCATTCTTAGTTATTTATTAACCCAGTTTTTGTTTCCTTATGAAAACTGAAAGCAAATGTCTCTAGTCCAGCTTAGATAAAAGCTTTTTATAAACACTAATGAGCAAGTTGAAACAGCTTTTTATATTTCAATATATTTCAGTCACCAACAGTATTTTTTTTTACATTTTCAAATCTTATCTACTTTGCTTTTCTACAATATTGTGCCTTTCAACAGAGATCTCAGTGTCTTACAGTTATACATAGCTGAAAATATAGATCTTACTCTTGCACACTGCTCATTAAAACATATCCAACTTCTAGAGCACAAATACTTCAGTATTTTATAGCCCCTTCTTACAGGTTTTAAAAAAGCACTTTACAATGACTTAGCCAGCATATCACTGAGATATGCAATAGAGGTGACAGTTGCCTAGCTGGGAAAGAGAGAGACAGGTTAAATGATTTGTCAAAAGTTATAAAGCAACACCACAGCAGAGATTCAAATAGGGGATTCACATCTCCTTAGTCACACTGGGACTAAGATCAATAGGGGACAACCTTGAGGTACATCACAACAAAATCCCCACTACAATAAAAAGTTCATCTGACATTCTACAGCTGCCAGGACTCAACAGAGAGAATCTGGGGGGAACTCACTTTCTCTACCTGCTGTTCTTTCCTACTATAACCCTAACTGCAACCCTAACTCCATTCCCGCTCCCACACACGGCTCTGGAGGAAATATGCTGATTAAAGATACTGTATGTCACTTGTGGGCTGAACCCCACTGCTCTCTATATCTAGTTGGTTCACAACATCTTAAAAAACAGCACCACACCCCCTGCCAATAGCCAAATGCACTGCCAGTGATTGCAAGAAGCAGCTGCAGTGCACGCACCAGTTTCGATGAGTTCGTCTTACAATAAATCCCATAATCTTGGGAGTCACCAGAGTGTGGAGTTTTAGATGGGTCTCTGCAAGAAGCCGTGTGTGGATTCTGAGTCCCAGATGGGGAAAAAAGACTGAACATCATGGCATTTTACACAATATAGGTAAAGGCTACTCAGTCATACAAAAGATAAGGTCAGCTGTCCTAGTAGTTCACTGTCAAAGCACACAGACAATCTTGTTTAACCAAAGATTACTAAACTAAAATTCCCTGTATCCAACACTTAAAGAACACCCTTCAGAGTTGCAGCATTTAACGTGCCAGTGCAAGTAAATCAATTGCTCATGTGCCACTATTTTATCCTTTCTAATCCTCTCCAGCTTGAGATCAGATGCTGATTACTTGTAAATGGGCAGCACTAAACTAAATGACAATTTCAGAATTTTTGATTTACAGTTTCAAGGAAAAACAGACAAGTTATCAATTAAAAATGAAATTTAATTTATATCCAAAATAAATTGTATTTGTCAGTCTGATTTTAAATTTAAACAAGAAAACTCCAATTAATGTATTACTTCAGTTCCGTTTTCATCGCCTATTCAGCTTCGTAATAAAAGATTCTTTATCTGGTGGAAGAGGAAAGGTTTTCCCTCAATGAAAACTACTAGCTATTAGTGCAATAATTAAACACTCATTCATATGAGTGTAATGTTTCTGACAGGAGGGGAAAGCCACAATCAAATAGGTACACACCTTCATAGCAAGTGCAAGTAAGGCTCCTTCTGTTGGTTTTCCCATAAGAGTGCTGTTTCTAATTATGGCATCATTGCATACACAACCGGCCTAAAAAGACACAAACAAAACAGAATTCAGTGCAATATACAGTTCCTGTACTAATTCAATTAACAATGACTTAGTATGGTGTTGAGATCTTACCTCAACAATTCTGCTGACAGAGGGATTGTTATACCCATGAATAATATCACCTTCAAGAATCACTTCTCCAAACCTGTTATAGCCTACTCCAGTAACCTGTAAGACACAAAACCAGCCAAATACAGCTCAAAATGGAAGACTGCTAAACTTACTAATTCATTCTATAAATCCACTATCTCCCAAACAAATAATGGAATGGGGTCCTTTAAAAATGGAAGTTATAGCAAGTGAAAATCGCACATACAACACTCCCTAATCAGTTTCCAATGCAGAGGGGTTGAGGTTAAAGAGTATTCAACTCAGTCTGTGGACAATTAATATTTTTATAGAACCGTGAACTCAGATCATATACTTTCCAAATCAGTAATTCAAACTCAGAGTTAATTCAATAGTCTTCAACTGCTATATTCTTACAGTTTTTCAGTGGTAAGCAACAGTTTAGGATATTGGTCTCCTACCAGCAGCTGTCTCTTACTCTTTTTACCCTTCTCCCAAGGGCAGTTAATTGGATTACAATGTATACTCGTGCAGAGGGTCAGGCAACCACAGCCAGAAACATAGCTATGAACTGGGCTGCCTGAAGAACACCACAGCAGGTGAGGCCTGGGAGAGACCAGACTCTGAAGACAGTTATTTTAGATTTATTAAATATTTGTATTGCAGTAGCACCTAGAGGCCTCAATCAGGGCCTGACAATAATTCCTTAGGTTCGTAGCATGAATCAAATACTTGTGTGCCCAGGTTTAGGATTGAAGTTCCTTCCAGTGAAGCATCTGGTATCGATCACTATCAGAAACATGTGATCTGATCAGATGAACCACTAATCTGATCCAATGTGGCAGTTTATATTTCTAAACAGGTTCTAAACTAAAAGGTAGAGTTTAAAACTAAGATTCAGAAGCCTTTTCACTCATTTCTCCCCTTTGGGGCATGAGTGTGCTCACGCTGAAGTTACTGAATCTTTGCAATTCTCAGTCTGCACCATGGTTTCACTTCCACTCTTCTCCATTCCATTCATTAAAATGATCGGCAATGAAACAGTTACTATCAACACCAAAGTGTCATCACTGAAGAATCAATTCTAGAGACCAGTGACATTAGCAGGGTGGGGGAGTACACAATTATGTCAACTTGTCTACATAGTCAGTAAGGTATCACTATCAATTAAACATGGTTCATATTTGTAACGTTTTTCTTAGTACCCATGAGCAGAAAAATGATTTTTCTATGTTTGATGCCCCTGCTTTAAAGGCTATTACTGTACAACTGGATTTCATTTTTATTCACATGCTGCAGCAAATAGCCATCACAATCTTGTTTTCAATAGTGATGACAAAAACTGAGCGCCTCAATATTCTTTTTTTAATCAGAACCATCCTCATATGACGGGCCATTATCTTCCTGTCAATTTTTATGGAGAATTCCCTATAGACAGAGCAACTGGGACAACATGGCCCAGGAATCTCAAAATACTGAATCGGCATGGGAACAGAACTAGAGGTGGTTCCCTCTAGAACTATACTGGGGCACACAACACAATGACATGGCAAAGGTTCCACTCCCTCAGACAGCTCTGAATTTGCTGTAATTAACAGATTTCAGTCTGGCACCATTTATTTGCACTAGAAGTCCCTGTGGAAAAAAAGTTTAAAAATATATGCCTACCACATACCTCAGCATGCTGTCCATCTGAAGTAAAAATATGAGTAACAGTCATTTCATTCTTTGTCAGAGTTCCAGTTTTATCTGAACAAATCACATTACAGCAACCTGAAAAAACCAATTAATTAATTTAAGCATAAGACAGGAAGTCTTGTTTGAAACAAGATGAGTAGCTTATGAGCAAACAAACCTCAAAGACGATAAATTTATTTCCAAATGCTTTGAAACTTGAGATAAGATGTTCTTGTTACAGAAGTTTATTAGATGGAGAGTGTTAAAATACGTAGTCAGTTATGGTTTTTACTATGCTTTAATTCTCACTATCTCCTCAAGATCACGTATACGCCAAAAAATAGTAATACTGTATCTACCCAGTTTACAATTCCATTTTTTTGATTTTATAAAATCCAATGCAATTTTGGAGTTTGTTTGGGGTTTTTTTAAGCACAGAGGCAAAAAATTTCTAGTCACTTATAAACTGATTTAAAGGATTCACCACAGAATTGTCAATAAAACAAAACTAATCAAAGAGTTATGAATACAGCTAAGAATTATAATTTTCAAAAATATTTCCATCTTCCTGTTTACTGAACTGCAAAAAACTGTATTAATGACATGTCATAAAATGTTGTGAACAGTAAAGTTTAAAGCTCTTCTTTCCACAGCAGCCACAAGTTTTCCCTTACATGTCAACAATATTTATTACTCTAGCAAAGTTAATGCTGCTACATGAATTTCATGACTTGAGCATTTAAAATTTCAAGTCAAAGTTGCATTAAATGTCTTTTTGTATTTTAACTGTTCCAAATTGACTGTAATTAGATGGCAGAAATTTCTGCAATGTGTGATTTATTGACCGTACAATGCAAGAAAAGTAACAGCCTCTTGAGATAGCGTGTCAATGCCTTTGACATTTTGTCCACTCTAAAGGGTAGAAGAGAACGTTGCAGCGTTGAAGCACTCTGCACATCCACTAGCATCAATGCACTGAGGCACCATATACGATATCGAAGTGTCTTCAGTCAAATATTCACTAATTTTTTTAAATATAAAATACAACTTCATGCACGACATTAAAAACATACATACTTGAAAAGCTCTAAGTAGACCTCCTGACTATGCCCATGCAATTTTCTTGTACTGATAAACTGAGAAGTGTTGTTCACAAATATCTAAATACATGGCAACTTGTCAATTCTAAAAGCATCAGTATTTTAACTGGTGAACAGTCTATCTTTGTATTATTTCACTTGTGAAACTACAGACCTTCTAATATGACATAGACCAATGAACTCTTGTTTGTCTGATGGTAGGCTCAAAAACCCAGAGAAAATACATTACAGGGACTGCAATAAATTCAATTGTGTAGAAATTTTTGTAAAAATGCTTCAATTTAGGAGTTGCATATTTAAAATATTACCACCATGTTCTTGCTAACACAGTAGTTCTAACAGACTTTTTAAACTTTGTTTGTTCTGTTAACAGTCATAGCACAATATTTATCATTTTGGTTTAGTCATACCTAAAGTTTCAACAATAGGTAGCTTTTTTACAATAGCTCTTTTCTTGACCATTCTCATCACACCAAGGGCCAATGTCACTGTCACCACAATAGGTAGTCCTTCAGGGATTGCAGCTACAGCCAAACTGCAAAAAAGTAAATATTCACTAGTTTAGAATTCAAGGTACTAAATAAAAAAAAGCATAATCCATTAAATTATACCAACAAAATGTTTTATTGGTACACTGACAAAACAAAGGAAACAGCTGCTACTTTGCTCTGATCACATGCCATGTAAGGTGTCAGATTTTTCCAGATGAACCAATACGCCATTGTTTCAGAGTTTACTGTTCAGATGCATGCATTCAGGTGTGCTATAATACTTAAGCAAAATGGCGAGAAAATAAAGGGTGGAAGATCAATTTTGACATGTCCTCCCCATCTAAGACCCTCAAATCCCAACTAATAAACTCTGAATTGTGCACAAATTACCAGGTAAAAGGGTAATTCAACACATCATGAACTTTTCCATATATAGTCCTTTAGGAAAACATCAAGCTTCCTCTCTAATGCAGACTGCACCATTGATCCATGACTGTCACCTCCAGTCTGGGGTACAATACACTATATTTAGGATTAGTTTACATGGATCTTTGAAAAATTTAGCTGGTGCAGAGTACTTAGCACTTCCTAGTTGCTCACAAGTGTAATTCAAAGAGCTGGTTTGATATACAAAGCTCTATATGGTCTGAGTCTTTGCTGCCAAAAAGATCGTTTTTTCCTATGCACTACCTAAATTGGAATGCTGAGACAGATTTCCTAGAGTAGCTCATTGGAGCACCTAATTTAATGGCCATTCTTCGCAGGAGGACATCTTTTGGGGAACTTCCTCAGCAGTAGAGGGAGTGAGACTTAACCTTAGGACATGAAGCAAGACATTTATTTTCTCAAGCATTTGCCCGAGTCCATCAAATAAGTGAATTCTATTCTTCTGGGTTAAAATTTGTGTTAAATATGTTATACAGAACCTAAACTTCTGGTTATTACAGTTATTACGAAGGTTCATTGTGTTTTAATCTGCAACTACATCTAGAGATTAGGCCACATATTTAAATAAATCAAGCGCATAAAAATGGAAGTGACTGACCATTCTCATGTCATAGCAGAATATCTATTTTCAGTTTATATGGCATTGTTACATGTATTTCAAACAAAAGTGGCTTAAAAGCACAGTATTATAGAGGCATACCATAATACACATGCAATTAATTTTCATTGTTTCACTTTATTGTTCAAAGTTGAATATTTTTCACTTTGATATGAAAATCTTACCTCACACCAATAGTAAACATATCAAGGATATGCTTTCCTTGCAGCCAGCCAACCAGCATAATAACACCTATAAACAGAATAAAACAGGTGTGTTTCTAAACATAAAATAATGTAGGAGCTTCCGGATGATCAAATGTTAAGCACACCTAAATTTGTCATTTATACTATATCTTGCTGCTCTAGAACCCAAGCTTAGGACATTGTACAGTTTAGTTTTCTTAGCTAGTGTAATGCAGGTTTGCTAGCATGGCAATGTCCTTCAGCATCAAAAGTGAAGTAAAATTTGTCAGCTAAACTACTGAGCAGCACTGGCATTAATACCCAGAACCAAAAAAAGGAGGCACAAATGGCCATGTAAAAGAAAAGGAAGATATAGAGTAGGAAAGTATCAGAAAAATAAGACAACTGGGAAAAGATCTAGAGCGCTCATAAGGATGTATGCAGCAAGTAAAGCCCTGCAATTAGAAAAGCAACATTGGTTGAAAACCCCTGAGCCAGCTGCTGATCCACACTAATTAGCATTGACCAATAAAATTGAAAGTAAGAAGAAAACTGAAGTGCTTCTAAATCCCAAAATTTTCCAAAGATCAACATTGTTTCATTTACAACTACATAAATGTTTATCAGAAGTGAATTATGGATGTTACTAAAAAACTCAAATGCAGATACAAATATTTTCTTACCTATTATACCAAAGGAATATAAGGAAAGTTGTTTTCCTAAAAGGTCCATGCTCTTCTGCAATGGTGTCTTTGGAGCCTTGATTAAATGTAAGAGTGAAGGGTGACAACTGAATCATCCTTTAAACAAAAATGTAAGCAACACTACAATAGAAATTATGACACTAAGTTTCTAAAATATAAAAGTTTAATGAATACTCTGTCAAGGTTGAGACCCCAAAAATGTAGATTTATCAGCCACATTTAGGTTGTGGAAGTATCCATGCACTTTGCATTATCTAGTGCTGTGTTCCATTATTGTGAGTAGTAGAGCTCAAGACAAACAATTCATTAGAATGAATATCTAATACTTCTTTAGCAGCTTCCTAGTGCTCTCACTGTACCATGTCTTTTATAAGATTATTTATCTTGAGTATTTGTAAATAGGAAAAGTGGATTAGAAGTTCTGTAGTTCTAGAAAACAGACAATCCCATTGCTCTGAACAACAGAGGACCAAGTATGACTTTTTCAAGGTCTAAACAAGGTTAAGACTCATGGAAGGCCATAACCAGCAAATCTCCTGGGATATGTAATCTGCAGGAGAATCAGAATGGCCATTCCATAGAAAGGTACACAACACCCTAATGCCAAAAAACCCCCCCAAAAACATAACTAGCTTCTGTGGAAAGCAAGTTAGAAACCATAAGATAAGAGATAGGAAAGCAGATGTTTATCTACACAGTAATACAGGTTATACATATGACAGATACCAATGCTTTATTAAGTGTCCAAGAAAAGCTTTTAAAAACTAGAATAAAAGCAAAGCATCAGAATCCTAATGATACAACTGGACAGAGAATAGCCAAATTGCCTTTGTACCTCAGATTACTTCCCCTTGTGTTGGAGTTAGGAATGAGCCTAAGCACTATTCAGTATTTTCCCCAAAAAGGTTTAACAAACCAGAACCCAGATTATTAGTTTATACATCAGATTTGGGAACTCAGGGATGCAATCATGTCTAGTTTAGGTACCCATGAAGTAGACAAATCAGTGTTCTGACTTCCTAACATCCAAGGTATAACAGAGAAATTTCTAGTGTCTACTGACAACTAGGAATGTTCAGTTATCAGAAAGAGAAAGAAATGAAACCTCAAGTCTCTGCTGTTCGCAAGTAGGAACTGCTTTAGCTATCACATTATTTTGGTGCAGCACCAAAGAAGGCTCTCTGCTGCAGAGCCTGCCAACAGACATGTTAAAGTACTATGGTCACGTCAATCATGTAAGTGAAACCCAGTAGTTTCAATTGCTTAAAACACAATTGTACAACAGTTTAGAAAAGTGAAGAGAAGAATATCACAGCCAATTGAAACTTCAAAGGGAATTTAGGTAAGCAAAGTGGAAACTGACCAGGTAAAACCCAACTCCTTCAAGAAGCACCATTATTTTATTTTAATGTTTATTTTATTAGACATTTATTCACAAAGAAATTTAACAAAATATCTACATATGAAGGAGAAATAAAGATGTAGCTTATGATTTATGACTTGTTTGATATTAATTTCTTCTGTTTCACACTCTTTTCCAGCCCATTCACTAACCATATTCATTAAATTGTTATACAAGTGCATTAAGCCCAAGCACTTTCCTCCTCCACCTACAGAACTTAGACTTTAATAATTAATTACATTTGTTTTTGGTTGGGTTTAACATTCCTATTAATTAGTATATTTCCTTATTAATTTTAAACTTTATTGAAATGTATATTTAATACTTCTGGGGGAAATTCCACACCATTACACAATGCAGAATTTGCTCAGAGTTTCATTTTTCCCTACAGAATTGGTGCTGCAGACTATCACTAGGGACTGCTGGACCCACAGAGCCCAGCTCTCCAATTTGCAAATTCAGGACACTGCCAAGGTGGAGAGGGAGCTACAGGGCTCCAGGCAGCTGTGATTCCCAGCATATCCTAAAGGAAGGCAGTGACATGCAGGAAACTCCATGTAAGTCCAGGACCTAGCATCAGGCTGTTTCTCTGGATCCCTGAGAAGTAAGATGAGGTGTCTTGCCTGGTGGGGCGGGGAGGGCGCAGGGGGTCATTATCCCTGCATCTGGGTGCTGAGGAATGGGGCGGGGGGGGATGTTGAGAAAGCAGGGGCAGAGGTTTTCACCCACCCGAGATGTGCCCAGCTGGCATGTGACTCACCAAAACTGAGGCACCTAACAAAAGCATAAACAGAGAAACAGGAACCGCATTATTTTTAAAATGTTCTACTCCTGGGGGAAAACTTTTTCTTCATCTGTATTGTTACAGACATACTTGCTGATAGTATATTGAAATGTTACCAAAAATTGAATTTGGTGTGATTATATTGTGTTATTTTGACAAATAAAGTATGCAGAATTTTAAAATATTGCGTGCAGAATTTCATTTTTTGGGGCACAGAATACCCCCAGGAGTAATTAAATGTTGTGATTTTAAATAAATAGCAGGGTATGTTCAGAGCCTGTGTATGGGTGTTTTTCTAAATTGAAAGAAAAGGAGAGACACAAGTGCAAAGACACCACTTATAATGAAATCCTACTCTCTGAAGTTTTGTGAATACAGATTTTTTTTGTTTCAGTACAAGCATTTCCTCTTTCTCCCGCTTCCAGCCAAAACCAAGTGGCAAGTAGAGCACAAGGACAACAATGCATTAATTTGGAGAAAATTGCAGCACTATTGTTTCTGGCAAACTGCCTAGATTAAAAACAAAAAACCCTGAACAATACACTGTTTCTCTGTTGAAAACTCTTGCTTTGACAAGCTGACTTTTTAAAGTTATGATTTTTCTTCAGAGAAAAATGTTTTTAAAAGGAATTTAAAAATAGATAAATTTTGCAGCAGTCACTCTTGACAATGACCTTTTAGCCAAAACAGATTAAATAAATTCTGATCACTATATCTGACTTGTGATTTGACCATTTTGCTTTGTTCCACACGTTATGAAACCACTACATGTGTTCTACACAGCAGTCCGTGTTTAGTCAGTCAAGTTGTTAGACACACCAATAAAAATAACTAATTTAAAACATCCTATATGAGTATCAGAACAATTTAATGTGAATGGAAACAATTCCCCATGAGAAAAATCTGTGGAAATGCATTTAAGAACTATTCTAGATTAGAAATGAGTCTTTAACAAGTTCAGAATATCATTTGAATGAGCTGAACATTTTTACATCAATTTTTATTAGCTTACTGAACTGAATTCAGACTTGCTTTATGTAGAAGAAAAAATAAATACAGTGATCCTAGTAAGTGAAAAGGTTAGTTTCCAAATTTTTATGCTGAAATACCAATGCAATCTCAACAATAGAATTTTGGGTGGAAAGGAGCATTTATATTTACAAAGTCTATTTTGCTTCAGATATTAATACTTACTTCTTCTGCTTGCATCATTTTAAAAACTTCCCCAAACTCAGAGTTTTCTCCAGTTCCAATCACTATCCCCTACAAAAAGAAAATTAATTCAAACTTGAAGCTTTGTATCAACTGTTAATTGTTCTTGACAATTTGTTTACAGTCTATGGATCAAAGTGATTAGCTGGCTGTACTGATTTTTTTAGCTTTGGCATAATGCTCTGGACACAAGTTGGATAAGCATTTTTACAAAGCATTTAACTTGTATTGAAATAGAAACTTGGCCTACGTACACACTGATGGCAGCAAATTCGCCAGTGTCAGATCAATTTTTCTGGTTCAACTGAACAGCAGCGAAGACACACTCCATCGATCCGGAAGTTGATATTAAAATACCACCTCCCCATAAAGCGCAGCATAGTGGAGCCAGCGCACTAAAGGGAAGTTACAAAGTCGCTGGGAGTTACACAAGCAATTCTGCATGACTCCCATTGACTGCCGCCTCATTTTGCCGGTGTTCAGGGTAAGTGAGTTGCCTCAAGCAGCCAGAGAGAGGCCCAGGCGGGTACTGGAATTATTGATGTATGGCTTTCACCTAGAAGCATCAACACTGCACTTAGGGTATTAAAAAATAGACCAAAACAGGAAAGGAGTCTTAATGTGTGGATGAACATTAAACAGGGATAACGGGATTCAGACGCTGGGAGAGATTTCTGGCTCTGGAATGTGAGGAAATGGATCAGTAGAAATTTTGACACCATGCAGTGTGGGTGGGATATGACCAACCTAGTCACTGGCACCCCCAGTGGCTGATTTCTAGTGCAGTTATAAGGAATGGTCTCCAAAAGTAGAAGACCTGGGATTTTGCTGATGTGCCTTGTGCTCGTGAAGTGGGGGAGACCTTGTGGTGTTCGTGGGCTGAACTCCACCCCTACCCCAACTCCCCTTTTAGTACTCTCTGCCCCCTCGCAGGTTCTTTGAACTATATAATTGAAGTAAATTACAAAAAAAAAAAGTTGGGCCACAGTACATCAGGTAGATAAACATTTCTATATTAGCAGCAAAAAGTCACACACTTGAAATACTGGTCTAAGAAAAACAAATATTGAGCACTCATTAAGCTACATTGTCAATAGATGGATGAACTTTAAAATAGACCTGGCAGCTCAGAAATAATTAAGACATGCAGTATACTCTTCTCTACTAACAATGAACTTACCTTTGCTTTTCCACATCTAACTAGTGTTCCCATGAAAGCAATATTGCTTCTTGATGTGAGGTCTCCATTTGTAGCAGCTGGCTGAGGAGCAGTCGATTTAGAGCAAGGAGCGGTCTCACCTGTCAGACTAGATTCATCAATAGAAAGATCCGCAGCCTTTGGGAACAAAACATTCTGACTAAGTAAAAAAGCTTCATTTCCCTCTGCAATATATTGAGTTTTTCGAAGCATACAGAAGCCTGAGACTGTTATGCTAAAAATTCTCCCTCATTATTCCCTTCTTAACATTAAATGTATTGTATATGTATAAGGAAATTACATATATTAACCAAGCATGCTTTATAATCAGCAAAGTGAGTTGAAAACTAATTAAATGAACAAGCTGTTGTACAGAATATTGCACTGGAGGATAGAAATGCAAAAAATCTTTTGGATCTTGGGTATGAAGCCAGAGGAAAGCTTGAGAGAAGAAAACAAGAAACAGATACTCTAATGGCGTGGAAAAAAAAAACTGGGAGGCACAGTAGTGACTATAAGTGAGGATGCAATTCACTTGCTTTTATTAAACACACCACCAACTTGATCTCCAAAGTCTAATTTCTCTATCGGGCCACCTAAAGAAAGGCTGCAATTGTGATCCATTCAACCACCAACAAAAGGGATTCATTAGGATTGCAAGTACATATGCACAGCTGCATCATCCCCTCACTCTCACCTACGACTCAATTCTTCGTTTCATTCTTCGGCAACTCCTAACAAGAATCCTGCTCTCACCTAATTTCTTGATTAAAAATACCATTCCCTGCCTCTAGTCAAGGTGGCCTTGTTGTGCAGGAGATACATTTTCATCTGTGCAGTCATGTTTCTTTATTCTAGATTCCCTTAATGAGCAGAACTGCCCAGGAATGCGTCTGGCAGAAAGAGGAAGAATCAGTATTAAGAAAAATAAGACAGGTTAAGACATGGGTAAAGAAATAAAGGTAGTGCAAAGCAAAAACCAGAAGTCTTAACATATATATACACACAAATACATCACCTCAAAGATTTTAGGGCCCAATCTAACTCCCATTAAAGTCTTTCCCATTGTCTTTAAATGGGAATTATGTTGGCCCCTTGATGTTCTGTGAAAGAACCAGAAGCCATTCACAAGGGACTACTCTGCTCTAGTCTTCTCCAGAATGTAATCAGTCTGCAAAGGGAGGTTGATTAAATAGGAAATCTACATTCGTAATCAATCTACATTTTTAGCCAGGTACCTGAGGAAAAGGGTTTAAGGACAGATGAGTAGATCCATCATTAGAACACCTAATCTCTTTGAAAGGATGTCTTTCGAACAGTAAACATGGACCAACTGCATTATACTCAAAACAATTAACACTGTGATAGATCACAGCAGTTCAGGCATTTTGAGTCTTTAAAAAAGGCAACATTTTATTTCTGATGTCCTGGATATTCTTTATCAGTGCTGGAGAACAAGATGAATGTAGATCACTAGATAAAAGTAATGTAGTTAACATTGAGAGGATAGTACCTTTACTAAAGTGCTTTGTGATCAGCCATATCCCTTCTATTTCCTGTTATTCTCTCAAACTAGTTAGCAGAGCAGTACCCATTTTAAAAATGTTGGTGCTGTATCAATAAAGGAAAAGGGATGCTTTGTCAAAAACGGAAATTAATCTTTCAATGATAAAATCTATTTAGAACTGAACAGCAAGAGAAAGCTCTAATTTTTTACATAAACAGTATACTCTCTTATGTCTATGTATGGAATTAAGCCATCTAAACTGCATTTGAGCTCCTTGTTCAGCTTTAAAAATGAGACTTTGAAACATTTAAATAATCCCTCCCAAGAGAGATTTTTGTCTGAAGCCTGCACTGTAATATACAGTATTTTATTAATCAGGGTAACGTTCTGATTGTAGAGAGAACTAACAGAATACATGGACAGCTCATTAGTATATAAAGATTAGAAAGAGTAGAGAAAGTTTCAAATTTCACATTTTAGAAAAATGAGTTTTTCAGCAAATGCTGTGGGAGTCAGTTCAGAAAATGCGTTGGAGGACAAACACTGCTTAATTCCAATTTCTGCAGTTTCCTAAGACAGTCAAGTACAAGATTAGACTGAAGATTTGGAAGTTGCTTAAATATCCTGAATCAAACTCTTGCACTAGTTTTTCAACTGTCCTATTCTTCCTCCTCCGGCTAGCACTGTTAAGGCATATAACCTTAAGCCTACTCAATTCCAATCACCTAAAAAACAGGCAGTTCACTAAAGCTATATTCCTCATTCAGATCTAACATACTGAGCTTCACCAGAGCAAACAATTTCAACTGAATACCTATAAAGGAAGATAATTATGTTCGTTATATTTATGTACACATATGATCGAGAAAGAAATTAGGGACTTTGCTCTAGGACCTTTTTAATATATTACATCAATTTGTGTATCACTTCTCTACAAATATGGTGTAAAGCCACATATACATCTAATGTAGATTCACACTGTGGGCTTTTCATTTCATTTGGTCTTTAAATCCCAGGGCATCAAATAAACCTTTTCAAGCACTCACACGTTCACAGAGGTTTCTGTAGTAATGCTAAAATATCAAGTCAATTGTATAATTTACATAGCATCTTAAAACCCTGCACATTTTTATACTGGCCTACATTATTATGGAGATGAACACTAGTATGTCATCAGCACAGTGAGTCTTCCCAGGGTTCTAACAGTAAAATAACCAGTTGCTATGTTGACCACCGATGTACGTGTTTTTTGAAGAAAAACAGACACGTTATCTGTCACTGATTAAAAACAGAAGTGAAAGCGTAGGCCCATACAGACCTAGGAGACAGAAACTGAAATTCTCTTCTATAAAAAGGATTTGCCAATACCCAAGTAATAAACAAATTTGATTAAACTTAATTCCTCTGCTCATCAAGAAGCTAAACCTAAAAAACACAAGACAAGAAAAATGTCTATTACAGTATAAACAATGCAATGCTTTTTATAGATGAACTCAAATCCTATAGACACAAAGGGCTAAGGATAAACTCTTCAACATATGAAGCCTTTAGTGAAAGTCTAACCCTCTAATAAAATAAGCCTCGTTTTCAATCAGATCTAAATATGCATAAAAGGAGGTCATTAAGTCAAGCAGATTTGATCTTACCCTGAAAAGCCCTTACCTCAATATCCTCATGTACAATTGCAATCACCGTTAAAAGATCATGCTAGAAAATATTGGAACTCTCAAGAATATGCTTTTGATCCATTTACACAGGTGGAATATTTTTATCTTAAAAATTCATATGCCTTCGTCTAGTAAAGCCATAAACCATGACCAAAGTTTGTGAAAGAAGCATCACTAACATCTTTTGGCAAGTCAACAGGAAAAAAAATTGCATCGTGGAGAGCCAAGGAATCAGATTCTGATCATGGAATCTGAATTCTGCATGCATCTCTTGTAGAGAAGTAAATGCTAATGCAAAATGTAGAAACCAAGAATATTTTGTCACAGTCAGTATTCTGTTCAACTGACATCTCAGAAAGGACTTAATAGGACTGATCTACAACTGAAAAGACATGCAACTTGCATTCATATTTTTAGCTAAAGGCATTTTTCTGAGCTATTTATTGTTAGGTTATTAAAAACCTTATTTTGAAAAAGGCTAAGTGCATTAGGCAGCCACTTAACTGTCTTGAATTACTTGAAGCAAAATGTGAATATCACTAAGATCAAAAGTGATTCCACTTTAATGACTTTTCAGCACTCCAAATATTTGCAAAGCTTTTTTTTTTTTTAATATTGTCATGCAATGAAAATAAATGCAGTCTTATTACTGAAGATATAGGCTATGAAGATTAACAGAAAATTACTTCCACCAGTTCAAGGCAGCTAGAAAAAAAATTGGTGTCTTGATAATAAAGGAATCTAACACTGAGTTTCAGACAAAATAAATGACTTAAAACCAATGTGGTACAGGGCAAACTGCAGTCGTGTTTCTGTCTCCTACTCAATGGAATACATCTCATCAGAAGCAGTATACAATCCCTTTAAAGAAAAATGAAAGTTCACAAATTCTAATGTTTTATTACATAAGTGCATGCAAAGAAATGAACAAATAGCAAATCACCTTTGACAATGTCTGCAGGCTGTTAAAGTTGTCCATTTTGTTTTTAAGGAAATAGAAGAGAATCTGTTAAGTGTTTCTTCCTATTCAGCAGAAATTCAGATGCCTTGGGTTTACACACTTGTTATAAAGCAGATCCCAATTAAGAAGATACCTCCTAAATTCAGCAAGACACTATCTGGGATTCAGCTCTACCCAGATCATGTAGTTTATCCACCTGCTAATTATTTTTGGAAGCTGTCAAACCAACATGGTTATGGTTTTTGTAAAAAAAAGTGAATTTCTAAGTGTTATGAATAATATGCTTATAAATTTAAGTGTTTTTGGAGGCCCTAGCTGGTGGATGATCTGTACAAAGAGCAATAAATCCAACCTTTGCCTACATGGTCTGCCTCTAATCATGGTTCCAGTGGATATTTCAGCCCTATTTTAGACCCTAGGACATCTGACAGTCCCTAGAGCATGTGTCTAGAAGACAGAGGGATTCTGCTCCTTGCTGCCTACACCCCGCAAGCCCAGCAGTGAAAAGGGCTGTAAGTCACCCTGAGCTTCTTGTAGGTTAATACTTTTGGCATAGGTACTACATTGAGCTTCCAAAGGAGATTAATGCCCCAGAAGCCCCAATGTACGGATGTAGAGTTGGGGTGGAAAGAACCAAACCTGCAGTGCACACAGCTACAGCCATTTTAACTTATGCTGCAGGCCATAACATTGGGGAAGCTGCCATTACTTAGCAAAATGTAGGCATCCACGGGGGCTGCTCTGGTGCCATTTTGGTTCCTGCAGTGACCCAGATTTAAAAATTTTATTAAAGATACTGTTTAAAAAATGATCAGGTACAGAGTTTAAACGGAAGAGCTTCGGACATCCAGGCATAATGTACAGATTATTAGCGCATACAGCGTTTGGTTGGGGGTCAGGAAGTACAGTAAAAGCATAATCTGTGGTATCCTGGATCTAAAGGGCATGAACAGCCTAAAAATCACTTTTGCTCTCCCCTACTATGTATAGCTCTTCTAGAGACAGCACAGAATCTGGCCCAGTGTCTTTAGTTATATCTTCTTATTTTCTGCAGGACCCTGCCTCATTCACAATGTCACATTGTCCAACCTGCATGACAAATAAGACAGGGGGTCTCACAAGGAAATGTGATAACTAAAGATCAAACTAGGATGGATACAGAAATCGGAAGAGTTACATTCACATTGTTAATTTTATCTTTGATATTCACTGGTTTTGAGTTCTTCACTTTGAAATCTTTATGCTCTTTTCAAAAGTTATTTTGTTTGGAATTTCCTAGCCTCCCTTAACCACGCCTTCCCTCCCTGTTTTCTTATGCACACATGCTCTGTTCCAGTGGAACACTGGGAAACTAGTAAATCCATAATAAAAACCAGTGCACAAGGCAAATATATATTTTAATACCCTTTAATGCACAGTCAGGACAGATTTTCACCAAACCACTGAAGGGTATAACCTAGAAGTTTGTCAAATTTCAATTTTTTACTTCAAATTGCATAAGCACTAGAATGCTTCCACTCTTCATGCGTGAAACAGCCAAAATTTTGGTTTTCAGAATGAAAATTAAAGACACAAATCTTAGCTGAAAATTAGAAGTCTGACAAAGTTAAAAGCATTTGAAAAGACCCTTTAAAGTGGAAACACTTAAGTAAACCTAACAAAGGTATCACTGAATCTAAAGTAAAAGTTTTCAATTCAGTACAAAATTGAGCCATTTAAATCTAGTTCTTTTCCTTTGACACCTCCTAGTGCTTCCCCTTGAGCTCCCCATACACAGAGACCAAAAGATAAGATATTTAGTGCTTGAATCTTGATTTTTTTTGGCAACAGATCCCACAAGGCCCTTTTTTCCCATCCAACCCCTTTGCACTGCTGGAACAAGCAATATCTATAGTAGCTTACTGCCATCATGCTAACACTGAGCATATAACAAAGGCATATTTACTGTAGTTTGCCAGAACAGGAACATAAAAGATATAGTTCTGACAGAGTCCAAGTCAAGTATGTAAGGCCTGAGGCAGTGTTCTTTGGCTAAGGAATCACTTTTCAATAGTTGTGGCTGTAAAATCTACACTTCATTGTTTTGTCTTTATGTACCCAATTCTCTATTGTTTATCTGAATGATTATTGTTTCATAAGTGGGTATGAAATATTTAAATCATTTAAAGGTATAGAGTATGATTGGACAAAATTATTTTGCAATATGTTAGGATTAGTCAAAGAATTATTTTGAAATATGATCGGTTAAGGTATAGCTAAGCAGGACTCAAGTTTTACTATATAAATGGAGGTCCAAAAGGAAGTTCTTTGGAACCAAACTCCAAGACACAGCCCAACATCAGAGCTGCCAAACCTCAACACCCTGCTAACCATGCTGTGCAGAAGCTGGAGTCCCCAGATGATCTAATCCCGATTGGCCACCAGGAGACGTTGATCTGCCTTATTGGGAGTGGTGAGCACTTTATGGTTAGTGTGTGTGTTCTGTTTTGGTAATTGTTAATAAATAAAGAACAAGGATATTACTGTGTAAGGCTCCTTCACTGGTAAAAGACCCTACAATCCTGCAGAGAATTATATCCAGATACCTGCTCTTTCCCAATTTTTGGGTATTTCAGTTAACCAGGTTGTGCCTGGAACTCTACGGCCAGGGAATGGGTGACCCTGAACCCTACAGCATGAATTGGGTAAGAGTAGGTGCCTTTCCCCTGGAGCCCTACAGATTAGGAAAGGGTGGGAGTGCCTTAATCAGGTTATGCCTTGAGCCCTACGGATTGAGATAAAGGTGGTGTGCCCTAGTGCGGAGGTAACAAGTATACCGTCAGGATATATATTAACATGGTCAGCCGTCCCACAAAAACTAAACTGGCCTTCAAGTTTCTAGGAAGGGAGATTAACAACCCATCAAGCATGAATCAGGAGAGGACAATATTGAGAACATACATACACAACCATGTTGGAAAGAGAGAGCGTTAAGGTGAAATGGTGGTGGATGGAGGAAGGTGGTTATCATTTGAAGACCATTGGAAAATAAGAGCATCAGTAATTATGAAGCTCAAGCTGGTAAGCACTGATCCGGCCTATTGCTATGTACGGCTGAGAGGGTTGCACCTTCACAGTAAGAGGACAGAAAAGGGGCTGTGGCAAGTAGGGTTACCACAAGATGCTGTAAATTTTATGTGAGAGACAACAAAAACTAGCAATGCAATGCAACAAAAACAAAAAACATCCACAATCTAACTAGTTATTGGGGAAAACCACCACTTTTATATCACTTCTGTAGAAAATGATGCTGCATAGCAGAGTATTAGGGCAGAGACCACGGAATGCAAAACAAGCCATTCCTTGATAGTGTCAGAGGGTGCTAATGACAGACATAAGACAGAACCAATGAAAAACTACATTGTAGATTAGTAACTACATTTGATACAAGCTTTTCAAAAACAGCCTGAGAAGGGAACTGGTAGGGGCACTGCATAGAAAACCTGCTTTAACAAACAGCAAGTGCTTCCAAGACTTCTCTAATCAATTCAACAAAGTCCTGAAAACATTAATGTCAGAGCCCTGACATCAGGATCAGTCTCAAAATGACTAACATCAGAGAGGAGACCAATATTAGGAACATACTTCCCTTAAAGCTGACAGGTGGTAAATATCAGCGAAAGCAAATCATCGTAGATTCATTCCACTTTTTGTTGTGTTTAGAGAATTTATAAATATGATCAGTGTTATTGCTAACACCCAGACTGTTACTCATACTAATGTTAAAGGTCATATATTTAATAAACTAGACACTTTTACATATTACACTTCTGATGTAAAGGATATAAATAGAATGGCACAACTACATGAGCTTCTATAAATTTCTTAAATACTCAGTTATGAAAAAATTGGAACATTTAAATTATATCCATAAAAATACAAAAAAAAGATTCAACAAAAATCAAAATCAGCTACAAACATCTGCCAGATGGTTAATGATTCAGATTGGCAAAACAAAATGATCATTCTACAACTTGCTGTACTTCATGTATCAACTGACTTTCTAAAGAGCTTTTCAGTTTTTTTTACTCCCATTTATTGACTTAATTTATTATGAATCAGGTCCTCCCAATTCCCCCACAAATGTTGCGTGAAAACTAGTAGCCCCCTATGTGTACGTGTATCAAACACCAGCCAAAAATCTAATACAGGAAGCAAACAATTAGCGTGCTGTTAAAGTATTTTAGTCACTGGACTACAATATTTGTCCCATATACAAGTTTTAGTTTACCTTTTATTTTCCTCCTCCCAAAAACACCCAGTATTATTGACAATTTTCTAAACACATACCTCAAACAAGCGTAGATCAGCAGGGACTTTGTCGCCCACTGTCAGGCAGACGGTGTCACCTGGAACTAAGTCTCTTGCAAGTGTGTGTTCCACCCTACCTTCACGTACACTATGGAGAATACATACACAGTCATCCAAAAGTGGACATGCATCATCAGTTTAAGAACTTCTTCCCCATATTTTGTTTGGGGGCAGAAATCCCTATTACACAATAATACAGGCAGGATAAAAACAAACTAATTGATTCTAAGTAGATTAGCTCTACACTGCAACCAAAGACTTTAGTTTCAAATAATGACACTGAGAACAAGGTTTTCCTTAGGTTACGCTTCGTACCACAGTCATATAATATGCACCATTCTAAATGTCTTGAAATATGGTGATATTTTATGCTTAAGATAAAAAGCTTTAAAATGAACCATTTCTAAGGCCACATCCACAGAATTATAGAAATGCAGGGCAGGAAAGGACCGCAAAAGGTCATCAAGTCCAGCCCCCCGCATCCAACCCAGACCATCCCTGACAGGTATTTATCCAATTTGTTCTTTAAAACTTCCAATAATGAGGATTACACAACTTCCCTTGGAAGCCTATTCCAGTGCTTAACAAACCTTATAGTTTCCTCTAACATGCTCTAGAATAGCGTAACAATTTGTCATGCTAATGTGCAATCAAAGGGTTATGTAAATTATAGTAGGTTTTTCCCCCGAAGTGCTTTTACAGCCACACCAGATTAAGATTTAATTTAAATTAACTCTCAAACAGCAGAAGGCACCATACCAGTGACATTCGGGAGGCACAAGTTTACTTAGCTCTTCGAGAGATTTTTCTGAACGGTACTCCTGCAGTGACACAATAAAAGATGCAATTAGAGGAGAGAAAGCATTTCAACTGACCATATAAATAACATGTGAGAAAAATTACTGGCCACAAATTTTTTTGTTTTACTACTACTTAAAGCCAGCCTTGTGTATTAAGGTAGTACTCAGAGGATCCAATCAGGATCAAGGGCCTCCTCTCTCCCCCACCATTATGCTAGGTGTTATAAACACAAATATAGTCCAAGCCTTGGCAAGCTCACAATCTTCATATACCACTAGTTATATTATGTCCACATTTTTATTTTTATTTTTTTTAAAGAATTCTGTAGGCTCCTTTCATTTTCCTTTCGTACTTTGTTCTTAGAATAATGCTTCTAGCAAGATTAGGTTAATACTGAGATAAGTCCTTTCATTGTAAAATCAGGTTTTCAATAGTTTAAACAGAAAATCTTTTCTAATGATGGTTCTCAGCTCAGAAGTTATTTTGTAACTACTCATGTTTGATTTACAGTGTTAAAAAATAGTCCATTTTCCGTCATTACAAACAGACAGTTTACATTTTTGGAGATCAGATGCTTCAAAAAACTCAGGTTCGTAATTTCGATATAATTTTCAGTAAGAAATGTGCTTTGTGAAATATGAAAACATTGACTGAAAAAATCAAGATAAACAAATGAAGACTGCACATTATTCTCAATATATACGAACATCAAGTGTTTGAGAGTCACAATAGTATCTGCTCAATGAAAAACAACTTGTACTGAAACAGCCAGAGAAGTCCACACTTAGGTGTTAACCAGTCCATTAAGACAAACCTATTGTGGTCACAATCAAAACAAATAAAAAAATTATGTAGTTCAAAAGTCTGGGTTTTTTACAATAACTATGTCAATTAGGGTTATATTTTTTTAAACCAATGTAGTTAAAGCAGCACAACCCCCATAGAGTGGATGCAGCTATTCCCATAAAAGTATGCTTATACTAGTATAAATTATTCCTTTATATGAAAGGGAAGATGCTCATATTAGTACAGATGCATCCACAGTTAAGTACTTTAACTATAATCCATATAGCTAAAGTGGTCTATAAACAGTACGAGACCTAAGATCATTTTTCAATTTTTTCATCGCATGGAGCACCTTCTCTGACATTCACAATTGCACACTATCCCTAGGAAAACTACAGCAATTGCTTACATGGAAGAGTTTATATGAAGTACTAATGTGATTTAAGTTGGCAAAATAAGAGTTCTTACCTGAACAAAGGCAACTGTAACAACAATGAGTATTGCCTGAACAGAAATAAAAGCAGTTAAGTTTTTGAAATTCCAAATACCAAGCAAAGTAAACTGACACTTTAGCTGTAGTTTAGTTATATTTGCTGGTACAGATAAAGCCATACTACCCGAAACAGGTCCACTGTTTTTAAAACAGTGCAATTTATACCAGTTTTATAATTGCATTGGGGAACATGTAAAACCTCCATTAAATTGCTTTGTAGAGAAAATCTCAATATGAATTTCAAACAATCAGATATAAATTTTGAACAAGGAGACTCAGAGTTTGGGAAAAAATTGCTGTTTGTGCTGCACTTCTAAAAGGTGGCAACAGGCAGATGTACACAAAAGGTACCCGAGAGGTACACAGTCAAACTGGTATACAGGTCATCTTCTTTTCATTGTACATATATCCATATAAATGAAGATTATTACAACAGTGTTGGAGTTATGTACTGTAACTACTGGAAAAAAAACTAAACAAGGTACTTCCAGCTTTGCAACAGAAGAGCTATTTAATAACTCCAAGAAATATATTTAAACCTCAATTTTGAGATATTAGCACATGTTGGCTTTGTAAACTAGGCATTGGATATTTTAACATGAAGTTTATATATTCCACACCCCTCCATGTCATACTACTCTCCAGCTGTATTGATTTCTTTGTTGAGGCTCTGTGTATTAGTAAAGACAAGTTACCCAAAGTTAAGGGGCTGGATAGATTTTCTGCACTATTATCTTAAAGTTAGAAAGTCTCTCCAATAGCTGCCAGAAGAGTATGTTTTAGCAACCACAACATTAAGAAGTGGATTAACTGGGAGGAGCAAGATAAATAGAAAAACAATAAGATTTAATTTAGCTGCAATTGTACTCTGTATCCTTAGATAATTCAGCCTCTGTGTTCACCCAATGATAGCCATACATCCTTCCTGAAACTGTACTGCAGAGAATACAGCTCTCTCTGTTTCCTTGACCTATCCACTGGCTGTCATGTTTCCTTTCTTTGCCTTGCTCAAAGGAGCAGATACACTGACACCAACCACTAAAATCCCAAGGAAAATGGTCAAGCTCAATTCAGCTTTGATTAAGTATACATATCTAAGTCTGTTATCTACCAATAAGTTACCTAATGCTTTACATGGACACTAGAGAACATCTTAAAGTACAGAATTACATATTTTGTCATCTTCCCACAATGGGAGTCAGATTTTTAACACCAAAGCTGTATCTTTCTCCTTTACCCACCAGGGTCAACTCCAGAAGTGACATTTCTAATGAGACAAAGGCAGGAGGTCAGCCTAAAACCAACTCAATTTTCTATCTACTACCTGTTGGCCCTTGATATAAAGGACATCACAATTTACCACTTGTATGAAGTTTAGCTGTAGCCATATTAGTCCCAAGATATTAGAGGAACAAGATGGGTGAGGTAATATCTTTTATTGGGCCAACTTCTGTTGGTGAGGGAGATGAGGTTTCAAGTGACAAAGCTCTTCTTCAGGTCTGGGAAAGGATATCCCTGCATCACAGCAAAAGGTGGAACAGATTGTTTAGCACTGAACTTCTACCCCACCACAGAACCTGATACCACACTAACCTAGAGAACTAGAAGAAGAATTCTTCCACAACGGCATCACCCCTTACAATTACCATGTCCCCACTGACAATCCTAAGAAAAAAGAACCATCTGACTGGACACCACAGAGCAGAAGAAACCACACTTTTGATTATGGTGGATGTCATGTTTAAGGATTTCACAGTGTAATCTCTACACCACTGAGGACAGCCATATAGTCCCCGAAATCTAACCACCAGACAGTGATCAGACACCGTTGTCCTCAATCATGACAACTACATTAACAAGGCCAACCAACAACTCTCCTACACCACTTACTATAAAGAACTCAAAGACCACCCCACACCACAATTTACCCAAGAAATTAAGGATACCATAAAATCCTTCCCCAAACAACTTCAAGGAAGATTCTATAAACTCACCCCTATGAACCCACCCCAATGACCTCCTGCATGCTTCACAAGATACACAAACAAAAGAACCCAGGCAGACCCATCATATCTGGCCATAGCATTCTCAATGAAGGACTGTCGAAACCTCACAGGAACCATCCTCAAACCACTCATTATACAAAGAGCCAGCTTCCACTAGGACACCACGGAGTTCCTCCACAACACTAACAACTTCACTCAGAATACAATCCTCACCACCATGGATGTCACTTCCCTATATACCAACATCCCTCAACACTAGCGTAGCTGCATGCCTCACATATTTATAAGACAATGGACAATCTTCAGATATCCACGACAAATACATCGCCAAACTCATCCATTTCATCCTCATCCATAACAATTTTATGTTCAACAACAAACTTTGTCCAAGCTGTGGGAATAAGCATGGGTATAGGACGGCTCTCTAATATGCCAGCCTCTCCACAGGTCACCTTTGAAGTAGAATTTCTGGATAAATGCACTACCAAACCAATGATAAACTGATATTTTCATCCTCTGGACAGATGGCTTAAAATCCCTCAGATTTCCACCACAACTTCAACCACCACCACCCATCCCTCTCTCCAGAATACTCCCATACTAGCATCAACCTCCAGGACACCAGGATTAACTTCAACAAGGGAACCCTTGAGACAACCGTTTACAAGAAACCCACATATCACCACACCTATCTCTGCAGATCCAAGTAGCCACCCCAAACACAAATAAATCTGTTATCTACAGCCAGGCATTCAGATACCAGAGAACATACAACAGGGGAAGTCCAAGATATATATATCTTAAAATCGCCGTCACCAAACTATACCACCAGAGAAGATGACCACATCATGAAACGGGACACCCTAACACAGAAAACCTACTTCAATAGAGAAATAAAATCCCCTGACTGCACACCCTTAGTAGATACCTAGCAGCCCACATTGGGCCCCATACTCAATCAGGACCCTATCCTGAAAGAAATCTTTCCTGAATCACCACTTCTGGACTTCAAACCACCCTCTAACCACTCCATTAGAAGCAAACTCCCCACAGACCAGGGCACCAATTCCAAATAGCACCAGACTCTACCAGCAGAGATGCAAAACCTGCAGATACATCTCCACTGCCACAATGATCAAGTACCCCACCCAACAACCTTTCAAGATCCATGGATCCTACACATGCCTATCATAACATGTGATGTACCTCACCCAGTGCACTAAATCCTCTAACAACTGTAGTGATTGTCTGCTATCACCCATATACTCTCCAATGAACCAACAAGAAAATTAAAGACAAAAACACCTGTGGTTTTCACAAAGCAATGCAATCTCTGTGTATCTGACCTTTCAGTCCTCATCCTCCAAGGAAACCTGCTCAACATTTTTCAAAAGACAATCCTGGGAGCTTAAATTCATTACTCTGCTAGACACCAAAAATCATGGACTGAACAGACACTAGATTTATGGCATATTACAACATTCTGTAACCACTAACCCCCTTTTTCCCCCCTCTTATGACTGCAGAGGTATTACACTCTGCCTTTGCTGTGACACTGGGAGTTGCTTTCCCAGATCTGAAGAGCTCCGAGAGACTTGAAAGCTTGTCTCCCTCATCAACAGACATTGATCCAATAAAAAAGTATAAATAAAAAAAATTTTTCAAAAATTACCTCACCCACCTTGTATCACAATTTACAACTTATTTAGGACAACCCTTTTTTGACGTTACTAAAGCCATGTCTATGCTAGCACTTATGTTAGCAAACTACACTCGTGTGCACAGTACCATGTTTACGGGAGACGCTCTTCTGCTGACAGAGCTACTGACACTCATTGAGCTGGTTTTATTATGCAAACGAAAGCACTCCTCCCATCGGCATAATGTACCTACACAAGTGATCTTATAGAGCCTCAGCTGTATCTGTACAACTGTGCCACAATAAGCTTGTAAGTGTAAACATAGTCTAAAAATTACTATTTCCTCCTTACTACATCAGAAACTTTGACAAGTAATTAGCAACATTTTATTGGCCCACTAGCTTATTGTTTATTTCACTTTTTGCTTATCTACAGACTTCTACAAAGATTTATTATTTCTGGTAATATCTTCCTTCTGCTTTTTCTGGCTAGATGAAAATGAGTGCATTTCAATTATCTTTTCTTTTGTGCTGCTGTGGACTCAAGATTACATTTTTCAAAGAACTTAATTAACATACAAATAAGTAGTCTCTCAGTAGGTCACTGATAGGAAGTATGGTTGAACTGAGTAATGCAGCCACAATTTGTGGAATTAAAAGGTCAGGAGAGATACAGATTCCTAATCTCTTATCAAAGAAAAAAGCTGGACAGATTGTTTGTAACTATAACGATAGCAATAAAAGGTGTAAGACATCTTCAGATTTTTTAGTTCATCTGGCATTTGTTTTAATTAAGTGTTTTGTCCGTATACTTTCAGAGCTAGTAAATATATTGGTCAAACATTCTAACAAATATAATATCTAGTTTTATGAACTGTACATTGTGGAAAAGATTTTCCATTTACAATTAAGAATAGGCTGTTACTGAACAGCAGCTGTATGTAACTTTTTTGTAAGTTAAAAAGGAGTGATACAGCATACATTAACTTGAGTATTCCAGTGTTTTCCAAGGTAGGTTCCAGTATAACTGGCATGTAACACCTTTTAAAACCATTTAAAACCCAAAGACAAGGTAAATTTCAGTTTCTTACCACAGTGATACTGACGGCATCATCAAACTGATGCATTACAATACTGATGACTGCAGAAGCCAGAAGAAGCATAATAAGCGGGTTTTTAAACTGAAAGTAAAAAAGGAACAGTAATTTAGCAACACTCCAGAAAAGTAAAGCCTTGTCTACACTAGAAAGTTGTGTCACAAAATCACCGCTGTAACTAAATCGCTGTGGCGTGTCTTCACTTGTCCTTCTGTCAGTGGATTGCATTCACATTATCAGCTCTTTTGTCTGACAAAGTGAGCAGTGCACTGTGGGTAGCTTTCCCACTGTGCAACTGCATGCAAGGCACTTTGAGAAGAGTTTGCAATGCCTCACAGGACAGTATCACATGATGAAGATTTCTGAATCCCATCAGTCCATGGGCATCCTACTAGTTTGACAGCTGCTTTTAAACTGCCCTTTCAGCCAAGCTGACACCGATGAACACAAACAACAATCACACAAAACAGGGAGAGTGAATGAATGTGTGAGACAGAGAAAAAGAGCGTGTGTGTCTGCACTTATCCTGTCTCTAACTTCAGACAGCAGCAGCTGGAAGCAAGGAATCCCAAGGCAGAATCTGCTACACAGACAGCTCACACCTGGCATCCCGTTGCCACACCCCTCAGCAGAGTCAGATCCGGTGCACACGTGGGGGTGGTAAGAGGAACACAGGCCCCCCACTTCCCTCCCTAGCACTGCAGGACACATCAGGAGTTACTCCTGTAGCTTAGAGCAGGCAGGACAGGACTGCGTTTGCTGTGCTGTGGAGTGAGCTCCATGGTGAGTTAACTTGAAAACTTCCTGGGGCCTTGAAAGGGAGGGGCAGAGGCGGACAGAGCTGATCTCAAACTGCTTACCAGGGCAGCACTCATGATGGCATGCTGGAATAACTGGCTATTTTTAAGCCATATAACCTAAGGACAGCATCTACAGACATGCTTTTCACAAAAACGTGGCCGAAAGGCTCTACGCCTCTCATCTAGGTGATTTTATTTTGTTGACAAAACAGTGCAATGACCCTTTTGTTGACAACAGTGCCCTGTTTACCCCTGGATTGTTTTGTTGACAAAACTATCTAGTGTAGACCAGGTCTAACTAACCACAAGTTCTCCCTCTCTCAGCATGTTTGATATTTTGCCTTTGGGACAGGCTGAACTAATTGAACCATGGTTCTAAACCACACAAGTAAACAAAAATAGACCTTCAAACATTAGAGATTTTGCTAAAATAAGTGATTTTTTTTGATCTCTCAATGGCTCTCTTAGTTGAATACAGAAATTCTTAACAGTATGTTTTACTTAGTTTTCTTGATTTCCATCTTTCCAGGGTATGTCTATACGGACAGCGTCCAAGTCACTTATAGTTTACTTATCTGGATCGATTAAGCGGTCAGTGAAGACCCGCTCAGTTAATCCAGAAATTGACACTGGTAATCCAGCGCCTCAAGTTGCGTAGCACTGCATTGATGAGACCGTGGTTTCTGTCACCACAGTGCAGTGAAGACAGCGCACAGAAGGAAAGCATAGCAGTTGACGAGTTACGCAAGCTACTCTGACTGCCACTGAATCAGCAGGTAAATGCAGACCAGGATAAAAGAAGTAATTTTTTTGTATTTGTTTATATTACCTTTTAAAACTAGATTAATAAAAAGTGATTCAATACAAACCAAAGATGTTTGAAATATATTTAAAATGCTTTACCATTAGGAAAGACAGGCTTGGTTCCCAATACTTTATAGCATCAAGGCAGCAATATGCATTTAATTTTCAATTCTTTTTTTTATTTTATGGTACATACAGTTCTTCTGTTAGATACATACAATGCTTGCTTCAGATGTGTAAGAGTAGAAGAAAGGCTTCTCTTTTTTAGAAAAAAGTCTGCTGCCACCTAAGTAGTAGGAAGGCTTAACAAAAAGATTACACTGCCTAAATTAAGGGCACATGACTATGAAAACCACATTGCATCTTCAATTTGTTAAAGTGTGTCCAGATAAACATCTTAACTGAAATCCAAAGTTTATTTTAGATAGAACAGTTTACAACTTTTAATTTTTTTAAAATGCTGTGGTACCGCTAGTTATTGGACATCAATCTCTTTTCCAGGTTCAGTGAAATCAAGACTTAAGATGGGGTGGAAGAGAATTTGCCCATTGTGTGGAGGAAGTTTCTCTGGAAAGTGTTGACAGTAGTTAAAAAAAATCTGGTCAATTTCATTGTATGTCAACATCCTCAAAAAACTCAATAGATTTCTATGTGCTGGAAGCTACAAGCAACAAGCCCACAGAACTCCCCACTAATATGTGGGGGCAGGGGAGAGAGAGCACAAGTCAAGGGTAAAAGTGAGGTGGTATATAATTGAGGAGAAAGGAAGAAAAGAACTAACCTTTCTGCACCACTCATACAAAAAGCATTCAGCTGACACACCTACAAGCCAGGGCTGACATGAAACATGCTGCCATTCTTCAGGCAGCATTGCTCCACACTGTGGTGAAGTACTCATACCATTGCATTATCCCCAGGACTGCCTCTTTTATTTTAAATTGTCTTGTCTAGTTAGGGGTCTGTACTTTACACAGGTCTTGAAAATTTACCTAACTTTCACACAGCCACATATGGGATTATATATAATCAGCCAGAGGGGGTGATTTGCTTTCCAATTTTAGCCTCCAGAGAACTCTTGATTGTTTCAGCTCCAATTCAGTTAGACCATTCACTCATGAATGTGGGATTCAGAAACAAATCAGGTCTAATTAAGACCTTTGTGTATAGCTAAATAATAAGAGGCCTTACAATATATAAACCAGATATTTTACACTGCAGGATTCCTAATTTGTCACTGTCCTAAATTTATCCATTTCCACATTTCTCTCAGAGTAAGATCATGGAAGTGGAGAACTGAAGACTAGAAAGCAATCCTCTTCACAAAAAGTACTAAAAATCAAAACCAAGGGGAGGCAACAACTGACACAGAGGCTTCAATCTAAGCAAAGAGTACCCTGTTCTTTGCTAACTCCTCCTATTTCAGACTTGCCACACTCACTACACCAAAATACATTTTCCAGGATATTTATCCATACAGAGTAATGCATAAGGTATCTACAGAAATCTCATTACTTGTCAGGATTCATAATTATTTTGAGATGTAGATATGGATAATATTTAAGGAATAATGCATTGATATTGAAAATATACTTTAATTCCAACTCCATATATTTAATCACAGAGGATAAAGTGTCTTGGTGATCACCCATTTGGGGTGTCACCCTGCCCTTTTCAGTCAGTGATTCAATGCAAGGCTTAATTGTTAAGCTTCGCACAATACTAAAATTTTCAGACAACTGCAAACAATCGAACCCATTTGAAGGTAAACAAAAGGAACTACAAAGCAAAACAAGGGTTTGCCCAGTTTGTGAATACAATCAAAAGGCTGTTTTCAGTATAAAGGAAGGAAAGAGAGAAGCACTCAATGCATTCACAGAGGGTAGGGCTCTCTCCATCAATATTTGGATCCTGGTTCTTGAGAAGCCAGTCAGCTCTGCAATGGATTGATCTTTATGAGATAGGAATAGTAACTATAAATAAGCATAGACCGAGGTTCACATTTTCTGATTCTGTTTTGTATTGTAGCCATTTATTTCCACCACATGCTCTTGTTTCTAATCAAATCTCTAATCTTAAAAAAAACAAAAACAAAAAAAAAAAAACCTATTCTTGTTTTATTATGAGTACTCACAAGTGTTGTATAGTTTATAGGAGTGGTGATTTATGGCAAAACTGGTAAATTGGGGTAAGTTGTACCTTTGGATGTAGAGGATCTGGGGTTCCTGGGAACAGCCAATGTCAGGGGCTGTATATTACAGGGGAACAATTCAAAGGCATACTCAGAAATTGGGGTGTACCTACTGTTAATCTGCCAGATATAGCCCAGAAGAGCATACTTGAGTGACTGAAAGGCTGGCTGGGTATCAGCTCCAGGCACTGGAAAGACTCCCTCTTAGTAAAGGCAGGAAAGTAAAAAAAGTGACTCAGTGCCTTGAGAACGGCCACAACAAACTCACCTGAGAAATGTATTTTTTCCATAGTGGCTCATCCTCACTGATATCAAACTCATTCCATCCATGGAACGTCCGCCTATGACAAACTTCACAGTTTTTTAAGCCATTCTGAAGATCAGCCTATTGGAACATGGATAGAACGTGCAATTACTGACTCTGTCCATAGCACATACTGGTGATCGGAAGATACAAATGGGGGTGAGGGGGTATCAGGATTGGCCCATGTGATTCTGGAGTCCATTTTAGTTCCTGTAAGTGCCTACAGGCCGCATAGCCAGAGGCAGAGGGTATATAAGATCAAACCACAGAAACCATTTTGTCTTTGTTCCTGTCCAGCTGCAGACAACACCTACACACCTCTGAATTAATACACTTTGCAGCTGAACTGAAGGACTTAGACCCATCCAGGTGCTGGATGTATACCAGAGGGACTATTCAAGCTTGCAACTCCACAATTCTTATAAAAACCTGATGTATATGGACTTTCAGATCATTTGTATGTATTCAATTGCTTTAATCCTTTAACATTTCTCTTATTGTTTGTTTTTCTGTTTATAATAAAACCTTTAGTTTTAGTTACTAAAGGATTGGCTGGCAGTGTGGTATTTTGGGTAAGATCCAACCTTATAGTGATCTGGTACTGTGGCTGGTCCTTTGGGATCAGAGGGAATCTTTTGAGTAAAGAGCATAGAGTTTAAATAATTGGTCTCTTTACTGAACCTAGTGGCAGATTGGGAGCCAGAGACTGAAATGCAGTAAAGCGGGCTGTGCGTATTTGTATAGTGGCTTCTTGATAACCAGTGTGGGGGAATCAGAATCACTGTTTGTGGCTGACTGGGAAGCCTGACTTTAGTGTCACCCACCAGTGCTGGGAGAATCTGCTCTCCTTTTACAGTCTGCCCTGACCTTGGCATTATCAGTGGGCTACCCTGGGCATGGATGGGTCACAGTGTGTATTTGCATAAAAGACTGCATAGAATCTGTCCATGAATAGCCTCTTAAATAGTTACTACAATATTGCTGTAGTCTTGTTTTAAGAGAGTTTACTTGCTACTTACTTGAAGAATGCTTGCAACTTCACTAACTGGCAATTCACTTGCTTTTTTTGAAGTTAGTACTGGAATCATTGTCACATTGTCACCATTCAGTATTTGTTGAAAACCTGCAACCTAAGATACAAAAGCAAAATTGTTTCAATAATCACACTGGCGAGTGATCAAATATGGTTAACTTCCAGATATACTAATGCTTCCATATTTATGTTCATTTCAACAGGCAGTGAAGCACTCACTTGTTTCAGTTATTTAGTAAGGCATTTATCAACCATACAATAGTTTACTATGAAAATGTAACTCTTAAACAAGCATTTGTATTAACTTTTAGAAAGTACATTAAAAATTCAACTGAGTTTACTGCAGTGCCAGACTAAAGCTCATGAACGTCAGGAGATGTTTTTTAATGGCATGAAAATGACAAGTGGCAGATATCCCACCTAACAGATCCTAACAATTACATATATGTATAATTTTTAGCTCACTATCCTTAATAGCTGAACAGAAGCCATTCTGACAACTCCCTGATGGATTTTACTCTATACCCCCTGCTGGCTAATTCATGAAGAGTATACCAATAAAGAAAGTTCAGATTTTGTCAATCTTATTTTTAGTAAATGTCCTGGACAGGTTGTAGGCAACAAACAAAAATTAAACAAAAGTCATGATGTGTCTGTGACTTTTACTAAAAATAATGGGAAGGAGGGCTGACACCTCAAGCCCCATTGTGGCATGGGGGTGGATGGTCTAGCACCTTTTCCATCCCTGTGGCGGCTGAGAACTCCTATCACAGAATCTGTGACCTCTGTGGCATAATCTTATTCTTACCAAAAAGGAAACTAGCTGCCAGCTCTTTAAGCCAGGGTAAGGAGAAAGTTAAAAGTTTGTGTAAAACAAGCCAAAATGAAAGGTTATAAGAAACAAAAAGCCTGCAAGAGCCAATCAGAGTCAGGTGCAAGGAAAGTCTCATGTCACCACTACAAAATGTGTAAACCACAGAGCAGTAAGATGTTTCCCAATGCTGAACATCAGTAATGTTGGATAGCACTGTACTGAAAATTCTTCTTTTCTGCTGGCAAGGATATTTAATGGAACTGCAGAGAATGTACAAAGTATTTCCTGTCATCCTCCCACCTTCCCCGCTCCTCCTCAAAAAGCAGTTTCCTCCTCCCAAATTAAGAATTCCTATCTTGTCTAACCTGTTTTTCTTGAAAGGCTGGACAACATGCAAGATTAGGACAAACTGCAAAACACTGGAAACTAAGAGAAAGTGCTTTTATTCAGATTATTTAAAACTTTGGTTTTAGTTTGGGTTTGCTAACAGCTATTTAGTTGAAATGCTAAGAAAAAGCTTGTGTCTTAAGTATTGAGCTTGTGTCCTATTGCAATTACAGGCTAAAAAGATTATCTTCCAATCCACTTTTCTGCATCTTCCCATGGTAGCCTCCATCAAAAACAGAGAAGACTGAGCTTTTTAAAAGTTAGACAAAAATATAAGCAGACTATTTTGGCATGGTGTGGTTGGAAAAGAAAGTTGAGCCACCATCTCTTTTCAGGCCTTTTTTTTTTTTTAAATACATCTCTAAGGAGAAAGCATGAACACGAACCAAGTTTTTGTCCTTTGTAGGTGACCTTAAATACTACTCCAGGTTCTGCACATGCAGATTTTTTCCTACAACTGCCGTTGGCTCATGCTAATAGAGTATCAAATTCTTTAAATAGACAAACATAGAAGTAATTGAAAAAAATGTAATAGATTATTTCATTCTGCATAAAAAGGCTTCATGAATCCTGAAAATTTAAAAACCCTGTTTATATTAGAGTATTTTATGGTGTACCAAGATGACTAAATCCAGTTTCAATTGAAATGAGAAAGCCACATTCTTTCTGGATTTAGGTCAGGAAGGTTAATTATTTAGAGAGATGAGTGCATTACATACTGTAAAATAAGACTGCCAAGGCATAAAGTTACCAATAATAATGTCTGGCTGCATTTTGTCTGAAGCTTCACGTACAAAAAGGTTCCCATAGAATGATGAAGATGCAATTCCACTAGCCTAATGATTACTAAAAGGATAATTCTACCACACTAGAAACAAAGGGAAGACCTCACAATAGCCTCATGCAAAACAAGTATATGTGGGATAGAAGAAATGGGATGATTGTCAAGACATAGAACCCATTTCTAAAACTTAACAGAAACCTATATTGGAGGAAATGTTTATTTAGTGTACACTAAGCACAACACAACTAAAAATAAACAGTGTCACTACATGTACATTTGTCTGTTCTTGATATTGGCAGGTATTTTTCTCATTACACTTCTAGAACTTAAACTTGTGCATTATTTTATGCATCTATAAAGATTCAATTCATGCATTTTGGGTTTAAAAAATAAGTTTTCAAATTCCTGACGGGTATTATTCATCCTGACATAACCACAGGGTACAATTTTTTTAGATTATTTCAGGAAGCCTTTTAATATCAATAGGACACTAAATTCTTTAGAATTCAAGCATTTGTAATCTCTAAGCATCAAGCTCTCAACAGTTTGGTTCTCATCTACACAAACTACTTCTCTCTGTGGTTCAAAAAGATCATTTGAGCTGGTTTCAGCTAACAATCCCTAGATTTGTTCTTCTAGGGAAAGGCACTCTCACAGCAAAGGTTAAATCCTTAGCTTCAAAATTTGCTCCTCCCTTGGACAAAATAAACCCAGAGCTTGTTGACCTTCTGGTCACAGTAAAAGGCTCATCCACTCATCACTTTCTCAGGAAGGATACAGAGAAGTGAGGTCTCTTTACGGTGTGAATAGAGACTGAGAGCAAGACTTTAAAAAAAAAAAAAAAAGTATAGTACTGATCAACCCTAGAACACAATTCATGAATTTGCAAAAAGCTATTCTGGCTGAACTGACAGCATTTTAGGTTCCCTGAACTAACTCTGAAAGCATTGGCTGTTAAATTAGACCCTGACTGCCCTTACATTGCAACTGGGGGAGTTGAAGCAGTGGAGAAGGCAAAGAAGATCTCCTTATAATCTCAGCTTCACACATTTGGTTTTGAAAAGGGGTACACGCACACTCCCAGACACTGCTTTTCTAGGAGGTCATGCTCAGTAATGCAAGAGTCCAAATCCCTCACGTGGATACATAAAGATAATACCTTGAAGAATCATGGGTCTTCCCTACATTTTTATACTCTCAGTACCCTCTCATCTCCACAATCTCAGAACATACACCGGTAAAGGAATTTTAAACACACTTCTGAGGAGTCACACCTGGGCTAAGATCAAAAATGGGAAGTTGCTGAAACCTCATGTGAAGCTTTTTAGACTATTATGAAATATTTGTATCGGGTTTGTTCTAGTGTATGTTCGAAGCTTAAAGATGATTTCAGCACAATGGAATAAACTTTTTTTTTAAATTTAAGTTACTGATGTGCTTAAATCCCCATATACGCTGTGAGTTATTCAGAATCCATTACTAAAGCAGCAGTATCTTTTTTTTTAAGACTACCTTTACATGGCTTAAACTAAGAACTGGAAATGAGCAAGCAAATACACTAAAATACGGTTCAGTCATGACTAATTAAAAGTTAAAGAGAGAATATAGTGGAGGCTTGAATTCCATTCATATGCTTTCAATTATTTAAACAATTTTTACACAAACATTCAGAGTAGTTTTTAAAAAGGCACCATCCTACTACTCTAAACACCTTTGACATTTAGAGAAAATAACCTATCAGCAACTCCTCAGAGAAACTCCAGCAAGCCATCCCTCATCAAGTAGACATCTCTCATTCCCTCTGCCCCCAAACAAACAATCACCACAGCCTGCCATGAAGCCCTACACTTTCCAAAAGAATGGCAAAACTGAACCTCGCAATGTGCCCAGGTGGTCATCAATCCTGTATTATTGCTCCGCAGCCAAAAACTTCAGAGAACACCATCATAAAGCTCCCTCTGTCTGTAAAAGGCAACTCCAACACAAGCACCTTTGCTAACCACAACAGCAGCATGACATTGGGGGAAGGGAGGGGCATATTTCAAGTAGGTATACTATGGACCTTGGGCCCTTGTATGGCTGTCTGATGCATTAATATAAAAAAATTACTGCTACACAAGAATTTACATGAGTAGATTTCAAGGCACCCATTATCTTGAAGATTTTCTTTATTGTATCTCCCTGCTGCACATGACCCTCCACTTAGGTTTCAGACCTCAACATGTCACTTTTCTTGGGGTAGAATCCCTGCTATTCTCTCCCTCATCTTAAACTGCAGATCTCTGAAATTCAGTGATTGACTCAGCAGGTCTGACCTCCGTTCAGTACTTTTCTATTAAGTGCAGTGCAAGGTTAGCCAATGACCAGCCAGCTTTCACAGAACATGCAATTTATTCAGAACAAAAGCATTTCACAGAAAACCTTTTAAAACAAACAGCTGGTATGTATATGGAGACCCCGGCAAACCTAAATATACAGAAATAGGCCTCCTGAGAAGATTTGGTCAGTCTCATACTTATCAGATCTTGGATGGTATCTCCCCTCACGTCAGGTTATTTATTCCCGTTTCAAGTCCTTGGCTAGGGTATTTGAACCTAGTCAAGCCACTGTGCTTTTCTGCCCAAGGGGGTGAGACTTCAAGATGCTTATCTGCAACGTTTGAAATTGGGGATTTATATTAATTACCCCACTATTTTTCATCTTCCCATTTAGCCAGAAATACAATCACTAACAAGCCCATACATAACATTTGGAAAATACATCTTTGAACATGCTGTGATTCAATAGTTTGTATAAGCACTGACAGATGTTACCTTAAAAGCATCTGCCTTAACTAAATCTTTTGAAGTATGCCACAAACACAGCCTTGTTATTAGAAAGTTCTTTATTCCCAGTCTTGATACTGAAGAAAAATAAATGTGCATGGAATGTTTTCCTATTATGACTATTTATCAGTCAAAAAAAAGTATCTGAAATTTTCAAAAATATTTTTTCATAATTAAAGAGAAACAAAAAATAGCAATCAAACTTAGGAAGTGGAGCCAAAGTTTCTAAAAGTGACCGAATACACTGGTCAGCTGATTTTTCTTTAACAAAAGTGTTTCTAACACAACCTACTGTGGCCAAAATTACATTTTAGAAGTGTTCGATTAAGATTAACCGTGAAAAGTTTTCTAGTGAATTTCTAGCAAAAGGGTGTGAACCATAACTTTATGTACCCTGAACATTCTTATTAGTTATCATTTATTATTGAAACTAATACTTGGGAGTCTGGGATGAATTCTGTTAATTAAAAAAAAAATTTTTTTTTAAAGAAGTTTGCTATTGATGAACCATGGATCACTAGTACCCAAGAGAAAACTGGTTGGTCAAGCAGTGCTGGCTCCTCCCCCTCATTCCAGCTGCTAAACTGAAATAAAATATATTAAATGCTTTCCTAATACTAGAGTTCTGTACCACTTTAAAGACTAACAATGACGAAGTGGGTTAAAGCCCACAAAAGCTTATGCCTGCAAAAATTAAAATTTGTTAGTCTTTAAAGTGCTACAGAACTCTTGTTGTTTTTGCTGTATACAGACTAACTCGGCTACCCCTCTGGAACTTTCCTAATACTGCATCACTTTACAACTATTGCCCATATGGAAGTTTCCAGAAGGAAGTTAAGTAGCCATGGCTTGTGCAACACCTTAGCTCCCAATCTGTGAATTAAAGTGTGGTTCACATCTATTTATAAGTAATGACCCTCACTACCATTGTATCTTCCTATCTCTCTTAAGGTCAGATTTGGGCCATGCAATTTGTAAAGTTACTTGGCTTTTTCTGGCCCAGTGTCACACATACAATTCAACTTTATTTGGGAAGAATGACACTGAGGCAAGCAAAGGCCCATGGATTTTTCCACTCAAGCCAACACACGAGTTGTTTTTCAAACCCGTTCCAAGAAAGAAGAAACCTGTTCTAAGTAATATAAGATACCATTATCAGTCCGTGTCACAATGAGCAAGGGACCAGCATCCATCCCAAGGGCTAAGATAAGCTAAAGGAGGCCAACAGCCTTGAACAAAAACAAGCCCTTTGTGCATACTCCTATACATTCCTGGAACAGAAATGTAAGCCAATCATATTATGTAGAATGTAGTAGTATTATCATGTATGAATATTCATGTACTCCTAAAATGTATATAAGGTAAAGCCCCAGTATATTCGGGGCTCAGCCTTTAGAAAAGATTCCGCTGAGTCTGTTGTTAACAATAATAAACTGCTGTTTTCCTCACGTCGGTGTCCGTCTCATTAAGTGTGCCATAAATCTTGCTACATTTTTGGGGGCTCGTCCGGGATTTGGGGCATTGTTCGCCGCCTGGCCAGAGGCAGGAGACTCCCACGGTCGCCTCCCACCACCCATCGGTCGGCGCCGAGGTACAAGTTTTACCTTCGATTGGTTCTGTGAGGGGAGACCGAGGGGAGGAACCTGCCATCTCGGCCATGGACCCGCACCGACCTGAGGAACCAGAAAGACGGAGCTCTGCATCAGGATCAGGTGAGACCCCTGGAAACAGGGCGAACACTTCAGTCAGTCTGGTTCAGCGCTGGTTCAGGCCCTCTCCGTTGAGAGGAAGGGAGGAGTAATTACCCTCCGGTCAGGCCGAGTAGACTCCAGAGGGGAGTTCAAACCGCCGACCCAGGTCTGTTGGGAAGTAGAGTGCAAGTCTGAATGTAAAACCAGTAATAATTCTACTTGCATTCCAGGAGTAATTGTTGCAGTAACTCATGGGGCAACTGTTTTGCGTACTTGCGTTATTGTAACCTGGTGTTTTTTTTTTAGTTTTATTAGTGAGTTAAGACTCTGTAAAAGAATAAGAGGAGATAATTTGTGGTAAGATAAAAACTCCCAATAAATAGTAGTTATAGATTGAATATAAAAAATGTGTTATTGTATAAATGAATGATGAATGATAGATTTATGAGCCGTTGACCAAGTCTTGGACTAAGACAGGTTTCAGCCACCCTCCTCCATCCACAAGTTGGTCGGGTGAATGGCAAAGGGGGGCCTGTCTGAACCTAGTGACTCAACAGACAGGCGGAGTGACTGCAGCCACAAGGCTACCCTTTCCCCTTCCCAACTCATGAGCCTTTGTAGCTCCGCTGCTCAGTAGAGCTTCTGTGACTTCAAAGGACTCCTCCTGTATCCGTTTGTCTGCCTTTCCTTCCCCTCTCCCGCTAAATAAGCGTTCCGTTATCGGATCATTCACCTCGTCAGTATTACGAGCTGAAATTGAAACGGTGCGGATTCCTCAATAAGTCAAACCTAAGTTGTACAAATGTGTGCTTGCAAGTGGGTGTCTTAAGAATTAATCTCTTTAGAAAATCCACTGTTTTAAGTAAGAAATAGAAAGTTCTATTTCAAGTTGTTAAACTGACACAGAGTCATAAATTAGTGAAAGTAAATAAGATAAGAGAGAGACCTTTTTTCCTCTCTCCTCCAAGCCCCCCCCGCCTGTCTAAGGCGTGGAAAATAAACGAACTAAAATGTTTTTAACCCTTTGTCACCACATGGCATCACGGACAGGATTCCCGACAGACGGAGTAAGGGCAATGGAGAGGGAAGAATCTCCCTATAATAATAATAAGGAAAGGAATGAACAGACTTTTGCTCATGCCATGTATCATCATCAGTTAGCATTAACTAAAACATTGCCACTGAAAGAAATCCTGATCCACTTAACTCAGGGGTCAGAAATTAAAGCTTGGCAGTTATGTACAACCAGAATGGGCTTGTCCAGCTTGTTAAAAAATCATGAAAACCTAGAGTGGGAGCCACCACCCCTGCAGTCAAGAAACAAGTAGGGGCCATAAATGTTATCTGGCTGAGTCAAACCCCTTTAAAGGGAAGATAAAAAAAAAAAAAAACCTATGTCATAGTAAGTTTCAAAGTTAGAACAAAGTCTGGAAGAGTAAAAATAATTAAAGCTGTTCTAGGAAACACTGTATAAAGCAACTGCTTTTAAAACTGCAGGAAAAGGAGAATTTTCTCCTGTAAGCAACTCCCAGTTCTTATCTCTAGCCTGGGGCATACCAAAACTAGATTAAAAAAAAACAACTTAAAGTTGAGAATGGCAGTCAATTATTAAAGAGTTAATGAGCAAATAGAAACAGTTCAAAGTGTGTCTCAAAGAATTAAGCCTAAAATGGAACATACTGTATTTTAAAGAGTAAAGATTTAAAGTTTGCTGTATCTTGAATTTAAAGAACATGTTTTACCAGATATCAATGTAAGATACACAAAGGATATTAAGTTTTGTGTTTCAAAATAAATGTTTAACTAAAAGTTTGGAACAGAAAGTGTTAGCAAGTTGCAGAGGGAGAGTAAATGTGTAAAATCAGTTAACCTCCTAATAAGGTGGTTGCATGGAGAAGCAGGTTAGAATCATGGTGTGTTTATGCAAGCAAGTTATGGGAAAAAGAAACTGGTGAAGTTAAAAAAAAAA
>ML675603.1:69892597-70054705 GCA_007922155.1 Mesoclemmys tuberculata | reverse complement strand
ATATATATATATAAATATAAAAGAAAGGGGTATTCTAAGAAATAATCTACAACCCCAAAGGGGGTAGAAAAGTGTTTGTTTTATCTTTCAAAACTGCAGAAAGGAAGAAACTGGTACCAGTAAAACAACTAAAGATCAAAACCATGGATCTAATGTTGCAACAAAGAGTGTGTTTTGTGTGTTATGTTTTGTGTTGTTTGTCTTATTACTAACATTGTACATGGTATTGAAAAGTATTGCATGAAGCAAAAAAAAGGTATAGAAAAGTACTGTATCTGTATTCAAAGAGGAGAATTGGTCTCCAGTGTTCTGTCTGTGGGGCAGGCAAAAAGTACCTCTCAGCTTATGCTGGTGGAGGAGGTGTCAATTGTGTCAAAAGTGGTTCTGGATGTAACTAAAACCTAGAAAAAGTCTGTTGGGGCTCAGAAAAATGTTTCTTTCAAGCAGTCTCTAGCAAAAGAGGGAAAAAACATTTCTGTGGAAAGTGAATTGTTGCCTAGAACTGCTTCTGAAAGAATAAAACCTGATAGCTCTTGCAAACAGCTTTCTGCAACTAAAAGTGTAAAAACAAAGTGATTAAGTTAGTTCAGAGTAAGTCACTGACGGTAGCAGGGAACAGTTTACATGTTAAGAAACTTGGTTCAGTTTCTAATTGTCAAAGTTTTTCAAATGTAGATAGATTCATTAAGTTTGTTTTAAAAAGATCCAGTTTGAATATTTTAAAAAAGTTTCCAAATGAAGCGGAAATTATTGGGAAGCTTAAATAGCTTTGTGTAACTGGGCTCGGTTAAAATGCAGGGGATAGCAGGCAAACTCTCACTTCTAAATGCTTTAAATATATCTTGTATATTTAATGTTATGGAAAGTAAAAAGTTGGCAATGCAAAACCCTGTTTATGAAATGCTAGTGGGAATGGTTGGTATCTCTCTAAAGCCAGGTCCAGACTTAAAATGAACAGTGGTTAAAAATTTGAACACTGGTAAACTAGCTAGTGTGTGTGGTGGTAGTAAATGCAAATTACTGGCCTAAGGGGGGGGAAATCCACCCATAGCTATCAGCAAGAAAAATTCCGCTTAAGTATAGCCAGCTAAACCTGAGTTGGGCGTGTCTGGAACAGCTCTGAATTAAAGCCACATGTAAAATAAGTTTGTTAGGGCTCATAAAAAAAATGTTTCTTTGGAAGGGGCCAAAATAAAGGCCCAAAACCTTGTTACAGCAGGAGGGTAAGGTACATACATTTGTTAATAATAGGTGTGCCATTGTTAAGTCTTGTAATTAATTTGTTAGTGTAAAAATCGTAAAAATATACTATGTGCCTGATAGTTTGTAAAATCTTTAAATTAGGCTGTGTTATCTATTGTATCCCAAACGGTATATATCTTAATATGCCAGAGTCCAAGGAAAAACAATGTTAACATCATTATAAAATTCTAACCAAAGAAACACTCAACCTAACACTTCCTCGTTGCAACAGGAACTGTTAGTACAAGTGGATCTAAAATTGGGGTCAGCTCTCTTGGTTAAGGGAACTTGTCTCTGGAAAATTTCTGTTATTAATAACACTGCTTGTTTGCTGTTGTTGTATTCATTGTATACCCCCCTTCTGTCAGGCCAAATCCTGTGTTTCTAAAAATAATCAGTCCAAATTATCTTCTAAGCCAGAAGTATGAGAAAGCTCAGAAGCTGCAGGTCTGAGTATTCTCAAAGGGGGGAGTTGTTGTGGCGTGGGGCACTGTGGGGTTGGGGCACTACACTAGGTAGTTCGGGTAAATGAAAGGCCACGGGTGCTGATAAAGTTTTCCTGTGCTAGGCTCCTGCCTCCAGCCAGCCCTGTTTCTCCTCCTCTGTGTTCAGGTTACTTAAAATTTCAACAATACTTGTATTGTTTATACCACTCCCAGTCTAGTGAAGCTGTTTAAAAAAATGAAATACAAATCTGAAACTTAAATTAGCTAAAATATGTATAAAAAACCATCTTAATGTGGCTCAAGGTCTTACCTTTAATAACCAGTAATGGCCCTGCTGGAAGCAATCCTATTGTTCCACTGTGGTGGAGCCATTCAGTGCTGAAGGCCCTTGATTGCTCTGTCATAGACAGTCTGTTAACTAGATATCAAGCTCCTCCTTCAAAATGAATGCTGAACGGTGTTTAAAAAGGGTATTTAAGTGCCTAATTCCCATTTAAACTGATTGAAAATAAGCACCTAAAACCTTTGAGAACTTGAACTCTAAGCACCAGGAAGCGCTTAGCTGCATCTTATGCACCTAAATACTTGTAAAAATTGGGCACTTAAGCCTCTCTGTACCCAAGAACCCTACCCGTAAAATGGGAATAATAATATTTCCCTGGCTCACAGGTGTGCTGTGAGATAAATACATTCAATATTGTAAGGTACTCAAATACTACATTAATGGAGGGACCATGCAAGTATCTAAGATAGCTGCTGGCTGCTCGACACTTTTAACAATCAGGCGATTTAGGGTCTCATCCAAAAATTCATTGCTGTCAAAAGGCAAACTTCTGTTATGAAAAAAATTGATTTAACATAACCAAAGCTATCTTGTGTACTCAGCCATTAAAAGCTGGAAGTAAGGACACCACATAGTGAGAAATAATCAGAAACGCACAGACTCAAGATTCTAAGTCTTTGCTGAGAAGTTGCTATGCAGGTCTTACCCATGGCTCTCATGTATATTAAAAAACGTGTCAACAAATGGCCAGATTTGAAACCAAGGCCTCAGAATCCATGGAATCCATTTTATCAGCCAGGAAACTTGGTCTGGCTGGTAAAACCAAATGCAAAGGAAAAAGAAAATCCAGTACCAATTAAAGTGGTAAAAGTTGGTCATTTTCCAAATATCAAAGATCAACTCATACAGTAGGGCAAACAGTTCAGGAAATTAACCAAGTGAATGCAGGAAAGGGCTCCTGTCAATCTAACTTCTCCTCTTCAGCCTTTTCAACCAGGAAATAGCGTCTGGGTAAAGAAGTGGAATCCTACAGTCCCTAAGGCTGCTGTGGAAGGAACTTTTCATTGTGTTATTGGCCACCCCAACTGCCATAAAGGTGAAAGGTATAGCCTTCTGGATACACTGGACCAGACTAAAGCCATCACTGGCCAACTGGTTGGCTCACCCTGACCCAGAAAATCCCTTAAGACTGAGACTCTCCAGGCCCTCTGCCAAAGACCCACCGGCAAGGAAGGTAAGCACGGGAGAAGAACGGCCCCTCTGCCACACGTCCACCAGAGGCGACGTGCATCGGCACAGGAGAAGATCAGGAATAACTGATGCAACTAGCATGGTGTGGGTTGGGTATATCTATTGTAATAGTAAAACTTGTAACGTGTTGCTACCTGTGTTGGGTTTACAGGTATTGGTCCCCAAAGCAAACTTAGCCTCACCCTGAACTAGAACCCCAAAGTACCACGCATCTGTAATCACATTTAGAGGCCCGTCACCTACATAATGGGCACCGGTTCCGGAGCTGTCTGACTAACCGCTCATGGTGTTATAGTAATAATAATAGGCATAGCCGCTGTAAAAGCCAATCCCCTGTCTAAATGCACAATGATAGGTGCACAAATACCAAGGGAACCTATGTATATAGCTCAATCACGTATTTAACATGTACTAAAGGTAATAAGGTTGTGTGCTATAATCCCACACAAACCCTGCCCAGGATTGGCTCCAAATGCACTCTCATAGCAGTTCTTCAGGTTCAGTCCTGGCCCAGGTACAAATAGGCCCGGGTACAGATAAAAGTAAACCCATAACAACGGGAACTTGCACATGTAGCAGTTCCAGACCCAAACATGGGAATTTTGCAGTCGCTGCAAAATTAGCTTGGCAAGTCAGCAGTAAAGCTTTTAAAAAAAGGCTGCTGATAAAATAATAAAGGAAGGGTCTATCATTGGCTTAGCGGACGCATTAGCTGCAGTAGAGATATTAAAGGAATTTTCAGACCTAAGGCTTCTTTGCAGCCAGAATAGCACCCGCACAAACGGTCTGATTAACCATTTGGCCTCTCTCCAGCTCGTCGCTCAAAATAATAAGGTAAGGTGTCAAAGTTAACAACCCATGGGGCTTTGTTCTGCAAATAATAACCTGGGTGTAAATACAATAAAGGTTTCACCTAAAAAAAAAAAAAAAAAGAAGGGTAAATAAAAAAGCTAGCTCATGTGCCAGTGCAAACCTGGAAGGGGCTCAATATTTCTGAATGGGTTGGCGGCTGGTTTAACTCCCTGGGAAAATTAAAAACTATGGCCGGAGAAATGCTAATCTTAATGGTGGGGTGCCTCCTCATACCATGTGTTGTACCCCTGGTCATATCCATGGGTCAAAACCTCATAAAACTGTGGTTAAAAAAAAAAAACAAAAAACCCAGCAACACACATGGTGGCATTGTATAAGAACCGGCCACTCCCTGAGAACGGGAAAAATACATTTATTAAGTGATGCTTCAGGCAAGCTTAAGCCTCAAAGGGGGGAATGAGGCAAGCAAAGGCCCATGGATTTTTCCACTCAAGCCAACACACACGAGTTATTTTTCAAACCCGTTCCAAGAAAGAAGAAACCTGTTCTAAGTAATATAAGATACCATTATCAGTCCGTGTCACAATGAGCAAGGGACCAGCGTCCATCCCAAGGGCTAAGATAAGCTAAAGGAGGCCAACAGCCTTGAACAAAAACAAGCCTTTTGCGCATATTCCTATACATTCCTGGAACAGAAATGTAAGCCAATCATATTATGTAGAATGTAGTAGTATTATCATGTATGAATATTCATGTACTCCTAAAATGTATATAAGGTAAAGCCCCAGTATATTCGGGGCTCAGCCTTTGGAAAAGATTCCGCTGAGTCTGTTGTTAACAATAATAAACTGCTGTTTTCCTCACGTCGGTGTCCGTCTCATTAAGTGTGCCATAAATCTTGCTACAACACTAACTTGCACATGGTTTCTGAACTAATCATTAATTCTTATGTAGAACTAATGTTATCAGCCTGCCAGGTATCTTAAGCAATAGTCTGAGTTTAGCTATTTAAAAAAAAGACAGCAGGGGAATGGAAGTAGAAAATTTCAATTAAAGATACACATAAGGACAAATCTTTAAGAATAAACACTGCACACATTATCCAAGTATCCTCAGACAGCACATGCCAGTCTTACTGAGCTTATGTTTAAAGAAAATCAAGATACGAAGGTGCACACATGGGAACACTGACATGAGACCATTTCAAACTGTTCCCTGCATGAAGAGTAAGAATTATAGGATACCACTCTAAGGAAAGTGAATTGAGAGGTGCTGAATGAAGCAGCTGGTTTAATATCTATCCTCTTGCCAAAAACATGTTACAATGAATTAGTAAAGGCATCCTGTCTGGAATGAGACAGCTGAATGTCTGAAGTATGAATGGTGAGTGAAACTGCAGCCTTTTCTTATATGCAAGTGTTTTTAATTAATTGGCATGAAATTTAAATACTAAACATAGTTGGTCAACCACATAAAATAGTTAATGTGAGTTTAGACATTTCTAAATATCAAGAATTTGTTACGTGCACTTATAAAGGTGCACAACACCTAAATCCCTTTATGTACAGGAAATAGCCTCTCTACATTTACAGTTGAGAGTTGCCTAGAGCAGATATCTGAATTTATGGAAGACATCTTCACCTCTCCCTTCCACACGCAGAGCCCTTCAATTCACCTCATATCTGCTCTCTGCATCAACAGTTGTGCTAGATGGGAGAACTCCTCCCATCAGCATAGGTAATGCCTACAGCTACAGCTGTGATGCTAGTGTATAGCTAAGCCCTCAGATGGTCAATCACTAAGGCAGCCAGACCTCTCTTATGTTGATACTAGGCAATTTTACTGTAATTAAGTATTTCCCTCCAGCTGCTAGATATCTTAAGCTTGTTTGTGGTACATTAGAATTCTTTTGCATTGGACAATGATAGTGTCCTTGTCATGCGGACTGCATTGGGGAGGGGGGGCATTTGTGTTACTTGACATTAATAGGTCAAAATCATAGTGATTCATGTGAGACATGATATGCTGAATAGGATGATAATATCTGTGTTCATGTTTTATATGTGTGAAGAAAGTTATGGAGATCTTTGATATCCCTGTATTTCAAACTGTGCTGTGGAAGACACGCCCCAGACAGAGAGGCGGCAGGACAATAGCCTGCTTAATGGCCCATTCAAGACCTTATCAGAAGCCAGAGGACCAGGAAGAAACTAAAGGCATACCTGAAGAGTTACCAGGATTGGCCCATGTGACTATGGACTCCATTTTGGTTCCTGTAAAGTTCCACAAGCCACATGACCAATAACAGAGGGTATATAAGATCAAACCACAGAAACCATTTTGTCTTTGTCTTCGTCTTTGTCTTTTGTCTTGTTCCTTGTTCCTGTCCAGCTGCGGACACACCTCTGGATTAACACACTTTACAACTGAATTGAAGGACTTAGACCCATCCAGGTATTGGATGTATACCAGAGGAACTATACAACTCCACAATTGTTCTAGAAACCTGATGTATATGGACTTTTACATCATTTGTATGATCTGATTGCTTTAAGCCTTTAACACTTCTCTTATTGTTTGTTTTTTCTTTTATTAATAAACCTTTAGTTTTAGTTACTAAAGGATTGGCTGGCAGCGTGGTATTTTGGGTAAGATCCAAACTTATAGTGAACTGGTACTGTGGCTGATCCTTTGGGATCAGAGGGAATTTTTTAGTAAAGAGCATGGAGTTTAAATAACTGGTCTCTTTACTGGACCTAGTGTCGGTTTGGGAGCCAGAGACTGAAATGCAGTAAAGGGGGCTGTGTGTATTTGCACAGTGGCTTCTTGATAACCAGTGTGGGGGAATCAGAAGCACTGTTTGTGGCTGGTTGGGAAGTCTGACTGCAGTGTCACCCACCAGTGCTGGGAGAATTTGCTCTCCTTTTACAGCCTGCCCTGACCCTGGCATTATCAGTGGGCTACCCTGGGCACGGACGGGTTACAGTCCTTACATTACAAAAATGAAAAGAAACTTTATTCAGACTTATGGTAGACGTGTCTGACAAGATGAAAGCTAAGTGCCTCCCTAACTTATTTGTCATCAACATACACCGTGAAGGAACAAATTCTGATCAAAGTACAAACTAAAATACATTATTTGGAAAACTTGCCTCAGACAAATAAGAGGGAAGGAATTGTTCAATTGTTGCACATGCATGATAGAAATATGAGTAAAGGGCTTCAGAACACCAATATAAAAGATTTTAAAATCCTAGTCCCAGGGGGGAGTCATTGTATGCAGGGTGAGAAGGAAAAATTTGTTTTAGGGAGATAAAACATTTATTGTGGGAAATTACCAGAGCTCTACAAAGCCAGTATTAAAAAAAAAAAAAAAAAAAAAAGAGGACTGTAATCCATTTCCCAGAGAGAACACTGAAGATGTGATGAGTAGTAAAAATTAGGATATGGAAAAAGAGAACAAAAAAGTGTTATTCAAAACAAGTTGACAGCTGCGCAGTCTTATACATTTTCCGTTTTTTTGATTAAGGGGGGGGTTGGCTACTATTGTCCCTTCCCCCCCACTCCCAGATGAACTTTATATGAAGCATCACAACAAATTCCCAAACAAGAAATATTAGTTTTAAGCTACTTTTCTTTTGGCTACCAGGAAAGATAATCAGCATAGGACTTAAGAAAAAGCATATAGAGAATTAAGAGGAAGCAAGGGCAAAAGACTCCCAATAACTATACTTTATTTTAAAAAAATAAGCTATGCAGCTGCATGTAGATGTAGGCCCTGGGTGAAATCCTGGGTCCAATGAAGTTAATGACAAGCTTTTTTCCAATAGAGACAGAAATTCACTCCATGGACCCCCTCCCCCGCTTTAGACCAGCTTGCTTTCTCTGACTTTGATTGGTCCCACAGCTAAACCATCACCTCTCCCTCACTATAAATTTGCTCCTCTCCTCCTGCCCAACACTTCCAGTGTCTTGAGTCCCTAAAGCTTATATGTGCTACCACCACCACCACCTGATTCTCTTGCTATGCTGCTGAGGATTTACCACAACTCTAAATGACAGCCACCTGTTGAGGGGTTAGTGAAAACTAGCTCTCCTGGCTTCAGGCAACCCCTTCAGCATACCCATTAAGTAGTCAGCAATACTGCTCAGAGAACAGTTAACCCTGTCTAGCGGGGAAGTGCTATACCTCCTGGCAGCCCATGGTGGGTTCCACATTTACCTAGAAGAATTCAATGGTACAGCAATTCTCAGAACAACTCAGGGCTTGTCTACACTACACACTTAAGTCACCTATGTTAGGTCGACTTACAGCCACCACAGTAACTAATGCAGTTTTTCCACGTCCACACTACTCTCTTTCTGTCAGTGGTGTGCGTCTTCACCAACTTTACTTGCACCCAACTTCAGAAGGGCAAACTGGGGCTGAGACCCAGCTGCCACCCTAGGTCTCAGCTCCCAGCAGAGCTAACCAGCTGGGCTCCCAGCAGGGAGCAGCTGGCTCCCAGCAGGGAGCTGAGAGCCCAGGCTGCCAATGTGAAACCCTCACACACCTGCCCCAGTATGGCAGCAGGTTCATAGGAGGGAGCCTACCAGACTGTCAATTTCACCACTGCCTCAGACTACCAGGGGACTCACAGCTGAAGCTGTGAAATTAACAAGAAAGGCTATTAGGCTCCATGCTGTGAAACTGAGCCAAGCACCAGACTCACAGGTGTGGGTCACCCTGGGGTGGGGAGCTACAACTGGGAGCCCAGTTCTTGGCTGACAGCTGGCAGGGGTGGCCAACTGTGAGCTGGGCTCACTTTCATAAAGGGAGCCACCCAACATTTGTCAATTTCATGGCTCCAACTGTGAAAGCCCTGGAGCTGAGCTGTGAAATTGACAAGAATGAGCCAACAGGGAAGGTAAGTAATACCGTATCTACAGAGACACTGTCACCCTAACTACACTGGCATAAGCCCTCCACCTCTCATGAAGGTGGAGTTATCTTGATATAGCAGGGCACTTACATCAGCGGGAGCAAAGCTGTAGTGTAAACATGACAATTAGGTTGACGTAAGCTGCCTTACATCAGCCTAACTCTGTAGGGTAGGCTAAGCCTCAGTAACATCAACAAGTTGCACAGACTGATTCCCTAGATCTTCACAATCTAGCAGCGCAAACACAAAGTCTTGTACTTTATTAGAGAGAAAGAAAGAATCAGAAATACGAGATAAGTTTACACATCTGTTTAGCAGTACAGGGTATGAAATAAGACTAATATTTTGGCTAGCTTGGTTGTCAATTTATTCTAGAACAAAAGGGATTCTGATAGCCAGGACTGAGCACCACCAATAATGTGCTCGACTTTAAAACTATACATGCTGTATTTTGTAATTAAATTCCAGGGAAGAATCTAAGGACCACGCTTTCTCCCTACACCATTTATCTTCCTATTAGTTTCAGTCAACATTACATTTTATCTCACAAACTAAAGAAAGTCTTTTTTTTTAGTTGCACCCTCAAGTTTTCTGTTACCACCTAAGTTTAAGAATTTAAATTAGGGGCCATAGCAGACAAGCAAGTGACCATGAACTCCCAGTGCAATACCATGGCAAAAAAGGGCTAACGTGATCCTCTAATGTATGAACAGGGGAATAGCGAGTAGGACATTGGTATAAGTGATTTTTACCAATGAATTTGATATTGGTGAGACCAATACTGGCATACTGCATATAGTTCTGGTGTCCATGTTTAAAAAAGGATGTTGGAAAACTGGAGAAAGTGCAGAAAAAAGTAAAGTAGTATTCAAGCTCTGGAGAAAATGCCAGACAGCGAATGACTTACAGAGCTCAATCTATTTAGTTTATCAAAAAGATGATGGAGAGGTAGCTTGATTACACTACAATACCTCCTGTGACAGATACTGCAGTTTCCTCAGAAAACCTTAATGAATTAAATTTAAAGTATCTTTGGAGTCCACTGCATTAAATGGCAACGGCTATGTATTACTGCGAGTCCTGAAAAGCGTTACAAACTTTGAAGAACCATAGTGAACAATAGGCCAGTCAAGAATGGACCTTTGGACAGTCTCAAGCGGTCTGCTTAGGGAATCTCTAGAGCGAGGTGAATGCAAATTCCCACCTCCAGTTATACAAAAACCCAACCTTTTGAAGCTATGCTCTGAGGAAGGCACTACTGTCTGATTACCTGTTCCTAGATCAAAGGCTCAAGCTATAAAGCAAAGACTAACTGATTCATGGGGGTGTTTCTTCTGAGCAAACACTGTTATGGAACAAAAACCTTTGTGGTTTGAAGGACTGATGCTTAGCAGAGCCCTTGCTGGAGTTGGGGCAGATCACTGGTAAGCTTATTGGCTTTAATATGTTTTCTCCGTAATGCCTTCATCTTAAAAATAAAGTTTACTTGCTTATAGAGACCTGTGTTAACTGTTTATAGCCCGCTTGAGAGAGCACAAAGCAGACCCAGGTCTATTGAGGCAGTCTGGCTTACTGGAGTACTCATATTACAGGCAGAGAACTAACTGTGCAGCCTGGAAAAAACTATCAGAAGAGAGAGGTGGCAGGATGCTGCCCAAGAGGAGATGGCTGAGGAGCCTAGAGTGGGTGCCCTTGATGGACCATGAGGGAGAAAACAGGTGCAGCTGCCCAGAATTGACACTTTCAAGAGGAGAAAGCAGCAGGTACTAAAGGGCTATTTAATCTCTCAGAGAAAGGCATACAAAGTGGCTGGAAGCAAAAGACAGACATTCAGATTAGAATTTTTTTTTTTTAAATTGCCGAACACAGAGGAAATAACCACTGAAAAACTACCATGGGAAGTGGTGCATTCTCCACCTCATTTTCAAATCAAAACTGGATGACTTTCTGGAAGCCAAACACAAGTTTCTAAGATAAATACAGGGGTAACTGAGTGCAATTTAATGGCTGTGATGCATAGGTGGGCAGACTAGATGATCCAACATTTCCTTCACACACTGAATTCTATAAATGTATGCATCTCCTAGTGAATGTAAGATTGTGATAAATATTAGCCAGAAGAGCAGATGTTTTAGGGTGTCAGAGACAGAAGTTAAGGCAAGACTATATGAAGTCAAATAGAGTCCTCCCCGCCCCCCCCAAAAAATTGTTTATATTTTACTACTATTATACCTCCTACAAGCCCTAATTGTGGACCAGGACCCAATGTGGTAGGCTCTGTACAAAATAGAGCCAACATACCCCCAGTTATAGAGACAAGGTGGATGAGGTAATATCTTTTCTTGGACCAATTTCTATTAGAAAGAGAGCTTAGTTCAATAAAAGATAGTATCTCACCCACAGACACAGCTACAACTACACTGCACACATACACCTTTTTAACATGCATTCAAGCAAGACACTAAAATTACTAAATTTAGAGGCAATTTAATCCGTTTACTTCACACCAACCGAAGAAATTTAATTCTTTATTTCTTGTTATAAAGGTATGCAGTGACAGAACCACAGTCTTGGATACATGCTTTGTTCAGTTCTCTGGACAGCAACCAATAAGCAGGTATTTGCATGCCAGACATAGCTAGTAGGGTGGATAAAAATCAGTATTTCTTTTTTAATTTAAAATCGGATTTTTTTAATTTAAATCAGATTTTCATTTGTTTTTAAATCAATAAAATACTAAATGTCTCATTTAAAAAATAACAGTTACAATTAAATCTCATCACAAACGTGCTAAATCTACACTTACAGTCTCATAAAAATGAATTGATTGGCTCTAGTCCAGTGGTTCTCAACCTTTCTAATGCCATGACCCCGCAATACAGTTCCTCATATTGCGGTGACCCCAAACCAAAAAATAATTTTGGTGGCTACTTCAAAACTGATGACGTCAGCAAGCGCCGGACACACGTAATGCGCTGCTATGGACTGTGGAGCGTTCCCCCCGCTTCCCCCGCCCCTTAGGCCCCGGACGGATGATGCAATCACGTCTGCGTATGCGCGCAGGCATTCAGTTTGGAACGTGCATCCATAACGGTGTGCGTTCCAGCTGAATAGCGCTGCTACAGATGGTAGCGCGACTTCTCAGCGGCTAAAGCCATCGGAAATATGTATTTGCCGATGGCTTTAGGCGACCCCTGTGTTTTGGTCGTTCGACCCCCGCCGGGGTCGCGACCCACAGGTTGAGAACCGCTGCTCTAGTCTGTCCAGCCTAACTACCAGCTCTTGCTTCTTGAAAGTTCTGGGCTTTCAGTTTCTGAGCAGACTAAAGTCAGATGTGCTAAGACAGACACGGGCTGGACAGGATTGTTGTTCTGTCCTTCTGTGGTGGTGGAGCTGGGCCAAGCAAGGCACAGGAGTTAGTTAAGACACTGTCTTAAAGACAGAGAGACAAAAAGGACAGAGGCAGAGTAGAAAGGACCAGTGGAGTGGACTGGAAAGAAAAAGGAAACATTATTCAGTACACACATAGCTTCCTATATTCCCAACACTTTTGCCACAGAAAAACTGTCATGGCCTCTGGGAGTAAGAGACCCTACCTGGGAATATTTTGAAGAAATTCCTTTCCTGAGTAAAAGGGGAAAATGTGTCAAGTGTAGGCAATACAAGAAGGAGATGCAGGGCCTAGTTACAAGAATGAAACATCATAATGAAAACTGCTTATTGGGAGAAAATGATGTGAATGAAGATGTGAATATGTCTGAAAAACAATGTTGTTCAACTGGTTAGTAATTTAAATAATTCACTTTGCAATGCATCATTCTTCAAGACTGTCTATGTCACTTAGCGTAAGTGATTTAACGAGTAAATTCCCAAGTTGTTTGTTATGTTGGATGTTGCAAGTATATAGTACAGAAAGCTGCAGTACGAGAAATCGAGTTGCCAGTTGCCACTGGATGTCATTTTCTTGTTTTATATTACATAATACATGCCCCTTATTTTGGAAAATCATGGCCATAGACCATAACGGTGATGCCATAAGTCTATTCCTTATTTTACTTCAGTATAACTCAGCTTTCCCAACAGAACCCCATCCTATACTTGTTCTCTCAAAAAACAGAAGTGCCAGTGAGTTCTATGGGGCTTACTCCAAAATTAAGTACACTAAGTGCAGTCAGTCTTCACTTTTTTGCTATTTTGGAATCAGATCTGCATCCTTGCTGAAAAAAAGTGTAAATGATTAACTGAATAATAGAATGAGAAAACCAGAAGAACGACTATTCAAATTCATTTTTGATTTTTGTGTCAGGATCCCATTTAAGCATAATTGACTGCGACTGACTGTCTGCAACAACTTCAGAGTCACCCATATGTACTTCTAGCAGCAGTGCTGTAGCTAAACATATTTTAGACAACAACGTATCAGTAGCAAGCAAAAGATTTAAATTATCCAGTAAAACCACCACCATGAATGGGTTTTTAGTAAGGACCTGCAAATACCAACAAGACACCATAGATTAAAAGATTGTTCGGTTCATTTATGCCACAAATTCTCCTTTTCGCATTGTTAATAAACACTCCATTGACATGGTTGAGTTCTTATGACCAGGCTACACTCCACCTGATAGATCAGACTTTGGTGAGAGGTGCTAGATACAGTGTATGAGAAGGAACTTGAACCATGTGCAAGAAATACTGAGGGCAAATTTGCCAGTTTAAGCCTTGATGGACTGAGCAATGTACACAATGATCCAGTAATGTGTGCCTGTGTCACAACAGAAGATGGGGTTGTATCTCTTTCAGAAAGAATAGACATATCGGGAAATGCCCACACAGCAGAACATTTAAAAGAAGTGGCAGTGAAAGCTGTAATAAACTGAACAACAATTCAATTGTCATGTGCACAGTTTTGTCACAGACAATGCTGCAAAGGTGGCAAAGATAAGAAGATACTTAGAAGAAACAGAAGGATGCTCCCTAACATATGGCTGCAGTGCCCATTTAACGCATCTTTTAGCCAAAGACTTAAGTATGTCTTCTCCAGGAATAAAAGAAAAAGGTTGAAGTCGTAAAATACTTCCATAACAACCATTTTGCTTCAGCATCACTGAAGTGAGTAGAAGGATCCAAACTAATTCTCCCTCAAGATATTCAATGGAATTCTGTGGTTGATTGTTTTGAACAATTTATTAAGAATTCACCTATTCTCATAAAACTGTGTGAAGAAAACCATGATAAATATCAATGGAAGTATCTCATCCAACGTATTTAACATTGCATTAAAGAGGAAAGTAGAGGATATGCTCAGTATACTGAAACCTATATCCATAGCCTTAAACTTCAGAGAAATTGTTGCTGCACTGCTGATGCTGTCGAAATTTGGAAGGCAATTCAAAAGACATTGAAGAAAGAAATACCTCACCAGATAGTTAAACTGCAGGCAATAAAGAAGCAAATGGATCCAGTAGTAACACACCACATCATTTTCTTGCAAACACACAAACACCAGATATAAAAGTAGATGCCTAACTTCTGAAGAAGATGATGCTGCCATAGCATGGGCATCTCTAAATCACTCCTTAGTTATGTCAGTCATAATACATTTCAGGGCTGGAGTGGAAACATTTAAACAGTACATGTTTACTGATGATGTTTTGAACAAAGTCACTCCCCTGAATTGGTGGAAATCATTAGCCAGGCACCCTGAAACAGAGTTCCTTCAGTTGCTAAGCCAACTTTTCACAGCACAGGCACAAAGAAGATTTTCATCATTTTGCATTATTCACTCAAAGCTAAGCAATCTACTGGGAGTTGAAAAAGCAGTAAACTCGTATTTCTGTTTCAGTTTATGAATAAAAATGACAGTGGGAATGGGGAAGATCAGAGCTAATTGTAGAAGTTTTAAGAACAGCATACGTTTAGCGTTGTGATGACTTGACTGAGTTAATAAATTTCTTTTTTTTAATTTTCAAAAAGAGTTTAAGGTCAGCCGGCAACTCAGGAGACTACTGCAAATGTGAAACATTATGTGACATTTCAGATTTAGTTTAATAAAATATAAGTGCTATTGTGTTTGTGTGTGATTTAGTTCTTACCATTCCTAATGTACTGCTGCTGCATTTGCAGCTTGACACACGTAATGAGTATTATATACCATTTCCTAACTTGATTTTTATTAATTTATCTAAAACATTACACAAAGTATACCCTCCTAGATGTTGTAAATGCTGTTCTGAGTTGTAAATTAATGTTTTAATGACCAGATTTGCACCACTGTTTAAGAAATATGTGAAGTATCATCAGTGGGAAAACTGATATAAATCAATGACTCTCGGTGATTTAAATCATGATTTAATCGCCTTGATTTAAATCAATCCACCTTGACAGCTAGTAGCCCTGACAGTCATAAGTAAGGTCCTACCAAATTCACAGCCATGAAAACACACATCACTGACTGAGAAATCTGATCTTCCCCAGGAAATCTGGCTATTCTAGGGGAGACCAGGTTTCACAGAGCTAGGAAGCCAGAGCAGCAGCAGCTGCTGACCATCAGAGCTGTGCTCCTGGCAACACTGCCACCAGCAGCAGCACAGAGGGGGTGGGGTTTCATCACTTTAGGAAAGGACACAGCCAGCCTTATGTATGGCCATCCAGGGCCCAATCCTGCCACACACAGCCAGCCCAAGGCCCCTTTAACTCCCGAGTGCTCAGCCTGGAGCCAGGGAAGGACAGGACTGAGGGCACCCTCACCAGGGGCTCCTACTATATGCCAGACTCCAGCTATTAGGCCTGGAGAGGCACAGGGCCACTCCCAAGGCCAGGTCAGACCCATCTTCAGGAACCTCCCCCAGCCACTAGCTAGAAGCCCAGCAATGAAGTCAGCGACACCGCCAGCAACAGCATAGAAGTGAGGGTGGCATGGAGTAGTATTGCCACTCCCACTTCTGTACTCCTGGTGGCGCTGCCTTCATAGCTGGGCTCCCAATACGCAGCTGTCCTCTGGCCTCCCAACTTTGAAGGCAGCAGCGCAGAAGTAAGAGTGGCAATACTGCAACCCGACAATAGCCTTGCTACCCTCTCATCTCACAATCCCTGCATTGACAACACAGTGAAATTTCAGATTTAAATATCTGAAACGTGATATTTATTATTTTAAATCCTAGGACTGTGAAATTGACTGACTTTGGTAGGGCCTTTGTAATCAACCAAGTTGCTAAGAGTTTATATTCCCCCTCTCCCCACACACACACCGCTCTACCACTGTTTAATCTCCACCACCCATCCCCAACTCAGGGTATGATTAGGGCGAGAGCATTATCTGTTGTGACCATACACAACCTCAAAGAACAAGAAGAGTCATCTTTTCTTTTAACATCCAACTTTAGAAGAGCCACATTCTTGGAGTCTACAAAGTTCAAACGACATCCGCAATACCAAAGAAGCATTTTGCACTACTTCAGATCTTTTGATTTCAAACTTTTCCAAGAAAGCTGTCTCCACAATATGCAATGTAAGAAACAACACACACTGAAGCAGAATATGAACTTTCAAGAACATTGTTATAATAGAAGTGGGAAAGTTATGCACTCAGTCCAAAAACAGATTTTCTAGTATAGGTAAGAAAAACAAGGGATAAAACCACAAAACATTATTCCTGGGTTCAGTGTTACATGGCAACTCCACGAAGAGTTCTTGTGTACCAGCAAGGAAAGCAAACATCTCCCAAATAAAGATGCCTTAATACAACTGTGGAGTCGCGGGCATGTTACAGAAGAACCGTGACAGATAAACTGAACCTCATCTACCCTATCAGACCTGATGTGTAAGAATACAGTTGAATCTTTTGGAGACATCAAAGCATATTCAAACTTTCAATGGAGTGGTGTCAAACAGATCATTGTCTAAAGTCTGCCAGTGCACACTGGAAGAAGTTTACTATGGTAACCTTAAAGAGCAAGCCTTTAAAGGTGTTGACAATGGCACCAGAGCTGAGAATGCACTGAGGTGCTCACTGAAAGTCTTTAATGGTTGCCAATATACCTGAGTACAGACTCAACAGCCAAGCCAGTAATGGTTCTTTCCCATTGTTTGTCATTTTGGGTTTTAGAAAAGCAACATTTGTGACATTCAAGTTACTACTCATACACACCGAAAGCTAAAGACAGAAGATAACAAGAAATAGTGCAATAAGTTCCAAAGGAGTAGCCATGCTAGTCTGTATACAGCAAAAATAAGGAGAGGTCTGTAACCCTGCATCTGACGAAGTGGATTACAGACCACGAAAGCTTATGCCTGCAAAAAGACTAACAAATTTAATTTTAAGTGCTACAGATCTCTCGTTGTTAGTGCAGTAAGTATGTGTTAAAAGATCTGGAAGAGATCTTAAATGTTTTGCCAGAAACCAAGATTGAGACAGTGATGAAAAAAGAGGTGGCATTCTGGGGTCAGAACACTGATGATAAAGGAGTCCAGGTGGTAGTACTGTTCCACGGGGCAGTCAGTGCTATATGTCTGTGGCTAGTCTCAATTCACTTAAGGCATTTTGGAAGTTCAGGAGATAAATATTTTAATAAATTCTTCTCTTGAATCATTGGTAGCTAGCTATCACCTGTTGGACAGTGATTTGTGAAGGAGAGGATCAGATGTGGAAATAATGTTCTTTTGGCCCCGATGGTATCTTCCTACACCACACACTTTATAAAGCAGCACTTTGAGTTTCTCAGATGAAAGGTGCTGCTATAAATACAAATATTAATGAAGCCTCTACATTCTAGTGAGGTATTATGCATGCACATTACAAATGTGTAAGCTTGAACTGCAGTACATAAAGCTGTATTAAAAACTAGAAAGCTTGTGAACATAAATGTGTTTATATATTACCATGTGTGCAATTGTGTTTAAACCAAGGCATTAACTGAAGAAAAAATTACTGTTAGTGTAAAACTAAAACGAGAAATGTGTCTTGGCTTGCTACCAATGAAGTCTCCTACTACTGTGGTAACTAGAAAGTAGGTAGTTTTGTTATTAACTCATGCTCCATGAGCTAATGTTTTTAAACCATCAGCTGTAGCCTTGGCAACCACACAGCTTCAATTATTTTAATAGATGCCAAAAAACAATATACTCAAGCAATTTTTTATTACATCTTAAAGTCAAAAGTAATAACACCTTGCTCAACCATAACTAGCAGAACTTATGCCTTGGAATAATTTTCAGGACACCGAATTTAGTGAGAAATTCTTTTAACATGAGTTTGCTGTGAAATTAGCCTACCAAGTTTTCCTGCAGTTGGTGTGGAGATAAAAAGCTATTGTGCATTCAATACAATTTTCTGCAAAATGAATGCTGAATATAGAAAGAGCAGTAAAGTAGTCAGGGAAAAAAATATTTTACTGTCAAAACAAGAAATAGGAACTCCATAAAATTAGACTGCAACCCAATTTTTTGTATCTGATATTCCAGTATGTTTCCCCTTTAATATTGTTTGCAAACAAGTCATAAATGAGGTAAATATGGATTTTATCCTATATTTATGCCTTCATTGCTGAGTCTTTTTTCTTCTCTCCCTGATACCCACACTTCTCCTTCTAGGTCATCCAAACCACAATTGCTAGGTGTTATTTTTCTCACCTACTTTATGTGATCATGTCACCACCTCTGACTCCCTCTACCAGCTCACCCTCTCCCACTAAAAATGAAGCTGAAGATAAATAGCTTTCAAGTTCCTACAGCATTCCATTCTAGCCCATATAATTGTATAATTATACTATATTTATAATTTTAGCATATGTTCTTCCCCAGAACCTATCAGTGACCTATTCATTGATCACCTCCACACTCCCCCATTTTAGTGCTTTTGTGTTTGTTTTTTAAGAATGCTTCCTGCAACGCATAAAATGCTTCATATCCTGGTATACCAAGCAACCACTCTCCCCACAACTTCTATGTTGTGTTGTAGTACACAAAGTCAAACTTCATAGGTTTTGCTATGATTTCTGTAATTTGTTGACATGGCTATCATGAAATTTAACTACTGTGATCATTTTGAACCAGTTAAACTAGGAATCTTGTACTGTACAGATAGAACGGAAGACTAATTATATTTTTCGTTATTCACTCCTTTTCTATGGCTGTACTCTGTTCTCACTATCCTTACTCCTCTGTACTTCAACCCTTTTTCCTGCCTAATGAACAACTGTTGCTTTAAGCTACAGACCATTCAAATTTGTTTTAATAGACAAACCTAATACCAGGGTCACACCGACATGCATTCATCAAATCATGTCTCAAAGCAGAATCAGTCCCAAAAGCTATTGCTGTATCACTGTAAATGAAATGAAGTTTTATGGCAATGGAGGGGAAACAAATGTATTTGGAACTTCTAAGCTACAACAGCACAGCAACAGGCAGACAGACGAGCACTGGCGGCTGGATCTGGGAAACAAGTTTTCTTGACTAGCACGATAGAAAATGCAGTGGCATGGTAACAGCAACATCATAACAAGATCAGGTAGAAGAATGATAGCATTTAGAAAAAAAGATGCAGGTAATGAAGCAGACTTGTGAAAGATGTTCCCCCTCCTACCCCTCCGGCTCAGTGGACTTGAGGGTGTTTTTTGAATGTCACACTGCAGTATTTGCATGAACCTATGAATGCTCTGGAAACTAAACACACTGGGTTCTAATTTAATTACAGAAGTTAAAAGGGAAATGAGGAGAACAGTGTTACTATTTCCTCTATTAGAAAACTGAAATTATTAAGATTGTCTATAAGCTTAGATGAAAAAGGAAATTGGTGACACTGTAAAAATAATTTAAGTCCCTGTTCTAGATCTTCCAGCAACTGTCTGTGTTTTTTGCATGTCATGTCTAAGATTAACAAGTGAAAAGCTAAGACTTGATAGGAAAGGTGCAGTCTTTTTTCATGAGCACAAAGTCACTTTGAATGTAGCACAAGATGAGCAACAAAGAAAGAAATGAGCAACTTCACCCTGAACTACATCTTTCTGGGAAAGTATAACTTGCAGGTCCCACCACTAGAAGCTGCAAGCAAAGGAAATGTAAAAAATGTAGAGAATCAATACCAATGTTACTCCAAATGTTTGGTCAAATATGAGACAAAACTAAATAATAGCTACAAATAATCATTTAGAGAGGGAGTCAGGGTGGTCTAGTAGATAGCTCAATGTACTAGGGACTCAGACCTGGGTTCTATTCCCAGCTCTGTTGCTGGTGCGCTGGGCCATTTTGTGCAAATCACTTCATCTCAGTACCCCAGTTTCCCCCATCTGTACAATGGGGATAACAATACTCACTTTGTAAAGTGAAATCTACTGATGAAAAGCATTTTTATAATATCACTTGCCAATATAACTGATCCCAAATACAGAGATTATATCTTGTACCTCTTCATCCTGTTCTGAGGTTAAGAGTGGGTAACAGAACATAATCCTGGGTTCCTTTCTTCTCTCCTAGCATTTAGATGTTTATCCAGATTTCTACACAAGGCTGACGTGTGCCAAAGAATTTGTCACAATTTGTTGCAGAGTGGTGAAAAAATGTGGGAATAGAGTCAAAGACAATAGAGATGAATCAGAATTGTCAGTTTTACAGAAACATGCATTCCTTTCCCTCTCGTTTAGCATAGAGAGCTAACACATTCAAATTAGTTTGGCCAAAAATCTAACAAGCTAGATGGCAAAAAAAGTTAAGCTGGTAAAAGTGCATGTCTTTAAAGACCGGTAAAGAGAGTAGTCAAGCCTAACTAGTTCATAGGGGTTTGTGTTGTGTTTTACATACAGAATTGCAAGCTTTTTAATTTGAACAGCATGTGACTAAGGAATAAGTATTTGCATGTGAAGTGAATCTTGTACTATATTCTGTGTTTCAAAAAAAAATTCATGTTTTTCCTTACTCTGCCCCGGAACAAAATTTTTTTAAAAGTGTTTTTCCTGAGCAGGGTAAAAATTGTATGAGATGAGTGCCCCCTCTTATCCTCCAACTAACCAGGAAATGTTTGGAGCTTCTTCTCAAGCTTCAAATTAAACATCCATAGTTTGACCTCAATTCAAGAAATGGAAGCCATAAAAAAGGTCCTGGGACAACACTGGTGGGAATCCCACCAGTGTTAACATTGGTTTCTCATTCATTAAGGAATTATAAATGAGGAAATGTACTTAATGCTGTCTTCCTGAAAGCATACCTGTATGTTAATACATCACTGCTTACCAATACAGAGTTTGCAGAGGCAAACGTCAATTAGCCGAACAATGTTTTCACTTTCAAGGTGAACCATTTAAACTCATTGCTCTGACTAATAAAACCCACTCTCCAATTCTCAAGACCCAAAGCAGGTGGGTTTCAGGGTAAGACTTATTAAATGAATTCAACATCCTTTTTCCAAAGTGTAAACTAAAATTTTAGTTCTAGCTGCAGTCTTTATTCTCATTTCTCTCCTAGAAAAAACAACATTAAGTGCTACTTCAGATGAGATAACCAGTAGAGCTACTAAAATATGAGAGCTCCTAATATCTAGCTATAAAAAGGACAGAGAAGGAAGGTAAGAGCCCAAAACAGCAAAAGGAATAGATTGGAGTGATTAAGGAATGGAACAGCAGATGTGCTAACAAGGAAATATACGCTTACTAACAGAACCACTTGTCAAACCTCTGGAAGAGCTAATTCAAACACTGAAAAGAGAAAGGAGAAACAGGAGTATGACAATTAATGTTGAAAATTTTGCTTTCATGTGCATATGATCCTATTTCCATAAATACCATGGCTTGCTTACTCAGTTATTTCAATTTCTGAACGTTTCCCCTATTCACATTTCACAAAAGGAATGCTAAAAAGTGACCTGTACTTAAAAAGAAGTGCAGTTTAATTTAAAAAATCTGATGTTTCATAATATCACTTAGAGAGTATAATACATATCCTTCTGGATTAGCCCTCCTTTTATCTCAAGTATGTCACTCCTTTCCCTTGCCTGCACCTCAGTTTCTCTCATTAATCTTAAAGCAATTGACATACTCACAAAATAAGACTATACTGTATTAGTTACAGGCTCAGTACCTGAATTTCTTATCAGAAATCTTGGCAGCAAGAACAAAAGAGGTTTGGCATTTCTTAAATTAGTTCAGAAAATAAATCAGAGCTGATGGCAGACACAGAGTGTGTATTAACACAGCAAGTGTTAGCTATCTAAATTTAACAGAGTTGCAGCTGTTCATCTTTTAAGATGTCTCCTTTTTTCCAGAAGTTACTTCCACTTTAAAATGTAGCTTTATCATTAAGCTTACTCATTTATTCCTCTAGCTCTTTTCCTCACTGTGAAGTGACGAAGAAATCCCCCTCTCATGCCACTGAAGTTCAGAAGAGTTGGACCAGACTAGCCCTCAATAGCGAAACAGAGCTAGAAAAATAAAAAGGCCTTATTCTTATCGATTTCTAGCATATACGATTCAGGCTAGATAAACGCTTTCTTTTACACTTACCTATATTCAACTAGTAACATTATTTTCATCTTTTTTACACTCCATCTCTAATAGTATCATTTTTAAAAATAATTCTGTATTTCTTTACAATAAAAAGTTTGAAATTCAGATTGCATTGATTTTCTTCTGTAACACGTTAACTAGAATCCCAAATGAGAAGTTCATGTCCCATGAGGTGTACTCTAGGATACATTTCCTTCTGTTCAATAGTACCATTCTTCAATCAAAGTACTCCCCTAGATGAATCAATTAAAAAGTTAATTCCATATAAGAAACTAACAATTTTAGAGTGGCAAAGTAAAGCACTCAGGTTTCAATGTACTAAATTAAAGATAACTTTTAAAACAAACTTTGTACAGGCGAAAAGCTACAAGTATTACAGCTTCCTCTCAAGTGCCACTGCAAATTTCTGTGGTTCTACAATCATTATTTTGTTTTTAAACTAATTTTCTTCCCTGTTGCTGGGTGAAAGACCTACATAATTAAGGGAAAAAACTAACTACATACAGTTCAGACACAAAATGAGGAAGAAAATCTGCACTCCTGTCTACTGAGACTAAGATAATGTTGATCATAAAAACAGCCTCATTGAGCCCATCCCCACTGAGAGTAGAATTCATCTTGATTTTGGAGTTATTTCTATTTAAAGCTAGGAAAATAGTGCTTTCCTCAGAAGCACAACCCGAAGAAGTCAAAAGGGAAAAAAAAAAAAAAAATTCAGCTGAACCTACATTATGGCAAAAGAAACACCAAAGCCACCAACTTATCTATCCAAAATCTGCAGAGGATCCAGATGTCAGTGAAAAGTCTTAACAGACTGACTCTGCCATGAACTATAACAGGAATTCTCAGCTTAGGGTGAGGGGACATTTCAGGGGCCACAACCACAACTCGAGGGGTTTGAGGATGGGCCTGCTCTGTACAAATGTGCAGGAGGGGGGTAGGGGTGTTCAAACTTTAGGAAAGGCTGTGGGGGGGGAGTCACTGGGCTATGATACCTATGAATTATTAGTATTTCTATTACTGGAACACCAATAAATCCTACCTAAAAAGGAAGTGGCATGGCAACGAAGCAGTCTGTTTTTAAATCTACAAGTTATATCTTTATGTATGATGTTTAAAGATACTTAGAACATAAGATTTCTCATAGTGCTGCATTTTCATAAACATCAGAACACCATAATATGTTACTCAATAGAAAAAACAGAGTTGAAAGACTACCGTAATAACTTATTCACAATGTGGAGTTAAAATAGGTTTCCTCTACATAAAACAGAACTAAAATTATGCAACTTACAATAAAAGAATATTTCCAATTTAGTATTAGTTCTCTCTTTACTTCTATGACAAAGGAACAGACAATCCAAACTACCACCAATGAAAAAATTTACTGGTTTTAGGATATTTAGTTTGTTATTTTCAAAGCAACTAAGGTGCATTTTTCCAATGTCAATAAGAGCACAAAAGATCTAATTACTGTGAAGATATTCAGGAGGAGAATTTATTTCAATATATTTTGCAGAGGCCAATAAGACAAAACAAGAGCATGCACCACCATTATATTCAAGGCGTTGCCACAGACAAAGATGATAGCTCTATGATGTATAAGGTATGATTGCAGGATAAGACCCAGGAACCCATAAAGCCTCAGCCACTGGATGAACTCGCCAAAGCAGCAGTTTTAAGCGCTGGAGCGGTGTGTACGCAGCTGTATGAATTACTACCACCAAGCCACGTGCAAAAACACCCTCCGGGCTCCAATGAAATCAACGTCTCTGGTGAGAGCTTTACCTTCATTTTCCATCGAAACCGCACTTGGGTTGTTAATTAAAGACTTGAGCAACAGCAGACTGGAGCTGGCACAGAAGAGAAGGGGGAGCCGCCCCAGGACCCCAGGCAGTTACACTGCTCCCATTGCCCCCCCGGCAGCAACACCTGCAAGAGAAACCGGCGCTAGCACAAGTAAAAGCAGATCTCCGGGGTCCCTGGGCTCGTTCACCCCACCGCCGCGCCCAGACAGACATACAGAGACAGACGCACGCACACCGGCTGGCAGTGGCCACGGGAGGCTCGGTTACCCGGCAGCCACGCCACACAGGGAGACTCCGCACCCAAGCCAGCGCAGCAGCCGCCCCGGCAGAGCGCGCGGGAGGCGTTCCCCGCCCCGGGTCCCGGCAGCTCCGTCGCCCTCACCCCGCGGCAGTTACCCCCCAACCCTCCTCCTGCCGCGGGGCGGGGCTCCGGCCCCTGGGACACCCTCGGTCCCTGCCTCAGCGAAGGCCTCGATCCCACCGGCCCCGGGGCGCCCCCGACACCCCGCTCTGGTCCCCGCGGTGTCCTTCTGCCCCCGCCGGACACGCGCCGCCCGCTCACCCGAGACGCCTCTGGCGCAGGCGGCGGTTGTTCCTCCGCCCCGGGCGCGCCTCACGGCTCGGGCTCGGGCTCCGCGCGGCGGCGGCTCGGGCACAGACGCATCCCCCGAGCGCGGCTCGGCTCGGCTCGATACACTTCCGCTACCCGCGGGGCCGGGAGCGGAAGGGCCGGCCGCCGTGGAGACGGAGTCGTCGGCGCCTGCGCCGCAGAGCCGTGTCGCCCTCCGGCAGCCTCCGTTCTCCTGCGGCGGCTCCTCCCCTGGGCACGCGCGGCCCGAGGCCGGGAGCGAGCGGGCGCGCGCGCCCCTCCTTCAGCAGGGTCCTCCAGAGTCCCGTGCCGTCCCGTCCCTCCCCTCCCCCACGGGCCGGCGCGCGGGCCCTGTGGTCGCGCGGGCGTTTCCGCAGCCAGCGGCTTGCGCCGCGCCCTCGCGCCAGCACCTCAGCGAGAGCCCGGGCACCCGCGTGCTTCACTCACGGCCGGCCGGGGTCCCTCCCCAGCGAGAGCGACCCCTCCCGCCAACCGGCGGCCATCGGACATCCCTCCGGCCTCCCCCCCCCGAGCGGTCCTGTCACTCATGCCCCCAGACCGGCACCCACTTGCACCCCCGTCTAGAGCGACCCCACACATCCTGCCTCCCCCCCTCACTGAGGGTCTGCACAGGCCAGGCGCTGGACTAGCGCCTCCCCCACAGCTGTCTGACTGCGCCTCACCAGGAGCCCCACAGCATCCCTGCTCGCACATCAGGCTCCCTCTCCTCCATGCTCCACCACCTATTTTTCCTCCACCCCCCTTAGTTCGTGTTGCTCCTGCTAAAGTCCCTGGACCCGAGAAGACTGCCTTTCACAGCAGCCTTCCCCTGCAGCCATGGGCATCACAGCCCCTAAGGCCAGGCCTGATTGGAAGAGGCCTCAGCTCACTGTTCGCTACCCTATTTTGATCTCAGGGCTTCTGGTTTTTGAATTGGGGGTTAAAGCATTCATGTGACAGTAGATGAGGACGTTCAGAGAGATGCATGGTGCCTGCCTCATCAGTTACAGCAGCACCCAGAGGCTCCAGCTGAGATCAAGATCTCTTCTGTTAGGCACAGTACAATACACTCCCTGCCTCAAATACATTACAATAAAAAAATACTAATGCTAGCTCTTATGTAACCATTTTAATCAGTAGATCTCAACATTTTACAGAGGAGATAAATAATTATCCTCATTTCACAGATGGGGAAACAGATTAAGTGACCTTGTGCAAGGTAATATGGGAAGTTTGCAGCAGAGCTAGGAATTTAACCTACTGACTAATATATACTAGCCAACATATATCATTAATATGTATTATCTGCACCGTATGTATATGAACACACACAAACCAGTATGCATTAAGCATCAACAACATTAAGCACAAATACTGTAATAGTGATATAGCCTAACTTGTTTACTTATGGTAAGTATCCCCCTAACTCCTTGCATTCACTAAAGTAAAGTAAAAGTAAGTATTTGGCATAAACAGGAAACTTGTCAAAAATTTGAGATAAATTTATTCTCTGTCTTAGTCCAGCCAAGGGAAGTACCTTCATGGACTAGTATCTGGAATGCTAGTATCCAAAACAAAAATAAAGAAGGAATAGAACAATGAGTTCGGAAACTGGGATGAACTGATGGATTGTATTTTAGTGACCTGTAAAGAGATGCATAACTTGTAAAATTATACTGAAACATTAACTTGGTGAGCACACACCTTCTGCATAATGTAAATATAACATTGCTGCATGACACTGCTTTTTGGAGACTGGTATCACAATCATTTTCCTAGTGCTATATTAATACATCTGACTGACATTGGTTATTTGCTCTTGAGTATATTCCATAACAAACCAAAGTGTAGTCAAGTGATTGACTATACAATTTAACAAACCCAAATATTTAACTCCCAGCTCACAGGCTCCAGAAAAAAAAAACATCTTTCTTCCCCATAACTCAAATCCAACTAATTCTCCTCTACTACCCTTTATGGTGTTCTTCATTGCATCTGTCACACACTGAAATCACTAGTGCTTTAGAGTTTTATATATGCTAGCTAGCTTTCATATGCTAGTATGATTCCAGCCACCAGAAAGAGGAACATTTAGAATACTGCATTAAAACTAGACATTTTAAATCAGTTTTCCAACTCCACGATATATATTTTAGCGTTAAAAAGGAAATATTAAAAATAACTCCCAAAACATCCCACTAAGAAAGAAACCAAACAACTAAAAATATGCTCCTCTTAAACAACAGGAGTCTCTAGACCCCAGCTACATGGAAGGCATCCTTTAGAATGCCAATGAAAGTGCTGAACATCGAGGGTAGATCTTTTAAACAAGATTCTTCCTTCTGAGATAATGAATTTATATAAGTTTTACTGTACAATTGTATTGAGTACATGATGGATTTTGACATTAAAGGTCAAAATGTAATCTATGCATGCTAATGTAGGCTTGACACCTGATTTTTAAAGCAATATAAAGAATGGACATATACAAGAAATCTCATTGACAGCCTGTCATAAACAAAGTTAAGGTGACAGGTTGTCAGTCTTCAGCAAGAGAACAGGGAACGAAGATTAATCTTTGTCAGTTCATAAATGGTGTTTACAGCACCCAAATTTTAAGACTTTGTAATTAAGTCTCAACCTATATTAGTATGGCTTTCTGAAGCCCTCAGTGAGGAAAGGTATATTTAGATGCTTGTTTCTTCTTCTTAATACTTGAAGAATTTGTTTATATGCAGATATATTTGCATCTGGCTATTTACAGTGGGGGAGGGAAGGAAAAGAGGAAGTACACAAGTGCTGATTTAGCTTACTATGAGATAAGAAAATCTGCTTTCTGGGGAGGAAGAGAGAAAAGATTGTTCCAAAGATATCCAATGTATGATTTGGGCTCTGCGCAAATAGCTGCCATAACTGATGGTGGTCCAATCTGTCTGAAAGTAAGTCTGTAGAGTTTAGGGATGCCACTGCAAAGTATCCCACAATACTATCATAACAGTGGGTCACACTCACCCATATACAGATTTTAGTTATGCATCTGTAAAACAGTGTCCCACTTAGTTCCAATTGGAAGAGGTGCAAGAATAGCAATACATCTCAACACGTCCTGCCCATTCTCTTGCTTTTTTGCATGTGAGAGTCTCCATATTTCTCTCTTCTCATTGTTTTGGTCATTAGTAGTCCAGGAGCCACTCTGAGCTAGACCAAAGAAGAATGCTGCGCTAACGTAAATGGGAAACTAACTAGGACTGGGTCCACACTGATGGCAGCAAATTCGCTGCCGTCATATCGATCGCTCTGGATCAACTGAGTGGTCTGTGTAGATCCACTCAGTCAATCCAGCGGGCGACGCAGGAAAACCACCCCGGTAAGTGGCATAGCACTGCGTCGAAGGAAGCGCTGTTCCCTTCGATGCAGCACAGTGTGAACAGTGCGTGGAAGAGACGCAGTGAAGTCGACAAGAGAGGCGCAAGTGATTTACGTCACTTGTGTATCTCCCGTCGACTGCCGCCGAATCCCGAAGGTAAGTGTAGACCGGGCCTTAGATCATTCAATTTACTGCATAAATTATGTGGGAGCATAAGGACTCATTTAGTGGACAACTTATTTAATTTGTGAAAGCTACTACAACTGCTATTTTAAGCAAGACAAAGTATGTAAGTTTACAGAAATTCTTAACATTTTCCTGGCTAAAGATTAAAAATTGAGTCAGTGCAAGCCCTTTAGCTCTTGCTAATATTACATTGGTACACCACTTAAATTTGCTTTCCACTATCACACTAGGAAAACTGTGTTTAACCATAGGACTTCAGTGTTTAGGCTTAAACAACATCAGTCTCTGACCTAATGTGAACTCTTATTTGGTGTAGCTCATCTGAATTATAAGCATTCTTTAACAGAAAAAATAGCGACTAGTTCCGTTTCCAACATCCTACTCCTACCTGCGGGGGTCTGCTTATTAAAAGACTCGCTAATGAACTCCAGCAGTTTCCAAAAAGTTTTCTGCCCCTAACATGAGCCTGATGTACAAACCAGAGTGTCAAGAGAGCTTTGTTAATGTCATTCTCCTGGAAAGCTTGGTTGTAGTAGAAGCTTTTTTGACAAATAAGACATTGTTAGAATAGATTTTTTTTTTCCAAAAGCCTGATGACAAATACCAGAAATTAGATTAATAGTTCTCTTTTAAAAGTAACATTTCATTGGTAATCATCAGCCATACACGAACATTGAGAATTCAAGGAGACTACTCAGGATTCTCGCTAACTGTATGTATAATAGAATACTGGTCTGAAAAAATCAAAGGAGTAATATTTTCTATTTTTGTTTTAATCCAAACAGAATCATTAGAATGAGAATGAGGGTTATTAACTGCTAATTGGAATATGAAAGCCAGAACCATAAGATCTTCAAGCTCCACAACTAATAACTCTTCAAATAAATGATCCTGCACAAGAAAAAAGAAAAAGATGCATAACACCAATGAATATTTGAGAAATCTTTGATGTGAAAGTAGACTCAGAACACTTATTGAAAAATCACAAGTTTTTGGGCTTGCACTGTTTTGATTCTTTGTGATGTTAAAAGATTCTGAAACACTTCCCTCCCCTGGAAATGAAGAGCTAGTAAAACTGCAATACCACAAGAAATGTAACTGACCATTTAAGAAGGGAAAAGATATGTAATCAGATATGGTTAAACACAAAAGCAGCCTAATCCTACAAAAGTTTATAACCAATCTTGGCACTGAGAGCATTTAAATCTTCAGGATCAGGACCACAGAGTTTCTTTTATAATAGTTGCAATATGAAGTTCGCAAAGTTTATAGTAAGAAGATTTCTATCATCCCTGCAAATTCAAAGAATACACCCACACAAAAATCAAGGTGTGTTCTTTCTGGCTCACAGATTACTAGCAATGAAGTTTCTGCAGTCTATGTTTAAGAATGACACTGATGTATGGGCCAGAACACAACCCAGCTCACTCTTCCACTGCTCTACAGTGTCAACAGAAGTAGCAAGAATCATCACCATCAGAAAGTTCAAGTACCTGTAACTAAAAGCTCATGGAGCAGATCTGCTGAACAAGAATATTCTGTTTTTATATAGCCACTTTTTAAGACCTGATTCCAAAGTTTAGTGTTCCCTTTCCTTACAGAGAAAAATCCAAAACTTTCAAAAACACTTTGATAGTATCCTTTTAAAGATGGATTTGTTTAGATATTGATGATGTTGAGAAGTTAATTAGAATTAAGCCTGCCACGGACTTTGCTTTATTCATGAGAAGTTAAGGTTTTTTTTTTAAAAGAAAATCTGGAAAATATTTCAGTTATAGAAAATGATTAAATTTTATGAAACACCCTTGGATTTTTTAAAAATGACTATAACTAAGATTCCACGAAGGAAGCCAGGTTCTGCGATACTGGTATCCAATGGGGGGGGGAGAGAAGGGAATGTCATGAGTCCTCTTTCTTTAAAAAATTGCATTTCAGAAATTTTCCTTTTTACTCTGGGTATGATAATTCAGTCTTTCCAAGCACAGAGTTCTCTTCTACTTCATTAACTGCATTTTTCTGGAGGAAATTTTCTCTCATAACAAGAGAGAATCCTTTTTCTGCTAGGAAGGATTGAGGAAAGTGAAAATCCAGTTTCTTACCTCACCTCTTTTCCCACATTGCTTTTGCTATCCCCTACAAAGTGCTTATGCTACTAGAGTCAGGTGGAGAAAGGTTAGCACTGCAGATCTCCATTTATAGTAATGCACATTTTGTAAGTGGCTTGTGTCATTTATAGAGCATGGCCTTTCACCCTCAGTCTCTGTGACAGCTGATGGAGGCTGCCACTCTAGCTGTGTATAGAACTCCCAGACAGAAAAATATGCTAAAATGGAGTTAACTTGCTGATACATATACTCAAATTTAAGGATAAAAATGTTCCAGGGATGTTTTAAATTCTCCCAAAGCCAAGTGTTTTAACCTCCCCCCCATTCATAATTAAGGTTTCACTTAAAATCTAAGCACAGGTACCCAAACAACCTTAGTTCTCCCTTGTAATCACATAATGCAGCAACCATATCATTATGATTAGTTTAATGTAATTGAATTTAATGTAACTAAAATGCCTAATGTTTAAAGAAACAATATTTAAATATCTTTTTCTCTGTGACATAATTATAAATGTTTCAGACTCCAGCTTCTCAATTATCTGTCTGCAAGACAAGATTAACTAATTGTCTAAATTTAGACATCTTTTCTGCTTCCAATCTTCTTCCATTTTCATAATATTTTGCTCCCTCATGTTCTTTCCTCTTAACATCTTCGGTCTTTCCTGTAGACTTTGTACAGAGCGTACCTCTGCTAATTCTCTCCTTGAGCAGCTTGTGTTTTGGGTTAGGTCAAAGACTCGGGTGCAGGTTTTCCAGAGAGCCTGCTCTTCCCCTATTGTACCACAAATGAGGATCTTCAGCTGTTGCTGGTATGTTCTCAGCTGTCCCTGTTCAAGTTGGGTTCTCAAGTGCAGGATCTTTGCAGAAGGTGCATCTCTCTATTTTACATACACCTTTAACACCTAGGATGGCACCTCTGTTGAATCACACACATTAGGGGAATGCCATGGACCTGCTCACAGTATAGCCAACAGAACTAGCCAGGCCCGAAATAAGTGCATGTTATAAACTATCCTGGAAAGATATATATTTTATCAGAAAATTATCCTGAGACAGCTGACATACCTCCTGGAGGCTCCTGCTACAGAACTACGTCACCACACCCTTTCAGCACCAACCATGGCTTAAAGTTGTGATCAAACACTAATGTTGGGAAGAAAGATTAAGCTACCAAGCTCCATAACAGAGTAAGATGTCCTATGGCTCAAAGGAGGACTATAATAATTGTTCTTTAAATTTAAAGCAAAAGGTATAAAAAGGAAGAGCACTCCAGCACAGAATGTTATTAAAATGTTTCCGTTACAATACTGTAAAATGACTGTAGCTGAGCATAAAGATACTTCAGCAATTAGGCTATGAAGTCAGATAAAAATAATTAGTGGCAGTAGAGCAGTTTAATTTCAAATTGATTCAAGGCTAACATGCTGAGAATTTTACTAATGTTGCATATATTAAAAGACACAGTGAAGCGTCTTACCACTGAGACTTTTTATTTTAAAAACAGGCTTCCTACTCCAATTTTCAAGACCAGAGTAAGTAGGATTTACATCACAATAAGAAGTTGATAGTTGGTAAATAGACATTTACCTACTTGTAAGATTTCAGCTCCTGGCAAAAATAAGCTAATTTCAGTGATTAGCTCTTAGAAGTGACGGGTTTCTTTCTGTAATTTCATTCAGATTCTGAGCCAAAATTTTAATCTACTGGAAGCATGCTATAGTTTTCTTGGCAAAAGATTTATTCTAGACTTTTGTCTTCTAGGACGATTCATATTCTTTTTTATTACAAAAAATAATTACTACTTGAATTTTAAATATAAGTCTATTCTTCCCTTAGAGGTTCTTCCACTATTTTTAGAAGAGATCTATTTAAAGTCAGATTTTGTGGTGGGTAGAGATTGTTGGTAAGTGATTTCTGCAGCACGTTGCTATTGTATTCACTGCTATAGAAAGGACACACTCTAGATTAGAATGAAAAGTTAGTAGCTTTGAAATAACATGAAGTGCTGAAGTAAAAGTTGATGAGAGGAAGAGTTTATTCGTAATGTCTCAGTTAACATGGCTAGGGAGTTTGGCCAGGAAGAGGGCAAGGAATACGGTCATTATGTCTACACCCTACATGTCTACATCTTTTGAAGTCTGATAGCTCTCCTGAGTTGCTCAGACTATTTTAGCATGTATCTGTGGCATCAGATACAGGATCACATACTGCAACCCATGTACAGGTTGCATTCTTCTAGATCTTCAAGAAACCAGGAAGTGCAAAAGGAGGGTGGGGGGGGAAGATTTTTCAATTTAATTTCAAGAATTAAAACTCCTGATGAATTACAAGTGAAACTGAACCCTCCCTACTATCTAGTTAGTGGGGACATTCTGTACAAATTTGTCATTCCAACTGCCTAGTCAGAAGGAAGACCTTTCTTTTTCAACAAAAATATTCATCAATTTCCCATCATCCCTTTTAAGGGGCCTTATCTAATTTAGGTGTATGTCAGAATTAAAAGATGTGTCCCAATTTATAGATTTCCAAAAAAATGGCAAGAATATGGAAGTCTGGGAGAAGCTTGTTTCTTTTTAGGTTTGAAGATCACTTTTAAAAGTCATCCACATTTGGAGCTAATATGGATAGGTTCTGGTCAATTGACAGGTTTAAGTTCAGAAACGAGCTTTTGAAATCTAGTAGTATTTCTGTAGTACCCCTACAAAAATCATCACGTTTGATATGCTGAAGTAGAAAATACCAACACAGAGAACGTTAAACATTTCTGGTTTTTGCAGTTGTCTATGCTGTATGGAAAGGCAGCCATTTATGGACGGGTCAGAACTCTGACAGAATTTTGATGAGCTCCTGACACTAAGCAGTAACCTGGGTTATCTACCAGGTGCCCACTGTGCATATATGCAGATGGCATAAAATCCCTGATTAGTTTTCCTACAGTTGTAAGATGGGATTTCTGTTTCCCACTGAAGAAAATGTCCAGTAGGCCCAGTGTTTTAAGAATTTATAAAAGTTTTAGACCTTTTAAAGTGTCACTGCTGACTTATGTGCAGCTATTAGCTCTTTAAATGAGTTGAAATCCCATAATTGTGACAAGTCCTTCTATGTCCCCCCCCACTCCAGTTTTTGCTGTCTTTTGTTCACTTGCTCATTGAAGAGAGAGGAGTGTTAGAAAATCTATCTATCTATCGTGCTTTCTACTATTCTTAGTGAGAAGATCCATGCTATTGGAAGTCAGGATAATGTTGGAATTTCTGATCAGAAAGTTGTGTTTGCAGCAAGACAAGCTCTTACGTCATAAGTGAGCCTAATTTCAAGTCACTACACCTCCAGGCATGAAGCTGGAAGCATGCAGAATTGCAAGAAATTTTGACAAAAGCCATGTGAGAAAAAAAGTTGTACTTAGTTACTGTTTTCTCCTATTGTTAGTGACAGAGGATCTAGGACTTATTTATTAATCTTATGCTGGATATGTTTTTAAATCCTCCTTAAATGTTAGAAATTTATAGGGCTTTGAGCTTAGTGTTTGTTTCTGGAACATTGGACAACTAAGGAATTATCAGATTTAGTTAGACTTTGAATTCACATGCTGTTCCCAAGACTTCACAGTTTTCCAACAGAAATACCAGTTATTAACCCTCCGACTCCCTGAAATAGAATTGCCGTGACTACACCCTCACCCCTCCCCAACCAGGGGGTAGACCTCATAGCTACAGCATAAATTCACCACCCCAACCTTCTGACTGCTACTGCAAATGTATGTCTCTTTCTTGCCTTTGGCCTCCCATGGTATGTCTACACTGCAGCTGGGAGTGAGCCTTTGAGCCCAAGTAGCCTGACTCTCTGCCCATTGCAGCTTGGGCTAGAATTCAGGAGCTCAAGCCTAACAGATCCTGTAGGCTTTTTGGTTGGCAGTCATGATATTTCTAACAAGTTCTTTGGACAGGGCTGCAAGTGTGCCATCAGCACAGATTAAGGCAGCAGGGTTTTTCTGTATTTTGAAATCCTAACATCTTTTCTCTTTTGCAGTCTTTTTTGTACAACCAATGTTTGTCTAATCATATGCTAATGTACCAGTCATCTAATACTAGGAAAGTTTATGTTGACAAGTTGACTCATTAAGTAAGTTTTTTGTCACTGTTGCCTACTATTTAATTTCTTAAAATGTTGCAAAAGTAGAAAATTACAACAGGAAATTGCTTTAGCAGTAGCAGCAAAACTGATTACTGGAGTCACATTCAGCCATGACCTTTAGTGATATTGACCTACATGAATGACTATAGTGCATCATTGGTGAGATGTCATCTGTCATCGGCATTGTCAAGTGCCTAAAAGAAAAACATTTATACAAGGAACATGCCATTTTCTGTTTTCAATCTAAACTTAGTAAGAATTCTATCATGAACCATCCCAATTTACAGACACCATACATCTGTTTCATCGAGTTAAAGGTCAGAAGCAATAATTAAATCTGACCTTGTGTCTAAACACATGCTATTAAATTTCACCAGATAATCTGACATGAACCCCAAAGACTTCAGTTAGACCAAAGCATTTCCTGTCCCAGAAGACTGAACTTGTGTACCGCAGGCAGACACCGGGAGAGACCAAGGTGCTATAACTAATGCCTGAGGTCCCTGAAATGTCAAGTAACTGACTAGATGAGCTTTGCCAACATGATCCCACCAGGCAAACCATGCCCCCATGTTACAGAGGAAGGCAAACAAACAAGTAAGGTCTCTGCATGTCTGATCTGGAGGAAAATTCCTTCCCAACTCCAAATCTAGCAATTAGCATGACCTTGAGCATGTGAGCAAGACACACCAGCGAGGTATTCTAGAAACAGGAGACCTAGAATCACTGTCCATTTTGGAGTATTGCATTGTTTTATGACAAACCATGTCTTGTCAGTCTTGTTTAGACAAGTTCAAGGATTTGATCAGCAAAAACCTTTCGTAAATAGTTGAGGATGCTAAACAAGCTTCCCATTGCTGCAGTCCGAAACTGCTGGCTAATTCTTAGAAGTGCTGAACATTCTCAACTGCCATTTTCTTCACTGGGGACTGCAAGTGCTCAAATACCTCAGAATTAGGTCTCTAGTTAGCTTCACAACTTTCTCCGCAAGACTTCATCATGTATTCCTCGTTTCCTTACAGGCATACTGGAAGCAGCTCTTAATTTGTACATTTAAAATATGTGCTTGAAGGGCCTGCATGTCATGTGCTTACTATAGGGCATTTGAGATGTGGCTTGAATTTCATCTCCTAATACATAGGATAAACTGTTCCTGGATAGAAGACATTTAAGGTTTGTTAGATCTCAGTGAGCACAATTCCAGAAGGAAATTGTTTTGGGCAGGAATAAGCATCTTCATGTGTTTAATACAGCACTTGGCTCAATGGGGCATGCACAGATCCTGGCACACCTCTGTGGTACCGTAATATTCTATATGATCTACTAAATGCAGAACTCCATGTTTACTGCAGTTGTACAGTAATGTAACTTCTGAAGCACTACTATTCACATAACAGAGCTTACGACGCACACTGTCTGATTAGATTTGGAATTCGCATAATGTGACTGATTGAACACCTGGCCTACCACTCCCTATTGGAAGATACATACTTTCTACAGAAATACAGTGAGTTGCAAACAACTCAATTAAGACAAAAATTACTATAAACCTCACCAAAGTGATTCTAAATGTAAATGTAATATGCTTTCAGTCCCAAAGCACTTTGCCATTGCAGGGAAATGCAGCTGCATCTTGGGTGAAAGGCAGCAGCCTATTTAGTGCATATAATGCTTCACAACAATGGAGGGAGGGGACTAGAGAAATTTTAGCTCAAGACAGGAGGCAAACCTCTGTATGAAAAAAGGTCTTGGTAACTTTACCTTGGAAGTGCTACCTGTTCTGTATGAGGCCATCTAAAATGACATTTTTGCAGTTTACCGACAAATACTGGTAACCGGATCAAGATTTTTTAAAATACATAATTACTGAGTTTGATACTGGGATTCTCTCTGAAATATTGTAACTGAGACCTTTTCATTGCACTGTATAGTTTTCTTAATGCATTCCTAATAAAGAATAAGTCACTTATAATAACTGCTGCTTTGTAGAGCATTTATTCTGGAAGCTAAAGGGAGCGGCACTAAAAACAAAAAAAAAACAACAAAACAAAAAAAACACAAACCTCCTCTTTAATCTGCAGAACAACAACAAGAGTATCTGAATTAGAGAGAGAAAAAATCCAGGCTTTTAACCCCCTTATTTTATTGTCATTGGTGATACCTTGGATTGTTGGTCAGATGATTGTACATGCTTTACTATTACTGTCATGTTGTCCAGGATAAGAGAGTTTTGATCTTCCAATGTTCTGCTATGAATTTAACGAGAAAGACAATATGGGTCCAGAACCCTCCCCAACATACATGAGCCATTAAAGGGGAGAACAAAACTGACTTCTGGGCTTTCTGCTCAAGTCATATAATTCCCAGCTGGATGTTTGCTCTGTGTGCACGAGAGGGGAAAAGGTGCTGGTGGGGTCATCTCAATGAGAATTGACCTCAACTCCTGGCTGAGAACTATTTCAGCACTACCTGCCAGAAAATCTCCACTTTAGGCCATATGTCCCAGTCAGACTCCTGGGCTTCATCCTTAGGGTCGTCTATAGTCAGAGCTCAGCCCTGGACTCTTCCCTGATTGGGGGGGGGTAGAGTTGGGCTCCTACAGAAGTCTTAAATTGCACCCTTAAGGAGAACCTTTGTGCATACCATTTATTAGGACTCTGGTGTCCAAAGCCCAGATGAATCACTCATAACAGGTACATCCAGGATTTGGTACAAGGAGTGATGATATGCATATTGTTGCAATTACGTACACATATACAGTAGCTCTGCTTGACCTATATATGCACATTCTTATCTGTTGCATTTAATAAGTAAGGGCCTCATTCTCCATTGCCCCTTTGTTCTTAGGTGATCAGATTAATAAACTTTAAGGTCAAAAAGAGATTATCAGAAATCTAATCTGATCTTCTGCATAAACAGGCTATACAACCTCACTCAATTTCTGCATCAAGTCTAACTTTTGCTTGAGCTAGAACATCTCTTAGAAAGATATCTAGTCTTGATTTTGAAAGTTTGAGTGATGGGGAAAAAAAAAAATCCATTGTGACCCTACATAATTTATTCAAATGATTACTCACTGATAAAAGTTTGCACCTTATTTCTAGTTTGAGTTCGTCTAGCTTCAGCTTCTAAATATTTGATTGCTGTAGGCTATTTTCTGCTGAATTAAAGAGCTATCGGCTATCTGAAGTTTCTCATGTAGGTACTTGCAGATAAGAGGCTTGGTTTTGAGCATTATACTATAGAAGATGGTGCCTGGCACTTTGAGAAAATGCAAGACAAAGAACAATGAGACATAAGTGACATGGATGACATCTTATGTGGTGGTGGTTGTCTAAGGTGGGCTGTGCTTTCTAGTCCCAGCCAGGGCCTGCATGATCTGCAAGTACTGTAACCTTCAGATCATGCAAGTACTTTCACAGGTCTAGATTGGTACAGATACGAGGCCTAGTTCCCATTCAATACTTTCAGAAGAACTCACAGGGAGACTATGTCCTATGTAGAGGTGTTGGTCTCTTGGTGTGGTGAAAGATCACCAAACTGTCTAGCAACCAACTATGTCAAAAGACATGCCTATTCTCAAATTCTTTGGATTACCAAATTATGTCAAGCCCTGCAAACTGCTCCAACAGGCTGATGCCTGCATGTGTGAAGGACCCAATCAAAGTTTTGCCTGCACATAGCTCCTTGTAGGATCAAGGCACATATGCAGAAGTTCATACATAGCGTGCATACATTCGAACTATCACTGGACAAAGATAATATTAGCTAACCAAAAAATAAACCTGCATGCTGAATGCGGCTTATCTGGAGCATAAGGGACCATTCTAATAAACTTTAGTATAATTTTTTGACCAAGACAGGCTCATGAGTGTCATAATTACTGTTAGGACACAGTAGGACAATTAAATAATTGAGATCACATAACTATCAATGTTTTATAAATCTCATTTACTCTACATGGATTTACTTGTTACTCATGTTGGCAGTTTTCAAAAAAATGGTTTTTCCATTTTCCTTAATGTTAGTCAGATGTTCTTTTCAAGCTGATGTTAGATAGAAAAGGTGGCCTATGATTTCTCCTGCGATAGTGTTTTATCTGGCTTCAGTTGGCATTTGTAACAGGAAATATACATTTACAGCCACATTTTGGAAACTGATAACCTTGGAATACTCTTGAAGAGTCGGGTCCTTAAATGCTAGTTTGTTGGTCTGGATAATATAACCAAACCAGCAATGAGGTAATATTTTATTTTGTCTTGCCAGATTAATTGAAAAATTAGTTCTTTGATATAACATTAAAACCAGCAAATACCTTATGAAGTAAAAGCAGCATAAGTTATTTCTATTGTATTTGTTAAAAAATATATACATTTTTAAACAGCACCTTGAATTTAAGGTCTCATAAGCATGACAAGGCAATAATAGGCTAGTTTATAGCTAGACTGTGGCTTTATCAACAGGGGGCAAAATAAATTTCTCTAATTTACCTACTTAGAAACTGGGTTGGAACAGGATTAGCCTACAATATGATTAAAACCACATATCCGTTGATTCTGCTTATTCACTGAGGAAAAGTGGCTCATGGTGGTTTTCAGCTGCTATTTTGGGACTAACAACAGTTATCCCTGAAGCTAAAAAGTCACATAGGTTTTTCTTATACCAAGCTATCTCCATATCTACATTTGGGTGCATGTGTTTCCTTTAAGTTTATACTCATTCCACTGATATCTTCTGAATTTCTGCATGATTATATGCACTCCTTGCTGATCATTCTTCCTCACTCTTTATTTTTAACTTTATTCATACATTCATAATCCATAGTTGGACTGTCAGAAGCTGGTCTGGCATTTCAGAAACCAGCCCAGAATCAGTTCATGCATTTGTTTTAAGAGTATTGAAGCTATCAATATTAGCACACTTCACCTTGAACCTAATCTCAGTCATACTTTATGAAAAAATTCAGAGTGTAACATAAGATAAGAAGTGTACTTTAAGATATTTGTGTGAGAAATAGCTATTGCTTTGTATCTGAGTGGCTAAAAGGCTCATTTAAATAATATTTTGTCTGAATCACAACTACACTGCAAAAAGGCATCATTTAACTCTCAAAGAACCACTGATATGTAGCCCTAATATGCATGCTTTCATGCATTTTCTACCAAGTCCATCAACAGACCAACAGTGTTGCCTTTCATTTAAATAAGAAAGCTGCAACCAAATTCATTTATGCATTTCTCTTATTTACCTACTTAGAACATGCTCAACGTTAAATGCTGTAATGCATAATAAATCAACACTGTCTGTTGATGGACTTGGTAGAAAATGCATGAAAACATTCATATTAGGGCTACATAGCACAAGTTCTTTGAGAATTAAGTGACATCTTTTTGCAGTGTGGTTGTGATTAGGCCATAATGTTATTTAAATGAGCTTTTTATCCACTCTGTACAAAGCAATAGCTATTTCTCATACAAATATTTTCTTAAGTACACTTCTTGGTGAAGGTTCCTGCTTAGATTCAATTATTTGCTTAGTCAAAGCTATATGATTATGAGAGACTGTCCTGATGTACATTAATACATTAGGTGACTGGGCAGTGAGGGAGTGCATTACTGTATACCATGAACAGAATAATTGAGATACTGATCAGACCAGAACACCATATAGTCCCCTATCCTGTGTCTGACATTGTTCAGTACCAGATGCTTCAGAGAAAGGGGCAAGAAATCGCGCAGTAGGCAATTATTTACACCCTGCCATGTGAAAAGGTCTTCCTGACTCTGTTGGAGATTGGCCTATACCTTTAAAGTATGAGCGTCCATCTCTTCCAGCTAATGTTCTTATCCATATAATTTAATTTTTTTTAAATCATCCTGTTAAGTTCTTTGCTACTAAATGTAATTGGGGCAATGAGTTCCACAGGCTATCATGCTCTACCTAGGCAATATGCCTTTTAAAGCTTTATTTTTTACTGAAATGATTCTTGTCTAATTCCATCACAGATACTAAGAAAGCTTTAGTGTGATCACAAGAAAATAGTCTCCCTAAAAATTTCAGGCAACCTATAAGGAGCAGCTTAGTAAAGTAATCATGTGAAGTGGAGTTCAGACTGAAATTGTTAAATAAATTAAATATAGCATTAAAACAGAAAGGGTTAGATCAATAGAAGAGTGCTTGGAATACACGTTTTCTCGAACATCCCAAAAAACAGCAGTCACACAACATACTTCATTACATTCACAACACAATGCAGGACAATATAAAATGGACAATGAACAGTAATGCATATCATTTTACATAAATACAGCTTCATATTTGGGATTAAAAAATTAATAAGACAGCGTGGATGCTTCTTTCCATGGAATGGATATTTTTCCCCACTGTCCATAGCTGCAATACCAAAAGTATATTGCATCTAGAAAACATTTATTGTCTTTGAATATTTCAAATCTACAAACAAATTTTATTATGAAATTTAGCAACAAGTTACCCATTGCAATTTGCCTTCATGCCAGTCAAGCTACCTGGTCATTTGTGACTCCTTAGAATTACCTAGAGAACAGCTATAGTTAAGTTCAGTGCTCAAGCAAAATCTTCTCTGAATGATTCAAAGTGAATAGGCAACTGTAATCCTGCATACACACTTCCATTCCACTCCCACAAGTGTAACCTACTAGTAAAACAGGAACTTCCAGATCTGAACATAAAGCCAGGTAGCAGGAATTTATCAGCCATCTTGATCTGGAGTTTTAATGAAATTGAGATCAGGATGAATGACTACTAACAGCAGCCAGCAAAATAATAAAAAAAAGGGATTAGCAAACCACTGGTAATATTTATGAAAGAATAGGTTTGACACCAAAAGTTCTCATGAGCAAATAGATCAAGTATTTGCACTTCTAAAAGAAGGAATGGGCATCAGAAGGCTTAGTGAATTAGGTCATAAACCTACTGCTAAGAATCCCATCTTTTCTTTGGCAGAAGTCTGCTTCAAAGTGGGGACTAAACATTGGTCTGAACTGATCAGATGTGCACATTGGTCAATCAGTAAAGACCATTTGCTTACAACATTGACAGCAAACAAGCAAGCTTTTCCCAGCTGTAAAAGCTATGAAACAAGCATCCTTCTCTCCATGTATTTCTCACTCACACACACCACACGTGTGTGTACAAGGAAATAATTTCAGATGTCTAAATACACTAATTACTGTAGCAAGTAGATTCAAAAGTATCAGAAAAATGTGAATCTAACCATTCTTTCAGCTAGCTTGAGCTGAGGCAGTGATTCAAGAACTGAAATGACTATAAATACAGCTCAATACAGCAATGATGGATGGGGCTTTTGTGATCCTTACCAGAAAGGCAAGGACTTTTTAAAAAAAGACTATGAATTCAGGCCTTAACTGCTATGAGTGGTGAGTAGTTACCTTAAAGCTACACATTATTGGCTAAAATGGCCAATTTTTCCCCTCACAAAAAGCTACAAACACAACTGCCATAAAGGAACAATGACTTTATAAATCATTATACCTAAACTTCAGACTCCCCACAACTATTTGATCTGTCTATAAGATTACAGTTGAAGATTTGTTTCTCTTTTACCTTTTCTTGAGTCCTCTTTTCTTTAAGTGATAATAGAAGTTCCCAATTGCATTGAGAGGAAGCTCTGTGAAACAGGAGAAGATTTATGCAGTAGATTATCCATAATTTAAAAATGTCAGCTAGACAATTCTTCTTGTTAGGGCACTGGTTAAATAAATTCCCATGATTGGAATTTGAAATTTGAATGCATATTTTCCATCTCCTTGTAAAGAATGGTTGTCCTTAGTCACGCACACCCCTTTTCTGCAGTGCAACTGGTAATAATCAGAAGATCATATGTAGAGTCTACAACAAATGACCAGTGTTAAAATGCCAGAAGGACAAAGGACAGCATGAGCAGGGAGGAATTCAGGGGCAGGCCCACAGAATGCAAGGCACTTCTCTGGCAGTGATAAGACCATCCTATTTCTAGTAAGAATATTCTGCTACAGCTATATGAACATTAAATAGCTAGTGACTTTCCCATCCCCCTCACTAATGAGGTTAAATCCTAATTCCTTTTAAAGCTTGTTTAGCTCCAGTAAAGAGGTTTGGAAATTTGCTGTTTCCTGCATATTTTCCCTCCCAGCTGCATTTCACCAACTATAAGTTCTGATTTCACTTTTGTTCCACAAAGAATCTAGTTATGTGGATTTGAGCCAGATGAATATGTTACTTGATTCTCCATTTTCTAAGATGGAACTGCTGGATGCCACAAATTCCAGCTATAGCACATAACTTAAGATCCTGTAAGCTTAGGCTGCAACAAGCACCTTCACTTTGAGTAATACTTGCAATCATAATTTTCTTTTAAGGTACTGTATTCCCCTTCCTCCAAACCCTTTAAAATACACATTTGATCAGACAAGTAGCAGCTTTCATCTGCCTTTTATGGTAAATGTCAAAACAGTGAAAGATATTTCAGGTGAATATCTACTTAAATAGGATTATCTGCTTTTAGCATTACAAAAAATTTCTGCTAGAAGTGACAAAAACCTTGTAATACTGAAGGGATTGGTTAGATGCTCATTAAAGTTAATCAGACAAATCCTGCAGTTTTTACTCAGAGCACTCTATTGTCAAGGGGAATTTAACCTGAGCAAAGACTAAAAGCATTTTGCCCAGCAAACTTTGATAATTCATTGGTAACTCAAGTAAAGACTAGGATTTGGGTAGTACCAATAAGGCAACCAAAGACTAATCAACCAGAAATATTTAAAACCTTCTGAGCACTGAAGAGGCTACAGATGGTAAGGAACTGATTTCTTTATCCTGTGACTATCAGTAGAAATTGCTCCATTTAGAAGAGCGATTATCTATGGTTAGGTCGACACCACATTGTAAATGTGCTTGTGGATTCCATGTTTCCAAGCCAGTGCTTGAATGTCCACTGTGTACCTGTGGGCCTACGCTTACACATGCTAGACCAACTCTGACAACCGTGCTAATGCATCCATACTGCACCATTCAGACCTTCTGACTCAGATCTATGGCTTCAGCTGCTTCCATTCTGCAAAATGATAGTGTTTGGATCACAGCCGGAGTGGGACTTGGGCTTAGACAACTCCCTAGGTGGATCCTACAACCTAGGTCCAAGTGCTTACTGATCTGAGTCAGACAGATGTGTGGGTATAGGCATGCGCACGGGGTGTGCCCAGGCACACCCTAATGCAGGGGTGCCAAAACCTTTTGGTCTGGTCCGTGGCTGGAAAGTAGGACTCGTGGCTGCGAGATCTCACTCTCTGCCACGAGTCCCACTCACCTACTCTGTCACCGAATTTCACTTCGCCAAGACATTTCACGGGGGAGAATAAAAGACCTGTTTACTCTCCGCCGCAAGTCCCATTCATGTACTCTGCCGCCGAATTTCACTTCAGTGGGAGATTTCATGGCAGAGAATAAACGGCCCAAGTTTGTATTGTAAATAAAGTTTAGTTGCTCATTTAAAAAAAAAAGTTTAGTGAAGTTAATTAAGTTCGGCTTTAAAAAAAAAATTCCTTGGGTACACACCCTAATGAAATGTGCACACCCTAATGAAATGTGCTGCACACGCCCGTGTGTGTGTGGACAGTAGGGGGATTTGGACTCAAATCTGAGTCTGAGCCCGGGTTCACAATGCAATGTAAACATACCCTATGCGGACCTTCCATGAAGGCCCTCTCTTTATCAGGTTAGATAGTTAATGCTAATAATGGAAAAATCTAGCATCATAGCACCTAGGATCACCAGTCACGGATCAGGATCACGTTGCATTAGCTACAGAATATTGTGGTTTGTTTTCAAGGTTAATCCAGCTCATAACAGAGTAGCAGATCTCTCTGCTCTAGGTGTGGAAACTCTGCACAAGCAGCCATTTTATGTTTGGAATCCTGCCCATGGTGAATGCATTTTATGTTCCTAAGTGACTGCTTGGTTGTGTATGCTTCAGCCCATCTGTTTGGATGGCACGGGGCCCACTCACAAGGTAATATTCCAGTTTCACCTGCACACAGATGCCAGCCAGAGAGGGGCCTCCTGCGCAACACATCTCATGCCCTCACTTTGGTCTGAAGTCCCTCCAAGTCAGAAATTCTACCTCCTCTCTTCAATCAAAGATGTTATCATTTATGCAACTAGCGGCCCACTGGAACAGTGAAGAAAAGCAAAACTGCATTAGTAAATACTTGAGATTACTACATACACATGCATTGCTGCAAACCCGGGGAAACTTATTAATACTGGTATGTTAAAGCATGAGAACAATTGTTGTAGACATTCTGCAATGGTAAGCCCATGGCTCCAGCTCAACAGAGTAAGAACTGAAAAAAAAAAAAGCCATCAACACAAATTGTGCTCTCATTCTGAGAATTAGGCATCCCTCCCAGCTACCTCTTTCACGATGCGTGAAAACAGACTTTGCACAAAATGGTTCCACACAACCTCTTTATAGCCACCTAGCTCCCGTAAGAGCAAAGGAACAGCAATATTATAGAATGGATAGAAATACACTGAATAATATACCATGATCCAGAACCAACAACTGCCTGTTTTCAAAGCCTTGAAATACCTTAACAAGCCATTATGTTTTACTCCAAGAGTGATGGGCCTCCTGCGTGTGGATTTATTTCAGGACATGCCTACAGCAATCCTTACTAAGCCAGGTGTGTCAGTTTCAATGTTTGGTACAGATGGGTATTTACTGAGCACAAGAGAAGACATCTGCAGTAATCCAGATGGTCAGAGCTCTGAAAGTGTAGGAAGCAGCAGCTGTATATCTCATTGCTGGATAGCTTCACCATAGCCAGGATAGCAGTTCTAAAGCTTTTCTCTAATAGCCCCTTATGCACTTAAGCCACAGGGTTATACTCGCTTTCCTGGCAAGAAGAAGTCACATGAATAGAACAAGATTGTGAGGCATATTTTATTACTGTTTTTTAATGTAACAAAAAGGGTAACAAGCTAAGGGGAGCAACGACAAGTTTTCAACATGTACCAATCCAATCAGAATGCTTTAATGTAAGAGTTTCTGGTGAAAGGCGCTCTGTTCTCCTTCAGTTTTTTCTGCAAACTGGATTATGTCATCTGAAAGCCAGTTACTTTCAGCTGTTCAATAAGATCATTTCTCATTGTTATCCAGTGGCCTCAAGCACCACCACATATTTAAAGGCAAAATTATAATAAACTTACATTTCCACTTGACTGAGGGGGGAAAAAAATCAGCAAGTTTACACTGAAATATTGATCCATTATGTGGTTTGGATAAGAGCAAACAACACAGAATAATCCCATCAGCCCTGGAATGGGCTGACATCCACTATCAACAAGAGTAACATTATTCCATTTTGTTCAACTAGTACAGTATAGTATAAATCAAAGTGCAGACTGTGGAACTAGATTCTCAACATTTAAAGAGAACTGCAAATTGAAGTTTATTGTCATTAAATGTTTATATTGCAATAGCAGCTGTCAGGATCAGGACCCTACTTTGAAGGGACAGGGACTTTTTAGTGCATTTCTAAAAATGCAAATAAAATAAATTATAACTACAAACCTAAAGACACCATCCCTGCCAGAGAGAGCTTATAAAGGTAAGAAAATGAGTGACATACAAGTATTTACCTCTGCCACAATATCAATAAAATACTAGCCAACAACAGCTAGACAAGTAGTGGGCTATTGCTTTCATTACCTTCTTCTCCTGACCACCCTGTTTGTCTCATCCACACAATTCATGTTGTAACAACCTAGATGGTAAATTTGGGGTAGGAAATTTTTTTTTTTTTTAAAGGTAAGTTTGTAGAATGCCTACTGTAACAGACCCTGATCTAGGAGTGATTCTGTTAGGCACAAGTACTAAGCAAACAGTAAATAGTAAGAGAAACAACAATCCACAGACCCCGAGTATAAGCAATATGGTTTGCAGATATTTTCCTTCTCAGCTATTGCTTTGATTAAAATGTCCTGTGTTCTAGTACAGAATATTAGTGCAAAGTTTAACATTTTCTGTTCCTATCAGTAAGAATGTGTTTGAATCTGGTTAAGCCCCACTCCACTTCCTATTTACTTGTGAAAGGCAAAAGCCTCATCCTAAACTTGATACAGTTAAGTGTAAATTACAATTTACTTTTACTGCAAGACAGAAGTTACAATCACTGAAAAGCAACATTTTACTTTTCAGATCATAATCCTCTCATTTGACCTCCTCCACATTGCAGGCCATAGACCCTCACCCAAATTCTCCTGTAATAGACCCATAACTTCTGGCTGAATTACTGAAGTCTTCAACTAATGATTTAAAGACCAAGTTACAGACAATCCACCACTGACACTAGTTTAAACCTGCAAGTGACCTCTGCCCCATGCTGCAGAGGAAGGTGAAAGCTCCCCAGAATCTCTAATTTAACTCGGGGGAAAATTCCTTCCCAACTCTAAATATGGCTATCAGTTAGACCCTGAGCATACGGGAAAGACCTTGGAGCCAGGCAACTGGGAAAGAATTCTCTGTAGCAACTCCAAGCACTCCCCATCTAGTGTCCCATCACCAGCCATTGGAAATACCTGATACTAGCAATCACAGATTAGCTACATGCCATTGTAAGCGATCTCAACAGACCATACCCTCTATAAATTCATCATGCTCAGTCTTGAAGTCAACTGTGTTTTATGCCCCAGCTATTCTATTTGGAAGGCTGTTCCAGAACTTCATTCTTCTCATAGTTAGAAACCTTCCTTTAATTTCAAGCCTAAACTCTCGTGTGTGCATATACATATGTATGTCAAGGCACTCACACATGCCCTTCTAGAAATAACATGCATAGTGTATGTATTTGATTGCAAATTGCTAGCATGATACTATTTGGCAGGACCACTATCCCCATGACTGCTATAGATACAGAGCTGCTGAGAGATACCCAACTTCCCATCCAAAGACAACTAAATTCACTATCCCAGGGGAACACATTTGCTAAGATGAGAGGTTCAAGTGCAAGGGAGACTGACCTTTCTCAGGATTCTCATCTATAAACGCACCCGCACAAGAGATAAAAAAAGAGTAACGACCAAGGGACTGCCCCATTTCCAGACAAGACTTATTTTCTTCACGCTTTCCCTCTGTTCTGCCCTTCCCTTCCCCCACCCCCGCAAGCTAGCAAGGAAAAGATTGTTATTTCAGTTTTAAAATACTTAGGAGGTGGCCAGATACAATGATGATGGGGGTGGGGGGTTGGAGGAGGAGATGTAAGTTTCTAAAGCTCCTTTTTATATTCTACAATGGCATTCTAAATATTACCACCATTAACAAACCCTGCTCACCTTCTTTGTTGTCGCCAAAAATGTTTGATGGTTGTCATAGCTTCCTTCCTTTGTTTGGTTTGCTCAGTTGCACGTGTCTTTTTAATTTCTCCCCAGCTGCCATATTTAGTCACTTCATCACTGAATGAGACATTCTATTTTATATTCTAGTCCTTTTCCATAAAAGGAAAATGTTGAACTATACTACATGCCATAGCAATGCTGCAGAGAGGTATTAGTGCCACTATTGTCCTACATGTGACAGTCCTTTACTCGGTACATAATCAAGACAGCCATTTGCCTTTTTAGTAACACAGTAGTTGGGAGTTCAGTGTCCCATTCTTTATCCGTTATCCTAAACTCTCTTCTGTATAATTGCTCTATAATCAGCAGCCTACATTTTATACTTGTGTTGAGCGTCATTCTCCTGTGTTTTGTTTAACATTTATCTAACTTAAAATCTCACTCTATTTAGATGTGCCTCTTGTGCCAAGATCTCTGGATCAGTTATTCTGTAACTTCAGCTGAGCCTCTACAATTTTGATCAATGTATAATTTATTTCATCCTCCAGGTTGTTTAATGGAAACACTAATTAATATTTGTTAATTAATACCCATATCCAATACTGTGATCTCAGCTGATCCCATTTTGATAGTTTACTGTTAATAATGACTCCTAGATTACAATCCAATCTGTTCTGTATTCACGTTACAGTATTCTGATCCAAAGATTTTTTTTTGAAGCTTTCCATTTTTAAACTGTATAAAAAGCCACTCTAGAGTTATATAAAGCAAATCCATGGTGTTTTTTCTTTTCAGAGGGGTAGCCATGTTAGTCTCTATGAGACTAATGAGACAATATGAGACTAATGAGACATTGAGAGCCCTGTAGCACTTTAAAGACTCAAAAATTAAATTTGTTAGTCTTTAACGTGCTATAGGACTTGCGTAGTTGTTGTTTTCTTTGTTTACAAAACCTATAAAATAGGCCAAAGGCTATTAGTTTTGTCTGAAGAGAAGAAAAAGCATGTAATTATTTCCCTGAGAATAAAGTATGTGTCTGTTTTGACATCCGGATAGGGTTGGGTTCCGCCTCCCCCGGGAACACATGTGAAATTGATAACTAGCTGAGCTTTTGTGTATCTCTAGTCTACCCCTCTTTCCCACACCTCCAAGGTCTGTCCTGTGTTGTTACAATGCCCATTTATGCCCAACTCACTGAAACATCTCAGCAAGTCATTGTTCCATCCAAGTCCTCCCCTACACATGAAGTCAGACATACTGATTCAAGAAAGTATTCTAAATAGCCTACAGAAGGATGTCAGGGAAGAACATTATTTGGGTGAGAACCAAATCAAGACCCTTTTATCCCTCTTTTGCCCAACTCTCCTGCTACTAAACCCCTTCAATTTCCTACCTCACAGTACCCTCCCAAAGCTGTTGTGATTCTTCACTATGAAAGTCTGGTCATCCTATATGGAAGACATAATTTTACAACAGTTTGACTTCAGTGGGAGATACTTGCATACAATAGATAGAAAAGTGGACTATTTGTCATTACCAGAGAGTCTCTACTTACTGAAGCAGGGAACAGGACCTGCAGAAAGCCAGACTAGAGAGAGAACAACAGGAAATAGGAGACACCAGGTTTTCATGAAGGACAGCTCTCATTTAAGAACCAAAATAGACCAGATTGTCAAAAGAGCTCTGCATATTTTGCACTAAGAGACAGATTTGTTGAAGTTGTTAGGTGCCTAAAGATACACATAAGCACCTGGGATTTTCAAAAAACATCTAATTCCCATTGATTTCAATGGGAGTTAGGCACCTAGTGGGATTTTGAAGATCTCACTAAGTGCTTCTCTGCATTTTTAGGCACCTAGATACCTTTAAAAACCTGGCCCTAAGCTCATTTGATAATCTGGCCATAAGTTTTACCAGGGGAGATACCACATGTGGAGTACTTTTGAAAAATTGGCTCTTGTGGTTGGGTACCTAAACAGGAACTGAGCTCATTTTCAAACCTAGCGCTCACTGAGCTTTCGAATGTTTGGCCCACGGTGCAATAGCAGGAATACAGTGCTCCAAAGGATAATTTTTCAATGAAGTTAAGGAGCTAGAATGGTTTTTGATATACAAATTACAAGAAAAACAACCTAAATCTTCCCTTTCCTCCCCTTTTTCCAGGGGGTATACATTAAAATTCACAAGAATGGGAATGTGACCTTCTAGCAGCCCCAAACTACCCTGCTTGTTTGAAGAGGGGTCCCTAGCAAGTTTTCTTACATGTCAGAAACCATGCAAAAGCTTTTGTCACTAAATTAAATGAAGACAAGAACAAAGAAATAACTAACCTCTTCTCTTATTTTCTCTTGCTCATCAACTTTACTTCTTCTCTTTCTTCTCCGAAGGAGCCCCTTCAGATGTTCCCCTGAAACCATGGCTTTTGACGAAACTGCTAATACAACATAAGATATGTTGCAATGCTGCCTTTATAAAAGGCGATATTGGGTTAGTTGGACTGCCACTTAAAGGGAGATAGCAGAACCAGTAGGTGAGGAAAAAGATTGCTAGACACAGAAATTAGTTTTTTCTTTTTCTTTGTGGAAACCTTTAGGTTTGAGACTCCCTGAGACAAACAACCCAAGGAAAGAAATATTGTAAATACATCAAAGGGGCTTTATCTAGTGTCAGCTAGAGTGTATTCAATTAATGAGGGGCTACATGAGAGCTAATTGGAAGCAAGTGTGTAATTGGAAAGTGCATCTCATTAAGAGCCAGCTACCAAGAGCCAGGTACTAAGGCCCTGATTTTCAGACTGAGCACACAAAACTCCAGCTGAAATCAATAGTAGCTGAGGGGGCTCAGCATGTCTTTAAATCAGGTACTACTTGAATCATGATTAAGCCTTATATAAACCCAGCTCTCATTTCCCGTTAGTACTGATGAGAGAAGGGGAAGAATTAGTAAGAAAATTTCATAAAGCAATGAGAAAAAGCAGTCTGATAGTCAAGAAAGATAAAGGGAAGAAAGGCTTTGCAACCAGGCTCCTGCATTTCATCGTATTAATTGGGTAAAGTTTGACTAGAAGAGTGATTTTTAAAGTACAATAAAGCTCAGAAAACTGATTGTGAAAAATGTTTCTGGATCAAGCTTGCTCTGTTTATAAATCAAAAATGGATTTTTCTAACTGCCCACATCTGCATATCAATCTGATCTTTCTGCTTTATAGAGCACCTACAAAAAATATTCTGGGATTGGAATTTAACTGGCAGTTTTTTTATACATTGGCTCTGTAGTGCTGAGAAGGACATACAACCGCATAACCTAAAGATGAAAAGGACTTAAGTCATGTAGTCCAAACTCCTGCCCCAACAGCATATTCTCCAGTGGTTTAGCCAGTCTTTTTCAAATATATCAAGCAATGAGGTTCCAACTCAATATGCAGCAATGGTCAAAAAAGCAAATAAATTGCTAGTATGTGCAAAGAATGGGAAGTCACAATATTTTCACTGTTATGTTCAATTCTATAAATCAATGGTATGTCTCACCTGGAGTACCATATCCAGGTCTAGTCATCCTATCTTAAAAAAGAAATAGCAGAGATACAAAGCGTTAAGAGATGTCTGATCAGAGGCATAGAAAGGCTTCCATGTGAAGAGAGATTGAAGGACTACGAATGTTTAGTTTAGAGAAGAGTTGAGTAATAAAGAGGAAAGAGGAATACAAAATAGAGAAGGGAAACTGTAAGCTCTTCATAACCCACTTTCATAACATAACAATAAAGAAATAAATGATAATACATTTGAAACTGGTAAAAGGAGTTGCTTTTTTACACATTGCATAATCAACATGTGGAACTTTTTGATACAAGTCATCATGAGGCCAGGAATTAGTAGCATTCAAAAGAGGGCTGGACATTTCTATAGATAACATCCATGCTTTTACATCAGCTGGGACACAAATTTTTATGTCAGGGATATACATTTTCATGTGTTGGGACACAAGCCAACAGCCATTAGAAAGAAGGGCAGCTATCTCACAATTGTCCATTCTGGGGTTTCTGTCTTTCTACATACATATATACAGTGCCTTGCATTCAAAGTATTGGGGAAGGAAAACAGGAGGATACACGTATCAAAGAAAATACTTAATTTAGAAAAGAAACAGTGGATCAACATTTGGTGTTTTTAAATGAACAAAATAATGGTCTTTAAAAAGGCAAGAAAAGGGACATCATTTCATTAGATGTGTCATTAAAAAGCAAGGTTTTGAGATGAGATGTAACATGATGGAAAATCATAAAATGTAGAGGCAGGGAATCAGAGATCCAAATAGTTGAAACTAGTGAAGACACCACATTTAGGAAGAAAGACAGAAAGTTTAATTGTGATAGGAAGACTGTGAGTCAATGAATGAAGGGGTTTTATATTAAAACAAAAAGAATCAGAGTATCACATCAGACAGCAGACACAAAAGATGCATTGTTAAAAATTCTATTCCTGTAGGCTGATTAATTCTTACAGTAAAGGGGTTAGTAATGCAATATAAAGCCTTTCAACTTTAGGTCACTGGTTCAAATCCAGCTCCTGTAAGTGGCAAGTGAAATTAATTACCATCTGAAGCTCTGGGTGAAATAAAACAGTGGTTTCAGTGCACATAACTCCACATCACGCACAATTGCTTTGGCAGTAACTGGGACATTTGTACACAATCTCCACAGGGCAACTAAGGAGTGACTACGGTCCTTCCCAAACAGTATTGAGACACATTGACAGAACAGTGTGATGAATCTTGAGCTATCTGTTCTGCAGGTAAAGGGCATCATTGTCAGGGCAGGCAGTTAGTCTCATAACTTTCATTGAGACTAAAATTTCTCTTAGAAGAAAGAAAATAAAGAAAGAATAAACACAGATTTTGGCAGGTATTCCTTTTCAATTATGAGGCACATTGGATGAGCAGATTCCAATGGCAAAGTACTCCATGGTCTTAACTTTTTTCAAATATGAACCATCCCATATTTTGACAAAAATCTGGTGATTGCTGGAATGTATGGATTTTTCCAATCTGTGACAATGACCTCAATCGTGCAAGGACCTTTGAACAGACATGCCCCACTGCAGGATTGGGGCCCATGTTTGTCCACGGAGAAGTGAAGAAAAATTCCTAAATGGAGTCTCATTCTTCTATTGAAGCCTAGCAAGATTTATGACAGGCTGGATTATACCATTAAACCCAGGATATATTGAGCAGGCACATGCACAAATTCCTAGAAAGTTTATACTTTGGAATGTCCCAACCACATATGCATGGAATCACAATGTTCAATCTTACAGCCCCTCCGGTAATCCTCAGAGGTGAATCTTTGGGAAGTCTTAACAGGATCATATAGGACCTATGAAATATTTGATAATGTGTGATCAACTATGAGAAAATCATTGATATTTCTATTAGGGTCTTCCAAAGCTTCCAGAAAAGGGCTGTATAGGAAACTATTTTCTTTTATCCACTATTATTCATATGGGGTTTTTAGTACTGTCTTTCCCATTTTAATAGTTTAATTAATGAACATAGTAGGCAAGTCTGTCCTCATCCACACCTGTGAATGGAGGCAGCATTGTTTAGTTTTAAAAGCAAGAGGGTGGGTGTCATGAGTCTTAAATTCTATTCCTGACTCTGCCACTGACTTACTGTTTTTCCTTAAGCAAGGCATTTAACCTTTCTGTGCCTAATTTTATCCATCTGTAAAATGGGGATAATAATTATAGCACTTTGTGAAGATTTTGAGAGTTTCCAATAAAAAAATACTACCATAGTGTAACTATGTTATTATTGGAGCCATGGTGTAGCTGAGGGAAGAATTTGATCCACTGTCTCTAACTAAGGGTCAGTTGCTTTGAATGATTTCACTTTATTATCTTTGCATGCAAACACAAAGCTCCTGGCTTGAAGATTATAACATAAGGGAAGTTTAAGGAGTGGTATGATGGAGTGGCTGTCCTATCTGGTTGGAGAATCACATTGCTTTTCCTTTTTTCCTTTATTTTCAGTCTTGGTATCATAAGTCTTGATAGCCAAAATTTTGATTAAATAAAAAGGGCAGTAAAAAGCATAATATCAGTAGAAACTATGTTGGAAAGAAATATCGTCAGAGAAGAAATGAGAAGATTAATCATACAATTGATGCAATTTATCATTGAGAACATAATCAGCATTGCAACTTCCTGTTTTACAGGAGAAGGTCTTCTCTTGGCTGCCTCTCATTTATGAGTAATATGTTAAATAAGCATGCACAAATGCCTCAGTTAAAAACCTTTCATTTCTATAAACAATAGTGTTTGCATGGAAGAATACCTTATAGTGTATGTTAATCAGAAAATATTTTAATATGGATATATTTGAAAAAAGATCACTTTACAAATCGGCCACTTCTGTGTTAATCAAGATATAAATGTAGTAGTTCATAAAAGACTTAGTAACTCCCATATCCATAGGGAGAATTAAAAAGGCAAGTAAAGTTGTAGTAGTGAGCTAAACCAATATTTCAAGGGCAATGGTACCATATATTAACTGCTACCATAATATAGGGAATTTTCTTGTTGTGGCATTTTAATTTCCCAATGTATCTGGAATGGGAATGGATACAATGTGGATTAAAATGTGGGACTGTTATGCACTGGTTACAACTCTTTTGTGAAATTTGCCATAAAACTAAATACTTCTCATCCATCTCCATAGATTATGCTTTCCCAGACACTTTTCAAAGACCCCTCCTTCTTTGACCTAATTCTTCAGGGAGCTATAAATGACCGATGGACAGACCAAACGGTATACTGCAAAAAGTGACACGATTCCTAGATCCAAACATTTTCCCCCCACCTCCTCCCACCCCAACGCCTATTTTACTTATCTCCAGCAACAACTTTCTTCTTGAGGGATAGATTTCTCACACCCCTAATCTGGCAAAAGGCCTCTTCAGAGGGTTACTAGATGCCCACTCTCCCTTCTGATGCAGGAGGCAGATGCTAGGGTTAAACAATAATTCCTCTGTCCTTATAGTAATGGTGAACAAGATGTCATTCCACATTCATACTGTCATTTCATTTTTAGAAGAGTCACTTTAAGGACTTCTATGACACAGAACAACTGGCTTGTTAAATGACCTTTGGCAAAAATGATGTTTATTTTGTTTTATTTATTTATTTATTTATTTGGAGGGTGAGGATTTAAACCTATCCTCGTTTTAGCATGTGAAACTTAGGGTGTGAGCTTGTCAAAGCTCCCCAGAATCCAGCAGCACGGGATGAAGGGCTGTAGTTGGTTGGCCATTTGTGTGGCATCTGAAGGGCAGGTATGTTTCATTTCTGCTTAAAAGCCCTTCTGTCTGCATGCTAGTCTATCATTCTATACACTCACCATGCCTGTGTATAAAACGCAACTTTCCTTCTTCCATTTCATTTTCCAAGGCATTTCAGTGGATGACTTTGACTTACATTACCCTGTGATTTACTACTATTCTTTTGCTTTTCATCTCTTTCATTTCCAGAGTGCAGTAAGCTAACCTCTTGCTCTGTTGTCTCAATGCATTTTTTCTTATCATCGCAAGGGATCTAAATCCATATCCTCTTTTTAAGCCTTTGAGTCTGTTTTAAATAATAATCTTCAAGCTGACTTTAAAAAAAAAAACCAACCACATTTTATTCCCTGCTACTAAGACATGTTAGATTTTGTATGTAATTGTACCAGCCCAGTCTTAATAATGATTTATTAATAATACAGGAGAATAACACTCTCTTAACCTATGAATTATCACCTGGGTAGTCAGAAGATTTGAAAAAGCTATATTTATTTTTACTATACCCTAGTATTATAGGAATGAAAAGTCTGAGGTATATTTTTCTCTTGATGCTCATGCACAACTCCCAGTAACAAGAAGTATATGAGCACATTAATGGGAAAATAAATGTCAGTGCTTTTAATGACAAGGAAATCTGTTTTAAAAGCCCCTGTTTTATGTTAATTACAGTATTTGTGTATCGGATTTGTGATGCTGGTAGACCAGGTGCCAGCTCTTGCCCAGGCTTTAGGCCTTAGCCGAGTGCTGACAAATTCATTGCTAGAAACCAGTCTGTTTCACCTGTGTGTCACTATGGTTAAGACGGGTATTGGACTTACAACAATGCATTTATCATTTAAACCTCACAAAATGCTGGTAAATAGCTGCATGCATTGATCTCACAGATACTTTCTTTATTACATGCAATGAGATAATATTTAAGTTTTTATTTTGTAAATGAAAAACGTTTGCTTTGAAACTATGAACCCAGTCAGGAAGGATCATCTCCTGCCCATTTTGAAGACTATCCAAACTAAGGCTGGGTCTACGCTGACGGCGGCAAATTCGCCACCGTCAGATCGATTGCTCTGGATCGACTGAGCGGTCTGTATAGACGCGCTCAGTCGATCCAGCAAGCGACGCAGGAAAACCACCCCGGTAAGTGGCGTAGAGCTGCGTCGAAGGGAACGCTGTTCCCTTTGGCGCAGCACAGTGTGGACGGCACGCGACGGAGACGCTGCAAAGTCGACGGAAGATACGCAAGTGATTTAACTTGCGTATCTCCCGTCGACTGCCACCGAATCGCAAAGGTAAGTGTAGACCGGGCCTAAATGGGTCACTGTAGGACATTACAATACAAAGACTTTGTTAATAGCCCCCTTACACCGATGAAGAGGTTATGTGCAAAATGGTTCATCCCATTAAAGCTTGAATTCTAGAAGAAGGAAATAAAAATAGCTGACAAGAAAATTTTTCAGCTTTTGGCTGTTTGGACTCTCACAGGGCTGGAGCTATGGAATAGAAGCAGAGATCCTCACGGTCAACCTGGGTTAGCCCTAAAAGACATTCAGAGCTGATAGATTGCTTCAACTGTGTCACGTTTTGAAACCATAGACTGCAACTGTAACTCCTTTGTGTACATATCTATGCCTGCTTTAACCTTGTAATAACTCTCATTTCTTGTCTTAGATAGTAAATCATATACATAGTAAACTATCTGCAAGAATTGTCTTTGATGTGAGATCTAAGGTACACATTGACCAGGGATAATGACTGGACCTATGGGACTGGGAGTAGGGGTGATGTCAACCTCTTCCCAGTGAGGGGGCTGAGGTCCTGCCCCGCTCCCTGGCCCCACCCCACTTCATGGCCCCGCTCCCTGGCCAGGTCAGAGGCTGGAAGCCAGAGCTGGGCAGTGTGGGGCACTGGCTGCTCACAGCTGGCAAGATCTGCCTCGGAAGAGGGACCCGGCTCCAGGGCCAGCAGAGCCCTCAGGGACCAGCGACCATGAGGGATGGAGCCCAGGAGCCACGGCTGGAACAGGTCGGTCTGGGCCTCTGTGAGGAACCCTGGACCCTCCACCTGCCCCCTGGGCACATCCTGGTGGGCAGGGACATGAGCCAGAGGCTGCTCTCAGGCTTCTTGGCCTCCCGCCCAGCTTTGCCTTTCCGCTGCTGCTGGAGCTGGATGCCAGCCAGCAGCTGCTGCTCTCTCCACTCTGCCTTCAGAGCTGGGCAGCTGGAGAGCGACAGCTGCTATGGGACGGCTATGGCAAGTTTTGGGATGGCTGTAGTCCCCATAGCCTCCTCCGACTGGAAATAACCTAAATATTTTGTGATCTTTGGCATATAGCAGCCATCTATCACCAGGTCCGGTTTGCCCGGGTGGTAGACTCAGCTGGAATGCCTAACCCTAAGGGGACTGTCTGTGCCGCCATGGTGAGACTGTTATCATGATTTAGGAGTTCGCACTTGTTACTGGGTTTGTGAAATCTAATTACAGAACATATAACCAGTTTGGGGTCTCTGCCTTGCTTTTTGTCAATCTGCCCTGAGGTCGCCACTCATGCTCATGAGCCACTCCAGAGAGTGTGACAGTTTACACAACACATCTGTATGGTCATGGGTAGCTTGTAGGTATTTTAAAAACTAATTTGTAATGGTGAAAGTGCCAGGGTCCTGGCCCCACTAGTGAAAGTAGCTTGAGCAACACTCCCTTGGCATGGAGTGGAGAGAATCCCTATATGGATTCTCATTCTCCTCCCTGACAACATCCTGGCCTGCAACTTCCCCACAAAAATCAGGAAACAGACTTGTCCAGCTGGCATTAAAAACCCTGCAGGATGTTCTGGTATTGGTAGAGTAAATACATACTCACCTGTGGTAAAGAAATGTAATGGATACAGTGTAACACTAAGAATGGCCTCTGAACCTTTGGGAATGAATTGTGCTGATTGTTGCTGTATTAATGGGCTTGAAAAATGGAACCAATTGTTATGCTTTTACAGCAGTAATTTAGATTTCTTATACCGAAAAGATTTTTCCTCTATTGAAGACATTCGGGTAAAATTCCACTTTCAATAGGACATAAACTTCTTTGGCAACGAACCAATGTCTAAAGATGTGCTACCAAAAAGACACCCTCCCACAATAGTCATAATGTAACACCATTTCCTAGGATAGCTATATATTCAAAATCAAATAATGGATCGCTTTTGTGGCAACATTTTTAAGGTCATGAAATATGCATACAAAAGAGAAAAGAACACTTTAAATAATGCGTGCTGGTGTCACTACTTCCAGCTTCTGACTAAAACAACGATGTGCATATTTCTCAGTGTGGAACATTTCGATGTCTTAATGCTCTGAATATATCTATCATTAAACATTGAACAAGAATCATTAGCACTCTCTTTGAACTAAAGAACAGCTTTAATAGTGTTTATACTCATTTGACTTTCCTCTATGCTCCAAACATCATTCATCACACTAAACACTCATTACAGTGCTGTTTGTTTCTAGAAAACACAGAGCAACTGCTACTCTCTATAGCAATAGGTCCTGAACAAATGTGTGTGTGTGTAAATGCACATTAAAAGCAGAATCGAAAGCAATTGAAATTACATGGGAAGAAGCTAAGACTGCAGCAGGACACTGGCAAAGATGGAGGGCAGTTGTGAAAGCCCCATGTTCTGCATGGAATAGAGATGCAGTCTTTCTCTATACACACATATAAATACAAATATATATAAACCCAAGAATTTTGATGGATGAAATGAAAAACAGAAGTTCCTAAGACACTGGAAAATCACAGAAAATAGCATGACTTCCTGGCTAAAACAAGGACATATAGTCATCATTTTCAGAACTATGATTCTGAAATTACATTCCTTCACAAACCGGGTGAAATTCTGCCTTTACTAAAGTCAATGGAAAGACTCTCATTGACTTCCATGGAGTCAGGATTTCAGACCTGGCCTTTTGTTTCAGACATTGCAACATTATTCTAGGGATTGCTACTTTTGATGTCCATTTCCGGTGGGATGGCATCAGAATTGGATGGCATTAGCTGTGGATCCAGCCCCGGGAAAACAGACAGGCTATTTATAAGGGTTAGTGATTATCAAATTCCTCCATTAAGGGGCTAATTCTGCTCCCTTTGAAGCAAAATGTCCACTGATTTAAATGACAGCAAGATGAGGCACTAATGTTAGAGCTCCAATCCTTACCTGAGAAGCACCTGAATTTTTCTGAACTCATATAAACTTCATATTTCTAGTTTAAAAGGAAAAACATGTAACTTTTTTTAGACAAAAGAAGTATGGAATAGACAAGATGGACAAACCGGGTTCAATATATGAATGGAAAGATCCTCTCAGAGCTTTATTAGCTATTTATTAGTGCTGGAAAATGAGGCTGACAAAAACAACTCAAAGGTCACAAATATCACGAAATATTAACTAGGATGCAGTAATCATCCAGGCCAGTCTTTACACAGCTTAGATATTATTTTGTTAGCCAGGTGCTTTTATCAGAAATAAAAGAGAGGGAAGTAAATGAGAACTAACAGAATACTCCCAGGGCTCACGGTCAGATCCTTACAGCCAGATCCTGGCATCCTTACTCATGTTGACTAGTACCTTATTCCATTGAAATTAAAGGGACCGCTCACGGAGTAAGGGGGTACTCATGACACATAAAGGAGTCCGAATCCAGCTCATAGTGATTTATTCATCAATAAGTTTCATTAGGACAATGAAAAGAAGGCTAAAACATACAAATTATGAACATTTTAATAAATATTTTTAAAAAATCCTTTCTGAAAAAGAACATTCATTTACAAAGAGAATGATCAAGAACTGATAAGTCTGAAAGGTCAAAGCACTGAAAGTCAATAGAACTTAGGTTCCTAAGTCACTGATGCATTTTTGAAAACTTTATTCAGAATGACAAGAAAGGCTTAAGGCAACTTTGTAGTACCAGAAAACAGAATGAGATCAAATACATGGAAAGGGGTACATGGTTATTATACTGGCCTTTCACCTCTGAAAATATGTTTGATGGTCGTATCCTACCCCCATTTGTGCATGTCAGATAAAATGACTATAGTGTTAGGCAAAGTTGGCTATGTCTGTTCAGAAAAATCCCAGAATTGTAAAAGAATGGCTACTGTAGGGCAAGAATTTGGGGCACATGCTCCCATGACAAGCACATTAAAAACTGTAGCAACATATTATAAAACCTGCCTTCAACTCCTGAGCAGAAGCCCAAACCTCCTACTTGGTAATATGTCCTACCACCTTATACCAATAAAATGCTCCAATGCAAGTGTCTCAAAGAAGCACAAATAAGTGTGTGGTCTGTGGAAACATAGAAGGAGTCAGGGAAAACCCAAATTTTCCGAGGAATGATTCCTTGGAAAAACAATGCAGTTTGATACAGAAAAGTTAGCATGAATGATTGCTTCTCTAGGCAGCAGTTATTTGCTAGCAACAGAAATGCACATCTTTGTGTGGTATGTGGTTTGCCTTCTGGTTATATGAGAGACTCCTCTCTCTCTTCCTAATGTGACATTTCCCTAGTGCAATTTGGACTGGTGTATCCTCTTTCCTGCCCAAGAATGTCCACTTACCCAGGTGAGTAATGGTCCATTTGATTTTGTTGACACCTGGTTGAGGCGCTGGCTAACCTTTTGTCTCTGGGGAACTGATTTGTGACTCTTCCCCAGACTCAGAACATGGCTTTAGTATTATCATACAGTAGAATCTTATAACTTTACATACAATGTTGCCACACGTATTTTAGCAGGACAATAATGATCAGCAAATGATACCTCACGAAGCATACGTTGTATGAAGTTTTATCATAGTCTTATAAAAGGCATGAACGTAGGAGTAGATGCTGTCACAGTAGATGATTGTGGTGCAGGTGTGGATGCATTGTTTCTAATCTTGTACACAGGGACTATGTTCTGAGCCCATTTCATACATCAATGTTCATTAACCTAGCTGTCCTCCTCCTGAAAATAATCAGCTGCCTGAGTTTTTGGGGATGTTGTGGTGGACTCTGGCATGCCCCTGGCAGAAAGGCTTAAAAATATCTTTATGCTGCAGCCAAATAGCTTTGCCATGGAACTTCACTGCCAGTACTCTAGCTTCTCTGGATTTCTAAGCTTCCAGGGGGCGATTTAGAAATAATGATATAGATGACTTCATTTCAGACAACTTAGGGCTTGGCAAAGCTTGCTGCACAAGGACTGGGCACCACTGGCTCCTGCTCTAGCTGCTGCCATATTTACAGCAGTTCAATGCTCCTCATCACTCCCAAACAAGTCTACCAGTATTTAGCAATCTTAAATGGCCACTGCTGGTTACTAGATTTTTCCCTGATGACTGGATGTTCACTTGCTTCAGCACAGTTATGGGCTAGATTGTTGAGAATCTTTGCCTTCTCTGTCCTTTCTTACTATATAAGGGAACCATCCTGCATCGTTTCTGTGTGGAAATTTGCACAGCACCTTTCTGGGCCATGCCTAGCTCAAGCTGGAGATATTAGTCTCTCACCAATTTATTCACAAATTTAAAAACACAATGAAACATCTGCACAGGGAAGGAAAATTCCAGTCTATAAAAAAAGTTTACAAAATGAAAAATTCATCTAGACATTATTGAATGGTGCAGTTAGGCCAAAGATTCTAATACAGCTGGAGAAAATTGTAGCCTTGTTCACATATAAACTTGCACCAAAATAACCAAGTCTATGGCTACACTAGAGGGCTTACAGTGGCGCAGTTCCCACAGTGACACAACACTGTACACCGGCACTTGGGTCGGTGTAACTTTTTTCACTCAGGAAGTTGACTTATTCACACCCCAAGTTACAAAAATTATGCCTACATAAGTAGTAGCGTAAATATAGCCTCAATCATTTGTAATTGACATATTTCGTTGCTTTCATGGAAGCCTGTGTATTTCAGAGGCTCTTTGTCTAACACTAATTCCTATGAGGATACTTTGGGGTAAGTTTTGTACTCCAAACTTGGTTCCTGAGCACAATGCTCACAGAAAGTGGGAGAAACAGCACATCACATGCAATTTCCATCCAGGAAGAAGGCCTCTCATTCAAAAACTTAGGACATTTGCCAAGTCTCAAGCTAAGCAGACACATATCTATTTTAGCCAAAGGGCTAAGGTCAAAGCAATATGGGTCAAACTCAGTTTTAAATGCTTAAAAGAAAAAGACAATAGTGCAACATTCCCTCTTGCAAGAACTGCTAGTGTGTGAAAACTTCCCCTGAGAAGTCAATTCCATATTGTGATCCCTTCACCATTATATGTCAGTTTGGGCTACTGACATGTTGTCAGGGAAAAGATTTCTGCAGTTATCTGGAAATAAATACAAAATGACTGCTGCTAAAGTGTGTGGATGACAGACAGATTGGTGGAATGATAAATAAAGATGAAGACATGGCAGTCATACAGAATGATCTGGATTGCTTGATAAACTGGTCCTAATCAAATGAAATGCATTTTAATACAGCAAAATGCAAAATTACATATTTAGGGACAAGGACTATAGGCCATACCTACAGAATGGGTTGGGAGAGAGGAAGGACTGTAACATGGAAAAGAGCAATTCTGTAAATGATCTTGGGGTTAAAGTGGATAAGCAACTCTGATACAATAATATAAATAAAATAATAGCAACGACATGAGCTCCCAGTGCGATGCTGGGACAAAAAGAGCTAAGGCAATCCTTGGATGTATAAACAGGGAAATAGGAGTAGGGAAATGATTTTACTTCTGTAGAGAGCATTGGTGAAACCCGTACGGAATACAGTTCTGGTATCCACACTTTTAAGCAGATGTTGAAAAAATTGGAGAGGGTGCAGACATGAAACACAAACATTAATCAAGGGTTGGAGAAAATACCTTTCAGTGGGAGACTTACAGAGCTTAATCTGTTTAGTTTATCAAAAAAAAGAATGAGAGAATTAATTACAGTGTATAAATAATTTCACAGGGAGAAAATACCAGGCATTAAAGGGCTCTTTAATCTCATGGAGAAAGGTATTACAAGAACCAGTGACTGGAGGTTGAAGCCAGAGAAATTCAAATGAGAAATAAGGCACAAATTTTTAACAGTGAGGGTGACTAACTATTGGAATAAACTGCCACCGGAAACAGGGGATTCTCCATCTCTTTGATGTCTTCGAATTAAGACCATGTGCCTCTCTGGAAAAATGCTTTAGTCAAACAAGTTATGCTTTAATCAAATACAAGGTATTGGGCTCAACAGAGGCATAACTGGGTAAAATTTAATCCTGTGATATACAAGAGATCAGACTAGATGACCTAATGGTCCCTTCCGGCCTTAAACTCAATGAATCTATGAAACTGTTGTAATGTCTCAGAATAAGCAAATATTTAACAAAGAATAAAGCATACAAACATAGGGCTGGATTCCTGACCTCATTATGGTTGCATAAGTAACCATCTGAGGGGTCTGTTTGTTCAGGGGAATCTTACAGTGGCATACAGCCAGCATAGGTTCTTGATGGGAAATGGGAGTGCTCAGTTCCAGAAGGAAATGTTCAACACCTTGCCTTGTATTTTACCTTTGTGTATTTGCCGTTGCATTTGAGTCCTGGAGGTTTCAGAGCTATTTTTCTGACCAACTTACTTTTCAGGGTCACCATTAACTCTTGTTAATGATGACATGTCTTATAGCTCTTTCACACTGAACATTAGCTTTTAACTCTACAGATGCACTACTACAAAAATACTCTTTTAAACAAAAGCATGCACAATTCCACATTAGGAAATACAGTACTTACAGATTCTTTGTTCTATAGACTAACCAGGGATAAGATTATCGAGTCTTTCCTCATTTTGCTGGTGGTCTCTCTGAAGAACCAGAGAAGTGGAATCAGAGCTCCCATAGCCTTTAAATGAAAGAATAGAGGGTGGTGAATCTTTACCAAAGTTATCTTTTAACCAAACTGTTTATTAGGCTCTTGTATTAAACAGGTGTTCAGGAAAAACAATAGAAAATAGATTCACATCCTGTGTCTGAGAACAACACCCCAAAAACTCCATATTCACCAATGTCATGTAATTATGACATGTTCTGTACAAAGTACACATTATTTAGTATTATTTTAAGTCTTGATATGCTGAACATGAATATCTTGTTAGATTGTATGTACTGCCGCTGTATGTGAAGTTATGAAACACTGTTGAATATGCTATTAGAACACATTGTAAGGTGGGAAACTCCCACAAACAGTCTTTTAGGCACAACAGTGGAGTAGCCAGACAGCATTAATGGCTATCCCTCACCCATTCAAGAATAGATTCCACTAACAGGAATTATTGTGAAGGCTATAGAAGGATGCACGTTTGCAATGTGGTTGCTTGACCAATGGGAAGCAGCAACCATGTCACACCATTTGCCAAAAAAATCCTCTTTTTCAGTTGCTCAGATTTCACCTTGACACATTTAATGTCATAACCATAACCATAAAAGCCCTCCACTTATCCATAGAGTCTTCTATGAAAAAATTCAATAGGCAAGACCTGAATTTCAAAAAATACAAGCCAAAACAATCCATACTCCTTTTAAAAGAAATGCCTTCTTTATACATAATAAAAAGGGGCAAACCTCTTTTTCCTTTAATAATTAATAGTAATTTAATAATTTATTAAAGTAATAATTTAATACTCAAATGGGTCATTGTATAGTATAGTCACACCAAGTACCAAACCTGCACTAGGGTGTGGTGGTGTCCCACGGTATTACTGCATTCTGGTGTGTTTATTGTTTAACCTTCACATCTTTGTAATGAGGAATTTATGCGATGAAAACTCAAGCAAGCATCTCAAAATATTTGGAAGGAAAATGCTAACCAAGTGCAAATGTGAGATCTGGGACAAAGAGTTGGAGGTACTGAATACGCTACTTAACCAGGACATTCTTAATCAGGACATCTCCCAATGTGCTCATTTAGCATAATTGTACTTAATGATAATGAAACTGCTCAACAGGGGTATATTCAGTCAGTGGCACAACAAGTTAAGTGATGTTTAAGAAGACATTAAATAGGTCTGAAATGCCACACTCTAGTTTTTTCATGACAAAATTTCCAAATAAAAAACCCCATAAGAAATAAAGATCAAATAAAGATGAAATACAACAAATATTTTTACTGATGCATTTTTACAATGTTCAGTATTTTTTGTCATTGTAAGTCTTTTCTATCTCTTTCTCTATCAGGATAGCTGTTTAATTGAGTGAACTGGCTGCTCCCCAGACAAGAGGATTCTACAAAATTAACATTCAGTTTGCCTGGGTTTAGTTAATTAGATGGTACAGGTGTGGTGTTCCTGCAGTTCTCTCCATTAGAAAAGCAACATTTATGTGCTGAAGAGCATAAGCTAATGCAAAAGGTTAGAGTACATTGAAGACTTTACGCCTTCCTTACCATATTTGATTGTACACTTTATCATCTTTCAAATTTAAATCAAACTTACAAGATCACTGGAAAAGAACTCTCTCTCTCTCTCTCTCTCTCTCTGTGGTTTGTCCAAATTCCTTAACTTTTTAAAGATTACATTAAGCAAGTTTATAAAAAGGAGGTAAATACATTTGCTAGGGTCAAACATATTTACACAAAAATAAATTTAAAAACCCAGAATCTTTCAATAATGAAGCGAAACTGATATATTTTAAAATCGGTGTTCAGGATGCCTGGAACCTGGGACTAGTACTCTTTTTGGTAATACAGTACCACTCAAAATCAAAACATAAATAGGGCACAAACCCAAATTCCATTTACCTACACAGGTCACCTTGAAGTTACAAAAACACAGGAAAAGACGTGCATACAGAAAAAGATGAAGAGAGCAATAAATAAGAGTAGGAAAATAGCTGTCATCAGTGTAAGCATCAATGCATAAGGCCAGATTCTGGCAACTTCTTTGCAAATTTCCAAGGAAGGAGAAAGCATAGGAAGTCTCTTGCTTTTCCTTAGGCACTTGTGCAAGGGCAGCCAACATCCTACCTCTTGCATCAATGAGTGTGAGAAGTGGGACTGTTCATATGATCAAAAGATTACAATTCCCACATAGTTGTGCAGGGGAGGAGGTACATCTAAGTCCCAACCCCGTGAGGCAGGGAATGGGGGAGTCCATTCCGCAGCTCTAAAAAGGAAGCAGAGGGGTTGCTCCTGACTTTACCCCTCCTTGCCAGGGCCCCAGAGGTATTTTGTCTGCCTCAGCACTCCTCTGCATTCCCCAATGTAACTCAGATTCTCAAGGGTTAAAAACAACAATCCTTGAACTATGCAGTCATTTCTGTTCTGGATGTATCTAACCAATCTGTAATGACAAAGTAACTGAAATGCAACCCATTTACCATTATTAATGCTTTTTATGTGCCTGGAAGTAGCAAGCTCGAAAAGATTTTATTAATGCAATTTTTGATTTGTGGGGGTAGATGTCAGGCTGTGACACGCATTGAGAATGAGAAAAGAGCCACATGGCCATGAGGGAAGGCAAAAAGAAATGTCACACAGTAGTTCATTTTATGCCTGTTTGACAGTTCTTTGACCTTTCTTCTCTCATCAGAGACTGAGTTTTTCAGTTCTTGGACACTAAGCCATTCTTACAAGGCGCAATCACTTTCTTCTCATGGGGGCACACCAGACTTTATTTTCCTACTTTGTGATGGGAAGTACAGGACTTTGGTGTGTTCTGGGGGGGCCCATAGCACCTCTTCTAGTGGTGTTCTTAGCAGAGCTGCTATCCAACCAGAGAGTGACTTTTTATTGTTCGTTAAATCATAGCAGGAAGTTTTAGAAGCAGGTCAAGGAGGTGCTTCTTTTGGGGGAATGAGATTATTTTGCATCAGAGTTCCAAAACAACTGGGGAACAGCATAGGAGCTAGTCCATAGGCTTGTATGAGCAACCCTTGTGCCTCACTCTTCGCTTGTCTTTCCTTGTTCTGTCATGTTTTCATCAGGCCCCATGTTTAGTGGGAACATAGACATATACAAACAATCACGTGAATATTAACTCAGACTGTAACATCTTTGGGGGCAGGGAGTGACTCTTATTTATGTCTGTAGAGACCATAGTGCATTTTGCACGTAATATAAATATCACCATTTTAATCATTCCCCACCCTGAGCCTAAAAGGTCCCTCATGTCCAGTCCAAATTCCATCTAAGGGATACAAACCAGACAGAGCTTATCTTCTTGGCTGTAAACATCTTCCCGTGAGGGAACACTAGAAACTGAATCATTGCCCTCTTTCCCCAGCAGGGCAATCTGCATTGCCTTCCCCTCACTTCATCCTTACCAAAAAAGGAAAGCCAATCACTTCTCATTCTTAGAGGAAATGATCCTGTGCAGCTCCATGACCTCTAAATTGACTAGCAGATGTTATCAGCTACTAAGGGATGATTATCCAATATATTGCCTCAGTGGTAGGGGGAAAATAGCAAAATGAAAAGTAAATTGAAATCACTGCTGAAGAATGGAACCTGGCCATATCCAACATGTAGAAAGCAACCACTTAACAAAATAAGTCCCATAACAACTGTATGTGTAACACAAAGGGTTTATTTGTCCTAAATTATATGCCACAAAAGCTATGTTTAGATATCCCACATGCCATACAGTAGAAACATTAGCTTGCCCTGTAATGTGGGATTGTCCTGCAATATAAGAATTATAGAAATGTATTAGCAGAATAATAAGAGAAAAGGACAATTTTCATTTATGGATTCCTTAAAAGAAACTGCTTCGAAACCCTTAAAAATATTGGCTTAAACGCAAACTCAGTGTATAAACATGCTGAGTTGTTATGCTGATAGTTAATACAATGATTCTTAATTACTGGACTGAACAAGAAACCTGGTGCTTATAGACTAAATGGAAAATGTAATTATTATTTCTGACAAGATGAGTTCGTACTTGGTGTCATCTCTTGGACCTCATGGACACTTATGCATGAACTTATATATTTGCAAATGCCCAGACTCTTTTCCCATGCTGATTTATACAGGTAAGCTTTCATTCTACATGACACCTGCATTTGCCAATAATGTTGGTCATTTTATATTTGTGCTGAAATTCCAATTTAAATACAATTTTGGAATGTGTTTGGGGACCCCACTACCAGCACTTTCTAGCCCCAAAACATAGGACTGAATTTAAAGCTTGTGAAAGACATCCTCTAACTTCAAAGTGTCTTTATGATGAGACAAGTGACAGTATAAATAGAACTTTAGAACTACACATATAAGCTCCCTGGGGGTTGTTTTCAAAAGTGTATAGGTGAGTTTTTGCTCAGCTACTTGATGTAATGGAACTCAGCTACAAGATGATGATCCACGGATACATTATTTCATTTCCTCTGGCTTAAAAACATTCTGTTGATTGTTTACATGCTCTCTGGAAGGAATGTAGAAGCAGCAGCATTTTTTCTTCATATCTGATGCGAATGCCCAGAGGTGGCTGAATTCTGTGCAGGTCTTCTACTTTATCTTTGAGATGGGTGCATCCAGACTGCCCCTCAACTCTCTGGAGTCCCTACTAAAAGGGGCCTAACTGATGAAATGCTCTGGGCTAATTTTATACTTCCAGAGAGCATGAAACAGTCTCTGGAGAAAACCTGGAAAATGAAAAACTGTCAACGCGGCTTGGTTTAAAAGCATATTATGGGGGGAAAAAATGCCCACAAACAAGAAAACAGATTACAGCATTTTTTAAAATACAGTTTAGCTCTCTTTTCTAGAATATGAAGAAATCAAAGCTCACACACCACCATTCGTTTTTTGCTAATAGGAAATTATTAACTAGCTCTCCTTAGAATAGCATTGGTAGGTTACTGCTGTTTGAAATAAGCCTCTTGTGGGAAAAAATTCTGAATGATATAAATGTTTCCATGTAATGGAAACTCATGACTCTTCTGCCTTTGGATACTAAAAAGTTCTATTGCAGAAATGTGGTTGTTGCATCTGTATCAAACCTTTGTATCTCTGAGGTTCAGAAAGGAAATTGTTATTTCCATGGGTAATTTTATTCCCATGGTACACTCTTTTCTGATCCTTCTGAAGTGGCTCCTCCTTTTAACCTAAAGTCATAGAAGCTTTTTAATAAATAAAACATGAAAGCTTTCAGTAATTTATTTTAATTTATGTACATACATAATCATTGCTTAGTCAACCCTTTCATCTGTCTAAATTGGCCAGGACAATGACAGTTGTCAAACAATTTTCCATTGAAAATGATAAATGGTCAGCTACATCATAGCTCCTCCCAATCTCCATCCATTTATGGGCATGGTTTACAAATGGTACTGGATGTACATTCAGTACTATATACCAATATCTGACATACATATATTGTGTTGCACATGCTAATTTCCCAGTTATTGGAAAATTATACAATTTATAAGGTATTTTCCAGTGAATTCATTTCTTGAGAAAGTTCTAGCTCAGCAGCCTTAGTGAACTGCATTCCTCTATTTCTTCATAGCACACATACAGCATGGACAACAGCAGTACAAGTTTTTCCACACTGCTGTGCCTGTATGTATCATATTCTGGAAGAGCCACCACTAAAACTGGGAAAAGGTAATTTAGTGTCCATCCCTTCCATGCTTGAGACTACTATAAAAGGTGCCAAACTGCAATGAGGGTGTCTTGAATTATGAACAACTGCCCACTATGAGCCAGCCAAGACTCCAGTTATTTTACATAGGTCAAACAGCCCACAGCTGGCATTACTTTATCACTATGACTTAGACTTTAATCAAACCAATTATGTCAAGCTTTTCAGCTTTATCTTCCATTATCAGTCCCCTCAGCAGCACCACTTACTTATCTTTACAGCCAAATTTTCCCCTAAATTTCACGGCAATCAATTTCACTGGGATCAATGGAGTTGCACAAAGAATTACACAGCACAGATTCTGGCCCTTTATATGCTTTCTCCTGATGGAATGAAGATTATGACAACTTTAATATTAGAACTAATGAGCAAGTACAATGAACTTTTCACTGACTTAGTCACTGTCCTCCAGTCCAAGTCCATGAATAGTATTACTTGCTCTTAAAGAAACAAAAAATTACTCTAGAAAAAAAATCATCTTTTGGAAAATGGCTAGTGAGAATCTGTCCATTCCAGCTGGAAAGGAATTAGCTTATGAACTCTGGTTTCTTTGTAAGTAGGGAAATAGTCCCCAAGTACATTGAGCTGCTTTTTAGAATTTATAAAGCAGTTCATAGATCATCCAACAGTTGGCAACATTTCATAGTAATGGGGCAATTTTTATATAAATGGGTTCATTGCAATGCTGGCTTAGGGTGTTTTCCAGTAGCTGGAAACTGGGTGGCTCTGCCTGCCTGCAGAGAGGAATCCAACTTTCAAAGTACACTGTGTATCTATGTATATTTACAGTTACAATTTAAAAGTGTCAGAATTCTTCCTGGGTTCCCAATGCAATGGATGCTAGAGCAATATCTCTGCCATATGTTGTTAAGAGGCAGCATGTGCTCTCCTTACGGAGTCCAGCTATGGCTGGCTGGAAAGAAGGGGGCACTGGAGAAGCGATGGCCTTGCCCCACCACTACTTCTTTCTGCCCACTGTGGCACTGCTGGCAGCGCTAGCCAGGAACTATCCTTGCTTTCTAGGAGCATAAGGGCTGTGGCTGTATGTCTGTTTGTGTCTCTGTGGCACAACAGAGGAAAGATTTCTGCAATCTCCTTCCCATTTGCAAACAGCCAGGCATGAAGAACCCAGTGACACACCACTTTCATCCTCCTCACACCCGGCTGGTGCTGTAACTCTTCATTACAAAGGTACCTTGGTTAATTTTTCAAATCTGAGAACGCACAAAGGGGTTATTTCTTCTGTATTTTCACCATCAAGCCTATAAAAGTGGGGAAAGAAAACAGGACAAGGTGAAATGAATTAACTCTCTTGCAAGAGGAAGGAACTCAGTTCTTTTTGAAAAGTTTACTACAGGTTGGGAAAGCAATTCTGGCTCACTGGATTCACTTTTTACAGAAATAAGTGCTTTGGAATGTGATTTTTTTCTAAGTCACTGTATTGACTTGATTGTGGGTGGATGCTGCTGTCATTCAGAACCCTGCTTGTTACTATTGTTCATTGCTTAAATCCTTAGCTGCATTTGTTCTGCTGTCCTCCACTGTTTGTAACAGTAGCCCATCTAACACAACACAGAACATCATCATATTAGCTAACCCTTCCCAGAGCCTGACTAAACTGTGGGGAACGTTTTTCCACTTCATAATTTTATTTGCTAAAGATCTGATGATTGTTATTTCACATTAATTGCTAACTGAGCACCTGAAATATTGTGGAGAAGTTCTGGCTTCCCTTCCCCAACATCCAGCAGATACAGATAGAAGGGAATACAAAGAGGGGCACTAAAGCTGATGCATGAATTGCAGGTTATATATTTGAGGATGGGAGCAAAAGGCCAGATGCTGCCGCACAAGGAGTGGTGCAAAGACCCTGTAAAGCTACCCTAAATGGGCAGCTGGAGACTCAGAGCTTGCACACAGGATGTGCCACAGGACAAAAGGGGACCCTTAAAATTTAGATATGTTATATCCCTGCTCTAAATTACAACAGGGACCACCTCAGTTCCTGGCTACCTGATGGAATCAGCCACTTTACCACCTCCTCCTCTTAGGTTTTGGGCTAAGGATGGCTTCGACATATCTTAAGATCAGGCCTAGAATGTAAGTAGTCTGGAGGGAGGGGCAAGTCTGGTGGTTGGAGTGGGAGAACAGAACGGAATCGAATCATGCTCTGTAAAGACTTTAATGGCAGGGCATTAGGGCCTGATCCTGCACACCCTCTCTGACAAGCAATCCTTATGGTAATAAGGCCATTGAAGTCAATAGGACATGTGACATGGGTAAAGAGAACCTTGTGAGTAAGGGTTTGCAAGGTCATACCCTTATTTGTTTTTTAAAAAATCATGTAGGAATAGCTGAAACTGGGGAATTGTAGGCTGGACATTAGGAAACAGTTTTAAAGCAAGTGGATTGAAGGAGGCAGGAACAAAAACAAGGAAGACACCATAATTGGAAATGAAATAGCCAGGAGTCCTATATAAGGCAAGAGGTGGACTAGATGAACCAAGTCATTTCTGTCTTCCTCTATTTTTAATTAAAGCAAAAAGGTAACAAGAAAGAAAAAGCCACTGTGGAATATGGTAAGAAAAAAAAACAAACAGGTATCCCATCGTCAACAAAGGCCAAACAGTGAGCCATACACAGAATGCCAAAGAAAGAAACCTAAGTAACTCAGCCAGATATTTATTCTGTTTTAAAGCAACAATTAGCGTGAAGCCCTAGACATTTAAAAACATACAAGAATAATAGCACAAGCCCAAGGAAATTATAGCTGCAGTCCCAGGACTAATTTCATAACCACTTAAAGAAAGGATAGTCCTCTCAGAGCAATCAGAAACAGCTCAAACTTCTTAGTCAACTGATGCCTGAGACTGCAAACTCTAAAGGCACCTCTACATAATAGCTGGCTGTATGACTGGTAGGTGATGTGAGATTTTACTGTACTAGTCAGCTATAGAGCTAGAGAAGATACTGCAGCACAGGCTTCAGTACTGGCTGCACAAGCCCACCTGACTCCTGGGGACACACTCACGTGTGGGTATATCTACATGACCTGCAAATCAGACCCAGGAGTGCAGTGTAGACATACTCTCATCTGTCCACTTTTAGGGTAAGAAAAAAAAAAAAAAAAAAACCAATGCCAACAGGTTTCCCAGTAACAGCATCGAAGAAGTTTCATTACTGAGACACAAGAGCCTGGATTATTTGGCCTGCAAAATTTCCATGGTCCCAGTAAGAGACATGCTGTAGCTCAACCAAAAGTTACCAGCTTGCTCCAAGAATTGTTGGGTAAAGTTCTATACAGGATGCCTGACTAGATGATCACAATGGTTTCTGACCTTAAAAGTCTAAGAAGCTCTTATGTTATCATGTCTCAATAGACTATACAAGAATTTCACTGATTTTTTTTAGCAAGTGGCATGAATGAAATCCTGGTGACACTTCTCTAGACTTAAGAAGAAATAATTACATTGCGGTGAAATCCTTAATGCTTACCTTGGACCCAGTCCATCTGCTATAAAAGACAATCAGCATATCTCTACTAAAGGTAGGCATCTCATAGAAGGTGGTGGGAGGAGGAACAAGGAGGATGAAAATAATGCAAAAACAAAGGAATGCAATTTACTCAGCATTTTAAAAAGAAACCGTGTGTGTCTGGGAGCTCTGCAGAACAGTAAAAATATATTCTGATGCATAAAGAATTGCAGGAGATATACACTATAACCATTCTAAACAGAAACAGTTTTCAAGACAAAAGGCCAACACATCTGTACGTCTGCAGAATCTTTTGGTTGACCTTGGAGTTTGACTGCAACAGTAAACACAGCCATAACTATGGCAAACCTGCCTTTCTAGAGGATATTTCCTTGGTACGCTGGGGAGAATACTATTAACAAGAAGGCCTCAAATGGGTTGAAAAAGTTCTCTAAACACGCCATCTATGAACAACGTATTATTACATAAAAACTACATGCTGATTTTCTCTGCCATTACTAGATAAATTATAACCAGATTTGCTCGTGGAGATTCTACAGAGTTCTACCATGCTTTTTCTCTCACTCCTTTGCTGTTTTACCTATATTGCAATTATTTTTAAAGTACATATTTGTAAACCAAAAACCCACACAGAGGCATGGTACGTTTCTGCTCCAATGTACGGCTTCTCTAAAGAAATAAAATGTTTAATCACCTGCCCCAGGCACTTCTTAAAATCCGAAGAGATTTTCTCGGAGTTTGTGTAGTTACAGTAGCCATGGCAGCTGTTCTTTTATTAGTTACTGAACAAGATGAAGCAGGTGGGGCAACTGGACTCTGTGGGAGGTGAAACTGCATTCAAGTTTCTATTTAAAAAAAAAATCCCTGTTTACTGGCAGAAGGCTATGGAGATTAGGATCAAAACACAGGCTTCTATTTCAATATAACAAGTCAAGAATCACCATCCCCAAAGCAAACAGGCATCCCAGGTGATTAGCTCTCACCTGCACTGGGTCTCCCAGAGATCCAATGGCAGATCACCAAAAGTTACACTACATACTTTTCACCTTCCTCTTTAGCATGGGGCATGGGTCACGGGTCACTCGCTGGTGGAGTCTCTGTACCTTGAAGTCTTTAAATCATTATTTGCAGACTTCAATAACTCAGTCTTAAGTTAGGGGTCTATTACAATAGTGGGAGGGTGAAGTTCTGTGGCCTGCTTTGTGCAGGAGGTCAGACTAGATGATCGTAATGGTCCCTTTTGACCATATAGTCTATGAAACGGGCCTGAACTAGCCCGTCCTCCCAAACCTGAACGCCCACAAACTTTGATGGTGTTGGGTTTGGAATTCAGACTTGGATTTGGAGCCAAGTTTTGTGGCTGCCGTTTATGATAGGCTAAACCAAGACTCCATGTTTGGACACAAAATTTTGGGGGGTAAAAGCGTGGTATTTGAAGTTTGTATTCAAATGTTGCTGTTCTAAGTCTGCCATACTATTTGCTTTGATGCTTAGGATTTGAGGCAGTAAATCAGTTAAACTTGGCTACCTTGCTATCTCAGTGTCCTCCTCCAACCTGTGCTTATTCCAACACAGCTCATACACCGATTTTCTGTCAAAGGGACTACCTTAGCTCAAACTTTACAGCCACCAGCCAAGCCGCATCTATCATCAATTCATGTATTTAGCAATACCTGCCACCTTAGGCTAATTGGTCACTAATTCATCTCTTACTCTCCCCCACAGAATTCCATTGCTAGGTAGGTAATTCATTGACTCGGCACACACATATGCATTTGACAAAAGGGATTTTCAACCTTTTGCCAATACGATTTTCATAGTTAGGCACTAGAACAGTTTATATCACCTGTCAGTAATACTGGTAATAGAGGTGATTTCCTTTTGAGGCAGCATCTCATTCCATCCTAGGGAGGAAAACTAAGTCAAAACACAGGAACTGGTGAATTATGCGTGTTTTTGGAAGGTTATAGACCTTGTGGAAAGCATTCTCTAACCAAATTCTAAGGCAAAGTAACTGAATTCATCCTTTCCAAATGCTAATGAGGAATACAGAAATTGACTATTTGGTTCTCTGTTCAAAGCAATATATTTCATGCTACTGCTGCATCTCTTCAAACAAGCACGGAATTTAAAATTTCAGGCAGATTTGGACTATCTGGGGAGCTATGAGTCATGAATTATTTCCAAATATAGTTGTCTGGTAAGACTACTAACACTGCACATCATGACAACACTTCTCAGGTAGGAAGAGACAATATGGATAAGCACTGCTATTCCTAGAATGATTAGTAACGGTAAAGAGTCACTGCCACCTAGAGGATATGAAGTACCATTTTCTCCTGCAATGGATAATTCGTTGGAGAAAGCTGACTGTACAACTCTTAATTCAGAGCGTGGTCTTACAAAGACAGCTAGTCTGTTTTAGGCAAGTTTCAGGTTACCACCCACTCCTTCTCCCTAAGTGAAGCTTATCAGTCCTACTTCATTTAGCAGAGAAGTGCAGTTTTAGATACAAACCCAGCCAAAATATTTCTGTACTATCATGCGATATTCATTCGCAGATCAAGTGATGCATTCTTCAAAAGAGCTGTTTTGTTTATGCGTTATAGAACAATGTCCATGCCACTTAACATTATTACCTATATCTCTTGTATTTCTAGACCATCTGACACTTTGTTTTGTTTTAAAACAAAGAAGATTAAACCACCCTACCACCCTCTAACTTCACAACAAGCATAATCACTACCATTGCCAGTTATGTTTAAATGCTTTAAGAGGCAGGGAAGGAACAAAAACTGAAGCCTTGCCAGACAGTCCCAGATCCATTATCATTCCCTTCTTAGTCCTATCCCAACTCAGCTGTTTCCATTTCAAACACAACATGTTAAGCCATATGAGTAGGAATAGCGACCCAAAGGAGATTCATGACATCAGAGGCAAGAGAGATCAGAGCAGGAAGTTTGGGCTTATTATATCACACTTGGTCTCAAAGCTGAAAATAGAACCCAAGAGACCTGGCTCCACATTCCCTGCTCTACCTATCAGACCACACCAAAATCTGGACTATGAACCATCACTGTACCACGAAACCAACAGGCATCTGAAGGAAGAACCCAACAAAAAAAGCAAACTGTTTCTCTAATCCTATCCCAGACTTTTTGCTCTTCATGTTAGTTTTCAAACTATAATGGTAACCAAGATCCCTTTCAATTTCATCCTGGGTTTGAGAAATTTCATCAAGAAATACTATTAAGGAAGGAATTAATCCCATTTCCCAGTTTTAAGAATACAGAATGGAGATTTTTACTTTCAAAATATGTCTTTAAAAGAAATTCAAGTCCTAGGACAATTCTTCAAAACAACAAAAAGCCACAAAGACTCTTCCTCGTATCTTAAACATATGAAAACAAATTCTCCTCTATGGCCTCAGAGAGAAAGCAATGTGACAACCTACTGGGAAGCCATCAGAACTCAAGTAAAAGCATAGGCCTGTGCTAGATCATTTCTTCACTAACATCTAAACCTGGGCATAGGGCTAAGGAAATGGGGCTATTTCCTCATTTGGTTGACCTAGAAGAACACAAGAGGCACCCTCAGGATCCCTTAATGCCTAACACCTCATCTTGTACCCAGTAACTTCAGCACCACTTCTAGATGAGAATCTGCTATACTGCATCTCATTGGTGCAGCTCTTCCACTTAAATCGTAAGTAGAAGAGTTAAAAGTAGGGCGTTGTCAATTAATCACAGTTAATACATGCGATTAATGCAAAACAAATTAACAGGATTAAAAATAGTTGCAATTAATCACACTGCTTTTAACTGCACTGCTAAACAAGATACCAATTTAAATTTATTATAAATATAATTATTTGAGGGGGTCAAATAATGTGGACAAGCATGTGGACAAGGGTGATCCAGTGGGTATAGTGTACTTAGAGTTTCAGAAAGCCTTTGACAAGGTCCATCGCCAAAGGCCCTTAAGCAAAGTAAGCAGTCCTGGGATAAAAGGGAAGGTCCTTTCCTGGATCAGTAACTGGTTAAAAGATAAGAAGCCAAAGGTAAGAATAAATGGTCAGTTTTCAGAATGGTGAGAGATAAATAGCGTTGTCACCCAAGGGTCAGTACTGGGACCAGTACTGTTCAACATATTCATAAATGATCTGGAAAAAGAGGTAAACAGTAAGGTGGCAAAATTTGCAAAACTACGCAAAATAGTGAAGTCCAAAGCAGACTGTGAAGAGTTACAAAGGGTCTCACAAAACTGGGTGACTAAGCAACAAAATGGCAGAAGAAATTCAACGTTGATAAATGCAAAGTAGTGCACTGTGGAAAACATAATCCCAACTATACATATAAAATGATGGGGTCTAAATTAGCTGTTACCACTCAAGAAAGAGATTATGGATAGTTTTCTGAAAACATCTACTCAGTATGCAGTGGCGGTCAATAAGGTAACAGAATGTTGGGAATCATTAAGAAAGGAATTGATAGTAAGACAGAAAATATTGTATTGCCTCTTTATAAATACACACACTCACATAAAGTACACTCACATCTTGAATACTGCATGTAGATCTCATTACCCCATCTCAAAAAAAGAGATAATGGAACTGGAAAAGGTACAGGAAAGGCAACTAAAGTGATTAGGGGTATGAAAAAGCTTCCATATGGAGGTGAGATTAATAAAACTGGGACTTTTCAGCCTGGAAAAGAGATGACTAAGGGGCATTATGATAGCGGTGTATGAAATCACAACTGGAGTGCAGAAAGTAAATAAGGAAAGGTTATTTACTCCTTCTCATTACACAAAAACTAGCACTCACCAAACGAAATGAACAGGCAGCAGGTTGAAAACAAACAAAAGGAAGTATTTCTTCACACAACGCACAGTCAACCTGTGGCACTCCTTGCCAGAGGACGTTGAGAAGGCTAAGACTGTAATGAGGCTCAAAAAAGAACTAGATACAGTCATGGAGGATCGGGCCATCAATGGCTACTAGCCAGGATGGGCAGGGATTGCTGTTTGCCACAGGCTGGGAACAGCAGTTGCAATGACTCAGTTGAGGAGCACAAGGCTGACGTCGATCAGATCAATGGGAGACCCGCTGCGCTATAAGGGCCTTTAGCGATCTGGCAGCTGTGGCTAAGGGCAGCTGAAATGAGACCCCTAACCCACAGGCACAGCGCAAGTCACGGTTTCACCTTAGCTGACTGCCCCGCCCCCAAACTCCTGTGAGGCGCCAAAGCCCCCGGGCTAAAACATGGCTCGGGAAGGGGAAGTCTGACTTTAGGGCCTCCTGGGGGCGAAGGGGCGTCGCTGCCCTGAGGCCTAAACCCGTCTCCCCATGAACGCTGCGCGCCACCCGCACCGCAGGGCTCCCGGAGCAGGCGCTTTCCGACAACCCCCAGGGCGGCGTCGGCACCAGGGGGGGGGGGAGGCCGCAGAGCCCCCAGCGACTAGTCCCGCCCTCGGGCCCGGCTACCCGCGCCACAGGCTCTGCGCGAGCGGAGCTTGTAACCGCCCAGGGGGCGGAGCTTTGGCCGCCGCGCGCCCCGCCCGAGCCCCCCGCCGCGTCCGGCGCCGAATCTCTCAGGGGCTATGGGGGGGGGGCGGGAGTGTGTGACGGAGCCCCGCCCCCTCGCCGCCGGATGTGAGCTCAGAGCGCCGCCCCGCCCCCTGGGTCATGGTAGCCGCCGGTTCCGCGTAGCAGAGCCGTTCCCCTGAGGCTGGCGCCCCGCTCCCAGCCCCCGGGTGTCCTCAGGCCCGGCGGGGGCGGCCCCCGAGTGAGGGGGAAGGGGTCTGTTTGCGCCGGTTCCTGCTCCAGTCATAGCTGGGGCGCTCCCACAAGGTAGGCGGTAGTGGGGGTGGGGATCCGGCCGGGGGGTGCCGCCCCTGGGAGGATGTGGGGGAAGGGGATCGGATGAGAGCAGGGTGATGGGGAGCTGGGTGGCGGAGGGATGCTGCCCGAGGGAGCGCTATTGCAGGGGGGTCAGGTGGGCACTGGCTGGGGGATGCTGCCAGAGGAGACCGTTGGGATGGGGATCAGGTGAGACGTGGAGGTGTGTGCGGGGGAAAGGAGTGCAGGTTACACCTGGTATGAGCACACGGTGAGGGACAGGAGGTGACTCTGGCAGTCACATCTCGTAGACACACACAACCTTGTTGAGTCTGGCACACATCCCAGCCCTGCTTGTCCAGGCAAGATTGGCCGCGAACGTTCCAGTGGGGCTCCTTCCTTTTCTCATTTTTCGTGCCTGGCTTGTTGTAAGCATCCCAAAGGCTGAAGCTTCTGTTGGTCATTTAATTGCTAGCTCACTGGCTGAGGGAGCAGCAGTAGGATGTGGGTGGGCATGCTGATAACTTGAGACCCTGGGACTTTCTAGACACACAAGTGCAGTTCCAGTACTCTCCTTGGAGAGTCTGGGCCAGATTTGCTCCTGGAATAAGTGGCTTTTGACTTCAGTGGGAGATATGCTTACTTGGGCCCTGGCAGAACTTGGTCCTGCATAGACATCAACTAAATTGTGGTTTCATTGAAGAAGGAAAAGCAAAATCCTCAGATCATTAAAGTGAGCAATAGGGGTGGAGCTATATTAAATGTTTATTAGAAGTCATGGGACATGTATAAAAATTTTTTAAACAAATACAAATGTTTTAGGAGTATGAACCATTAACAAAGAAGCAAGGAACAGTTTTCAATCCTAGACTCTTGCATAGTGGCAGTAGGAACTCCAGAGCAGCAGTGGCCGAATGTGTGTGGCATTTGAAATGATATTTGGATACTCTTGTAAATAATATTTGAATACTTGGATATGAAAGACACTATAGAAATACAAGATAGTATTTGAATTGTCTTCTAGGTGCAGCTGTGAAGTGCTGACTCCTGCCGTAGCAGGTGACATCATGGGGAATCAGCTGGCTGGCATTGCCCCTTCTCAGATCCTGTCTGTTGACAGCTATTTCTCAGACATCCATGACTTTGAATATGACAAAAGCCTGGGGAGTACTCGCTTTTTTAAAGTTGCTCGGGCCAAGCATAGGGAAGGCCTGGTGGTTGTGAAGGTATTTGCGATTCAGGATCCAACTCTACCATTAACTAGCTACAAGCAGGAGCTGGAGGAGTTAAAGATAAGGCTACACTCTTCACAGAACTGTCTTCCCTTTCAGAAGGCCACTTTGTCTGAAAAAGCAGCTATGCTCTTCAGACAGTATGTGCGGGACAACCTTTATGATCGAATCAGTACTAGGCCATTCCTAAATAACATTGAAAAGAGATGGACAGCATTTCAGATCTTGACTGCTGTGGACCAAGCACACAAGTCTGGAGTCCGTCACGGGGACATAAAAACTGAAAACATTATGGTGACCAGTTGGAACTGGGTGCTTCTAACTGACTTTGCCAGTTTTAAACCAACTTACCTTCCTGAGGACAACCCTGCTGACTTCAATTATTTCTTTGACACATCACGAAGAAGGACTTGTTATATTGCCCCTGAGCGCTTTGTTGATGGCAGTATGTTTGCTACAGAATTGGAGAATATGAAAGATCCTTCTACGCCACTAGTAGATTTGGTAAACAGCAATCAGCGAACCAGAGGAGAAATGAAACGTGCAATGGATATCTTTTCTGCAGGTATTTGGGGTGATCAGCAGAAAGCCATACAGGATTTATAATTTTGCATCAAATGGGTAGGGATTTTTTTAGTAGTAAGCTTACAGAATTTAGGGAGGTTTAGGCAGAACAAAACCCCCACCCCAACTTTAGTGTTGACCCCAGCGCCTTCTAGTCATACAATAAGTACAGAATCTATATATCTTTGTGCAATCTAAAAACTTACAGCATCAGGGTATCAGAAGGCTTTTGTATCTGAACAACGGAAGCACAAACTACCTTGCTAACATGCCTCAACTATGATCTAGAGAGACTGCCTGGAAAAGTTTGGTTTCTATGCCAGTTTTTTCTTTAGTGCAATTAGGGATCTGAATTTAAAGATACAGCTCTAGTCCTGCAGTGTAATCCACAGTGACAGACATCTGTGGAGCCCTATTGTCTAGTGGGATTCTGGTCACATGGATCAGATTGGAGGATTGGTACTTCAGTCTTTGAAAAGAATACGTTTGTAGTTCTGGGTACACAACATGACCACATAATTGTGTTTATTTGGCAGTCGTGGGCACTTTCTGCCCCAGTCTTGGTGTTATTGCTCAAAATACAGTTTTACTTGTTTTATGGTATTTCTACACTGTAATTAGATACCAGTGGTTGGTCTGCGCCAGCTGCCTTGGGCTTGCAGGGCTCAGGCTTTGGGGTTGTCTAACTGTGCTATATGCATTCTAGCTTGAGCTCTGGGACCCTCCCCCCTCACAGAGTCCTAGAGCCTGGGACCCAAGCCTGAGCGTCTACACCACCATTAAACAGCCCCACTGTCCAAGCCCGCTGAACCCAAGTCTGATGGCATGGGCTAGCCAGAGGAGACTAATTATAGTGTGGACATACACATAGTTGACAGACACAATCAGTGAGCATCACCCCAAAAGCAGAAGTCTTTCAGCTCCTTCCTGAGGAGGGTTGGTTACTCTCTCTGTGCTTTCTTGGTTGGTTTGTTACTCTGCCACATTACGGTGATGTGGTTTCCTTTTCTGGTCTTGCTTCAAGCACCTGCCAGCTGCAAAATGCAAGTGCCTTACGTTGCCTAATGCTACCACCCTATGGCTGTTCAAATATTGTGGTATGGTAACCCTCCTTAGTCTCACCTATTGGCAGCAGTCTCCTCTATCGCGGTGGGGGAGCTTCAGTAACTTTGCCCCCCAATCTGGACAAATCTTTTGTCCTTGCTCCTCAGCACCTGTCATGGAGGGTTTGGTGCAGCCTTATTCAGGTCTGAGGAATGTCCTTCACCCCACTGGGAGGGCGGGTAGTCTGAGCCCCTGCATGTGCTCTAGGGAGGTACCTTGCTGTGGCTCCTTCCTGCCGGCTGGGGCCAAGGGTTTTCTCCTTCTCTGCTCCTCTGGCTGTAGAGAAGTACTGTCTCCTAGCCTGGGGGACGTTTCCCCTCCAGCTGACACAAACCTGTAGCAGCTTCCTCCTCCCTTTAGGGAAGGCAGGGTTTAGGTACACCTGGAGAAGGCCTTGATTGGGTCCAGGTGTCTTCAATTGCCCTGCAGTAACCTCTCCTCTGCCTGCAGGAAAAAGGGCATTTAACATGCTAAGGTTCACATACTGGCCCTGGTATATCCTTTGGTAGCCATCTGACCTGACTTTACCACAATATACTTGTAAGACTTGACATGTGGGGATCAAATTTGAAAGCAGTTGTGCGGTTTTTCTTGATGCAGAGACTTTTAGCTTAAAATAGGTCTTTGGTGACAATCTTTATCCCTTTTCTGTTTTGTATTTAGTTGAGCTGTGTAAAACGTTGGTTTTTGTATAGACAGCAAAACAGGATTATCTATTTTATATTGCTCAGACATCATATTTGACATTTTCCAGGCTGTGTAATAGCCGAGCTTTTCACAGAAGGTGTTCCGCTGTTTGACTTATCTCAGCTTTTGGCCTATAGAAATGGTCTCTTCTCCCCTGACCAAGTTTTGAACAAAATTGAAGATCGCAGTATCAGAGAACTGGTAAGTGCCCTACAGAATGCAAGGTTCATCTTATTTGTTCTATTTCCCATTTTGACTACTATGGGGATAAGTTATCATTTGCATATTAGTTTCTAAACCTTGTAATCTTTTCTCCCATCGCCCTGCAGGTCACTCAGATGATCCATCGTGAGCCAGATAAACGTTTAGGAGCAGATGATTACCTAAAACAACAACGTAACAATGCATTTCCTGAAATATTTTACACCTTTCTGCAGCCTTACATGGCACAGTTTGCTAAGGAAACATTTCTATCAGCTGATGAGCGTATACTTGTTATACGTAAAGATCTGGACAACATTATTCACAACCTCTGTGGGCATGACCGAACAGAGAAAGCAGAGGGAGAGACAAAAGAGAATGGGTTGGTTGTTCTAGTATCTGTGATAACTTCCTGTTTACAGACTCTCAAATACTGTGATTCAAAACTGGCTGCTTTGGAACTGATTCTGCATTTAGCACCAAGATTAAGTGTGGAAATTCTGCTGGATCGTATTACGCCTTATCTGTTACATTTCAGCAATGACACTGTGCCCAGGGTGAGGGCAGAAGCTGTGAGGACATTGACTAAAGTTTTAGCACTTGTCAAGGAGGTGCCACGCAACGATATCAATATTTACCCAGAATACATTTTGCCAGGCATAGCACATTTAGCGCAAGATGAAGCCACTATTGTCAGACTGGCATATGCTGGTAAGCGGGAAATATACCTTCCAGTTTTCTTGCTCTGCACTCATTCGCCGTTGTCTTGAAAGGCTTAGGTCGCATGCTGTCATCCTTCGTAAATAAAACTGCCATTGATTTCATTGGACGTTTCAGGCTTTTAAGTGTAAAAGTTTGTCAGCAGCAGTATCTGTGCTCACTACTTTAGGTGAAATAAGTTTTTGGTAGAAGCTATTCTTCTATTTCAGTTGTATGTGCAAAACAATACGTTTTCTAATAAATCAGTTTGCAGAATGTTGGACATTAATAATGTCAGTTCCTTTGGAAGCACTGAATTGTGGCAGTTTAAGGCCCTAGGAATGCTACAGCACATAGCTCCTTGTTTCAGGAGAGAAGGCCCACCCTCTGCCCTGGAATGGCAACAGGGACTGTTTGAAGTGCTAGGGGCAACAAAAGGGGCCCCCTCTTTCTCCAGAAAGGCAGGAAAGGTAGCAATGGGAGTCCCCAGTACTTACTCCAACAGTCAGGCTGTATCTGGGTGGGTGAGCAGGGCCTACTACACTCTTGTCCTGCCACACCCAGGCTTTGTGGTCTTGTTTTCAGGTGAGTTAACTGATTGTTAGTTAACTTAAGTTAACCAGCCTGATAATGTTAGTCTTGACATTCTCTCCAAATGCATGCATATTACTGTAGGGTAACTATGAACATTCATGTCCTTGAACAAATTTGTTGTGATACATCTAGAGTATCACTTACTATCCTGCTGGTTAATTGGTTACTGATCATTAGCCTGGGATTAGGTGACCTGTTGGGCTAGTCCAGTAGCCTTTTGCTTCTGTAAAAATAGTTCCACTTATGTTATCAATTAACCTGGTTTCATTTTTACTTCTCAGTTTGTTCACATAACAAAAATTTGATTCGCCTGACCTTTTGACTGGAATTAAAATTGTACGAATGTACCAGGTCACATTGGGTTGGCAGAACATGCAGTACAGCACTTAGAATAATAGAAGATTAGAGTTGGAAGGGACCTCAGGAGGTCGTCTAGTCCAACCCCCTGCTCAAAGCAGGACTAACCTCAGCTAAATCATCCCAGCCAGGGCTTTGTCAAGCCACAGCTTAAAAACCTCAAAGGATGGAGATTCCACCAACTCCCTAGGTAACCCATTCCAGTGCTTCACCACCCTCCTAGTGAAAATCTTTTTCCTAATATCCAACCTAGACCTCCCCCACTGCAACTTGAGACCATTGCTCCTTGTTCTGACATCTGCTACCACTGAGAACAGCCTAGCTTCATCCGCCCTGGAACCCCCTTTAAGGTAGTTAAAGGCTGTATCAAATCCCTCCTCATTCTTCTCTTTTGCAGACTAAACAAGCCTAGTTCCCTCAGCCTCTCCTCATAAGTCTTGTGCTCCAGCCCCCTATTCACTTTTGTTGCCCTCTGCTGGACTCTCTCCAACTTGTCCACAGAGCCTGATTCTTGTCAGTAGTAATAATTCTTTCCATCTGCCCGTACCAGATTTACACAGTATAAAACTGAAAAAAAATTATGGACCTGAATGTTTATCATTACAGAAAACATAGCACTGTTAGCAGAAACAGCCCTGAGATTTCTGGAATTAGTACAGCTGAAAAATCTGAACATGGAAAATGAGCCAACCAGTGAAGAAATGGATGAAGTGTCACATCCCAGTGAAAACTACGACACAGGTAATGTAATTTATGGATTGGTCAAAGCTTGATGTGCACATAAGTTTTTGTTGATTTCAATTCTGAGTGCTCATTACCTCTTGAGGCTTGGCCTTGTATCATCAAGTTCCATCTAATATGTTAAGCATGGACTTGAAATACCTAAGTGTATGACTTGGTACTGAATGTTTATAGTGGTTTACTATTTTAGAGAACACTTAGCAGCTTGGAGATGATTGCTTAGTTATTTAATGAAACTGGAAATGTGTTTTTTCGATGTTGCTTATTTATCTCTGTATTCCTATTAGAGAGCATTTGTCTAGATTGTTTATTTTTAACAATGTCAACTTTGCCATCAGTTTAGGAAATGGGAAGCCACTGACAAGCAAGTGAATGTTCAGTTGCTCTGTTTGCCACAAACCATTTTGGTCATTATTTAACCATTGTCTCTAATGGTATGTCTACATAGTAAAGAAAAACTGTGGCAGGCCTGGGCCAGCTGACTTTGGCTAGTGGGGCTCAGGCTATGGGGGTTTTTCATTGTTGTGTAGACTCCTGGGCTGGAGCCCAACCTCTGCGACTCTCCCATCCCGCATTGTCCTAGAGCCCAGCCTCCAGCAATGAAACAACCTGGCAGCCTGAGCCCCATGACCGAGTTGGCTGGCACAGGCCAGTTGTGGTGTGTGTGTGGTGTTGTGTTTTTTGTTTTTTTTTTTGCTGTGTAGACAGGCATATTCTATGACTCGTTTTGATGCTTCGCCACATCCTGATTTCAGCCATAAGTGTAATGAGTGGGTCACCTTACTGGGGGCAGAGCCTGGACTGTTTGGTGTATGGTTTTTATCCATATCACTGAAATACTCTATGGCTTCCCAAGTTCTACCAGTTCAAAGCTTGAGGATGAATCCATTTGTAAGCATGGCTTCAGAATCCGAGTCATCCTGTTGCATTTGTGTCTTACTGAGTCAACTGTACTTCAGAATGGAATATTTTAATTAATTTAAATGGTGGCTGACAAATGCAAATGGTTTTTCATTATTGACTCAATTTTCTATTGCGTGTCTCTTGCAGAGCTTCAGGCTTTGCATGAAATGGTTCAGCAGAAAGTTGTTACTTTGTTGAGTGACCCAGAAAACATTGTGAAACAGACCCTAATGGAAAATGGAATAACACGTCTCTGTGTCTTCTTTGGACGTCAAAAAGCCAATGATGTCCTCCTATCTCATATGATCACCTTTCTGAATGATAAGAATGACTGGCATCTTCGGGGAGCTTTCTTTGACAGCATAGTTGGTAGGTATTTGGCTTCTTTGCTGAAACATGCTTAGATATAATCAATTAATTGACTATACTGCTGCAGGTTCTTAGAGGTTTTTACAGTCACAGAAGAGGGCTTCTCCTAATCCTCAGGTATTGAGGCAAGCAATTTACTCTGTGTGTGTGTGTGTGAGAGAGAGAGCGCGTGCACACACGCAGGATGGAGTGATTTAAAATCAAGACCTTTTAAAACCACTTGATTTTAAAAATTGGAATTCACTGAGGTTGAGGTTTTGTAAAACTTGATAATTTGTGCTGTTGCAATTGTAGATTAAAATTAATTATGAACTTAATTGTAAATGCTGTTTTTTTAAAAAGCCAATACTATCTTATTTTAATTTTACAAAATGGTTAGTCCCCATTCAAAAAAAAGGGGAAAAGAAAGGCACTGAATTGTGCAAGCACTTAAGCAGATACAGAATTTTACTTGCATGAATAGTCCCAATCACTTCAATATGTTATTCATGTGCTTAAAATTAAACATGTATTTGCAGAACCAGGGACCTAAAACTGTATTTTTATTAAACTTTTCTTAGTGGCATAAGATTTCTCATTAGACGTTATTTAGTCTTCAATACATTAATAATGGTATTACCAACTTTATTATACACACAGGCCCAAATGTTCAAAAATAGGAGCTGAAAGTTAGTTTCTGAGGTGTGGATTTAGGAGCCTAAGTCCCATTGGCTTTCAACTGCAAACCCTGATGGAGGAATGTAACCTGAAGTATGAAGCATTTCAGCTTTCTTGATTTGTGGAAGTTCAATATGGCCCTGATCTTGCACTACTGAAGTTATTCTGACTTTTCAGTGACCTTTGCCATTGGTGCATGTACAGGCACTAGATAGAAAGGTGGTGCTGGCTGCAAATATAGCATGGGCTATTGGCTTATCAGTTTTGTGGTGAATGTGTAGTGTTCACAGTAACAATATTAGTGGATTTACTATTGTCAGCAAAGATAAATAGTGTAAAACTTTATAGTTGAAAAATAAAATAAAATAAAAATCACCACAAGTTTTCAAAATAGCCAGTGGCTCTGCAGTCACACCAGCCAACTCCCTTAGCATCCTTGGATGCAGTGCATCTGGCCCCATGGACTTGTGCATGTCCAGCCTTTCTAAATAGTCTGGAACCTGTTATTTCAGCACTGAGGGTTGCTCACCTCCTCCCCATACTGTGCTGCCCAGTGCAGAAGTACGGGAGCTGACCTTGTCTGAAGACAGAGGTTAAAAAAAAAAAAAAAAAAAAAAGCATTGAGTACTGCAGCTTCCCTTCCCCATCTTTCACTAGGTTGTCTTCCCCATTCAGTAAGAGGCCCATGCTTTCCCTGGCCACCTTCTTGTTGCTAATATACCTATAGAAACCCTTCTTGTTACATCTCTTGCTAGCTACAACTCCAGTTGTGCTTTGGCTTTCTTGATTTCACCCTTGCATGCTGGAGCAATTTTTGATATTCCTCCCTAGTCATCTGTCCAAGTTTCTATTTCTTGTAAGCTTCCTTTTTGTGTTTAAGTGCACCAAAGATTTCTGTGTTAAGCCATGCTGGTTGCCTGCCATATTTGCCATTCTTTCTGCACCATTTAGATGGTTTGTTCCTGCATCCTCAGTAATGTTTCTTTAAAATGCAGCCAGCTCTCCTGGACTCTTTTCCAATTAACATTAGCCTCCCAGGAGATCCTACCTTTAGGAAGCTAATGTGAAGGACAAAACCATAACAGGGTTCAAAAAAGAATGAGAAATTCATGGAGGATAGGTCCATCAGTGGCTATTAGCCAAGATGGGCAGGGATGCAACCCCCTTGCTCAGAGAGTCACTGACCCCTGATTGCCAGAAGCTCGAAGATGGATTGTCGGTTCTGTTCATTCTCTCTGAAGCATCTGGCATTGGCCACTGTCATCAAACAGGATACTGGGCTAACTGGACCACCGGCGTGGCCCAGTGTGTCTGTGCTTATATTTCCTTAGACTGTGACAGCAGAATTGCCTTACCACAACTTTCTCTATAATCATTCTTAAAGAAAGATTGCCACTTTTATGCAATGGCTTCTTGTGCCAAGAGCCTAATGACTGCTTATTTGAGGATATCCGACACTCCTGTCTGGATACATCAGAAATCTCATCCACTTATGCACCAGTACTTCCCCATCTGCTTAGTCAGCTAGTAATGCCTTTTAGGAAAGAAGAAAATAGTTATTTACTATTACAATGTATCTTTAGGGGTGGTTAAAGTTGAAGACGTTCTAGCCATCCAAAATCCTAAAAAAAGGACATAAAAATTTGTGCATTCCTTTCCATTTTCATATTGCCAAAATGCTATTAATGAAATACTGCAACACTCTGTTTTCCTGTCTATCTCCAATATACCAAAAAAAGCAACACTAACCCCAGCTTAACCAAACGTGCTCAAATGCAAAAGCTTAACAGTGGCCTTTTATGCTTCTGTTTCACTTATATTAACAGATCAGCACATCTGACTGTCTCACATTCCATGCACTTGATAAGTTATTCTGCTTTAACATTGCTGAAGTCACTGTCAAGGTTTTACATTTGGCTTCAAGGGAACTTTGTTAGGTTATAGAGGTATTTGGAGAATGTCACGTGAAAAATAAGGTGACCAAAGGATAGGTCCCAGAGTGATTTAGATCTTTTGTAAAAAGGATCTAGAGAAATGAGACACAATTCAGAGAAAAATTGCCAAAAAGAGGAATTTAATTACTTTTGTTCTATTTTTCCTTCAAAGCACCATAAATAAATTCAAATAGTGCACCAAGTCTATATTCTGTGTTCTGGCTTTTGCTGTTTCAATGAGATTTTTACACAATAAAGGCTTTTAATCTCTTGTTATTAGAAACTCTAATACAATCTTAATTACAGTGCACTTACTAATTATTTAACAACAATTCTGTAACAGTAGCACTAAATATTTCTCTCATCTCAGCCCTTTCACTTCTCCCCTCTTCTCCCTTTTATCTGCTAATTACAGTGACCAGCATTAATAAATGAACAGTTATATGGATCATTGCTGTACTAGAGTAGCTGAGACACCATAATTATTTCCTGTTCTATCTTGGAGGGTGTAGGAAGATACATCCTGATAAATACCTGGTGCTCACCAAATATTGGGTTGTGGTCAGAGATGGCAGTGGTGATGTCAGGTAATATATTTATATTTGACAGATTGTGTATTGACCAGAATTAGCTGTTAGTGGCAAACTACTTGTTACTTTCCCATCTCCTGAGATTAGTTGTACAATTTTTGTAAGGTTGTCATTTGCAGGAATGTTAATATAACGGTGTAATGGGTTGGCAGTGGATCCTCCTTCTCTGGGTCAGTGGGAGGCCCCTCCATCTCACTACATCACTGTGCTCAGCTGAGTGACAAGAATTAGCCACTCAGCAGGCAGTCCATGAGCTCTGGCCCTCAGGCAGGGCAAAGCACCAAAAGGTCAAGGAGACTCTGGTCTTTGATAGGGCAGAGCAGGAAGGAGTCTGTGACCCTGAGCCCTCAGGCAGCACCGGGCACCAAACAGTCTGAGGGACTCTGGCCTAGTTGCAGGGCAGAGCCAGCAAGCAGTCTAGGGGCTCTGGCCTATGGTGAGGTAGCTGCCATCCCAGGGGTGGAGGGTTGGCAGCAGGGAAGGGGTTAAGGGGACCCAAGTGCACCCTACACCACCAGATCACAGCCCAGGGCCCTATCAGTGGCAGAAGATTCCACTAATGGGTCACTGGGGTCCCAGCCAAAACACATTGTCTTAGTATCAGGCCACACCACAACCAGTCCCTGGGCTACTTCCTACCCTTTCTTTGGCGTACTTATGTCTGTGGCTGTCCTCTGTCTCCCCAGGGTAAATAGGCAGCAGTAGTCCAGGCAGCTCCTCGGCACCTCAATTGGCTGTTGGCTCCAGCGGCTCAGGCCAGTCTTTGGCATGGCAGGAGATCTCTCCTGAGCTTCGGACTCCAGCCTCAGGAGCAAGCAGAGGGCATCTGTCTCCTCCACCAGCTGCCCCTGAACTGAGCTACAGGGCCCTGCCTTTATATTTCCTGTCCCGCCCCTTGACTTCCAGTGGGAGGGCTGAGTCTGGCCTGGCTCCACCAGGTTCAGAGAGTGGTCCCTCCCCTTCTGGGGCGGTGGTAGGCCACTCTGCCTCACTACAGATGGACAGATAGCTAGGGGGAAGGACTGAGATTCATCCATGTCCACATCCTTGCAGTTGCCAGTGATGATCATCAGATCCTAACAAATAATGTCTGCTCAGACTCCCTTGTGCACACTGTTACTGGCACCATGCCTTGGGGGAAAATTGCTTCCTTATTCTTTAGTGGGATACAGCTGCTGTGCTTTGATCTCTGAGCCTCAAAATAACTTGCTTTGAATCTTGGCCCCTTTTTTCTAAACATTTAAATGCATTTTAAAATTTGATTTAATCTTGAAAATAAGGGTAACTTGGCTTCAGAGTTTGTAATGCTGTAAAGAAGTCATTCCCAAACCAACTTTTTGATCATGAATAGTATATTTCTGCTTCTTAACTAAATAGTATGCCTTTCAAGAATTTCAGGCTCTAGTCTGTTTTTAGAAGACTTTGTCCTTAAGAAATATCTTACTTTCTGACAATAAATGCTACTTCATAGCATTGTAACATCTCAAAGGTACAAATAGTGACACATTAGGGGAGAAATAGATACGTATTATTAGCTTTTGTTGATGTAATTTAGGCTAGACTAACATTTTGGGAAATATATAGTTTACTTCTGTCCTTTCAAACCTTTGAGCAATATTCAAACATCTGCCCTGGGAGACCAAAAGACAAAACCCTGTCAAAGAAATGTCTTCTCTTTGCTCTCCAACCCTGCCAGAAATCCAGGAATTTCACACCTCTCCTTTTTTCAGTGATCCTATAGGATACTTGTTTCTAGCTCTTGGCATTACCTTTATCTTGTATGGTTTCAGACTCCACCAGTTTTCTCACATCTGCATCCAGCCTCACTCAGAAACAAAGCCAAATCTGACTTCGATGCAGCTCGGTGTGGGGGTCTGCGCTTACTGAACAACTTCTACAAAGGAGCTTTTTTCTTTCTTAATGAAAGCTTTCCAGTTTTCAGGTGTCTCTTTATAGATGATAAATATAGGTATCTGAAAACTGGTAATTTGTCACATTTTAAAAACTTTTCTTTTGTATTTAGCATTAGAGGAAAATACGGTGCTTATGGTCATGGAAATTGCCTTGTTTCATTTCTCATATTGCATTTTAATTTTCTGGAGTACTGTGAAAATAAGCAATCTGACGTCAGGCAAACTAAAGAGAATTTTTGCATGTCTAGTTAGGATTCTTTATTTTGATTTATATTTTTTCTGGATTTACTCTGTACAAAGGGGGAAATAGTGTCCTCTGTTCTGAATGTTCATAACTTAGCCCTGATCCAGCACTTATTTAAGCATGTGCATAACTTTTCTTGCGTCAGATCCTATTGACTTAAATGGACTCCTTGTGCATGTCAAGTTACACAGGGAATATTGGCAGAATCTGGGATTTGGCTGTTGTAGGAATCATCAATTTCTTCACATTTAACCCTTCTCCTTCCCCCCAACGATTAAATCACTTTTAGGGAAGATGTGGATTGCCTTATAGTGTTTGTTACCTTGCTGTTTTAGTTTTTGGGGGTGTTACCCTGCTGGTTATAATGACACTTTTCTCTTTATGGTTTTCAGGTGTTGCTGCTTATGTTGGCTGGCAAAGCTCATCAATTTTAAAACCTCTACTCCAGCAAGGTCTCAGTGATGCTGAAGAATTTGTCATTTTTAAGGCCCTCAATGCTCTCACTTGTATGTGCCAGTTGGGGCTGTTGCAAAAACCACATATCTATGAATTTGCTTGTGATATAGGTAAGTTAGAAAACTGCTGAAAATATCTGTTTTTCTACAGAAAATCTTAATTCAGTAAAGTTTCACTGTTAGTTTAGTTATCCATTATTTGACCCTACCTCAAATTTCTTTAGGTTCTGGTGGTAATTGTTTTCCTAACTTCTTAATAAGCTGTTGCTAATGCAATAACATGTTGCTTAAAATTCTAAAATAACTTTTGATGGAACAAATAATCTGAAATGGATATTGGGGAATAAAATATCTATTAAAATCCAGATTAATTTGGATTACGGACTTTGTTTTAATCAATACTTCCATAAAAAGTGCCACCAAAATTATGCTCACTTTCTGTTTAAATAAATTTACCAGCCTGAAACTTTACCTGTTGGTTTCAGATATGTGAGATAATGAAATAAGAAATAACATGTATTGGAAAGAGCAAAGAACACTTATGTGAAATATTTAGGAAAAACTTGATTATACAAGGCAATAAGCTGCCGAAGGAAGTTATAGAATTATTTGGAATGTATAATTGTTAGATTTCAACAACCGTTAGAAATGTTCAAAGCTGTAACTTTGAAGTATTTGGGGAAGCTTTAGAGAGGACTGTCTACCCTACTATCGTTCAGGGGACTAGATTACATGAGTGAGAAGCTCATACGTCCCGAATGATTTTGATGATCCCCCTATTTTATTTTTAAGAGTGAATGCAGAATTTCCCCCAACTTTTTTCCATTTATTTTCCCTCTGTTAGTTTAGAACTGGCTCCCTTCTCGAGTCTGTCAGCACTGCTCTTCCAGCAGAGGATGTTGGTCCTTAGTGATGTAGGCCTTGATCGTCAAATCTATTTAGGCAACTAAGTTGAAATCAATGGGAGTTAGGTGCCTAAATATCTTTGAGGATTTTGGCCCAAGTGCCTGTTCGAAAGCCCATTGACTTTAATTAAAAGATTCCCTCAATCCCCATCTGTGCAGTCTTTGGTACTCTGGTGAAGGAGGGACTGAACACAGGGGATCCTCATTTCCCCTCCCCATCTGGCAAATACAGGACAGTTCCGTCTCTTCAATTTGAACAATAGATTTGATATGATGTATTTTAACATTAATTTTTTTTCCCAGCACCCTTCCTATGCCATCCGAACCTTTGGATACGTTATGGTGCAGTAGGATTTATCACTGTGGTAGCACAGCACTTAAATATTGCTGATGTCTACTGCAAGCTAATGCCTTATCTCCATCCTTTTATCACTCAGCCAATAATACAGGTAATTATTCACATACTGACATGAATACATACTGTGTGTTCATAAGCTTAGTAGAGTAGAGTCTGGTTTAAGAATTTTAAAAGCTTCAGTGCGGTTTTCAGATTTTATTTAGGGGCAGTTCAATCTTCTGACCTCTTATAGCACATGTTGATAGAATGACAATGTAGTGAACATGAAACTCCTTCTTTTTAAAGGACAATATATCACTTCAAAACTTCATCCAAATAATAGATGCTTTTACAAAATCTAAGACCAATAGAAACATTTCTTTGGAATGTCTGAACTGTGATACATACACAGTGACTTCATAAACTTTGGTCAGATTTAAGCTTTTGGCATTCTAGGCCTTAAACCAGAATAGGGCCTCTGTTTCATGTGTATCAATGTATTTTTCCATCCTTCCTAGGAGAATTATGGCCTGCTGCTGAGACAGGAAAAGTCAAGCAATAACATCATGTATATGATGAATAGCATGTGAAAGCTTGAAGTAATTTTGATTGAATATAAGACCTTAATTCTCCAGATATGCTTCGTGTACACAAATTGACACTGAATCATCCAGAGGCATATGGCTTTGTTGTTTTCTGTTTAAGAGCAATAACAAATTCTGTATTACGTACTTTCTGAGATTTAATCATTCTTCATTGTGCTTCATGTCATCAGCTACTCCTGACTGGTCATTGATCCCCAGATATGCTTTGTGCACAAGTCATTTGTTGTTTAAATACACATTTGAGCATAATTACCTTTCTGACATCTTTATGGACATAAGACACAATAGTGTGACCAATATGCAAGAGGTCTCTTCTAGCATGTATTTTCAAGTTGCCTTAATAATAGCAGCAGGATTGAGATGTAACTTCTCTTTCTTAGTATGGGTGTATGCAATGATTAGGAAATACTAGGGTAAGACTTTTTTACCATACTATTTTGAAAGCAAACCCATCCGGAAGATGTTCTTAAAAATAAAACAAATCTCTTCCCCTGAAGATTTGTTAGCATTTTCAGGGAATGATGCTTCTCTTTCCTCGAAGTAGCCCAAATGTTTGTTACTGCGCCTCCAACAGGGTGAACTGTTGAAAATGTGAGCTGATAGCCAAAAGCTATTCGTCTAGTCTTGTGTTTCTACAGATGTATGATGCCTTCCTTGTTGATTGTACCCTTTTTCTGAATTGCAGATAGATAAAGAAATAGTCCTCTTGAGTGTTCTTAAAGAGCCAGTAAGCCGTTCCATATTTGATTATGCTTTAAGATCAAAGGACATCGCAAGCCTTTTCAGACATCTTCAGATGCGTCAGAAGAAAAGGAATGGCACTCTCCATGATTGTCCTCCACCTGAGGACCCAGCCATAGCACAGCTGCTGAAGAAGCTACTTTCACAAGTGCTTATTTTTTATTTGTACTTCGGTAGTACTGAGTCCCAATTAGTCTTGAGGTCCTGTTGTGATAGATTCTGTACAAACACACAGGTAGACACAGTCCCTGCCCCAAGGAGTTCACAATCAAAGGTCCTGCTTGTACAAAAAACTACTCACCAGAGCAATCCCATTGATCTCAGAGCTTGTGTTTGCAGGACGAGGGCCTTAAGGAGGTAATGAGGCATTTTATAAAAAGTGTGCCATTAAAGAGAGAACCATGGTAGGGTAAGGGAGAGCTATGATATTTAGAGGCTTGCATGCAAAAGAGGAGGAGGGGAGAGAGCTTTACAAAGATTGTAATCTCTCCAAGACCCCAGAGGCGTGCTTCCTCTACCTAACCAGAGAGAAGGCATGGGATAAAGTAGGCTGGCCCTGAAGTACTGAATGGCAAAGGAGCATAAAATCCCTTTCCTCCCAGCTGCTAAAGCAGCTGAGCTGTGGGATATAGGCTCTTGAGTCCATTTTCTTTTCTTGAATCTCCAGGCAGATAACAGGGGAGACTTGCTAATGGTGGAGCACTGTAATCATCCTTACGGCAATGACTGGTCCTGAGAACCTCCCATCTGCAGATATGGAAACTGTGGGGAGGACTCAGCCTGCGTTAATTCTTTTCTAGTGTTCACTGACTTCAAATCCCTAGTGCTAGGCAAACAAACCAGATGCATCTGTTACTAATTTCATACTTTAGCAGTTTTCCATCCCTTCTTCCCATCCAAGCTTATGTTGCTGATGAATGTGTGTATGGCAAAATACCGTCTTTACAATTTAGCAACTCCCCACAAATGTGTTTGAAATGAGAGAAGTCTGTCTTGAGTTCTTGAATTCTCTCCCTTCATTTAGGAACCAGTAATATATCCCACATCTCTATCTCCATATCTTTAAAATTGTCTACATGTGTTTTATTGTAGGGGATGACTGAGGAAGAAGAAGACAAACTGTTAGCACTAAAAGACTTTATGTTAAAATCAAATAAAGCCAAGGCCAATATAGTGGACCAGAGCCACCTACATGACAACAGTCAAAAAGGGGTTATTGACTTGACAGCTCTGGGAATAACTGGGAGACAAGTTGATCTTGTTAAAACAAAGCAGGAGCCTGATGACAAACGTGGTTTGTATATACTCATGTTTTATTTCTTTATTTTATTTTCAGGACATTCGGGCAGTTCGATCTTGAACATATTCAGTAAACATTCAGAGTGATTCAGTTTAAACCGTTGTTGGCAATAACCCTGGACTTGTAGTGATAGTAATAATAAAGCCAGCATAACTTAACTATACAAGGGTGTCACTTGAAATGGGAGAAACTGGGGGACAGGCTGGTTCCACTGTATTAGTAATGGACTGTGAAGTCTTTCACATCTAAATAACTACCTTTAACTCCATACAACTCTATTTGGGGCAGTAATGACCAAAGGTCGTCAAAGTGTGACGTGAGATGGGCTGTTGGTAGTGCTTGTATTTAAAAATAAATGGTGGGATTGTCAGTGTCACAGGACCTTATTTTCATCACTTTTCTTCCTCCTGCTCCCTCTGCTGTCCTGTAGTGGGACAACCAGTTTTTTTCACTTTAAATATCTTGAACACTTGTCTGAGGTATTTTAGAGGGTGTAAGTCTGGGGCAAGGAGTTGTTTCTAGGAGTATTTTTTGGTATGTCTCCTCACACACTCTCCACATCAACACTGTTCATCTCCCCCATCCAAATACATACTCCCAACACTTTGCTCCCTTCTGTTGGTTCCATTTCTTTTTCCCATTCTTCTATTTCACACTCCCATGTGTGCGCAACTTCTCCCTGATGCTGCAAGCTTCCTTCTTGTTCTATCTGGAATTGTGCTTGCTACAAATCCCCTGAGCTCACTGCACCAACTCACCCTGCGTGCAAACATTCCCTGCAGCAAACACTTCAGCTCCCCCTTTCACACCCATGCTGCATTTTCATTACACTTTGGGAAACTCCAAATTTCTGACTTTCACATTTAAAAGCACAATGCCTGTCAACTTCTTGTGGTATATTATAAAAATTGTATAATACTCTCATAACTTTGTGGGGAGAGGGGAGGAAACGTATGCAAAAATTTTGTATCCTGTGGAGTCAGCTGTAGGGAGGGTTTACAAGTTAATATGCAGTGTCAATACTTGTAATAAATTATCTCCCTTAAACTGTTTAATATTAGTCATCTTGCCTTTAGACTTTGTGCATTGACTACATTTGGGTTTAATCTGCCCCAGGTTTCTATTTTTTTTTTTTTTTTAGTTTCAAGTGACCCAAAAAGGAATTTTCAAAATAAATTTCTTAATTACAGTTGGCATGCTTGAGCCATCAGCGAGTGGTTGCTACCTTGATGGAAAGGTGACAGTATTTGATTCCAGCAGTAATCTGCCTAGTGTCATATGATAAACTAGTCTCTCTCCTGTGTCAATACTGGATTAACTTTCATAGGAAGAACATCATTATTTATAGCCTGATCTTTTATCTCTTCTATATTAACTCATATAAATCACAGGGAATTTTTTTTATCTGAATGGATCAGCTTTAGGATTAAAAATATGTAAACAGAATATTACGTTTATTTAATAAAGCTCTTCTAATACTAGGCAGGCATTTTCCAGTTATTTTGTATCTAAATCTGCCTCTTTCATCCAAACAGCCCTACAAGCTGATTTTAAATAACCCAGCAGTGCATTTTTTTCTTTCATAAACACACTGTTGTAATAAATCTGCATGTATATAATAAAAACAACAAGAGTCCTGTAGCACTTTAAAGACTAACAGATTTAATTTCTGCAGGCATAAGCTTTTGTTAGTCTTTAAAGTGCTACAGAACTCTCATTGTTTTTGCTGTATACTGACTAACATGGCTGCCCCTCTGGAACTTTTCACCATGTATATAATAGCTACACTTAGTGCTAAAGTCATGAACAATTTCAATGATTGTTGCAATGAATTAAACCTTATGATAATCTTTTCTTTTTCTTTTTGGGCTGTTTCTTATAGCTAGAAAAAATGTAAAACAAGATTCAAATGTAAATGAAGAATGGAAAAGTATGTTTGGGTCTTTGGAACCTTCTAACATCACCCAGCCAATACCTAAAGGCCAAAGTACTGATCAAGAAGCAATTCAGACTGGAAAACCTCTTCGTTCTGAATCTGCTGCTGGCATCTGTGCCACTTTGTCATCCTCTCCACAGGTATTTCTGAAGACCTCACTTCTGCCTTTTTATCTAATCTAAGATATTTAAATAGCATCAAACACTTTAATAACTACTCACTGAATACAGTATTGGGACCAGTGTAAAAAAGGGTTTATTAACCATTTTATGTAGTGTTTATTAGTTTTTTTGTTAATTGAATATTGGGGCTTCAAGTTTAAAAAAAAATTGGGGAAAAATAAGGGTTAGTCTATGAACAGCATGATCCTACGAGTGAATATATATCTTTCTCTAAGGGATGTGTTGGGGAAGACTAACCAATGCATTGAGTAAACTGTGCAGGCAGTAAAGCTCTTGAAAATTCAAGAATTTAGGCTCTGATCCTATAATCTCCCTCTGGGTGGATGCCTTTTGTCAGTAACTTCACTGGAACCCTGGAGCTACCATACCAGATCAGAGCATAGGTCCATCTACAGTATAGTATCTTGTACCCAGTAGTGGTCAGTACCAGATGCAGAGGAAGGTGCAAGAAACCCTTCAGTAAACATGAATGGAATAACCTGCTGATAGGGAAAAAGTTTTTCCCATCCCTCAATTAGAGATTGATTATTGATTTGCATTCTGGAGCATAAGTGTTTGTAACATTTCCAAAATTGGAGTGGGATGGATGGATCAACTTGCAGGGTTAGGGCCTTAATATCTATCTTGGACTCCAGTATTAATTCTAGAACTAGGATGAGAATTTGCCAACATTTTTGGTTTTATGTAAACAAATAACTGTTAGCTAATTTCTCATTTTATATGCATTAATAAAGCAGTAACTGCTCCTAGAATAGTTGCTTTAAGGAATGTTAGTAAACATTTTCTTCACGAAAATGTGTAAAGTGAATAGACTATTGTGTGCTGCGTTTTGAATAGTAATTTGTATTTAAAGCTGTTACACAAACAAGACATTGATTCCAGTCTCTATGGCTTTTGAACATCAGCCCTTTCAATTAACATGGTTGCTGTTTGGCTTGTGGTGAACTGTGCGTTCATATTGAAGTTGATCACTTGTATAAATATTGAATTCTTAGTTTTGATTTTGTATCCTTACTCATCACTAACAGATTAAAGGATAAATGACTCTTCCATGTTCTCTTCAGTGTCGCATGCTAATCACATGACTGATTTAGCTGTGAAAATGTTCTTTTTAATTGTTTGTCATATAGGCAACTGATGGAACAGTTGTTCAAACCAGAAAACCAACCATACAGGTTTTAAGTAGTACAGCTTCACCTTCCACATACCAGTTACGCATCACTACTTGCAAAACTGAACTTCAGCAGTTAGTCCAACAGAAGCGAGAACAGTGCAATGCAGAAAGAATGGCCAAACAGATGATGGAGAATGCTGAATGGGAGAGCAAACCACCTCCTACAGGTAAAGAACAGGACCAGGGTGGTGTTAGACCAGAGGTAAAACCTCTTGGATCAAATTACATTTACCATAAGGGAAAATATGAAATGCCAGGAACACAGGAAACTACTGGGTTAGCAAATCCTCAGATTTAAGAAGTTGATCTACGCTGGTTCCCTCTTAATATTTTCACTGTCAAAACAGAATTGTTTTCTTAAAGGTCACCTGAAAAGCCTAATTTTTAAAATTTTAAATAAGGGAAACATCACTGATTTTAAACAAACATTTTTAATTTGCATATGTACACATCCAGTTTTTTCACCTACCTGCCAAGACCTGGTCATCAGTTGGGCTCTTTTTGTTTTGTTTTGTTTTTTGTTTACTCCTTTTTCCAGATCGCTTATGAATACTACTTAACCCGAAATAAATTACCCTACACAACTTAACTCTTAATTTAAAACACTGTCATAAAGGTAACGATTTATAGACCTGTATCATATCCCCGTTAGTCATCTCTTTTCCAAGATTAAAAGTCCTTTTAATCTCTTGTCCTATGGAAGCTGGTTAAAAAGGTTAAAAAATGGAATTAATATTCTTTATTAGAGGATTCTAAAACTTGTATAATTTTACCCAAGAGCCCTTGAGAGCTATTCCAGCCAATTGGATGAATACATACTGTGACAGGGCCAGACCGGACGGCTGTGGAAGGGTGCTTCTATTTGAAAACAGGGAAGGTGGGTTTCTTGCAGTCACAGATGACCTCGCTAAAACTTCAAGCAGTGCAGGGAACGCAGTTGCCTATCAATGTAGTAGATTTGTAGTAGTAGCCATTGCTTGGAAAGAGATTGAACTCTGATCAGCAAACTTTTCAGTTCACCTTTAACATGGAGACAGGGTCAGTTAACATTTTAAGTGAGGCTGTCTGTACTCAGGAGGCAGTTTTATTGCTGCATCTGATTTTTATTTTTAAAGAACATTGCATTGCATAGGGACATTGCCACTGATTCAGCGGATAAAATGGTCATTTTAATTTCTAAATATACAGTTCAGCACCATCTTGGAACTACTAAAATGTTAGTTTTGTCTCAAGTTAGACTCTGTGCTGTGGTGAGATCCACAGTACAAAATGTGATGTTTCAAAACATGGTGGCAACCTCTTTGCTGGGGAACCTGTGACCCCATTGGCTTTGAATTTATAAAATAAGTAGCATTCCTGAGCTTGCTAGTCTCACAATGGCCATATTAGCAGTAACATTTTATTTACTTGCATAGTGTTTAATGACCAAAGGCCCAATCCAGATCAGGGCTCCATTGTTTTAGGCAGTGTGTAAATGCATAGGAAGGTACAGTCCTTGCCCCAAAGAGTTTACTATGTAATTTAACAATTTCACTCTACTTTTGGAATGCTTTCATGTGTTAAGTCTTCAGAAAGCTAAACAGGATTTTGAAGGATTTTAAACAGGATTTTTGAAGGATTTTACTGGGTTTCAGATGGCTTTAGAAGAGTTGTCCATGTGTTTTATCAAATATAAAAATAATTCAGAAAACCTAGTTAAAATTCAACATAAAGGTTGCAAGATCAAACACTCTTAAAGCAATTAGTCCCAGAAGTTAAGGTTGCTCAGGCTACATTAACTTGGCCATGTTGCACATCCTATTTGTTTTATGGTATTCTGAGGATGGTTACCAATTGCAGTATTGTAATTTGAATAATGTATAGTTATTGGGGAATCATATAGTTATGCAAATCAGATCCTCGATGCCAATTGGCAAACATGGATTTATATAACAGTTGTGGGTCAATAACTGTATAATATTCCTCTGCTTTGTCTGGTCTGTGTAACATTTAATGCATAGGTCACATCTCTGAAAGAAAATACTCCCCTTGTCCTTTTCAATCCTTCAAACTCTGGTAGATTTTCTTCATTTTAGAATCTGGAGGTGTTCTAATTACATCCTTCCCCTTCAATTTGGCATATTGCAAAAACTTATTAGCAATAATTTGGAGTCTTTTTTGTTTTTAACAGTCCAAATTTAGTTTTTAGATCAACTTTTCAGTTTTTATGGAACCTCCTCTCACTTCATGATTGCCAGCCACATTTGAAAGGGGCTAATAATGACACACTGGGAAGGAGGAGATAGCAATAGACTCACACAGAGCTGCTGTTGCTGACAATAATGCTTCCAGTTACTATGCAAGATGCCTGCTATAAAGCAAAAGTAAATCGCTCGAGCTAGGTTCTAGCAATGATAAGGGGAGCAATTCCACTAATGCACCACTCTGCTGAGTCCCAGAAGCAGAAACCCAGCCCACACATGACTGGAAGCAAGAGGGCACTTCAGTTTCTAAGATCAGTGGCAGGAAAGATGGATTAAACACAGCCTTCTGATAGAAATAGGGTTGGGTTAGTCCCTTTAATGTGCTTTTCCCTGCTGGTGCTAACAGTCAGTTATCACTTCTGAAAGCTTCCTGCTGGCAGCATCCCTACCATCAATTTTAGAGTTGCCTGTAAGCAGCCGTTTTTTGTCTCTTTGCTTCCTTACTAGGCAGCCCCTTCCCAGTGTGCTTGGGAGTATTTTGCTTTGCTTTATTATAGCAGGCTCTCAACAGAGCAGTTTAAGAGCCTTGTCAGACGTTGCTGATTTCCTCTACTCCACCGTGCCAAGTAATGACAATGGTGAGAGCAACACTCCACATTGCTGCTGTTCTAAATGCCAAGGGCGTAGCCTCAATTTAGATCCCAGAGGTCTGAAACCCCATAATCATACACGGGTCTTAAATATGGAAGCCATGAATTAAGGGGTGGGAGGTGCGCAGTGGTTTGAGAGAAGAGGTTGTTGACCCACAGCATCTTTTAAATTGTGGCTATGGGCCCCTTTTGTATGGAATCCCACACTAGAATCCCTTGGGTCCAGCATTGCAGACCAGTCTCAATGACTATATATTTGAATGTGTGTAAAGATAAATAAATAAAATAATGCTGCTGTTGCTTTTGGGGCTCCTAAAAACATGCTCTTTGGCACCAGTAAACAGTATTTAAATCTGCTGCGTTGATGTGCAGTCTGCCTGGTATCTTTTTAGTGTTGTATATGCCTGCAGCACATCACAGTTTATCACTTGGATGGAGGTGGGAATCCTCATATTTCCTTTGTGTCAGAAAATCAACTCCCCAAAACAATTGCTCTTTTCCTTAGGATGGCGTCCTAAAGGGCTGCTAGTTGCTCACCTTCATGAACACAAGTCTGCAGTGAACCGCATTCGAGTCTCAGATGAGCATTCCATTTTTGCCACATGCTCTAATGATGGCACGGTGAAAATCTGGAACAGCCAAAAAATGGAAGGAAAAACCACTACAACCAGGTAAATTACAATTCCTAGGAATATGTAGATTCTTTTTTTTTTTACCAAAGAGATATACCTACACCCTTGGAGTAAAGTTTGAACCACTTCTACAGTATACCGAAAATCTTAAATATTCAAATAGAACAGTCTACCTGTAAGCATGCAACTATAACATTTTATGCTTTGTTTTCTAGGAATCTTTGTTCTTTTCTATCAAATTGAAACCTCAGGGGGAATATTACATAGGCAAAGTAATTGCATAGCCTTCTGATGTATAGGTGAAATATATACTGGTAATATCTTAAGATCATCTACATTTACAGCTAAATTAGCTTCATAGTTAACTGCCTCATTCCCTGAACTGCACTTCAGGAAGTTTGTACTGTGGGTTGAAGAGAAAATATATGGTACATAATTTATTGAAATGCATACCTTACAGGGAAGTCCAACTAATACAATAAATAAATAAATAAAGCCAGTAAAGATGCACTGGGCCATTGTGGTAATTAAAGTATGTGTGTTCATAGATGCATAAATATAATGATAAAAAGATGTGTGTGTGTGTGTGTGTGTGTGTAAGATTGTAGGATTTTGTCTCTAGCACAGAATGATCATCAAATTGAAGACTGTATCATAATACACATCACAAAGGGGGAGAATTAACATTGTGCAGGCAACTCAAACTTTGGCATTTTGAAGCACTTAGCTGTACAACCTTAATAATGTCTTAATGCAGAGTTGTTTTAAGGTGTGGGGGAGGTGAAATTATATTAACAGGCTCAAACAACAATTTAAGACACTGTGCCACCACTTGAAACTGTTTTCTTTTTTTCCCCCCTCCCCATTTAGATCAATTTTGACATATTCTCGGATTGGAGGATGTGTCAAGACACTTACTTTTTGCCAAGGCTCACACTACTTGGCAATAGCTTCAGATAATGGCGCGATCCAGCTTCTCGGGATTGAAGCATCAAAGCTTCCTAAATCTCCCAAAATTCATCCAATACAAAGCAGGTACATGTCAACAGTGTCTGTTTCATAGTGGAGAATTCATATACTATAAATACTAGCATGCACTTAACAGTTATCCCTTCCCACTTGAAAGGATGCACAGTACAATGGTTAAAGCACAGGAAAAAAGTGGATAGATGGGTTATGGTACCCAGCTCTGTTACTGACCTGTTTTTGATCTTGAGTTATTCACCAAACTTTCTATTCCTCTTTTTCTCTGTGCAAAGTGGGAATGACATTAACTTTTCTCATAAAGTTGTTTGAGATCCTCACAGAAGGCATTAAATAAATGCAAAGCATTATTATTTTTAAAGTTTTACATCATGTTAGCAAATATATACCATGTGGGGGTGCTGCAGACCTTCATATGATTCTTCCAGGCTTTTGCTTAGGTGAAGGGATAATAGATGGGTGTGTAAACTGTAGAACGGTGGGAGGCGATTTTGTCCTTTACTACATCTCTGCCATATGAGAGAATATGTTTTCTTAAATATTTAGTATTACTTCATATTATTTATGATTCTTTTCTTTCTGATCCTTAGATCACTACAAGTCCCACATTAGGTTGCGTCTCTTAAATTCTAGAAGCCCAGTTTAAAAAGTCACCGTTTGGATGCAGTATGTTGTCTGATATGTAAACTCAAGGTTGTGTCTCAAATGTCAACCTCTGAATTGGGATTAATTTAGTAAATAAAATCCAAATGTGGTCAATGTTCCATCTTTTACAAACTAGAGATTAATTGTTCTCCTTTTGTATATTGCTTCTCTGCATGAAAAAGGTGCTTATTTGTATACGCTTTAGATGACTATCAGTGATGCTGCCAGCACTGTAATAATACTGTACAAGAAAAAAAGGCATGCGCAGTTCCTGTCCTCACAATTTGGACAAATACCAGACATGCGGGGTGATCCTGAAGTCAGTGCTGCAGCTCTGTATTTTAAAGAGGTGCTGACAACATTTTACTGGCCTGTTTAAGATATGTAGGCCCTGCAGGAGAGGTGAATTTGGAGGAGGAACGGGGAAAATGTTAATTGAAGAAGGGTCAGGAGGCAGCGTGAATGAAAACGTGACAATGAGAATGGCAGTAAAGCATCTTCAGTCTGGGGAAGCATTAAAGAAACATTTAGAGGGATAATATCTGTCTTGTTTCTATTTTGCCTTATTTATCCAGGTTGCTAGACCAGAAGGATGATGGGTGTGTGGTAGATATGCATCACTTCAATTCGGGAGCACAGTCAGTGCTGGCTTATGCCACTGTGAATGGTTCCCTAGTTGGATGGGACTTGCGATCCACTAGCAATGCTTGGACATTAAAACATGATTTGAGGCTAGGTCTGATAACCTCATTTGCTGTGGACATACACCAGTGCTGGCTATGTATTGGTAAGCTTAATTATTATTCATTCTCATTTGATTGCTTAGACTTAGTGAAGTTCCTTTAAAATAACTGTAATTAAAGCTGTCCCTTATCGAATGCATGTTTTATCGTGGATCCAGATGCACTTGCCTCCAAAAAGGGAAAGAGAGCTTTTGAAGAGCACATTTCTATGCAGTAGGTGTTCCATTGTATATTTAATCAAGACTGCAGTTCCTTTACCTTAGGAACAGAATGAAAGAATATAGATGAAAAACTAGTACAACACTCCCTCTGACAACGAATTACTCTCTCTCTCACCAGGTACAAGCAATGGTACCATGGCATGCTGGGACATGAGGTTCCAGTTACCCATCTCCAGCCATTCCCATCCTTCCAGGGCTCGTATCAGACGCCTGCTTATGCATCCTCTCTCTCAGTCATGGGTAATTGCAGGTAAGACCGATATCATACGTACCATATTATTGCTAAAGATTGTGATTAAGGCTTGTTCTTCACTTTCTGGTGCACTGAATTCTTGATTCTGCAGACTAGTCTCTGCTCAGCAGGTGAGGGTCAGGGTTGGATTCTGCCTTTGTGCTTATAATGACTTTAAAAAAAGGTGCAGTGTTATCCCCTTCTGACAGCTACAATCGTTAGAGTTTGTATGGTCATGGTTATTACAACGCACAAGAGGTTGCCAGCCGAGCACACTGCCTGCCACATCTGGGGGATTTTGCTTAAAAGAGAGGAGGTGAAAGCCTGACCCAATTAAAGCCAGTGGAAGTTTTCCTGTTAGCTTCACTGGGGTCAGAAGTTGATTTTCAGAGGTATGAAGGGTAGTTCAGTGTCCAAGTCCATTGAACACCACTCATTTGTGCCTTTGAAAGTCTCATCTCACATACTTGCAGCTGTTTTATTCGTATGCATACAGCATTGTAATACTCTACAATAATATTGCAAATATTTTAAGTAATGGTGTCAGCAGTGCATTCCTGTAATGAGATTTTTTTATGCTTAAAATGTTGTGCAATGACTGAGCATACAAAGTTGCTGTATAGTAAGTATAAAATATAAAGGTTCTTTCACCCAGTGCAAATTAAAATATTTTTAAATTTGGGGTTCAGAGTTTAAATTTACTCCTCAAATGTCACCCATTTAATTGTAATGGGTGATGTCATCTGGATTCTAAACATCTCTTTGAAAAGCCTTTCAGATGTGTGAAACATGCACAAAGAGTGCATGTCCTCCCCTGCTGGGGATTACAGAGCTAAATTCATCCTGTTGGACGTGGGGGTCCAGCAAGGAGTCTATGTGTGAGTACACGTGTGAGTGTGCTTTGCTGGATCAGGCCCATTATAGACCATAAGAATGTCTATAGACCTAGGTGAATTCATCTGTCAGGTGGAAGGGAAGGGTGTGCTCTGAGTTCCCGTGCTGCAGCGCCGAACTGCTTCCGATACCTGTGCAGGCCAATCACCATTCACAGAGTGGGGCCAGAGGTTCCCAGGAAGGAAACGATCGGATTATATGTTTCCAAGAGGATATTGGAAATAATGGACATTTCAAACAAAACTATCTAAATTACCTTAAAGTGACGTTTAGGGTCCTTTTTAGCCATAGTGGAGCCACCACTGTATAGATGAAAACAACAAAATATGTTCAGAACTTACTAGTAGAGTGAGCTAACGTTTCCCAAGGAGAGCAGGCCAGATGTTGCACGCACAGCATCTGTCAATAGAAAACCAAAACCAAGCCATCTGTTTTAGTTGTAACTGTGTTGGCAATGTCTTTCCTGTAGCTGTTCAAGGCAATAATGAAGTCTCTATGTGGGATATGGAAACCGGAGATAGGCGCTTCACTTTGTGGGCCAGCAGTGCACCTCCTCTTTCAGAATTACAGGTCTGGCTTCCTTTTTCTTTTCCCATTACTGTGCTTTATAGTTTTCTTTACAGTCTCCTCAGCCTCCAAATTGCTCACCAGTATTTTTGCCTGTATGTTTAATTCCTGATCTTTTTTTCACTGGTTTCTCAGCATGTGCTCATCCTGGGCAACTTAATCATGTTTTGCTATCAAAAAGAAATCAACTTTCCAAAAAAGTCTAGGATCCTACAGAAACGAAAGATGGCAGGCAACTGTGGGCTGCAGGGAATTAACTGATTTCAGTTGTGTGGATTTTTTGGAAAAGGCTTCAGATATTTTTTCCTTATTAAACATTTTAGATTCAATAGCTGGGGTTGGGCCCTTTTGTGTGGTGGGTTTGTGAAGTGACCTTGGCAGCAGGGAATTGGACCACATAGTTGAGGGTAGGGAATATTGCCCTGATTCCCCTTCCAGCTTCATCTATCATAGAGAAGGAGATAAAGATATTTAACACGCTCACTGGTATACTTGGTCACCCTATCTTTCACACAAAACAAATTGAGTGCTGTGATATTAACTGTAAAGATCTTTCACAAAATAGCATTGGTCATATTGTGTTTGGGTAGGTTCATAACTTAATGACTCTTACATGTTGTTCCTGGGATCACAGTACCTCTGTTCTGTGGCACATTCCCTTTACAGCGTAAATCCACCACTATGTTTAGTAGTTAGTATTAAATAAAGAAAACATACCTTCATAGGGAGCAGTATGTACATCCTTTTTTCACTGTTGCTCCGTATCCGGCAGTGAATGCAAAAGAAAGGAAACAAAATAAAACAAAACCCTTCAAACAAAAGAATCACTAAGCCAGTTTTTAATACATGTTAAAAATTCAGATCTGCAATATACTATGTACTTGGTTAAGTGACCTATCTACCCTGAATAGAAATTTTAGGTTCACTTCACTGTTGTGATCTTAAATACCTGAGTGTAATGATGTTTCAAGTGTTACTGTAGCTATGTTGGTCCCAGGATATTGGCGCAACAAGGAGGTCCAATAAAATATATTACCTCATTCCCTTGTTCCTCCTGTGTAATGATAGCTTTTCATAACTGGGACTTTTGTGATTCAGTTAACTAGCAGTCTGTTGCATTGGTTCCTATAATCTTGGTATTGCCAGGACATAAAGGCTTTAAGTGTGTATCCCTGTCTTTTCGACTTACTCATTTTACCCAATTCTGTTAGAGAGAATTACTCTCTCTAATTTGACTTAGCTTGGAATGTCTCTATGGGTTTGTTAGAGAATTTTTTGTCATCTCTCCTTGAAAGTGCTAGGAGAAGTTAGATTCTCTTGCATTGCTTTATGAACAGGAACAAAAAGACAAATGACTTTTACTTCTATATATAGAAGATTTGACCATTTACCAAGACACCAAAACACCAAACTTGGCTTTTGACATGACACAAAAGCCAACTTTTTACAAATAAGTTGCCTTTCTGGATTTGTCACTATTGTATAAAACGCCTGTCTTGTTTTGGGAAGCATGACAACATAAATTAGTAATTTAGTACAAGAATGTTCTTGGAGATAGTAATATGTTTGCATTTTCCCCCATTAGCCTTCACCTCACAGTGTTCATGGAATATACTGTAGTCCTGCAGATGGAAATCCCATATTACTGACAGCAGGTTCAGATATGAAAATAAGGTAAAAATAGTCTGAGGAGTCTCTTTTAAGATGTGATGGTTTTTAAGAAATTGAACCTTGCACTACTAGATTATGCTTTTGTAGTAGTGCTTTTACTTTTTGCAATTTGCAGATTGGTTCATTAGACGTTTGTGCACATATGCGAACTTTCTAAAGAGAGTCAAGAGATCTGTGATCTCTGCTCTGTTCATCATTGCTGCTGCCTGTTATATTAGGCCTGTGTTTTTAAACTCCCACATCTCGCTTTTCCCATCTGCAAAACTGAGATCATACTCACCTTTTGTAAAGTGCTTGTAGATACGCTGTGCTGGGAGAAGTAACACAATTATTGATGTACTGTGAGCAAATGCGATAGAAACTTTGATTTTTCCATATTGATAGCCTATAACTTTCACTCAGCGTTTCTGTAAAGTCTGGGCTAACTGAATTTTACCATAGAGGCAAGAAGGCTCTTACACAATTGTATTGAAGTCTAAGCGGTGTTAAGCATTCGTTATCATGTTTGTTTAGATTTTTGGATTATGTGTGTTTTGGTTTTGTTTGTTTTGTTTTTTCCTCTCTTAGGTTCTGGGAAATGGCTTACCCAGAGAGATCGTACATTGTTGCAGGAAGTGCTAATTGCCCATCTGTATCGTACTATAGGAAGATAATTGAAGGCACAGAGGTGGTTCAGGTATCCTGTTCTGTTTTTGGTTTTGTTCTTTTATGACCTCCTCCAGGCCAGAGTTCAAGTACGCTGGTATGATGGTAGGTGTCTATGCCTCACCTTTTCTCTAGAGGACTTCAGTCTCTCCAAGAGTTGCATTTTAAAGGCAATAATAATGAAAGACGTGGATTGGAATAGGGTGATGTTTAAAAACAAAGTAGTTGCTTTTGACAAACAATTCCAACTGATAGTGGGGAAGCGTGGGACCCTGAAGCCGAGACATTTAACACTTAATATTTTGATTTGCCAATCACCGATGCATTCTCACTACAGCCTGTTACCAGTTAATATGGAATTTGTCCTGCAGTTAGAAGTTGAGTACACAAGTTATTTATGCAATGCTGTAAGTACATTATTTACTGATGTAGCTCTTTAGTTCCTTATGGGATAATTAAAAACAGTTGGAGCACACCTTAAACAACATCAGAAAAGTACAGGAATGTTTTAATTTCAGAATTCTCCTGCTATCAATGTGTCCCAAGTGACCTCTTGCACTAATGGCTCTGTCTTAAATGTTGCTTTGAAATGTTATGTATTGATTATTTAACTGAATAAATGTTACTTCAGAGGCTTTACTAAGGAGGCAATTTTACATATTTCCTTAATATGTAAAATCAGTTTCCAAGTGTTTTGTAGAATTTCATCCCTTTATGCCAATGTTGAGATAATTTTCCCTTATGGAAAAGTCCTATACAATTAGGACAAAACCAGTTAGATTCTCTGCAGATTACTCTAAAAATATGTGGAACTTGAAAATATCCTTTCTATAAAGTTTCACAGGAATTATATCCCTGCTAATATTCTCTATAAAATTCGATAGGATTTTTCCATGAGGATTACTAAGTGAACATTTTCTCTTAGGAGCTTTTCCTTTACTGATATTGTAATATTGAATTGGGGACACCCATGTTGTTCCCTTAATTACAAATACAGAATTGTGACTTCAGTGCAGGGTCAAGAAGCTAGATTGTGAAGGAGGAGGGCTCTTCCCCCTCTCCCTCTTCATAGGAAGAGAACTTCTGGCAAAAGGCAACATGTTTTTTTTTCTTAAATGGGCTTTCTCGTTTGCCAGAGTATGAAATGTCATCTTTTAGAGTTACGTAATTTTGGAGACTTCCTTTGTTTTAATACTTCCACTCTCACCCAGGAAATTCAAAACAAGCAGAAGATGGGACCCACAGATGAGACCCCTCGTCGGGGACCAGAATCTCTACCAGTTGGACACCATGATATCATCACAGATGTTGCTACTTTCCAGACTACTCAAGGGTTTATAGTAACTGCATCAAGAGATGGAATTGTTAAAGTGTGGAAGTAAAAGTTGCTCTAATTCTAATATGTAAATAATTGTGGTAAAGAACAGCATTATACTGACTGTGAAGAATAGGAAGGTGACCATAAATCAGTTACGATGATTATTATGAGTTTGTTTAAAGGCCCTTTCAGTTAGTTTAGTACAGCTGCTTGGTTTTTGTAGCACTTTCTGAAAGGAACAAGCAGAAGCAGTTCATGAAGAAATTGTGTTTAGCCAGATGGTAACCATACTATTCTGTAAGAACCTACAAGAAAATAGTTTATGAAATCTTATGTTGCAAATGATAAGCTGCTGACTCCTACATAGACAGTATTTATGAAGCCTGACTTTTTTATATTGAATCTGAGAAGAGGGTGAAAGAATTTGTTGCACTAATGTCCTTGAATACTCCTGATAAATGTAGTTAATAGCAGAGAATAAACTCCATTTGAGTTTACTTGTATCGTAGTTTTGTCTCGAATATCTTTTGTCCCTTTATGTCTATGGTGTGCTGAATCTTGAAATTTGCCAGGCTTCTGCTTTACTGTGTCACACTTGCCGGTAAATGTCATCATATTTATTTGAACATGTTGTTATATAAAAGAGGATTGAAAGCCCAGTGGTATTGTGCAGGGATAAAAAATACTTTTTAAGCACTTCTTCCTACTCCCCGACTCTCTCTTCTGCTTTAATGAACACATAAGCCAGAGAAATGAGCGATGTTTTGTTTTATTATACCCTTTTTTTTTTTCTTGCACACACTGATAAAACTCCTGTATGCAGCAATCGTATTTAGTTATATCCTGAGCGGTCAATTTAGTCTCTTAAATGCGATTAATGACTTGTAAAGGAACAAGGAGCTCCGACCATGATCTTGGATGGGGAATCACACTGTGTGTTGTTTTTAGCTATTATCACATGAAACAAGACACCCTCTGAAGCTTCAGGTAAATAGTTTAATTGATACTATGACATGTTGCATAACATGCATTAAAAAGCTCAGTATGATGCCTACATAGTAACAGAAGGTACATTTTACAACTACAGTCTCACTGATTAGAAGTTACAGATATGTTTTCAAAAAAAAAAAAACCTGAGGCAAGCTTGGAAACTTCACAACTAGAAGTGTGAACCCACTAAGCAGATCTGAACAATTTTATGCAATGAAATAATACTATGCACTATGTAATATGTAAAACCACTGTATGGTCAAATTATGTGCTTCATACTCCTGTGGGATGTCTTGTTGACTTCAGCAGTGCGATTTGTCAGAGATCTGAATTTTGGCTCACTTCTAACCTGACAATACTGACATGTCAGCTATTCTCTTTTCAATTCCTGATTTCATGCTGCTGTTGCACGCACACACACGTGAGCTCTTGCTCTGTCTGTAGCACCTCTTTGGAATTTCAAATGTTGGTCTAGCTATGTTTTTTCCTACAAAAATATAACTCTCAGCTGTCTTTTTAAAAGTCAGACAAATGTAAAATGTTTTTTGTGCTACTCTCCAGACCAAAAACTGATCTAAATTGTGAACATTTGTATTTGAAAGAATGCGGGAGCTGATGCATTGAACGATTACTACCACGTGTACTTATTACTGTGAGGAGTCATCTGTGTCTGGTCATAAGACTTCAAGCCATGGACCTTTGTTCCTCAGAGTGCACTGATATCCAAAGCCTGACCCATTGAAAACAGTGGTTTATATCTCCAGGCACTTCAGTAGTAGTTTTGTTTAAAATTTAACTTTTCCTTTTTGGAATAAAGATACACAGAAAAAAAACACTTAACCACCATCTCTTCAATGGGCACAGCATAACTGTAGGTTCAAGAGTTTACTCCAATTAACTTTCAGTAACTAACTAACTACTGTACAGTAATGTGGGAAGGGTATTTTGATGGACTTCATACCCACTCAAGATACTTAGTTTCACAGTTAAAATGCAGTCAACTACTGTATATGTATGGTGTCTACTTTTACACATTTCTGTGTATTAACACAGAAATGAATCTTTGTAAATATATAACAAACTTAACAAACAGTAGTTTTTTGTGACCATTTGAAATCACATTGGTCAAACGTGGCATATGAAACTTAATTTGTTATGTTGAGACTAAAATTGGGTAGGGTCCCTGTAGCTATAAATACTCCAGCAGAGCTGTACAAGAACTGGAAGTTCTGTCCCATGAAACATGCAATTCCGAATTTTTTTGTTGTTCCAAATCAGAACAAGGAATTGGAAATACAAAATTTTGTGTGGAATAGATATTTTTGAAAACTTCTAGGCTGGCATCCTGGCCAGCCCACCCCGTGGGCCCTCCCCTCCCCAGCAGCCAGGCTGCTTGGTTGCCATCAAAATTTTTGATGGAATTGTGTTGATTCCATGGAATCAGCATTTTATGAGGGACAACTCTTACATTGGAAAATTTTTGACAAGTCAAGTCCTATGCTTATGACTTTTTTTTTAAGGCAGAATACATGCTTCATGGTAAGAGAAGCATGCTGTTCTCTCACAGGAAGACTTCACTTTTGTTCTTTGAGAGCTCCCCTTGGTCTAAAGGAAGTAATTCAGTCATCAATTGCATAGTCTGGAAAAGCACACCAGTGACTAATAAGCCTTCTTCCTGTCTACACACTGCAATTTACACCTGTAAAAGGAGCATGGAAAGTAAAGTTTCATTGAAATGAACTCACCCTGCAGTTTAGTCGATGGAAGAGTAAAGTGTTACACACATTCATGTCTGAATTCTTGCCAACCAACACCAACAAAGCCCAACAACTGGAAACGAGACAGTTCCTCAAGAGCCGGGCCCTGTAAATTGGCAAGTACCCTCAACTCCCACTGAAGTCAGTGGAAGTTGAGCACATTCCGTACTATATAGGAGCATATGAAACGATTCAGTTTGTCTTGCCCGTTTTTAAAAGAAAGAAAATGATTCTATAGCTGACAGATCATGTCCCCATTTCTTCCATGATTTCCACCAATGAATTGTTGTAGGAGGCAGTGATGGGAATGGGATTAACTGACCGTATTTTTTCAGGTCAGAACCATGCAGCATAGGTAGTTTTTTCAGCCCAGTGCCACATTTAACCACTTCATTCTTTAAAAATCCTTGGTTCCAGCCATCTATAAAACAAACAGAAGCAAAATTACTGCTCTTTACGACAATAATATTGTCCATAAAGAGGACTGATAAGACTTGTTTTCACTACCATTGCTTTTTTCTGTTATAGTAAGATAGAGTATATTTTTTCAAGACTGACTAATGGCTAAAGCTTGGCCCTTTGCTACTGAGCAAGTGCTAGGGCATCTTACCAAAAGGGCCAGGAAGGGAACAAATCTCTAGGCAGCTAACAAAACCAGTCTGCTCTGCTGGGAAGAGTGGAAGCTGGACAGATGCAGTGCCTCTATTGTACTCATTTCTTCCTCAGCCTGAGCTCAACTGTGTCCCCAAACTACATACACTGCGTCTGCAGTTAGCAGAAGTGTGGAATTATGGGTAGCATTCCCCTTCCCCCCCACCCAGCAGAAAAGCAATGGACTGTATCCATCATGGAGGTAGAGGGGAGGCGATGTCGGGGGATGTGACCAACCGCTACATATCAAAAGCATATATAAAACTAATAAGACGATCAGTGAAAGAACAAGGATGAATTTGTGGTACATAGTATAGCCGCAGTTGCAAATTAGCATCCATTTAATCCCCATCATAACAGTATCTGATGCTGTACTACAGAGAAATCCCTACAGCTATTTTCAAAGGCATGCAGGAGCCATAAAGGAAACAAATATTTCAGAAACATTTCAAGCAACTTAGTGGATGCTCAGTACCTCTGAACATGAGGTCACTTATTTATGTGCCTAACTTCAGGCAACAAAGTCTGAAAATGGCCTTAACCTCTTTGGCCTTTGTTTCCTCATCCATTAATTGGAGCTAACAGTCTTTGAGCCTATAGAGCATTTTAGATCTGCAGATGAAATGCACTATGTAAGTGCTAAGCATTGGTATTAAGGGAGCTCAAAAGCAGTAGCGAATACTAACCATTTGCTTTTCAAAATGCTAGATATTTTACAAGAATAATTTTATTTCCGCTTCTTCTAATAGCCATAATATTTATCCATGAGCCTTCATGTGCATCTCTCTTCACAGCATTCTGAGACCACAATGCACTGATCACTAGTAAACCATGTAGTGGCTGCAGATCCAACCAAAATCCTAACTCTGTTTATAATACCGGATCCTAAGCATTCTTGCTTAGTGTTATTTGAACACTTGATTGTGTTCACATCCTTAATATTACTTAATTCAGAATGGTCACAACAATTCAGGTGGGCCAGGTCTTAAGGTCTTGTTGAGGATGCTTGTTTCAACGAGAAGATCTGGGTTGGGGTAAGAGGAGGCCATAGTGGAACCACCCAACAGCCTGTCCCATGGCTACCAGCCCTGCCCCACCTCATCTTGGGCAACAGCCACAGGAGGGCAATGGAGAGGATTGTGTAGCTGCAGGTAGCTATGAAACAGCTCTGTGCTTGGAGGCTAGCTGACAGAAAAGATGAGTGGCAACAAGAAACCCTGCCTGCTTGTGTAGGGACTCTCTTTCTGTCACACTAGTGCTGACTCAGGGAGTCTACAGAGGACAGGAAAGAGGTTAGGTTGATGGCAGGAAGAAGAGGAGCAGACAGATAAGAGCTACTATATTTGGCTCCTCTCCCTCAGCTGAATAGTCTAAGGACGTGTGAAGTCCTCCATAGGGTTCTAAAGGTTAAACTGTCCATTCTACTCAGTGAAGTTTGTGCAGACATCCCCCTTCCTTTGCACTTACATCAGACTCAGTTCCGTGTCTTTTGGCGACGTTCTCCGTTACGCCTGGAGTTACCCAGGTGTGATGTGAATTGGTGTTCAAAGTATCATCTCTTACAACAACCTGGAACATTCTTGTTGAATGCTCAGAAGTAGTGTAGTCAGTATCCAGTATGGCATCATCTCCTGATCGAGCCTCATCTATGCCATCGCTGGGGATAAAAGAAGAAACATTTTGGCCTGGCAGGAAGACTCGAAAGAAGCTGGTATTAGCTAACTTCCTCTATTTCAATTCCCCCCCCCCTTTTCCTTAGGTTCAAGTCTTAATTAAACAGCTCATTCAGAGAGGTGTTCAGATGTCAATAAGGGCTTGCCTTTACCATTTGCAGCAAGCTGGAGTCTGAATCTACCCTGCCATGCAGTAAGCATCCGTGTGGATCCCTGCTGCTGCATGCTAACAGTTCACTAATGCACTCAGCTAGTAGATCAAAGCCTGCTAAAGCATGTTTAGTGTGTATCAGCAGGGTCCAAAGAGATGGTGTGCAGCGAGCTAGTGCAGAGTAGATGTAGACCACAGCCTGCCGCAAATGAAACGTTCATGTGGACAAGCCTGAAGATAGGAAACAATATGCAACCCCAAAACAATCATTCACTGGAGTTGGGACAGGTGAGCTCTGCAGAACAAGCAGTAATCAGGCACGAGGAGAATTTTGCATCTGGTTTTGATGATACATTTTTAAATCTGTGCTGCAGTTCTTTCAGTCTTTTTTTAAGTGGCATGTTTGGCTGATGCCTTTGGTGGGAGAAAATGAAATTAGTGCCTAACACTAAGGTCCCAATGCAATTTGCTCACATGTGTGAAGTGAAGCTCACATGGGTTTGCAGATTCAAGGCCTTTAATAAGAATCCTTACCAACGAGAACGTCTAGGTGTTCTCATCAATTTGCCCATGTGTAACAAGTCATCATAAAATCAGTATCTGGACTCACCGAACTGTTGGGCCCCTTGCTCCATGTGCTGATTTTTTAAAGCCGCTTCTCAGACAACTTCTGCTGAGTGCTACCGGTGGATATTTGTTGATTGCACCTGTCAAGCAAACAAGACATACTAATGAAGTGTATGGACTCAGTTTGAATTTGAAACAGTTTTCACGCAACTTTTACACTTCTGCCCTCAAATATCTTTTTACCAAGACTGCCTTCATTTATCCAGCAGGGATGTACTAAGCACTGAAAGCCGTAGGAAATCACTGACTGCGCTTGCAGGGTCTTACTACTCAGCTTGATGGTATCTCTCTTCGGATGCAGCACAATAACTTTTGGATGTCACCTGCCATCAAGTCCAGAACCTCAGGGAACATTCTAGGCATCACTGGGCAGAGCTCTATTGATTTGGGTAAAAATCAAGAGGGGGAGAAATGGGGGCTGGGGAGAATAACACGTTGCCCCTGACATCTGGTTGCAGGCCTAGTAGCTTTAAGCACCTCTGTAACTGTCTACAAATCTGAGAGCTACTGGATGACAGCCATTAACACTTTCCATTGTAACACCACCCCCATCTCAGTTCTGCCCAGGCTGACTCCTTGAGCCATTTGTCTCTCAGCGGCACAGATGTAATGATACAGCTGCACCACTGCAATGTGTCTGGTGAAAACGCTTTATGCTGACAGTAAAGAGCTCTCCCATTGGTATAAAAAACCCACCTCTGCCATAGATGACTCATGTCTCCTGATAATGTAAAGGGGGGGGACATGTGACGCCTGCCTGTCTCCTCTAGGAGGAACTTCCAGCCCCTCCTCCCTGAGCCAGGACAGCCAGTCCCACCAGCTCCTGGGGGTGGGGCCACAAGAGCAGGGAGCATGTGCCAGGGGGCCCGGGAAGGGCTGGCCCCTGCCCACCTCTTCCACTCCCTGCCCACGCCTGGCTGCCAGCGACAGGGGCTGAATGAGTTGGAAGCATGCCAGTGGGAAAGGGGGGCTCTGGCTTGCTCAGCCTTTGTCCCCTGCAGATAGGCCCAGGCATGGCGTGAAGGGAGAGGGCCTCCACCATCTCCCCAGATGTGTTCTCACAGGAAGCTGCCACGCTGCACAAAACAGTGACCCAAGGTGGCCACCTTATGCCAGCATGATAAATGGAGTGGTCTCACACAACTTTCACTTCCCACCCGAGCCCGGCTGCCAAGGACAGGAGCTGAACGTGCCAGGGGGATGTGCAGCAGGAGATAGACGAAGCCCCTCCTCCTCCCCAGGCAGACCAAACAGAAATCTGGGAGTCACTTGACCCCGCATGCCTCCCCTGTGCATCACCTATGTCCTCCGCAAGCAGCAGAAGCTATGTCGGCAGGAGAAGCTCTAGCATTGACATAGCACTGTGCACACAAGAACTTATGTTTGGGTAACTTATGTCGCTCAGGGGAGGGAGGGACCTTGGCATGCGGGCACATGAAGCCCCTGACATGGAGCAAATGGGAACCCTGGTGTGAAGGAGGGGGAGTGCAGGGAATTTCTGAAACAGAAGATGGGATGGTGGCATACAGGCATCCTGCGGGAAGGGCAGGGGAAACGGATGGATGCAAGGAGCTCCTGGTGCATGTGATGTGCTTGGCCTACAGAAGTAACAAGTATTCAACTCTCTAGTATGCTTAAGCTTTACCAGTAAGGTTGGTACATTAATTACACCATTTCTTATACAGTCCATTGCTCTGATAAGGGAAGGAGACCAATGCCTTTGGCAAACTCAGTTTAAATACCTTTTGTTTCTTTATGCATAGGCATCATTTTTTAGAAACAGTCACACCCTAATGCTATTACAAGCTATGATCAGGTTATAGTACATTTGTTCTCTGACTCTTCTAATTCAGTCTTTTGTAAAAGGTTACTTTTGTCTAGGGATCTCAAAATAATTCAATTTGTTTTTTGTTAAGGAGAGGACTTCAGGATGATAGTCCAATTATACTTTGTAGCGTCCTCCAATGTCATTCCATCAATGAGTCTGCAAGGTTTGTTGTGATGTTTAAGCAGCATAAACTGTACTAAATCCATCTGCAGTTTCTTCTGACGTGACCCAAGAACACAACAAACTTTCTAACATATCAATGTGTTGACCTACTACTAGGTAAGCATTTTCTCTGTTCATTAAATAAATGGAAGGCCCAGGGAACTGATAATAGGATACCAAGCCCTCAACCTAGGCCACTGATTCAAGCAGTGGCAGAAGCCAGAAGTGAAGTAAAGTCACTGCTATCTGATAGTTGTTAGGTGGTTTCTGTGAAATAAGGTTGGGGATTTAGTTCAATTCCTAGTAGACAGGGTTTCCAGTAAGAGAATCTATTGAGAGCACCAGTGTTGACTGTCTCATTAGACAGCCCTAGGAATGACCAAGCATGGAAGTGAACCACCTTTTCACCCCTGAAGGATATAAGTTGATCCTCTGAGGACAGAACAGAGGGACTCTGGAATGGGAAATTTGCACTGCAGTCTCCAAACAAAACAAATTTGTGGATCTAGGGAAGACTAATATCCAAGGTTATCAACCTAACATCTTTCATGAGCTGCTGGAAATTCACTGAAAAACAAGGAAACAGCTTTAACATCGTAACTTACTCCTGAGGAGATGCACAAATGGTTTCATAAACCTCGCTACGTATTCAAGTTGAGGCTTGTGAACTCTGCCCAGCTGAACCAAATGCTGTTCCAGGGGAATGCTAGCGAGCTCTTCCAGTTCTTTGTAATTATATGCATGTCCTAATGAAATTACAAACACAGCATAGCCTTGGCACTTGGCTGTCAGAGATGCATTCTTTAGTATTTGTTTGTCCCACTGACTTGTTTCTCCAGCAGATATGACAATGATAACCTTGTGTTGTCTGCGGTTGGGTGCAGCTAAGAAAACATTATCTATTGTCCACTGTATGGCATGGCCAAGAGCAGCTGCTCCATTTAGCTGTTGAATAGATGCTTGGATATGTCTTTTCATTAACTGTCTATTGCGGTAGGTGACAAAGTCAAACTCTGTCTTTACAGGGCTCCTCTCTGTACGGGGTTTGAAACCTGGTGGAGCATGGCTCACCACAGCCACTCGATCACCAATGGAAGAAATCTGTGGCTCAGAGGAAATTTCAAAGTTATCAAGTACTACGGTCAGGAAGTCTTTCACTTTCTTAAATTCAGCACCATTCATTTTCAGTGAGCTATCTAAAATGAAAGCAGCATCCATGTATGCCTGTGGTGAAGGGGATATGGGGCGTTCACAAGAGTCATCTGGTTTGCATTTGTCTGCAAAAGAACATAAAATTAGTTAGTACTTCTCTTCTTAAATAACTGAAAGTATGACAAAAGAAATGTCATCTGAGCTTCCAGTTCGGTAGATGATTAAAGCACCTAGCCTTAAAGTATTAACAAAGATCTTCTAATTCTGTGAAAGTTAATGTGTATTTAAAATCAGAAAGCTAAGGGCCTGATCCTGTGAAATAATCAGCGCTTCACAAGATTAGACCTTGTTAAAATCCTGCTGTTCACTTGTTCTAAGAGACTGGTGACATTTGTGGCAATATTTACTTCGATGCAAATTTAAAGCCAAAAGCAACTTTGTAATACATCTAAAGATCCCTAAAACACAATACTCTACAAAACAACATTTATCCAGCACTGAGAAATAGGCAAGGAACTGTTCAGAGTAACAAAATACACATTGGAGTCCTACGAGCAATTAGCACTGAATTTTGATTTGGGAAAACTTGTATGTTTAATGCATTGAATGAGAAATAATTAAAAGGAGAAATTTCTCTGTTCAAAGAATACCATCCTGAGTGTGCCAATCAGCACTTTTGGGTGCAATTTTCTATGTAGATTTCCACATTTTGATCAGGAACGATGCTGCACACCAGTGCTATAAGGCTAAAGGTGCTCAGTAGCTTCCAGAATTACATATCAATTCAGTCCAAGGGCTCAGATATTCCTCATGAATTATCAAGACACTTAACTTATTAACAAAGAACTCTGTTTTTACTTATTTAGAACCCTTACACTGAATATTTAATATAAATACATGCAATCGATATTGTCTAACCTTACATCTTTGTTCTGAATATTCATTAAAATTACATCCAATGAACAGTCCTCCCCCCAGGCTTTAAGTCAGTCATGTGAGTGGCTTATTACAGATTGTGAGAGAGTCCTACTTCGGGGTGAGATCGGAATGAATTTTGCTCATTTGTACCAGTTTGTAAGATGTCAATTTCTGTACCTTTGTTTAAAGCTCCAGACATGTTAAAAAGAAAAAAAAATAAAATAAAGGTAGTTTCTACATCAGCATGAATGTAATGAAGTCCTGTTGCAACTACTTTGGAACCTCCTAGTGGAAGTTGTACAACACAATCTGAGGCACTGGAAGAGCTGCTCAGCCTGGACCCTTCATCTGGAAGCTAGAAATGTTGTTTGTTCAATTCAGTTAACAGACTCAGGTTGATGGTAACATTAAATGAACTGAATTTTATTTTTATTTAGCAAACCAGACGTTGACCCTTGTGGATCCCAAATAGGAGAAGAGCCTTTTACCTGGACACAAATATTCTGTGAGTCATTAACCTGAAAGTAATTTTGTGGTTTAGCAATATAGCTGATGAAACATTTATACATTTTTATGGATTTGAGGATATTTCCTCCTAAGAAAAACTTGGCAGCACAGATAGTGGAGATAGGTGGTTGCCTGTAAATCATAACCAAATATACTATTCCTTGGAAAGTACACTTTTTTTTAGGGATTAACATGTGAAGAAGAAATAAGGCCAGAAAATCCAGCTGTAGTTATTTGAAACACCAGTGCTTTGTCTAATTTTTTGCCAGTTTTTGTCATGCTCTTGCTGGGCAGCACTAAATAATAGTGTTTATTCTCTAATATAGTTCCTCTAACAATGCTCTTTTAAATAAAGTATGGATCTTACCATAACAAAGAGTGCAGAGCCAAAATCTTTCCAACGATGACTCATAGTTGCTCTCTTGATTAATATTTATTATCTGGAACAATCCAGTATCATCCATCTAGACAGAACAAGAAGAAAAGGCTTTAGTTCAGAAGGCAAGTCATGAGCTTTGCCTCAAACAAGTTTCTTTGAATACTGTAAAGCTGTGTTCACATCGGACATACGAAAAAATTACATTCGTTCCTAAGAGTCAGACATTCGGCTCCTAAGCCACCCATAACCAATAGCAAGTTTGTATATTCTCCATCCTGACAAACTTCAGTGATCCTGCAAACCTCTAAAAATCCCTCCAGTTTCCCAACTACAACTTCAGTGATGAACTTGGGTTCCAGTTGTCTTTGCACTAGAGCTCAGGTTGGTACCTCTATATTAATGTTTTGGACTGTTCCAAATCCCAGAGTCAGACGGCTATTGTGATAGGGAGTGTTTCATTTGAAACACAGTTAATTCAGTAGAAAACTGGTGTGACTTCAGATGTGTCCAAAAACAAGGCACCACATGCTCTTGTCTTCAAGCAGAAGTATGGATTGAGTACAATTTTCAAAACAAAAATGCTAAATTGAGTGTTTCCAAACACTAGATGCACCTTATGAAGTGATGAACCCTGTCCTTCAGTGTCTATGAACAGAATTCTCATTGATTTCAATGGGAGTCCAGTGTGTGGAGTGGTTAGAGGACTGAATGCTGAAACTGCGAATCGGACATCAGGCATCTTATTCTATTCTGAAACGGTTCTCTTTCCACTGATGTAATACAAACACAAGCTAGGATTTATTACATGAAGGGAGAGGAGGGAAAATGGAGAGAAGTGAGAGAGAAATGGGTGATGCAGAAAAATTCTATGCTCACTTTCTGAGAAAAATTTCTGTGGAGAAATTTTTATTCTTAGCTAACACTGAATTGGCAGAATACTGGATCTGACATATTTAAGAAATATGTCATGTATCCCTCAACTACCAGTTTATAGATTTCTTACTCCATGCTCCCATCTCTTACCTTTAAATATGCCTTTAATTCACCCTAAAGCGAAAGCCTGTAGTTTTTATTTTTTTAAAAAACCAATACAAAAAACACCCTATCACAGGGTGGCCCTGGTCCTTTAAGAGGGAAGAGACCAGTGCACCTGTGACTGGTCAGCTGACCCCCAGTTTGGTTTAAAAGAAGGCACCTCAGCTTTGGCCTCAGAGGCGAGAGAGGCCTGGTGAGTCAGTGCTGCTCAAGAAAACTGACTGAAAAAGATAGGAAAGGGCAGGTGCTTTCCACCTCAGGAGGAGAGTCGGGTCACAGGCAGCAGCCGTGGAAAGCTGTACAGAGAGCCTTTGGAAAGAGCAAAAGGTCAATGATGGGGACTGGCCAGAGCTAGGGAACCCTGTGAAGCTATAGGAGAGCTTGTGTGGGGGCCTCTGTGAAGAAGGAAAAGAACCAGGCTGGTTAGGAGAAGCTGAGCCCAAAACAAGAAGGCCTGATGCTGGAGGGGAAATACCAGGAATAGGGGTAGGTGTCACAGGCAGAGAGGCCTATCTGGTAAATGGACTACTATGGGAAGCCCCCTTGCAGCAAGCCTGAGTGGAGGGTTGCAAGAAGCAGAGCCCAGAAGAAGGGGGTCCCCCTGTGGAGAGTTCTGTCCCAGGAGACTTGCCTTGGGGCTATGAAAGAGGAGTTGTGGGTCATGGAACATCAAGGTAGATGGGCTGGAGAATGGGGCCCTGGAACAGGATGTTTAGTGACCCTCGGGGGGGTGACTGGGGAATGGTGAACTTTGTATGGGATTGAAGAGTGGCTGATTTGTACCTTTGTTTAAGTTTGGGGGTTTTAGAACAACTGTTTTACTAACAGGGATCTGTGGACTGTGACCCTTTATATTAATAAAAGGGTTTGAATTTGCTGCTAAGAGAAACAGTATTCCTTTCAACAGGTGGATTCCAAGAGGAAACTGAGGCTGGGTCTACACTGATGGCGGCAAATTCGCCACCATCAGATCGATTGCTCTGGATCGACTGAGCAGTCTGTGTAGACCCACTCAGTTGATCCAACAAGTGATGCAGGAAGACCACCCCGGTAAGTGGCGTTGCGCTGCATCAAAGGGAACGCTGTTCCTTTCGATGCAGCGCAGTGTGGATGCCGCATGAAGGAGATGCCACAAAATCGATGGGAGGTACATCACTTGAGTATTTCCCATTGACTGCTGCTGAATCGCAAAGGTAAGTGTAACCAGGCATGAGATAGGTGCAGCATCCTGCTGCAGGAGGGCTCCTTCAGTGGGGGCCGTCATACCTCACATCCCTTTGTTAAAATGATTTCCCTTCATAACGTCTTCAACTATATTTTTGTGTTTGGCTTCTAGTTTTCTCCATAAAAGAGAGTACATAATTTCCAAGGAAATCCATGGCAATGTTTTATTATAAGGTAATTTTTACAGTAACATCAAAGCACAGGAGGTTGAAGCTGTAAAATTCCAGCTGATTTTTCTCTCATCCAGCAAAAAATGCTCAAAAGAACAATCTCCTCAACACAACTAAGCACAGAACACACATTTAGCCTGGGTCTGTACTGATGGTGGCGAATTTGCCCATCGGTGTGGATCTCCATAGTCAGGGTGCCTCAATGATTTCCATACCAAGTTTGCAATAAGATGCTTTTTTCTGTCTGGCCCTCCACCAACTCAGCTTAGCTGTTGACAGGCAGTTTGGATTCTTTCCATTTCATGCATCATCAACATTAATAAAGATTCTGCAGGCTGAATTATTTCCTCAGCTACAACTATGCAACCCCACAGTCTTTAGATTAAGTAATAAGTCACACCTCTACAAGCTACTACATAATTAAGTCATACAATTTTTCTTAAGCTGCCCTCCTCTCTCTACTGTTCCTTGATTCAATCACTGTTACTTAATTGGTTTTCTTGTCACAGATACCAATAGTTCCACAAACACATTGCTTTGGCAGTTAACTCTACAGTTCTCAAGCACACTGGGTTTGATTTTCCACTGCCTTGCCCCTTATGTAGTATAAAACGCTACCACTCAGGTTTGGTACTGGCTCACTCCCATTCTTCATTCACTTTGCCCAGGAGTAAATGACGACAATGTAAGGTGTAAGGCAGTGGAGAATCAGGCTGGTTTTCTTGAATTTAATTTTATAAAATATTCCAATTGAGAACCAAGTCCTAAAGTCCGTACTCAAAAGATGCACAGTCCTTACACAAGTAGTTCTACTGACTTTAATGAGATCACCAGCATTCATAAGGACTATTCATGTAAATGCTGCAGGATGTGACCCCATATGTGATCACAAATAACCAGTCCAATGGACCAGATCTGTCTTGGGTGCAACTCCATTGAAGACAATGGAATATACCAAAGGATGAATGTGGCCCACTATATTTTGAAGGCTATGAAATACAGGATCTTGTTGCTGAACATCAAAAAGGAAATGTTAGTGGATTTCTTACCGCGAAAGCACGACGGACATCAGGAACATCATTGAAAGTGATAACTACTGGCACAATATCAAATGCACTGTACTCCAGAACTGCTGTGTTAATAGAAGATTCATCTGCAGACTGTCCATTGCTGAAAAACACTGCTATTTTTCTCACAGTAGAACCTTGGGGAGTTCGTTTGAAAATATTCCTTGCAACGAATCTCATCGCACTGCCAATATCCCGTTCACTTACGGACCTCTGGTAAGTCAGATTTTTAAGTTTCTTGAGGAGCTGATTCTTGTTGTGGAACTCGGAGAAGCGGATCAGATGGTGGGTAATGGAATTGTAGGACACAACAGCGACTCTGGCTCCCACTGGGCAATTGCTTTCTCTAATTTTGGTGTCATTCACTATTGATATTACTATCTCTCTCATTCTTTCAAATAACTGGGATGTGACATCCTGGGATATGTCCAAGGCAAACACTAGTTCTGTTGGATATACTGGGCATTCCAGTTTTCCTAGAAGGTAAAAACAATTGTTATACAAATCACACAAGATAAAACAATGCAAGTTATTTTAAAGTGATTAATAACTTTCATTTTGCTTTCCCTAGATAGCAAGATATAATAGTGTAATACAGACTCACTATACAGAACATGATACAAGGGCAGATGATGCTGGGTCACAGTTCAGGAATGCAATGAGTCTTTTTCAGCCACTGCACCAAGGAATGCAAATAGTGGACATAATTGCAATCCTTGTACTCCTTCAAACAAGGGGGAAGGGAGGGGCAGGGAGAAGCCAAAGTCATAGTCTTACTGCCTACCATGCCACATACAGGCTTGCGAAAGTAGCTGGGTGCAGAAAGGGGTTATGGATCACTTCTCTTCCCATCTGGAAGGTTCAGAAGGGATTGTGTTTTCTGAGGCACAATCACTCCTCGAGATGTTTCTGTGGTAATGTAGTTCTGTATTGCCCCCAGATCCATGTTCATCAGGCACAATGGAGTCTACCATGTCTATTGAACTTTACTTAAAAGCAACACTAAGCCTTGGAAAAGCATAGAGTACTTCTATGATTAAATAAATTCCAGTGCATTTAGTATCTTCCAATTGTAGAGGCACATGATGTCAGGAAAGATAGAGCTGAAAATAAAACTAGGGAACAGGAAGGGAATTATGCTCTAAGCTCATGGTACAGACTGTAAAGAGGACTAGGATGGTACCCAGACAAAGGTTGTGTGGAATAAAAATACAAGCAGGAGGCCTTAGACTGGAACCACAATAGAAATGCAAACGGGTTGAGTTATGTTGTAAGACAGTAACTCCTTTTGCAGCCACTCCCAGTCATGCCCTGTCAGGAACTCCTGCAGGCTCCCAAAGACTGTAGGTGCCTCAGGACTTACTGACACCAGGAGAATCACCGGGACTTAGTGATACCGGGAGAATCCCAGTATAAGTATAAGTATAAGTGCCCAATATGTAGTAAATGACTTGTTAAGTACTGGAAAATCCACTGTACGGTCCTGTATGTAATATGAAACTTTGATAAGCCTATATAAACCCTCTGTAACCTGAAACCAGGTGGAGTGCCAGAGCTCAGCCCAGAAACGTGCTGCCTGGGCTCCCCTATATCTACAGCTTTCTGTGTGTTTGTTAGAATTAAAGTTCTGCTCGATCTTGACCTAAATTAAGTTGCTGCGTGATTCTTTCCATGACAGTTGTTATAACATAAGAGAAAACTCTGAGAAAAGAGAACATCAGCATGACTTTGGCAAACTAAGAGAACTGGTAGGTAAGGTCTCATGGGAAGAAAATCTAAGGGCTAAAGGAATTCACAGGAGAGCTGGAAGTTTCTCAGACAGTAATAAAGATGCAACAGCAAACCGTCTTGATGCGCAGGAAAGATCAGAAGAATAGTAAGAGGATAACATGACTCCATGAGGAGCTCTTTAATAGTCTGGCAATCAAAAAGGAATCCTACAAAGAAGTGGAAACATGGACAAATTACTAAGGATGAATACAAAAGAGTAGACATGTAGGGACAAAAGCAGAAAGTCTAAGGAACAAAATGTGCAAAGGACATAAAAGGCAACAACAAGAGGTTCTATCGGTACAGCAGGAGCAAAAGAAAGACAAAGGAAAGTGTTGGTACTCTACTTAGCTGTAAAAGAGAGCTAATAATGGATGAAATCAAGAAAGCTAAGGTGTTTAATATCTATTTTGCTTCAGTCTTCACTAAAAAGGTAAACTGAGACCAGATACTTAACATAATTAATATTAACAAGGGGAAAGGAACACAAGCCAAAACAGGGAAAGTACAAGTTAAAGAATATTTAGGTAAGTAAGATGTATTGAAGTCAGCATGACTTGATGAAATTCACCCTAGCATACTTAAGGAAGTAGGCAGAAGCAATCTTGGAACCATTAGTGATTATCTGTGAGAACTCACGGAAGTTGGGTGAGGTCTCAGAGAACTGGAAAAGAGCAAACATAGCATGTGTCTTTAAAAAAGGGAACAAAGAAGAGCTGGGGAATTATAGACTTGTCAACCTAATTTCAATACCAGGAAAGATACTGGAACAAATTATTTAACAATCAATTTGTAAGCATCTAGTGGATAATAAGATTATAAATTATAGCCAACATAGATTTGTCAAGAACAAATCATGCCTAGCCTACATAATTTCCTTCTTTGACAGGAAGAATAGTATCAATGGTTCACTCTCAAACAAGGGAGATGTATCTAGTGGGGTCATGCAGTGGTCTGTCCTAGGTCCAGTTCTAGTCAACATTTTCATTAATGACTTGGACTATGGACTGAAAAACATACTTTCAAAATTTGCAGATGACACCACCTGGGAGTAGTTGCTAGCACTATGGAGGACAGGATTAGAATTGAAAATGACCTTAATAAATTGGAAAATTGGTCTGAAATCAACAAGATGAAATACAAGAAAGACAAGTGCAAAGTACTACACTCAGGAAGGAAAAATTAAGTGTACAGCTACAAAATAGGGAATGACTGGCTAGATGGTAGTACTGCTGAAAAGGATCTGGGGGTTGTAAGTGGATTACAAATTTAATGAGTTAACAATGTGATGCAATTGCAAAAAAGGCTAATATTCTGGGATGTATTAACAGGAGTGTTGTATCTCTGACACATGAGGTAAGTTAAGTGTCCCACTCTACTTGTGCTGGTGAAGCCTCATCTAGAGTATTGCAACCAGTTCTAGGCATCACACTTTAAGAAAGATGTGGACAAACTGGACAGAGCCCAGGGGAGAGCTACAAAAATGATATAAGGTCTAGAAAACCTGACCCATGAGGAAAGGTTAAAAACTGGGCATATTTATGCTTGAGAAAAGAAGACTGAGGAGGGACCTAGTAACAGTCTTCAAATATATTAAGGGCTATTATAAACAGGATAGTGACCAATTACTCTCCATGTCCACTGAAGGAAGGACAATAAATAATGGGTTTAATCTGCAGCCAGAGAGATTTAGGTTAGATATTAGAAAAGAAAACTTTCTAACTATAAAGATAGCTAAGCTGTGGAATAGACATCCAAGGGAGGTTGTGCAATTCCCATCACTGAAGGATTTTCAGAACAGATTAGACAAACACCTGTCAGGGATGGTCTTGCCTCAGTACAGAAGACTGCACTAGATGATTATGATGCAGTGGATTAGGCTTTGAGGCCCCTGTTGGAAGCTTTGAAGCCCCTGTCACACCCTGTCCCAGAAAGTAGCAGTGAAGAGGGTCCCCCAAGCTGCCTAGAGTGGCTGTGGGGGACACAGCCAATCAGGGCTCAGCAGGCTAGTATAAGAAGAGCTGCAGGTCCAGAGTGAGATCTGTTCTTTGCTGGAGCTGGAGGAATGTGCATGGTGTGCCTGGCTAGCTGAGGGAACTACAGAACCGTGGAGAGCAGTGCTGGCAGAGACTGGCGGGAGCAAGAAGGAGCTCTGGGTTGGCAGTTGGGACTCAACCAGTTCAAGGCCCTAAAGTGAGGATGAAGAACTTGCAGGGGCTGCGGGGAAGTGGTCCAGGGAATCATAGCAGCAATGCAGCTTAGTTAAAGGGGCATGGCAGACAGCTGCTATCTTTAGGAACTCTGGGCTGGGACCTTGAATAAAGGGTGGGCCCGGGTCTCCCCAACCAGCCACTGTGAAAGTGGCCTGGACTTTAATGCACCCCAGAAGGGGAACTGAACTCTTTCAGTGGCCCAGCTGGAGACCTGGGGCCAGAAAGGCTCTGAGATGGCAAAGACATTGCTTCCAGGGAGAGAGCCCTGGGGCACTGCTATATACCAGAGCAGGGACAATTTGAGAGAGCACAGAAGGGGCCGAGAGACAGTTCAAACCAGGGAACTGAGATAGGCCCTGCTGGACTGACTGAGGAGCAAGCCCAGAGACAGGGCTGCAGATAAAGAGACCTTACGGGGGGCACTGAGAGATGCCCGTTGGACTTGTACCCCAGAAAGTTAGTCCCCCATTACACCTCTGGTGTTTAGGACAGTGACTAAGCTCCTCCACTCTCTTGTCTGTTTCTGGCAAGTATTGCAATGGTTCCCCAGCTGTGCCCCAGGTTTTTTCAGCTCAGCTTCCACAGCTCTTCACCGTGTTGTTTTTGGGTTGCCTCATTTTCACTTGCCTTCAGGTGTCCATCTTACTGCTATTCTGGTGATAGAATCCACTTCTATCTGAAGCACATGGCCAATCCATTTCCAGCGCCTTCCGGTAATGATGGTTCTCGTATCTTCTTGGCTACACTGATTTGAGATTGTTCTGGGCCAAAATTAGACAGGAGTTTTCTAAGGCATGTTTATGAAATGAAGACAGTTTGGACATGTCATACTTCACCATTCCCCAGCATTCTGCACTATAAAGTAGTGTTGAAAGTACACAACTCTGATAAATCTTAAATTTAGTTCTGAAGTTATTTGATGTTATTTTGATGATTTCCAGACTGTATTTAGGCTCCTAAAAGCATTCTTGGCTTTATTGATTCTGTTCCAAATGTCCTGAATTGTTCCACCATCCTGGCTGGTGGTAATGCTCAGGTATGTGAATGTTTCTACGTTAGTGGAAATATAATCCTCTAACTGTACTGGTGATGGTTAGGCAATATTAAAAGTCACGATATCTGTCCTATTGTGGTTGATGTTCAGTCCAATTTGCTGGCTGAATATGTCGAGTCGAGTTATTTTCTCTTGTATATGGTGATGGGTATGTGTAAGAGTGCAAGATCATCTGCGAAGACAAGGTCTTCAACGGATGAGAAGGGCGTCCATCTAATACCTCTTGGCATGTCTTCTATTATATGCCACATTACCCAATCCATGGCAATGTTAAAGAGGACTGCATATATATCACACCCCTGTCATACTCCTGTTTTGACTTCAAAACTGAGCTCACTGTGATCAACACTCCATACCATGTTGGAATAGAAGCTTTTAGTGATGTTAATTTTAAGGAGAAGGATTCCATACACCCGCAGAATACGCCATAGGCCCATCCTGTGAATGCTATCAAAAGCCTTCTCAAAGTCTATGAAATTTATGTAAAGTTGTCATTGCCATTCTAAGCATTGTTCTATTATATTTCAGAGAATAAATATCTGATCTGTGCATCCATGTCCTCTTCGAAAACCAGCTTACTCTTTTCTGAGAACACTATCAACTGACTCTGTTGGACTATGATTTTATATAATACCTTACTTGGCACAGATAAAAGTGTAATGCCACACCAGTTATTACAATCACCGAGAGCTCCTTTCTTTGGTATCTTCACTATAACCCCACTGGCACACATCTAGCACTTTTTCCTTTTCCCAGACTGATGTAAATGGAGAGACCAGGATAGATGCTGCTAACTCAGGATTAACCTTAAACAATTCTACATTCAAATTATCCTTGCCAGGAGCTTTCCCGTGTTTTAAAGGTTTGATGGTTTGAATGATCTCTTTCTTTTCTGGGGTATCTGTATTGATATCAATATCTTCTTTTGCCTCCTGAATGTTTGCTTACTCTTTAGGTGGATCCCTATTCAGCAATTCTTTGAAATGCTCTATCCAAAGCACTTCTTGTTCCTTTTTTCTCTTGTCAATAGGTGGCCTTGTTTGTGCTTCATGAGAGTGTTTTCTGGTTTCTGCCATTTACCACTAATAAACTGCATCCTTTTGTAGACAGTTCCTTGTTCACCATGGACAGCTGCATCCTCTGCTTGTATTGCCAGATTATCAATATAATGCTGTTTATCCACTCTCACAAGGCGTTTAACCTCCTGAGGTGCCTTACTATACTGCTCGTGGTATTTGTCCTTTAGCCTCTGAGATTTTGCCTAAAACTTTTTCTTCAGGGCGCATCTGGTTTCTATGGCATTCCATGTGCTGGATGTAATCCACTCCTGTCTTTTCTTCTGCCTGTAGCCTAGACAGGCTTCATTAATCTGTTTATAAATTGTTATTCCTTTGTTCCACTTCTTGTTGATCTCCTCATCTGGGTTCCCCTGCTCTTCAAGATCTGCAAGTGCCTGAAACCTGTTCTTTAATTGTAGAACAAAGACTTTCTGTATTTCAGATGGCTTTAAGCTTATCAGCTTCATAACATCTATGTCTCTCTTGTTTGATTGACCCATACTTCTCAATTTTAGCTTGATGGAGGCTGTCACAAGGTGGTGGTCACTACCAACATCTGCTCTCCTCTTCTCCAGAAGAGGTTTGCTTTTTATTTCATATACAGATTGTGTGGGACTCAACCAGAGAGCTAAATCACCAAAGGCCCACCACAAATGGAGAGAGATTGTAGGCACATGCACTCAGACAGGGTGCTTGTGAGAGGTGAGTGTGACTCCATTACAATGACCTTTCAAGGTCTCTTCAAGCCCTGCATTTCTGTGACTAATCTATCACCAACAAGTGACCAGGTAACTTAACTGGCATGGTGAGTCAAATAACTGTAGGAAGCAAACTAGCTTTTTTAGGGGGTGGTGGTAAGGAATGGAGTGGATCAGAGACTTGGGGAGGTCAGGCAATAAAGGCAGGGAACTGAAATAGATCTTGAGGGGAGGCAGAAGCATATAAGCAATCAGAACACTGAGGGAGAAATTATAGTTTGGTAAGGTTGGGGATGTGTTTTTTAGGAAGTGGAATGTAAAGCTACAAGGAGGAATGGAGGGGGATGAAGATAAGAACAAATAGGAAAGGCTGGAGAAGAAGAGTGTGACAGAAAGTACCTGTGTCCACACCCTATATTGTATTGTAATAAACTTTGCACAAACTATGCTTTGTGAGATATCATTTGAAAACTCATAATTTGCTGGTCAGTATTGTCCTGATGAAACGTGTGTGGCAACATTCTATGTGAAGTTATAAGATCCCACTCTATGGAGTTAACAACACATGTTCCAGACTGAGGTTGGCATATAGGTCTGTCTCAAACAAAGGAATGCTCTGCTCTGCTTAATTTATGCGTAAGCAGTAATCGGAGTAATCAAGCAGAAGAGGAACAAAGGGCACTCAAAAAAGTGAAGAAAACACAGCAGGGAATGTCATTCTCTATAGACTCTGTCTCCTGAATCTCGGCTGGAACATTGTTCAAAATGGGGACTAACACTATAAAAAGGAGGGGAAGACACTTCCCTTCCCCCACTCTCTGGCCATCACAGTCATGGCACCAGAAGTGACAAAAGAAGCCTTCATAGAAATGGAGAAGGAGTTCTGACCTAACAAGTTTGGTCAGTAAGACTGCTGAAACCATACAATGAGATACTTGGTTGAATTTTATACAGTTGGTTAAGTTAGGCACCAGTAGCATTTGAACTTTCTTTTCTTGTAATCATTTCTGACTTTAATGCCTCATTACTTGCACTCACCTAAATTCTCTCTCTTTGTAGTTAATAAACTTGTTTTATTGTTTTATCTAACCCCTTGTTTTAAATTGAACTATCTGGGAAATGCCATTTGGGGTGGCAAGTTGTGTGCATATTATTTCTATTAGTGCAATAATGGCCTTTATACAAACTTGTTTTGTCCGGGAATGGGCTGGGCAGTACAGGACATACATTTCTAGGAGAAAAAATATCTAAGACTGGGTGTGTGTTGGGGTCAACCTACAGTATAGCCAAGGCTGCTAAGAGCTATGGTGTGGCCCACACACAGACATAGCTGGGAGTGACTTGTATGCTGGAGGCTGTTTATGAGCAGTCCAGGCTGGAGACTACAGCAGCAAAACATTGTAAAGGGTACCCCAGGTTAGAAGGCAGGGGTGACACAGCTACTCATTAGTCTGGATTGTACTTTGGTATGTCTCAGAGTCAGAAAATAAAATTCATCAGCCGTTTGAGGAAGTGAGGCAACACTGGAATATGTAGGGTCAGGGAGTGGAGCCCTAAGAGGGACCAGAAAAAGAAAAAAAGAGGAGCAAGAACAACACAGGATAAGCAATAAGACACAAAGATATAAGAAAAAAAAAAGATACAAAAGAAGAATATATATTACTTTGGAACTGGCCATAGTAACATTCCGGGAGATTAGCTATACAAGGCTTTACTGATCTCAAAGACAAATGATGCAAAGGATTGAGGATGTTAACGTACCATGAAGCAAGTTGGAAACATGCCAGAAAAGGCCAAGAGAATATAAGCAGAAAACATTAATACAATGGAAATGAGTGATAAATTGGACCATAAACTAAAAAGATTTGTGGAAATTAAACTAAAAAGAATATATAATACTTGTTGGTTCAGTGTAGGATCCTATCAACTCCAATACATCTGAAAGTGCAAATATATGCAGTCTGAACAGACAGCAAACTCTTATGTATGAATAGCTGTCAAGGCTGACATTCAGTGTGAAGAAATTCTTGATTAAAGGAAAAATACTGGTTTCTCATGCCTGCTGTGGATGCAGTGATCTCAGGGCCTTGGGGGTATCATAACACACACCAATCACTCTGACCAATTAAAGAAAATCCTTGATGGCCCCTTTCTGGCCACACGTCCAATCCCCTTTATCCCAAGGATGGAGGACTCAGTGCAGGGCCTTGAAAATTGAGAGTATGAAAGTAACACTCTGAGAAGGTCACTGAGAACTGAGAAGAAAACAATAGAACAGGTTTCCCAAGAGATCTGATGATCATCTCCAAGTATATTTGTTTACAAAGTTGCTTCAGATGCTGCGTACTTCAGCAGATATTGAGGAGGATGAATGAAGTTTTAAAATCAAATCTTGCAATTCTCACAAATGTGAGTAATCCTCACAAAGAATCACAGAGGCAAATCCTTGAAAGTCAGTTGGACTGCTCACATGACAAAAGTTACTTATGTGAGGGCTACAGAATAAGTGACGTAATTTGCAGTTTCTGGTTAAAAGGCAAGTAATCCCGAGAGATGCACCATAAATATCTTTACAGTAAATGGCTTACATTTCAGAGATCCTGATCACCCACAGCTCCCACTGCATTGAATGGAACTGCAGATGTTCAGCATCTGTCAAAATAAGGTCACAAATGGAAGTGGAATAACTCAGAAGAAGACAGGGCCAAGAGTTAAGTGTTATTTTCTTGTTGGTTTTCTAGGTGCAGCTGGAAAGCAATATATCAAGATAGACAAATAGGGATCAACTGAACAAGACATCAAGGATCTGTAGACAGGATCAACTGAACTCTAGTTTATGTTATTTTACCTAGTCATACTAGTCTGCTGAGACAGTATTGGTTAATGGGGATTAAAATAAACTGCACTAGCTGACCTGAAGTTCTCAAAAACACAGGTAAAGCAGGGTGAATGTTTATTTTAAATTCTGCATCAGTGCAGCACACTTAGGGACAAGCTACCCATGAGGAAATAAAGCAGAAGAATACGCCTATTGGAAGACTAGTCTGAAAAATTAAAAAGTAGAGACATGAAGGGCAAGGAATGAGGCACATGCTCTCTTTACAGAATTGCAGAACTACAGTTGTGCAGCTTAGCTAGCCAGAGACAAAACAGTAGCTGATCTGTCAGCAGTTGGGGGAGCTTAAAAAGGTGAAAATCCATCTCAAAACTGGTACATAGTTAGTGAGGTCTTTAACTATACCACCTTCCCAGACACATTGATACATTTTAAGGTTTTGATTAAAACAATATAATAATAAACAGTACTCACCGTCCCAACAAGCTAAACAAAAAAGGGGAAAAAGTTTTATTATATGGCATGTTTTTAAAACAACCCTAAAATATCTTTAAAAAAGAAAACATTTAGCGTCATGGATTGCCCACCTATCATTTTACAGGATTCCTTGTGCATGCAAAACAGTCTTAGGGACAGTTGTTCAGCGCACAGGGAGTTCGGCTTCTGTCCCTTAATTTGCATTGTGTGTTTTTATTGTAGATTTCTATGGTCCCTGGCGTAAACTCAGCAAATTAGCCACATTCCTGAGTTTCTGTTTTGGCCAAACAGAACCATTCCATGGTTAGAGACACTAGAATGAAACATTCTAATATTTTCCCAAATATTCTGTTTGGACCAGCTCAGCTGAACTCTCGCAGTAGATCATGACTAATCACATGAGTAATTTACAAAAAATAATGTCATTTACTCACTTATCTTCCCTTAAAGATACTCACGAAACCTTCATTATTCATACAGACTAGTCATTTCCAAATACCCCATGCTCGTAATTTCCACAGAGGGTATTATATCCACAACAAAGGGAAGACAGATCCCTATATTGACATTCAAATTAGTCTTCTATTTCAAAAGAGGGTTTTCTGTTTGTTTTGTAATTTGTGGACTTTCAAAGGAAATCAGAGAAGCATGTTAGAAATGATCATGCAGAGTTACCAGCTGATCAGTAGAATCAATAAAAGCTTGCCAATGTAGTACACTGTACAAACAGAGCTAAAACAACGTTATAAAAAAGATCTATTGTGAGCAAAAAAATACACTTTCTGAAATGAAGGCTGTTAACTTGTCAAGCAGTTACTCTTTCTTTTGCATGTAAATGGAAGGTAAGTGTGTAAATTGAAAAGTAAGTGGTAGGTAGAACTTGATTTTCTTCCCCTAAAATATCACTTCGTGCTGACCCTTTGGTGATGCAATTTTATAAAGCAAGATATAGTACTTACGGCTGTGTCTGCGCACATAGTCAATGAGTTCACATGGCTGCAGAACAGAAACAAAACAAGGAGAAAGAAAAGAATTCTTAGCAGATGAAGTGGTGTATTTCTAAATTTGTATGAATATAGAATATGCCAGAGGTACATACGGAAAATGAGGACGAGCCCATTGCTCCTTTACTGCCCTAGAAAAACAAGATTGCAGATTACTAGATAATTTAAAGATGTCTATTGTATGAATAATTATGATAACTGAACTGCAAGAAATGGCATGTAAGACAAGAAAAGTCATAGCAGAACTTGACTGTATTATGCATTTTATTTCTTTTTGATTGATCTATATTGTGCTATTGTGGCAATTTAAGTTCCAGAATGGTAGGATCACAATGACGGTTCCCATCCCTGTTTGGGTATTTTATTTTAATGGGGCCTGGAGAAAGAGAGAGAGAATAAATAATTAACATATATGGGAATCAAAGTATTCAGCACCTTTGAAAACCAGGTGTAATGTTACTGGCCCTAAGTATCAGCCCAATGTATCTTTGTATGAAACTAGCTGGGCTTAAGCAGTTAAGCAGCAGTCCATATTTAATTGTCCATAATGGAGTCCATATTTAATTTCTGAGATGAGTGAAATCTCAGCTCATTTTTATTGTGATCTTTTAATTACAAAACTATCTGAAAACAGTCATAAGCTTCAAACTTCAAACACAGATAGAAAAAAATACCAAAAATAGATATAAATACACACATATTTAGAAAAATATAGTGCAATACAGAATGCCAAAAATGTATTGTTCTTTAATTGTCAATTTTCAGGAGAGGCCCCATGTCCAAATGAAAAAGGTGCACCTATATTTTAAGTACAATTAGGTATCTAAATAGTTGTCTAAATTTGCATGCAAAATTAGATTTGGGCATCTAAATAGTCATTGCACATGCAAATACCTGATTTGTGCCATCACTTGCAGAAGTGTGGAAATATAGACATACAATTACATATGTGGACTTTAGGTCTCTTTTTTTCTAAAAATCTGACCCTTAGAATTTTAGTTCAAAGTCTTGTAAGATAATGTGATATACATATAAATCCACACATTTATTTTCATATTGCTGGTGAAAATACAGAATTAGCTTTTTCAAAGTGACAATCAGATAGCTTACAGCGAGCCCCCAGACCTGCAAAATGTGAGTGTATTAATGATTTAAACTAGGGAACATACAGTAGCCCGAGACAGGAAAAAAATCATCCGTCCTCACCTTTAAATTTAAAGTGAGTAGATTTTCATGCACATAAAATTACATACACTTTATGTGGTCAATTCATACCCTGCGTCCTGGAAGTCCCACGCCTCCGTTCTCACCCTTCTCGCCAGAAAGACCTACAACACCCTGGAAACATTGGCATAAATTACAGACAATCTACAACAGTTACGATGCTATTGCATCCCTCTCTTCTCTAGGGCCCAGTTCTCCATCCCATTAATGCCAGATTTACTCCAGTTTATCTCCCCTGCGTGGAGATACTCCTGATTTATAGTTGGGCAAAAGGAGAATCAGGCCCTATATATTTTCACAACCATTTTTAAAAGAAGAAAAAAATATACAAGATGGCAGCATATTACAACTTTTCTTTGGTTCAGCTGAACACTAGCAATGCTTACTGAACAGTGACTCAGGAGGTAGGGATTTTATTCCCACCTCTACCATGGGAAAATCACTTCACTTTTCTGTGACTCAGTTTCCTCAGGGTAAAATGGGAACAACACTTGCCTGTCTGCCTATACCTCACAAAGACACTGTGAGGCTAAATTCGTTGATATTTGTAAAGTACTTTGATATCCTTGAACAGGAGGTGCTACATCAGTGTCCTACCCACTCTATCCCTAGCTATGCATCCCGAGCCAATTTCAGCAATCCCTGACACAACCTCTGCACCAGAAGGGCTGAGTGCAGTGGAAGTTAAGCCAGCTGTGCTGGTCCAGGATCTCCCATGCTGACACACCATTTTAACACAGTTTTACAGTCGTGTTGCGTAGCACCAGCAAGACACAGTGACCTTAGCATGACCAAGGACCCCGCCATTGGCAAAGGAATGGACTGTACTTCAAAAAAGCTTCTTCTGGACCAGAAGTGAGAGTACTACCAAATAAACAATCCTAACACAACATACACATTTATAACTCATAGACTTTAAGGTCAGAATGGACCAATATGAGCACCTAGTCTGACCTCCTGCACAACGCAGGCAACAGGACCACATTCACCCACTCCTGTAATAGATCCTTAACCTATGACTGAGTTTTGAAGTCATCAAATCATGATTTAAAGACTTCCAGGTACACAGACTCCACCAGAGAATCTGCCAACAAGTGACCCATATCCCATGCTGCAGAGGATGAAAAACCCCCATGGTCTCAGGTGAAAATCTGCTCTGGGGGAAATTCCTTCTCAACTCCTAATATGGCGATCAGCTAAACTCTGAGCATGTTGCCAAGATTCACCACCCAGACACCCAAGAAAAAATTCTCTGTAGTAACTCAGAACCCACCCTATCTAACATCCCATCACAGGACATTGGAATATTTACCACGAGTAGTCAAAGATCAGTTAATTGCCAAATTAGGTTGTCCCATCATACCATCCCCTCCATACATTTATCAAACTCAGTTTTGAAGCCAGCCAAGTTTTTTGCCCCCACTGCTCCCCTTGGAAAGCTATTCCAGAACTTCACTCTTCTGATGATTAGAAATCTGCATCTAATTTCAAGTCTAAACTTTCCTGATGGCCAGTTTATATTCATTAGTTCTTGTGTCCACAGTTGTGCTGAATTTAAATAATTCCTCTTCAAAATACAGAGCAATCATATCTCCCCTCAGCCTTCTTTTGGTTAGGCTAAACAAGTCAAGCTCTTTGAGTCTCCTTTCATAAGGCAGATTTTCCATTCCATGGATCATCCTAGTAGCCCTTCTCTGCACCTGTTTCAGTTTGAATTCATCTTTCTTAAACATGGGGGACCAGAACTGCACACAGTATTCACATGAGGGCTGACCAACGCTTTGTATAACAGTACCAACACCTCCCTATCTCTATTGGAAATACCTCATCAACTGCATCCTGGCACCACATTAGCTTTTTTTCGTGGCCACATCATGTTGGTGGCTCATAGTCATCCTGTGATCAACCAGTACGCCCAGGTCCTTCTCCTCCTCTGTCACTTCCAACAGATGCCTCCCTAGCTTCTAGCAAAAATTCTTGTTATTAGTCCCTAAATGCATGGCCTTGCACTTTCCACTATTAAATATCATCCTATTTCTATTACTCCTGTTTACAAGGTCATCCAGATCTTCCTGTATGATATCCCGATCCTTCTCTGTATTGGTAATACCCCCGAACTTTGTGTCATCCGCAAACTTCATTAGGACGTTCCTACTTTTTGTGCCAGGGTCAGTAATAAAAAAGTTAAATCAGATAGGTCCCAAGACTGATCCCTGAAGAACTTCACTAGTAACCTCCCTCCAGCCTGACAGTTCACCTTTTAGTTTGAGCTGTTGTAGTCTCCCCTTTAACCAGTTCCTTATACACCTTTCAGTTTTCATATTAATCACCATTTTTTCCAATTTAACTAATAATTTCCCATGTGGAACTGTATCAAATGCCTTACCGAAATCTAAATAAATTAGATCCACTGCATTCCCTTTGTCTAAAAAATCTGTTATCTTCTCAAAAACGGAGATCAGGTTGGCCTGGCACAATCTACCTTTTGTAAAGTCATGTTGTATTTTGTCTCAATTACCATTAACCTCATGTCCTTAACTACTTTCTCTTCACTGCCTATCCTAGTTATTAATGTATGTTGGCAAAAGTTTCATAAGGCTCTAGGTTCTTTGGGAGCATAAGTTTAATTGACTTTCAATCAGACTGGGTTCCTAAATCACTCAGGTGCTTTTGAAAATTTTACCTTATGTTAGAAATTAATGGTTAATGGCCACCATGACATGTGTAATATAGTGTATTTAAATGTACCACTAAAAAAAAAAAAAAAAAAGGCAAGGACCCAATCTATGTCCCATTGAAGTTAAAGGCAAAACCCTCCTTAATTTCAGAGGGAGCAAGATCACGCTGAAGTGAAGGGAAAAAATGGGTCAAAGTGTGATAACTACAAAAACAAGAGTTGAAAAAGATTAGTAATTTGCATGGCTAACGTATAATACAAAACTACTATTACTAGAACAACTTTGCTCTTCCTTTGTCAGAGGAGCCAAAAACACAGTTAAACAGGGAACTATTACCATAAAAGTGTTTTGTTTACCTTGGCCTATTAAATGGAGAAGACTTGGCCATGTAACAGACTCTTTCAAACTAGTAGCTATGAGGTAACATTTATAATTTCAGTTTAAAATATAAAATTACTTATGACTCTAGCAACCCTGAGAAAAATTAAACTTACTATTCATAAGGAAGATAAGAAATGTTAATGTCTCAGCCAGTAAAAACAGTAATAAAATATACCCCGGCCCACTCCACCGACTTCCCTATAACCTCAGCCCTCCACAGGATCTCTACAGAATAGTTAGACTTTGTGTTTCCCTGAGCTGGAGCCAGATCTACGCTACACCAGTCTTCCAGCATAAATTATTCAGGCTGCCATTGGTCCCAAGAGAGACAAGGTGAGTGAGGTAATATCTTTTATTGCACCATCTTCTGTTGGTGAGAGAGACAAGCTTTGGAACCATCCAGAATTTTAATTCAGGTTTGGGAAAGGTACTCCAGCACCACAGCAAAATGGAACAGATTGTTTAGCACAAGTAGTTTGCGCATATTGTAAGGGGCCATTCAAAGTAGGCCCATTACATTGATCCGAAGATATAGACATAGCATCCAACTATAGGCCACTGGAGGACACCTCTTGCACTAGGTTGATCTTCCATAGCTGACAACACCAGTTTTAGACGTGCTAATGGTGCACAAAGAGTGCACGTTCTGGACTTTTGTGCTTGCAATAGATGTAGTACATATATACTTAGCATGTTAAAAGGTATCCATTCAAAACAGATTTCTAATCACCTAGGCAGGTAAAAAGACTTGTGATTCCGCAACATATTAACAAACTAAGCTCAAGACAAATCAATATTCATAAAAGACTTTAAAAGGGTGCTTGCCATATTTCCTTTGATCCCTTTTGCTCCATATTCTCCTGGACCTCCTGGTTCTCCGATTTCACCCTAATTAATTGGATACAGCAAAATTAAAATGCGAAAATGTCTATTATATTTAAAAAATGTGACTAATTCAAGAAATGATTATTGCTATTTGTTCTTCCATTCATACATCTTGCTTTTAAGGGCAAAAAGATTGGTATGAAATAGGTATATACAAAAATACATATATATACTTGTATCACTGTGTGTGGTCTCTCTATCTCTCTCACATACACACACACAAAAATCATTCTTTCAAAAAGTACATATTTTGCTGAGTCGATGGGAAACATTTAAGTTGTTGTTCTTTCCATGTGGAAGTGTGCTTGTCTCTTTAGTTTGCCAACACTCTACTTCTGATGTTTTTTATTAACATCTAATGGTCCTAAAGACTGAGACACCCATCCACCTACTTCCTGGCCTGCACTCCACCCCAAATATCTGCTGCATACCTTGGAAGGATTAGATTTTTTCAGTAAATGTTGGTAAATGTTGATTTCTCCGTATATGCACAAACCAACTAAATAAATATTTCCATCAATAATAACAAAAATGTTCAGCTAAGCAAAGTAAGAAAAATGCTGATTGAGACCTTATTCGAATTTGGCTGAAGGGTATTTACTTTGTACATTTTGATATATGGTGTTGACAACTTGTATTTTAATGGTTATAAAACTAACTTTTTGAAATCAATGTCTGCTGTTGTTTAATAATTTTTGTCTGACTTCCCAAAAGGTCTTACAATTGTGAAAGTTCAAATAGGTAAAAATGGAAAAAAAAATGCTTAAAAATAAGCATAGATATAACTACACCCAGGGACTGTTCACTATCGGGATGCAGACCCCAGCGTACATTCCCCATATCCTGTCATAGCCCCCGTGCAGTGGAACCTTATTGGTCTGGCTGTGGTCATAGCCCCTGTGCCTCCAGAAAAGCAAGGGCAGATTTGCCCCTAACCTACCTCAGTGCTCTGGAAATATCCTGATATTTAGAGATGGACGCAACCTAAAAGTCTGGATCTGAACATGTCCCAACTTTGAAGGGGAGGAGGTAGGTTCACAATCCAAACCCAGATAAGGATCTAAATTTCACAGCCGGTCTCTACCATGGGCTGAACCAAAACCTGAGATCCTGTTTTGAATTTTGCAGCTCAAGCCCTTCTTTAACTTAATTGAATGTTGACCCAATACTGTCTTTATTTTAGTTAAGTTCTAATTAAAGGAAGCAAATGCTCCATATTGCATGATATTACTGTATAAGAGTCATAGAGGAGATGTAAGAACTTTTTAAGTGTATTTTTTTTTTACTTTATTTTTCATTGGCACTTCCATTGAAAACTCTATTTGTTTTGCACTCCTAAAATTAAAAAAGAGGATATCAAAATACTCTTTGTGCCAGGTTTATTTTGGCATCCACCTGTGATAAAGTCTATAATGTATAGCATACTATGCTGACTATTTTATTCTGTTAATTCCCAGTTGTGCAAGATTATTGGTGTGGACCAAATATCTGCTTAGTAGCTTTAGACTCCCCGAGTCAGACACTCAGCCTCTTTCTGGCTACTTTGCTGCTCAAAGAGAACCAACTAGCTGGAGAGCTACCCTAATGGGCTAGTGGGCAACACCCTTAGTGTAGGAGAATCCTCTGGTGGTGTAAAGCAAAAGTAACTACTCCCCCAGGATAGGGTGTTTGTCAGGGGAGATTATGGTCACATTCTGGTGATCTCTATCTGAGGAGATTATTCCTGTCAGTGCAGCAGAGGATAAAACAATCTGGCACATTGAAGTCAACAGGAGACTTTGGAGTAGCCCTTAGCTTGCTTCTAGTTACCTTCGGGCACAACTGGCCCCATGATCAGAAGAGTAGAAAGGTGGCTTAAAGTCATCTTTCCTCACCCTGATCCAATTCAACAGCAATTAAAATATCAAGAGAACACATTCTGCCGGGAAAACAAAAAAATAGAAGAAATAATACATCTTTTTACCTTAACGTGACTAGTTAAGCCTATGCTTTTCCCATTTATCCTTTCTGGTTTTATATATTCTCCCTCAAAGAAGCTATGTCAGCAGTACATGACTTAAGTGTTTGGTTTTGCAACTGTAAAGAACTGCTAATAGTTAAGGATGAGCATGTCAGATTTGTTTTTTGGGCTCACCTTTAAAAAAACTGGAGCCTTTTAAATGAAATCTTTTAATATGCCAAATGATGTTCTTCCCAAAATGGGTAATTTTGATAATTTAATCAGCCATGTACTATACATTACTTTTTCAACCTGTAGTTTGTGTGTAAGTCAGGAGATAAGACAATGAATTTAGCTGGTCTATATATATACCAGCATATTTTCACCATAACTTATGCAATATATTAATGTCATATATCATATGTAATGCACAGAACAAGTCTAGTTTATAGTGTATTTTTCAAATAGTTTCAATAGACTATGTATATCACACACAGATTCAAACACAACAATACAAGATGATATGCAAAGTGCATCTAAGCCCGTACAAGATATTATCTGGGGATTTTTTTCTCATACTTTGTTTGTTTGTTTTTTTCTCATACTTCGTTTGTTTGTTTGTTTAATTGTGCTTTGTAACTGCTGCCACTATCTGCTACCTACTCCACATTAGTGACAGGAAGAAGTGGGACGTACTCCTAAACTGGCAGGCACAATACATAGATACTCCTATGTTTGGAGAATCATATTCCCAGGGGCTTTTTCAGTACATTTCTAAATGTGAGGTTTGACTCCACCAATCATCTCAGAAATGACACACAGTAATTAAAAGTGATACATTTTAAAACTGTTAAAAATACTCCAGGCAATAAGGTGATCAGACAGAAGAAAAATCTCTTTTTAACCCTTTAGCATCACAAAGAATTCTACCAAAATCTATCATTGAAACTTATTTCCATCCTTAAAGTCTCCACTCTATTATCTTGATTTTATGCCACCATAACTGTAAATTGTAGTTAAAAATAGTGTAATGGAGTGGAGACTCAAGTCCATTGATCAGAAAGCTACAACATCAACGTGAAGTATGATACCTTCAATCCAAAATCTCCTGGGAATCCATCTTGTCCCTGTTTTTACAGAAAATAGGATAAAATTATCATCACATTGATGTTTCTAGTCACTTTTTTTCTATTTCATTTGGACTTTTCAGAATCACAAACATACCCAATAATAAGCAGTGAAACTGGCAATGTGCTGAAGACAGTATTATTATCAGGGCTGTCCCTAAGGGAGTATGGGGCCCAGGGCAAATCACACTGTGTAGGCCCCCCTTAACATTGTGGATCATTTGTGTGTGTTTTGGACCCGGTCACTTCCTTAATTTCTGGCTTCGGGCATCATGTGACCAGAGCCGAAAATGCAAAATCTGCCATCTTTGCTGCAGTGAAAAAAATGTGAGTGGTTGGTTGCGTTTTTGGATGTACTTCTGCTCTTTCTTAGGGCAGGGCTTGGCAACCCTTGTGATGTCAAAGCACAAGGGCCCCCAAGGCGTGCAGCTCAGGGCAGTCGCCCCAATTTGCCATACCCTAGGGACAGCTGTGATTATTATTGCTATTGATTATTCTTTGAGGTGCTAACATGAATTGTACAATATGCAGAAGACGACACAGCCCTTGATGCAGGAAGCTTATAATTTAAGCAGAATGAAACAATTCATGCATACAGGTACTGATCCAACTCTTGTTAAAGTCATTGACAAGACTGCCATGGATTTTAATGGAAGTTGGATTGCATTTAGAGCCCAATACTGCAATATGTTGGTTACCCTAAATTCCCAATTTCTGATTTCTGGATTAAGTGTTTAGAACATGGCAATTATTTTTTGGGGGGGAAGGGGAGAGATTCAGTAGGTGTGTGACAGCATGTTATTAAAGTGGGTGAATGTTGATAGGCTTGCCAGACGAAGGGAGTTTTAAGGTGAGGTTTGCATTAATAGGGTTAAAAGACATGGATGGAGAAGTTCAGGGACTCTGGCACTAGTTACCCATGTCAAAGACAAAAAAGATTTTAAAAAGCTTTCTGTTCTCCCTTATTTTACCCAAACAAGTATGATTTAATATATGTATAAAGAAGCAGTGTACTTTACTGGGCTGTTCAGTCCATGTGCAGTTAATTGCACTGATAAATTAAAAGGAAGTGATTTTGTAAAGATGAAATACTCTAGGATAGCTTTACTAATCGTTCCTAAAAGCAGACAGGAATCGTATAGTGATCAGGCTCTGGCTAGGTTGCCAGGCATCTGTGACTACTGTGAGCACTGAGACCATCTACTTATGCAAAGGAATCATCTTTACTGTTAATTTGCTCCCTGCCCTGTCTCACTCCCCTTCGTCTGTTGCACCCTAATTCTAGATGGTGACATTTTGGGGGCAGGGACTGTCTTTGTTTTACTCATTTGTACAGAGCCTAGTACCAGGGTCCGATGCTGAGCAAGGACGCTAGACACTACAATAATAATAAAGATTTGTTTTTAGAAGCTTGAACCTGCTCCCAAGCAAATCAGTGGGAGATTGGTTGTTCACTTCAACAGGAGCAGGAGGGGCCTTATGACAGGAAGATTTGATGTGTCAAACATTAAACCTCACAGTTCAAAGTAGAGCGGAATCAATCCTAGAAGCATTTTTTGGAGTACATTAGGCTTATTCTCTGATTGGCTTTAGTGAGGTAGAAATTTTTTCCTCATTTCAAAAGTGGTTTTGTAAATGATGACAGTAGATGTGAATGTATTTCACTGCAAAATGTATAAGATATATAAAATACAATCAGATTATATATCCTTCCACAGATGTCTCTCTCCTGCACCCTCCATGTATTGCTTGTCTTTTTAGACTGGAAGCCCTTTGGGGCAGGAACAACATCTTCCTGAGTGTGGACAGCATTAAAATATTGTGAATGCTACAATAAACAACAATTATGGTTTTTACTATTATTATATTTCTATCTTTTACTCTCATTTTAAGAGTTTATAACTTAATTTCTAATGTTTATATGTTGCCACAGGTACACATGGCACTTGATAGACAAACACAACAACAATCTCCCTTCCCCCAGTGACTTTACAGCCTATGGCCCTAATTTTGCAATATGATCCATATGGGTGGATCCATATGGAGCCCCTGTGAAGTCAAATGGGTGCAGAGGTCTGCCTGTGTGGATCAGATAGTAGGATTTACAGAGAGAGAGAATAATGAAACAACGTTTTTTCCTGCAGCTTTCACTTCCACTATAAATAAAATCCTAAACTACTGTAAAAAGAAGTTAGTTTTCACTTATTGTTCCTTTTTTATGTTTACCTTTGCTCCTTTCTTTCCTTCTGCACCGTATCCAGCAGTGCCATCTTCTCCCTGGGAACAGACCATTTTATTTAAACCATCTGCTTTTTCTGACTGTGCTATACTCCCAAAATTACTGTCTATATTGAGTCTAATTGTCTGGGTAGCAACCCAAATACCATGAGGGTAGAGGTAAGTGACAGGATTGGTGACTTATAAATTAAGGACTAGATTTTGGCCACTCACCGCACATGGAGAAAATAAAATACGAACCTGCATTCCCCGTTGACCAGGTAGCCCTTTCTGTCCTTTCTGTCCAGGATTACCAAATTCTCCCTGTTAAATGCAATTAAAATAGCTTTTAAACTCTCAGAGTTTCATTAATATCTCTAGTCAACTGATTTTAAGAATACTATAGAAGGTGCAATGCAAAAGCTTAATAAACATAAATAGTAAATCTTATATAAATATTTATGATTATGTACTGCCCTTAAACTGTGCATACAACTGCCACTGAGGTCAAAGACCTGCAGTCCTTACTCAAATAAAATTCCCATTGACTTTTGCCTGAATGATTGTTTCAGGGTCAGGCTCAAAGGCAATATCTTCAGGTGGGAACAAATGAATTAACTTTTAAAACAACAGCAAAAATAGTTAAAGGAATGAAACCTACTTTATTTCCTCTCATTCCAGGATTTCCAGGATTTCCTTTTGGACCGGCAGGTGCCATTTCACACTGAAATTAAATGAACATGTGATGATGATGCCTAGTGATAATTTGGAGAAAACCCCCCCCAAAAAATCACTTTGGTTCTTTTTTTGCAACTTGTAACAATCACATAATGGAATTCAACTGGACAGCTTCAACAAGTAATGTGTGCTTTTCCTGCAGACATCTGACAGGCAGCAAAGGCAGCCAACACATAACGCTTGGATTCATCATTTCCAGTCCAGACCAAACATTTACTTTTCTACTAGCATGACAACAGCGTCGTATAAAATGAAGGTCACTAGTTTGACTGGTACAGAACATTTTTTCAGTTGCCATCAGACAGACCTTGCTTTTTCAATTCTAGACAAACAGACAAGTGCTAGGAAGCGATTATACTGTAGATTTAAAACCTATCCTTCATTCAGAAAAAAAATCCAGATACAGTTACTACCGGCTTCTCATCCACACAGTCTACATATCAGTCATATATAAACCAAAAAGGCCTAATTTTGCCTAAATGGATGCAATCTCCAGTCCTTTGTAGCAGGTTTGTATGGATCATCTTGATTTCAATGGGAGTTTCCCTCTCCCGTTATAAACAGAAGTAGAATTTTGTCTCAGTTGTCTTTTTTTTTTTTTTTTTTGACATGTAGTGGCCACATCTTTCAAATACAAATATACCTAAACATAGGAAGCATACAAGACAGAGTCAGGAGAAGATCCAGTGTTAGCTTCAAGGAACTCCTCAGTACTGTTTCTTCTCTGGCTGAAACTTGGTGTGTCTGGATCTTTGAGTGCAATGGTTTTCCAGAGACTCTGGTCACAATAAAGGTGGCAACTTGTCAGATATAAAGAAAATCCTGGAAGAAATTAGGAATCTAACCTCTCTGCATGTTAAATTGACTATAATTACTCTGGAAACATGCAAAATATAGATGCTCAGTTAAGATGCAAAGTACCAAAGACAACAATGCAATGATAGCAACACAATCATTGGGCATTTCTTTTAGATAGTACTGCCAAGGGAAAGGAAAGTATGGTGATGAAGCAAATATAAATGTTAGGTGAGATTTTCAAAAGTACTCGGCATTGGCCTAACTCTGATCTTATTGATTTCAATGGGAGTTTTGTCAGTAATGTTTGAAAAACCCAAATTAGAAAAATCAAACTGATAATTGCTCCCTCAGCCAGGCAGAGAGATTTGTTACAGCTTCCTGAGTCTCTCAGTTGTATGTCATTTAATTAAACACTACCACAAAGCAAAAGTTCTGGCATTTTCTAACTCTTCCGTAGTCATTTTTTTCAACCTTAAAAGCATTATTGCAATGTATGTTTTGCAATATTTATGCGAACACACATACACACGTGCTCATATACTGGTGGGTCATGATATAATATAAATGGATTACTACATAGCTATTGCAGATTTTTTTCTTATAATATAAAGTAGTTTATCATTGCTCAGAGATCTTTAAAATTCCTTTAGCCCCTTATGAATAAACCTTTCTTTTTCTGACAGAATATAATGGTACACTGCACAGGAATTTCAATATAAAGAATGTAATGAAACAATAGTAAAAATGGAAGTCTTTCACTAGTTACACACACAGTGAGTAGAACACGAAATGAACTTCATGCAGTATTTTTACCTGCAGACCTTTAGGTCCATGACTTCCTTTCTCTCCTTTCACACCTGGAATTCCTCTTAGTCCCTAGAAAGTATGTTATGTGACACGGAAAATCCAGTAAACACAAATGTGTATATTACAAATGGAAATAGTAAATATCCTCCTTTATGAAATAACCACCACTTAGCCCTTTATATAGTCTTTCTGGCTTGAAAACCAACATCTAATGAGCTGAATGTTAATCCAGGAATACTCAGCTTTGAATCACTTTTGGGTGTTCACTTACTTGCTCCAATGTAAGCAAACACTGGACGGAAAGATCAGCCAGTCTCCAAGAATGGGAGTGCTGCTGCCCTCACACTCCTTCCTGCTGAAGAGGTCCAGGTGCACAAAACAACATACAAATGGCCTGGCTGGGTCAGACCAATGGTCCATCCAGCCCAGTATCCTGTCCTCCGACAGTGACCAGTGCCAAATGTCCCAAAAGGGAATGAACAGAACAGGGCAATTATCAAGCGATCCATCCCCTGTCATCCAGTTCCAGTATCTGGCAGTTAAAGGGTGGGGCTAAGCGTAGGAGGTGAGATAGGCTTGCGGAGAAGTATGCAAATTCACACCTCTTCCAGGCTGAGTTCCGATGGAGCTTGGGATGAAATTGAAACATACCCACTGGAACACCCAGGGGCTAGCCCTCTGGTGCCGCTGCTCCCCCAGGTGTTCGCTGCAAGGAAATCCCCAATACAGTTTCTTCAATTTGCAACCCCTGAACCTACAAGAGTGAATCTGTATTCATCTTTACAATGCAGGGATCCCATATACTTTTATAATCACACAGGGCCAGATTGTGAATGCCTTATCCACACTGGTTACACAGATTGTTTCATTGGATTAACAACCAACATTACAATCTGGGCCACAGAAAACTGGCTGGTAGTCAGCATCAAGTGAGATCCGGATCTAGACAGGAGACATACGTGGGCATTATTTGCTCAGCAGAGGGGCAGGACTGGAATATCAGAGGTGTTGCAAGCCAGGAACGAGGTGCATTGACAGAGATGCATGGGGAAGTTTACACTGTGCCCCCCTCACTTCACTACACCTGACTCAAACCAATGCTGCTAGTGTACCACAGCCACCAACGCTATGTTCACTTGCACGTGGGATTTGCTTTGTGACAGTATTGTCCCTGGGCCCTATTATTTTTGCACACAGACTTTTTCATTTCTCCTTGGTATTTCAAGTCCTCTTTTGTCCCAAAAAGACAGATGAATGTTACTATTCACCTGGAGTCCTTGAAATCCTGCTTCTGCTGGAAAGCCATCTGGACCAGGAATGCCTTTCTGCCCCTGTATTAAGAGACAGTATCTTGTAACAATTTTCTCAAGTGATCGTAATATGATTGATCTGCCAGGAGAACAGTATTATATTTTCAGTTTCTAAGACCATTTATTTGGCATTTAAACACCTCTTTTCTCTTAATTAAGTGATGTTTCTCTAAGAGTGAGCATTTAGTCTAAATTACATTTCCTAGCCTGGTCTGTGAAAATACTATCAGCATATCCTACCACATTTTTAATGAAGCCTGTTGTGACAACACATGAATTTAAAAAAAAATGTCTTTACTATCTAGAAGTTAAGTAAAGCTTATTTATTGCCACAAGGTAGGCTGAGCTTATAACCAAGGCAGCTGTTGGGATAAAAGACCTGAAACATGGTATTTGAGACATGGTTTTTCAGTTTAACAGTTGGATAATACCTTGCCATACGAAGGTGCATAATTGAGGGAGAGTACAAGGAGAATCCTGCCCATATTTTACCCTTCTTTAGGATACACAAATACTACTCTGCGCTCACTAAGCCCAAGGACTTTGTGAGGTGAGCACATCTGTAGACCACAAAGAAGCCAGGAGAATGTACAAGGTCTTCTGCATTCTAGCCCATGCTGCCCCTATCATGGGGCAGTGCCTATATAATGCAAGCCATTGCTATGAACCATGCAACATAATGTATCTTTATCTCGGTTTAAAGAACAAATATTATAAAAATTGACTTTTTAAAGCTTTGACATAAATTTAAAGGAGCGTTACCAGTTTAAAAATATTCTTTCAATTAACACATTTACTCTTAAAATCTCAGATGACTAGAACTGAAAATATTTATTCTGGTTTATTTTCAGGTTTTCATTTCTCTGCCTTTGACCACAGAAATCTCAGTTTGACTTTCAAAGTTTCGGTGTTGTTTGAATTGAAAACACTGCAGGACAAGGACTATTTTTGTTGCAATGGAAAGTTATGGAAACTTTTTTATTGCTCATAAGGTTTTGTAAAAACTTTGTATCACAAGATCTCATTTTAACTCAACTTTGACTTGACAGTGTCCTTCAGATAAAATATTATGCATCCATAATTTTTACTATTCTCTACCCTACCATACCTTGCAAAATTTGGACTTGTATGTTGCTCCTGTTATAGTATAAGAGCCCAATCCTGCTCGCCTTATCCATGCTTGCCCAGGTGCAACAGTCCAAGTCTATTCAGCAAAGCATCTCAGCATGTGCTTGATCTGTACAATGAAATTCCAGGATTGCCACTCTGTGTGTCACCCTGAGGCCTAGAATGTCTGTCCAGTCAAAGTGAAGTTATGGACACAGCTACAAGCATGGTTGAAAACTTCTTTTGTTTATAGCAGCACCAGGTTCAATCGTCACTGGGATTGGCAGTCTGTTCCTGCGCAATTTGAAAGTTCTTACCCACTTTCGGCCTCTTATTTTTTATTTATATTTTTACACAAGAGTTTATGCATTACACCTTGGCAACAGCATGGGCTTTCAGCTACCAGTTCCCATGAACTTCAGTGGGACTTTTACAGCATGCGCATTGCTGAACTGGGACTACAAGTACTATCACTGAAGTCACGGAGATGAATTGCATGGGTCAGCAAGCAAGATTTGTCCCTTATCCTATATGCTATAGCAAATCTAAAATAAATATTTGGACTCTCATTTCAAATATTTTAGAAGGCAGGAAATCTCCCACGTTAGTCCGACTGTAGATATGGGAAATTAATGACACCTACCTGTGGACCTGATGGGCCTCTCCGACCCTTTGGTCCCTGACACAAGACAAGAAAAAGATGCTTGTTAGAAATCCATCAGACTCGAGTTATATTTTTCAATTAAATGACAAACAGAGGATAAGCTGTGGCAACTATTTGTCAGTTTGTTTTCAGATAATAACTGGATGTTCACACCACGCTTTACTATGTGCTCATGTTACTGCATGTGTTAGAATAGCGAGTGAGAGCAAATCTGAAAATTATTATGGCTCTGTCAAGATGTATCAGGATATTACTTTGCTAACACTTTTGTACACTGCACACACGCCTCACTCTTGCTGTGCCAAGAGAAGAACTAACACATTCAGGCCCTGTCCACCACAGCAAAACAGATGTGCTTACAACATTGGTTTTGGCAGTGCTGCTTAAAGACATTTCCCACAGTGCAACGGGAAAGGTTCTCACCTCAATAGTCTGTTCTGATTGATAACTGCCATGCCAGAAGAAAGGGTATGTTAATGCTTATCCTTAACTCTTCAGCATTTCTCTTTCTTTGGAAGGAGAAAGGAGAAGCAGAGAAACAAAGTCATCAGCAAGAGCTGGGGGGCAGAAACTGCACAATATTGCTGTAGGTGTCACATATGAAAGAAGCGAGGAAACTATTTTATCTCTGAAAGTCAGTCAGTTGTGTTGGAGAGCCATATTCAGGAGGAAAGGATTTGCCTGGACCCGGATGCTATTGTTAGTGTTAATCTTTTCAAGGCAGTCTCTTAGAGTTTTATTTCTCTCTTCTTCCTGCAGTGAATGGAAGCTGATGGAGAGATCGATCAGGGATAAATGCATGGACTCAGATCATTCTGTCTACCTTGGATTAGGATCAAGCATTTCCTTTGCATATTTACTCTCCTTATCTATATGGGTTCTTACTGTAGTTCTCGATGAGCCTGGGATGCCTGGTGGCCCCATTGGTCCTCTTCCACCCTGTAAACAGGAAATTTATTTCATGTTATATCTCACTTGTCATTCTAATTCAAAACTTCTTATATTTTGCAGATTATTAAGCCATGTAATCATGAACAGTGGACAAGCAAACCAATGGGAAAAAATTCTTTTCATGACATTTTTGCAGGCAACATCTGTAGCTGCTTATCAATCTGTCAGAATTAAGAACAGAAACATAGCATTTTAACTGCATGACTTACAACGTTATTGCCAAATGACTGCTGCTGTGCGATAGCACATTTCCTAAAGTAGTAACATTGAAATAATCAGTCACATCACCCTCACATGATATTTGTCTGGAAGGTGCTACACATGTTAGTCATTACAGTTACCATTCTTTTTTTGTGTATAGACATTGATCTGACGCATACTGTGCAGATAATCCAAGTCTTGTCCTGGAGCTCCATAACAACTCTATAGGGAAATCCATGGAAATTCAGGGGGGTTGGTACCTTCCGGGACTGCTGGGCACTATGTAGTATTGGGCCAATAAATAGCTCTTTAAGTACTTTCCCACACATACACTTTTGAAGTTCATTAATTGAATACAATAATTATTTTAAAAACAACAACAATAATAGGTTTGTCATACATAACAGTAGGTATTGTTAGTCATCATATACCCCCAGTTTCGTTGTACTTCATCTCCTTAAAAAAATTAAGACAACTTTCAAAGCTGGACCACTGAGTGCAAATTCATGGATCTCAAATCACCCCTAAGGATAGAATCACAGAATTGTAGAAATATAGGACTGGAAGGGACCTCAGGAAGTCATCAGGTTCAGCTCCCTGTGCTGAGGCAGGACAAAGTAAGCCTAGACCATCCCTGACAAGTGTTTGTCCAACCTCTCCTGAAAAAACTCCAGTGATGGGGATTCCACACCTTCCCCTGGAAACCTATTCAAGAGCTTAACTGCCTTTACAGTTACAAAGTTTTTCCTACTATCCAACCTAAATCTCCCTTGCTGCAGACTAAGCCCACTATTTCTTGTCCTAAAGTCAGTGGACCCGTAGAACAACTGATCATCATCTGTTTACAACAGCCCTTAACATATCTGAAGACTTATCAGGTCTCACCTCCCCCCTCCCAAGTCTTCTTTTCTCAAGACTAACCATGCCCAGGTTTTTAAACCTTTCCTTGTAGGTCAGGTTTTCTGAATCTTTTTTCATTTTTGTTACTCTCCTCTGGACTCTCTCCAATTCATCCACATCTTTCTTAAAGTGTGGCACCCAGAACTGGACACAATTCTTGAGCTGAGGTCCCACCAGTGCCGAGTAGAGTGGGACAATTACCTCCTGTGTCTTACATACAACTCTCCTGCCAATACCTTCCAGAATGATAATAGCCTCTTTTGAACTGCAGCACATTGTTGATTCATATTCAATTTGTGACCCACTATACTTTTTCAGTACTACTACTACCTAGCCAGGTATTCCCTATTGTGTAGTTGTGCATTTGATTTTTTCTTCCTCAGTGTAGTTCTTTGCACTTGTTTTTATTGAATGTCATTTTGTTGATTTCAGATGTATTGCATGGGACAAAATTAGGAACTAACGAATTGTCACACTATTTTTAACAGACTTGGTTATCAATGGATTAATTTGAATTTGATGTATAGAGCTAGATTTTAAAGGATTGTAAGGTTAGTATCTGAAAAAATGTACTGTAAACAAAGTCACATATTTCTAAGTAATTACCGGGCTTCCCCGTTCTCCTTTTGAACCTTTACGGCCTTTTACGTCATTGTGCAATCCAGGGTCACCCTAGACAAAGACACAATATTAAGTACATTTACTTCCATGGGAGCTGATAGCAATTAATATCTCACAGTAGATGTTCAGCATTTTTCATCATGGGGCCCTGAAAAAAGAATGGTAAAAAACTGTAGGAGTTAGGCTAATAATCTGTGTCAGACATAACCAACGGCTATTAGCCTTTATACAACATTGGTAAAATGTTTGTCGTTTTTGTTTAAGAAATCACAGCTTGTGAGACTTCACAAAAACTACTTTACAATATGCTGGGTAGAAAAAATTGACATCAAGAATCATTATTTTACCCTCAATACTGCACACAATTCCCACTAGAATCAATGGGAGTCTTGTGTGGGCACTGCAGATCAAAGGAAATACGTGCACTGAGTCTTTAAAACTTTGTGAGGCAAACTTGAACCACAAAGACACACTTAAAAACCAGGAAAAAACTCCAAGTATTAGGAATTTCACAGGTGATACTGCACTTCTTGAAAACAGTGAAAGTAGTGTGTAGCCCTGCCTCCTCCTGGAATTTTCTCCTCCTCAGCATCTACAATATCTGTCCTTTTATAGTAATTTCCACAGCCATTTTGCTCAGCCAGGCCCTCATGACGCCATACAGAATGCATCTTCATTCCCTACTGATTTGATGATGTCACTCCCCTCACTGAATCCCTTCACTGGCTCCCCATCCACTTTGGCATCATGTAATTCTGCCTCTCCTTATTTACTCAAGCTTGTCAAGGTGTACTGACCCCATCCCTCACCACTACCCCACCAATATCCTTAGCCATGTCCGCTTGTCTGTCAGCTTCTCACACAATCACCTCAGCGTCTCTTTCCACGAGGCCCCTGTGCCTGGTGCAACCTTCACAAAACCATCGGCAAGGCTTCTACCTTGTTCCTCTTTCCTCCTTAAAGTCCCACCATTGCCATGCTGTTTACAGTGCATCTAACTGACTTGGATTTAATAAAATCCCTATTTGTTGTTTCTATTCCCCTAACTTCTGCCTACCAATCTGCCTCTATCCTTAGACTGTGAGCTCCTTGGAGCCAGGACCACTCCTATTAGAATGTCTGGAAAATGCTTAGCAAATCGTGGTCGCTGCTCTAAATGAATAAGTCATAACCTAGAACAACAACTAACAACCGATTAGAATGATATGAAAAACACATTTTCGTCAGCTGAATCTACAGATACCACTATTCCTCCTGCGTCTTGGTAAATGCTCCCAATGGGAACTGATGGCTCTTAATAGCTCACATTGGATGTTTAGCACCTTTCAGCACTGGTCCTAAAAAAAGAATGGAAAAGACTGTAGGAGTTGGCCCTATATTATGCCTGTCAAAGATTAATAGCCTATCAGCCTTTATTCAGTGCTTATCATCGTGGTATCTTTGAGCTGCCTGGGGCAATACAATTATATACTGGTGTAGGAATAGACGTAATTCATTTACTAGTGAAGAGATACAAAGCTCCCACACAGAGTATCATAAAATCCACAGGATGTCCTGTAGTACTCGATTTTTCATATAAGTCTCTCAAGCAACTGACAGATCTGCATAACCATATTTACACAAATAATTGTCTTTAGACTAGCCAGTGGTTCTCAACCTATTTACCATCGTGGGCTGCATGTGCATCTCTCTGTGTGTTATGTGGGCTGCATCGACACAATATATATATGCTACCTGTATGGCCCTGAGGATGTTGCATGGGCCACAGATACATGCTCATTGGACTGCAAGTGGCCCATGGGCTGCAAGTTGAGAACCACTGGATTAGTCATTTAAGGAGGGCCACGTGCATTTTTCGTTCCAGAAAGTATAGCATATCTTGGGCTCACAAAATGTCCCAGATGCAGTAGGCTCAGATAAGGAATGTGAAAAACCTTATTGTGAAGGGCTAAGATCAGCTGCGTTTAGCTGATCTACTAGCCTCATTTTGGGATTACAGTGTAATAGTCACACATTTGTCCTAATACATCTTTGAAAAAATATAGTATCCCCAAGCAGCACTGAACAGAGGCTTATATTCCCTGTAAGGTAGAAGTTTATTCACTTTCCAGTGCACCATAAGTGAGATTCAGAGATTAGAATCACATCCTTAATTCTGTGATTCTAAGAGCACCTCAATGGCAGATGGCAAGGGGGCCGCTGGTACATAACTGTAAGAGTCAGTTGGCCTTCACACACTGTTGTCATGATATTTATTATATATTCATTTATTTAAAAAGAGCTTGTAATATATCACTTGAAAACAACAGTCACTAATCTCACTGTGAAATGCATTCAGTAATACTCTGTGTAACTGTGGCTATTCTCTGATACTCTGTTTTGGAGTCTGTCAGCAGACCAACGGGGCAAAACAGGTTTTTTCCAGACAGAGGGAATGACCAACACCCCTTCAGCTCAAGTGCAAATCAAACCAGGTGTTCTCAAGAATAATGGGCTTTTCATTTGCATCAGGGATTGCAGCAGGAAGATCATTTGCATTGTAAAATCACAGAAGACTGCAAAAATTAGCATAGTGTTGGCTCACTGGTGGACTCGGGAAGCTGAGCCTCTAGGAGGACTTCCCGAGTTTGAAAAGAAAGAAAAATGTTGATGACATAAGCAATTGCTAAGGACTGTGGGATAACCATCACCTATGGGACAAAGGGGAGCAGCACCCTTTGAGTTCATGAAAAGTGGATCCTCTCGGCCTAGGAGGCAGGAGTAGCTGGAAACTGGGGAAAAACCTGCTTAGACAAAGATTGCAACTTGCTGAAATTAAGCTGTAGTCACTAGCAAGCAGGTTTGGTTTTGTTTGACTTGTCCTCAAACTTGTCTCTTCCAGTCTTACTTCTTATCGCTTGACTCTGTTCTTTGTTAATACATTTTTTGTTGTTTTATTACAAGACCATCCCAGTGCTGGGTGTTAAACTGAAGGATAAAATCCTCAGCCAAACTACCAGGCTGGTGTGTGTTCTCCTCTTTGAAGGCAGCAAACTTGATAAACTTCTCTGAAGGTCCAGTGAGAGGGACTGGACACAACTTGGAGAGACTCAGGCCTGGAAGGGATGTTGGCATCGCGCTGCAAGGAGCAACCAAGCTGGTGGAAACCAGAGTGAGGCCACTGTGTTGTGAACAGGATGCTGGGTCAGGGCGCTCAGCAGCCCAGCCCAGAAGCACCCAAGGCTACAGGGCAGGCAATGACACTCTCCAGTACTAGGCTGCGTGAGCCCCCGTAGGGTCACAAATGTATAAGATATAAAAAGATTGCACTTAGGAAAACTTACAGGATTTCCTCGGAAACCCTTCTCACCATGTTCACCAAAAGGTCCTCTTGGCCCTGGACTGCCCTGAAATAATAAAATGTCTGAGTGAGACTCTGAACAATCGTTTTCCTGCTGGTGTTAACAAAACAAGAGACATGAACAAGTCACAACATTTTAATATAGATTTTGAAAACTCCCAAATTCAGGCCTGTTTACATCCAGGATTTTGTTTAATCTATCATCAAGATACAGGCCTTTCACAAAATATGGATCTAGAGATCAGATTTGATTCGGAATACCTCCAAACTTTGTGTGAGTTTGGCTCTTAGTGTTGGTTCAGGCTCACGTCTAAACAAAACAGCAACAAAGTCTCTGAATTTTCTTTTGGCATGAACAAAGAAAGCTAAGCAATATTATTAAGCCTGAAGCAATTAGTACAATTGTAATGAATCATGTTCAGTAAATATGTTCTAAAAAGGATGATCTTCAGCTGGTAGATTCCCCACATTGTTTTGTATTTCAATCAACAGCTTGAAACTCTTATTCAAAATGGAAAACAAAACGTTACCACTTGCTAATGACATGTATTTAAGAACATAAGAACTACTATACTGCATCAGACTGATGGTCCATCTAGTTTTGTGTCCTGTATCTGACAGTGGCCAGCACTAGTGCATCAGGGGGAGGGTACAGAACAGAATAGTTGGAGTGATCCACGTTTGCCTACTAATCAGAGGTTTAGGGTTGTTGTGAGCATGGGGTTGCATACCTGACCATTTTGGCTAATAGTCATTGCTAGACCTATCCTGCATGAACATATCCAGTTCTTTTTTGAGTCCAGTTATACTCTTGGCCATCACAACTTCCAATGGCAATGAGTTTCACAGGTTAATTGTGTGTTGTGTGAAAAAGTACTTTGTCTTGTTTGTATTAAACCTGAGGCCTATTAATTTCATCTCATGACTCCTGGTGTTTGTACTGTGTGAAAGGGTAAACAACATTTCTCTGTTCTCTTTTTCTACCCAATTCATGATTTTATAGACCTCTATTTTATCCCCTTATTTGTTTCTTTTCTAAGCTGAGCAACCCTAGTTTTTTCAGTCTCTCCTCATGTGGAAGCCATTCCATACCCTTGATCATCTTTGTTGCCCTTTTCTGTAAATTGTGGTAGAACACAAATTGAGAAAATTAGTTAAGCAAATGTGCATTTTCTACAACGTGCACACACCATGACAGAAAAATGGCTAGAGGGTTTTCATTCCTGCCATTTTATATGCATTAAAATTTGACTTTCATAAACTCTCTAAAATCTGAATGGTTAATTGGATTGCTTTGAAATTTGGTGTCTCCCCCCAGGGGTGCAGAGAAGCATTTATGATCCAGACATAGGGTCATTTGACCAAGGGGTTCCCAGGGTATAGCCTCTCCCTCACCTGCCCCATCCTCTCCCCCCAAAAAACAAAAAAACAACAGTTTGCGTCTGCTGCGTACTGCTAAACTGAGCCCTCGTCTACACTTACCTGGCGATTCAGCGGCAGTTGACGGGAGTTATGTAAGCTATGTCACTTGAGGGGGTGGTTTACCAGCATTGACTTCTGGATCAATTGAGCAGGTCTTCACCGACCGCTCAATTAATCCAGATAAGTCAATCTGTCAGCAGTGACTTTGCTGCTGTCCATATAGGCATATCCTGAATGTTACTAACCACTGCTGATTGCTGAATCACACTTCTTGTTGAGTTCGATGATTGTGAACTCATCCATTAATATATCGTTACGTTAATTGATTACAAATTCCCACCCAAAAAAAAAGGAGCTTTGTCCTGAGTATCGGGAGGTTGGCTGCAATTTGAGCATCAAGAGTGGCAGTTTTATTTTTGGAGGGATGCAATCAAAGCATTTTGGGGGAAAATTAAGACATATGAATGCTTAATAAGAAGGGCCATACTGGTTCAGATCAATGGTCCATCTAGCCCAGTATCCTGTCTTCTGAGATTAGCCAGTGCCAGAGGCTTCAGAGGGAATGAACAGAACAGGGCAATTATAGAACGACCCATCCCCTGTCATCCAGTCCCAGCTTCTGGCAACTGGTGGTTTAGCAACACCCAGAGCACGGGGTTGCATCCCTGTCCATCTTGGTTAAAAGCCATTGATGGACTCCATGAACTTATCTAATTTTTTTTAACCACTTATACTAATGGCTTTCGCAACATCCCCTGGCAACAAGTTCCATATGTTGACTGCATTGTGTGAAGAAGTAATTCCTTTGGTTTGTCTTAATTGTGCTTCCGATTAATTTCACTAGATGACCCCTTAGTTCTTGTGTAATGTGAAGGAGTAAATAACTCTTCCTTATTCACTTTCTCCATGCCATTCATGATTTTACAGACATCTATCATATCCCCCCTCAGTTGTATCTTTTCAAAGAGGAAGAGTCCCAGTCTCTCCTCATACAGAAGCCATCCATCCATGCCCCTTGTCATTTTTGTTGGCCTTCTCTGTATCTTTTCCAATTTATATATAAATATCTTTTCTGAGATGGGACAACCAGAAATGCATGCAGTATTCAAGGTATGGGCATACCATGGCTTTATACAGTGGCATTGTCTGTCTTATTATCTATCCCTTACCTTCTGTTACCTTTTTTAACTGCTGCTGCACACTGAGCAGAAGTTTTCAGAGAACTTTTCACATTGACTCCAAGATCTTTCTTGGGTGGTAACAGCTAATTTAGACCCCATCATTTTGTATGTGTACTTGGGCCTATGTTTTTCAAAGGACATTACTTTTCATTTATCAACGCTGAATTTCATCTGTCATTTTATTGGCCAGTCATCCAGTTTTGTGAGATCCTTTTATAACTCTTCACAGTCTGCTTTGGACTTAACAATCTGAGTAATTTAGTATTGCCTGCAAACTTTGCCACCTCCCTGTTTACACCCTTTTCCAGACCACTTATGAATATGGTGAACAGCACAAGTCCCAGTACAGATATTTGACAGCTTCCACTATTTACCTCTTTCCATTGTGAAAACTGACTATTCCTACCCTTTGTTTCCTGTCTTTTAACCAGTTACTGATCCAGGAACGGATCTTCTCTCTTACCCCATGACTCCTTACTTTGCTTACAAGCTTTTGGTGAGAGACCTTGTGAAAGGCTTTCTGAAAGTCCAAGTACATTATATCCATTGGATTATTCTTGTCTACGTGCTTGTAGACCCCCTCAGAGAATTCTAATAGCTTGGTGAGGCATGATTTCTTTTCAGAAAAGCTGTGTTGGCTCTTCCCCAACAAATCAAGTTCATCTGTGTCTCTGATAATTCTATTTCTTACTATAGTTTCAACCAAGTTGCCCGGTACTGAAGTTAGGCCTACCGGCCTGTATTTGCCAGAGTCGCCATTGGAGCCTTTTTTAAAAAAAATCAGCATTACGTTATCTACCCTCCAGTCCTCTGATCCTGGTGGGGAGGTGTATTAGGAGTGGGGGTATAGGAATTTGGGTCTACAATGAGAGAAGGATGGTAGGGGAGGCAAGGGAAGTTGGGGGGCTAGGGGGCAAGGCATGGCACTGCCCAGCTCTGCCAGAGCATCCCAATGCCCCTGCAGCCTCAGCTTTGCCAGGGCACTCCAACTCCTGTGTGCTCCACAGCTCTTCTAATGCACCCAACCCCGCTGGAGCCCCAGCTCTGCCAGTGCACACTATCCCCCCC
>ML675603.1:69825258-69882597 GCA_007922155.1 Mesoclemmys tuberculata | reverse complement strand
TGAAACTTCGTGACAAGACAAACAATGCAATGCAATGTTAGGACATAGCACTCTGAATTAATGGCTTTCTCCATCTCCATTTCATCTAATATCACCTGATGTAATATCCTGACTGCTAAGGAGAAGGTATTAGTCTTTCTTCTGTCCCTTCTTCACCTGCCTTTCCTCAACTGAGGAGCTTTGGATTGAGTAACACTCTTTTGGAGTCTCTCAAAGAAAATTAATTTAAATATTTTTTCTCTTTAAAATACCTTTTTTTCTGAGTTCTTCTGATTTTTGTTTAAGTTTTTCTACATCTTCATCCAAGCCATCTGAAAATACAAGTAAAACCTAAAGAAAGATAGAGAGTTTGAAATCACAGGAAATCAAAAGCAGAATTAAAACAAAAAAACCTTATTTTTGGTCAGAAGTCTCTTTGTAAGAGACTAGGTTACCTTCACGCGGTTTTCATAATCAGATTTGCTTGAAAATGTTTTCCAGAGTGACTCCAGGAAGCTGCCAGTGAGATGAGATGGTTTGCTGATGGACACAGATGGCAGCTCGTTCAAGAATTTCTTAATGTCAACTTGGAACTTTGGAACTGTGTCGTTCAGGTAAATGGCTACACTGCTTTGTGTCTTTGTCCTTACATTGCAACTCAGACTTAGAGATATGAGGGCTTTTAGAATGTCAGGATGATATGCTTTCAGCTGAGACTGTCCATGGAATAAATTGTCACCTTCCTTTTGTGAAGAGATGTCAAATCCCACAACAATATCCACAAAACAACCTACAGTCGGGAAGTAAAAAAAACCCAAAATATCACAAATCATTGCAACCTTAGAATAAAATTTATAATGAACACAATTATAAATGCTGCATCTTATTTGAGTTTTACAAAACTGCCATAGGCAAAAGAAAGTATTGAAAATGAAAGCCCTGATTGTGAAAGCATCTATCTAAACAGGTACACAACTTTACTCACATGCACTGACACTGGCCCTACTCTTTTCAATTTAAATATATGCCTAAGTGTTTGTACTCGTATGAAACACTTAGTGACCGGAGCCTTTATCACTTCAAAACAAAACAGTTTCTGTGTTAACACTGAAAAGTTGTTTAGACTTCCAGTACATTAACAAAGATATTGTGATCTTTTATTTATATAAATGGACCAATTAAAAAAAAAGCATAAGATTAGTTACCTTTAGGGATATAAGAGATTTTCAAGACCACATAAAGAACACAAGTCCCAATGACTTCCAACTGCAACCTCTGATGGAGGAGTGTAGCCTGGCCAAAGCATTTCAGTTTTTTGACTTGTGGAAGTTCACTATATCCAAGACTGCGTTGGCTGTAGATATAACTCCTCTATTTCATGTCGAGTTTGTGTTGTGCTCATAGTAAGAGTTAGTGAGAACTGGATTTATCATGTTCTGCATGAATGAGTATTTTAAGTGTGAACTCTCTCAATGGAAAAAATCTCTGTGTAAAATCTCAAATTCCAACAGTTAGGAAACTAAATTGGAGAAATAAGTATAAAACATCCTCTAGCAATTTAAGGCTATGAAGTGGGAAGAAAATAAAGACTTTGCAACATGTAAATAAAATAACTGATTTGATTTAAAAGGTTGAAATAAAATATTCAAATTTAGATTCTTTTAAAAAAATTGTTATGCATTCACCTTGTGAAAAATCACTTATTTCTTTTGCCACTGACTGTGTCTTCCTATGTTCTTACTCCCGCCAGCGCAACTACTTGACAGTGTTAAAGCAGCTCACCTCTACACCAGAGTAAGAGGCCAAAGAAACATAGGGAAATGGAAGTGAGTGAAATTCTTCCCCAACGTGGTGCAGAACTGTTTTCATTATTCTCAAGCTCTAGACCAGACTATAGTGAAAGAAAGGAGAGAGCATCTAAGTGTTCTGACAATGGCTGTGAGGGCAGAGAAAGCGCCAGCCCAAAGAGGAGGAGAAGAGTAAAATATCAGGCGAGGCAAAGAAAAATAAACTCCTTTCTTCAATGGGAAAGTAAAGAGGAGGCTCCTCTGAGTCAGTGAATTGCAGGCTGAAATCAAAATAGCTGTGGCAAAGGGAAGGGGGAAAATATCCTTGACATACAGGCATATAAGCAGAAGGAAAGTGAGTGTAAAGGATCAGAAGCTCTGTTTCAAGGCTGTGAAGGTTAGTTGGCTAGATTCTGCCTTCTGTCAGGATCTGCTCATTACAAGAAAGAAGGAGTGGCCACCAGAGAGCTTTTTACGACTTCTCGTCATGGATCTGTCCGAGCATGCTTTGACTCAGCCCAAAGGTGATCATTTATTGGCTGAGCATAGCGAGGCTCTACAGTCAATTTAATGTCATTCCTTTGTCTGTTTGGAAAAGCTACAATTACTTTTGGGCTGGCATCTGTTAAATGGGCAGCTTCAACCAAGTCTGTAAATGTCTATGCATCAACCAATTAATTGATGGCACCCACTAAAAATCCCTATCTTAGATCTGTCTATGTTCCCAATGGAGTTGACACCCTGAATGGCTTATCTCTCATACAGAGAGAAAAAAGAATGATGAGAAGAGAAGGAAAAACCAGTGGTGGGAGGCACAGAGCCCCTTCCATGAGGGGAGAAGAATGGAGGACAAAAGTATGACGGACAGAGAGCCCCTCCCATGACGATGGGGTTGCAGCAAATCCCTGAAATAGAGGGGGATGGAAGAGTGGCAAACAGAATTTGTGGGAGGGAACAGATGAATGCAAAGACCCCTGGAACATGCAGTAAGGTTGGCCCACAGAAACAACGAAGTGTGTGACACACTAGTTTATTATGAAAGTAGGAGCGAAACAGGTGTAGCCATTTTTGTGTTATGGGAGTATGTAGACAAAACATTTTCCCTGCATGTTCCAATCAGTAATTTTGAGCCAGAGTAATTTATAAATGTGATAGCTAGAAAATTAAAACCTGGCTTTTATAAATCCTCAGTGACGGCCAAAAACAATACAAGTTTGAAGAAAAATAGCTCTAGAAGTGAAACAGAGGCAAGAAGTGAGGAATGAAATTTGAATTTCCCCTTTCTTCAATTATACTTACTTGTTGGTATAGGAGGTTTGCATACGTCATCAACTAGTCTTTTTTTAATAATCTTCAGATCCGGGAAATTATTAACAGTGTACTTCCTTGAGCTGCCAGCTATCTGCCTGAGGTGTGAGTGTTCAATTTTCCCCACTCCTACAGCATATATATCAACACCTTGCATTCTCAGATTTTGTGCTGGCTCAACAACATCATCCTTTGACTTTCCATCAGTGACTAGCAGCAAAATTGGCCGGGCCTGTCTCCTTGTTCTTTTGCTTGCTGGTGTAAAGAATTCTGTCACATTTTTAAGTGCAGCTCCAATGAAAGTTTTTCCACCGATCTGTGTAATGTTCTGAATTTGATCATTCAGTGCTGATTTGCTCTGAAAATGCTGCAGGCTGAATTCTCTTCTGTACTTATAACTGAACTGGGCAACGCCAACTCGAACATGATCATAATCCATCTGATCTACTACAGCTTCCAAGAAATTCTTAAGCCTGGAGAAGCTTTCTTTAGAAATACTTCCGGAACCATCGATCAAAAAAACAAGGTCCGCTTCAATTTCACACTCTGAAATGGAAAAAGAAAAATTAGCTTATTATTTATATAGTGCTCATAAGATGTGGGACTCTGCACAGACAAATAAGAGACAGGATCCCTGCCCTCAAGCATTTACAATCTAAATAGAAACAAGACAGATCAACTGAAGATAAACACAAAGGAAGTGGGGAAGGTGAGAGCAGGAGAAAGCTTGCAAGTACAAGACCGTGTGATTGCTTTGGTGGTTCTGACACATCCTGTTGATTCATTTTATGTACATCTTTATTACATGGAAATACTCACAATCCTATTCTTTTTAGCTCACTTTGGGGAGAGAATGAGTGTGGAGAGGGAAAGATAGTAGGGAGAGGAAGACTGAGGGGAAGAGAAGGAGGAAAGGTGAGAAGGAGAGAGGGATGGAGGCTGACTGAGATCCAGCAGCAGGACGAGTGTGGTAGTTGAAGAGAGGTGGAAGGAGATTAGGACAAACAGCAAATCATTTGAGCAATCAGCAAGGAAGAGCAGAAATCTCTATTTCAGAGGACAAAAATTCTGATAACATTAGGACACTGACTGGGGGTGGTGAAGACACTTGACACCTGTTTCCTGCTCTGAACAAGAAGAGTTTCTGGAGCTTTAAGAATACTCCAAAGCTCTTCCTGCTGTTTTTCTAGGTGGTCAGGGAGACACAGCTATGAGCCCATGTTCCAAGGCAACTCTCGATTGGATCTGGCAGGGGATGGGGATGTCTGTTCCTCAATGGTGGAAGCAGAGCTCCTTGGGATGACATTTTTAAGACTGCCCTGGAGCGCCTCACATTGCTGTACTCTGGAGTGGACTGAACAATGTAACTTAAAGCTAGCACTGGGCAAATACTTGATTTCCCAGTTCAGCCAGCAAATCAAAAGAATCTATTTGGTTCCAAAAATGTTCAGAATTTGTCAGCAAATTGGAAAAGTCTATTCTGGGCCACAAAAGAGTAAGAGTGTCTGTTTATACCCATTAGTCCAGCCTGAGCTGTAGGAGACGTAGACTTGAACACCCACTCTGGAATGGTTAGATTGCCTCCCTTCCAGTTGAGCATCTAACCACTTGGCTACAGGCTAATTGGAACTCATTCTCGCTCCTGTTGAAGCTGTTCCATTTCATAAATACTTAAGCATTCATTGGGCCAGACAGAGAGAGAGAGAGGATGACTATGGCCTGATGATTAAAGCACTCACTTGGGAAGTAGGAGAGGTAGATTTAAATCCCTCCCCTGAATCAGGCAAAGCGGAGATTTGAATTGACAGTGGCTCTCCCCACTTCAGGGGGACGAGGGAGGGGATGGGGCGGAAGCAGACAGGTACGCAAGGCAGCAGGATTCCAAGACCTGTTACCTCTCTGATTTAAGCTAATCTAATTGATACACCTGCTGTGGGACCTACCGCCACCCTGAAACCTCTCTGCAGGCTGCAGTTGATGAGTTGCGTATTGGCCATTCCTGAAGCACGTCCCAGCAGCCCTTGCACTCATTCACATTAATTATGCCAAATTTAATGGGGGTTTTCTGTGATGAATTTGCTGAGCAACAGATTCATTGTTTTTCTCCCTTCGCCATTGGAAGACCAGAGCTTAGCTCAGGAGGGAACAGCACTCAAGAAAACAGTTGGGTCTTAGTGAGGAGAAGCAGCAAGCAGGGAGAGTTTACCCCATCTCCCCTCTTCACCAACAGGGCAGAAACTCCTTCTGAGCGCCTGTCCCATTCTGCCAGTGACTGCAGACTGTGGCCATTTCCAGCAGGAGTGGCTGGTGTTCCGCAACTGTCCTTAAATAACAGAACAGACTAGAACACCCTCAACAACTAGGCTCCAGGAGCCCTAGCCCTTTCCTGGACGTTCCCCTCATGGCCAAGTCAGCAATTCTCATTGCTGTAACTGATAACGGCCTGGTCTACGCTGGTGGTGGCATGTAGGATACGTGCAGCTACACACACACCACAGGGAAAAGCAGGCTGCATTCACACAACACCATGTAACTACACAGAACCATGAGAGGCTCTTGCCGAGGGGAAAGGCTCAAGCAATAGGAGCTGCCAGAGCCTTTCCTTACTGTCTCCTGCTTGCCAGACCCTTTCCTCACAAGGGGGGTGCTGTATTGTTAAAAGTAGCAAAATAGCCAGGGGAGGAATGCTTGGGCATGTAGGGTACCTAGCCTAAGATTCAGGCATGTCTTTATTTGCCTCAGCAGAGCCTCTCTGTCTGGTGCTATTCATACCTGTGCTAGGGGGCATGCAATGTATGGACTCTGCACCCCGCTATCAGTGGAGGCCTAGCCTAAATTGTTGTAGCAAGAGCACTAGTCAGCTATTCATTCGCTGGGCAGTGCATCTGGGTGCTTCCTAGGAGCCATACAGGACCTAGCCCCTGTGGTGCTTGCCTCTGAGATGCACTGCAGCGGTCACCCCGCTGAGTATCTAAAGCAGTGGTTCTCAACCTTTCTAATGCCGTGACCCCCAGTACAGTTCCTCATATTGCGGTGACCCCAAACCAAAAAATAATTTTGGTGGCTACTTCAAAACTGTAATTTTGCTACAGTTATGATTCAGAATGTAAATACCTAATATGCATTATGTATTCTCATAATACAAGCGCCGGACACACGTAATGCGCTGCTATGGACTGTGGAGCGTTCCCCCCGCTTCCCCCGCCCCTTAGGCCCTGGACGGATGATGCAATCACGTCTGCGCATGCGCACAGGCATTCAGTTTGGAACGCACATCCATAACGGTGTGCGTTCCAGCTGAATAGCGCTGCTACAGATGGTAGCGCGACTTCTCAGCGGCTAAAGCCATCGGAAATATGTATTTTCCGATGGCTTTAGGCGACCCCTGTGTTTTGGTCGTTCGACCCCCGCCGGGGTCGCAACCCACAGGTTGAGAACTGCTGATCTAAAGACATCTGGTGGACAATAGTAGCACTCCAGTGGCCCCAGGAGCTGAGGCTGATTACAGTCCTCTTTGATCCATTGTTTAGTCATCTGTCAAATAAAAGTGTCACTCATCCAATGAGGGAGCAGAAACAATGTCATGTGACTTAGCTGGCAAACACTGTGTAAATAATGAATAGAAAATAAGCAAACAGTTACTAAAAGCCTATAGGATCCCTGTAGTACAGTGGATGCCTACAGCCTCCTGGGCCACCCCTTTGTGGCCAGAGATTATTCTGCACTACCCTGCGTCTGTTCACGGCTCTCCAGGGCCCTTTAAGAACTCACAGTTCAGAAGTGGTTCAAAGAACGCATTCCATTTACTTAGTCTTCAGACGCATACTGACCCAGTATCCCCCAGGCAATTCAACGTTTCTCTCCTGATTCACACACAAACTCAAAAGCTTCATCCCAGCTGGGTTTTACAGCTTCTCCCTGGCCTCCCTGCCCGGAGAGCTTACCCCTGTTTTAGCTTTCCCCCCTACTGACTTAGGGCTCTCATAGTATCTTAAACTTGGCTACAATTTTCTGGGCTTCCCCCCTTGTACTGTAGCTTCCTGGTCATTTTATCCTGTGAGTGCCTGATCCAACCCAGGTGTGGTTCATCCTGCAATCAGGGCTGGCTTTGTCCCAAGCTCTTCTGCTCATGGGGCCACCCACCCTGTTACAATGACAGTGGCTATTCAGTGAACATTTATAACGTGTTCCAGAAATCAGGATTTATTTTCAGACAGTTTCAAAGACTAAAAAGGACTACATTTATCTGACAGTTTATTTGCAACACATCATTCTGCACATAGCTGCACAGACCAGCAACCTAGAAAGTGCACCTCAAGTCCAGATTTTTAACAGGGAACAGAGAAGGGCATTAGGAAAGGTAGAAATTATGGGGCCTGATTCTCTACTAACTTCCACATTGCATGCTCTGATACACGAGCATAAAGAGCTACCAAAATGGGTTCCTCACTAGTAGCAGTAGCATTTTACACTCTCTTTGCAAAGATGCAAGTGACTATCTCGGGGTGCAAAGATCTCTGTGATCTCTCCTATGGCCTGTGAGCAATTAGACAGGAGCATGGATAAGCAAATATGGATGATTCTGACTAGCTGATCACTCAAGTGTGTGTTTTTATACAGCACAGTGGTTTCGAAGTATAGATATATGTGTGACTGTATGGGACTAGAGGATGCCATTGTGCAGTTTGCACGGGGTATGTTTCTTCATACGTGCCACTGCATGTCAATTGCCACTTGCAATACCCCCCTTATGCCTATTCTTGCCTATTTCCTCAGCAGAGCTCATCAACCAGGCCATATGGTGTTGTTGCAATGTGGATAATTGCCAGTCCCCGCAACAACTAGTTCAATCACACTAAAACCAGAGCTCAGGTCTCTTAAAGTGAAAAGTCAGTGCCCTACTTTTACTTTTACTAAAAGTTTTAAACCTGAACAGACTAACAATAACATCAACCATTTAAGTGATGAAAATCCTCAATTGTAGGCTCAAGTAAGGATAAACATTAAGAAACTTCCATTTTTGCCCATAGCATGGCTTGCTAAGAAGAAAAGAATACCACAGGAAGCTAGATATACAGATGAAACCATACACATTGCTTTGAAAATTTAGAGATGTGTCTCACAATCTTTGTCAATTTTTAAATAAAATGAAGAGGAAAGGTTAAACTGAATAGAATAGTAAAACACTTACCTGGTTTTGAATCATTACATACTTTTTCTGATATCGCTATAGATGTGTTTTTGAGTCCTTCAAATGTATCCACATAGAAATATTTGTCTTTTGATCCAGCCATGTCCAGTAGCTCTTCAGGTTTTGCTCCTTCTATACCAACCGCGTAGATAATTATTCCATTGTCTCTTAATCTCTTGGCTATGGCACCGAGCTGTGCTTTATCATGGGACTCACCGTCTGTTATCACTATAAGAATCTGTGGAACTCTCTCGTTTTTGCGGCCGCCATTTTCCTGAGCAAATAAAGCTTCTGAATAGGCAACTGCCTTGGCGGTATATGTTGAACCTCCTTCATGTCTGTCGTTCCGGATAGCCTTAACAACGTCAGATTTTGCACTGTACGTATTCAGATGGAAAAACGTTTTCGGTTCATCGGAATATTTTACAGCTCCAAACTGAACTCTATCTGGAGCAACATCTGATTTATTCACCAAGGCAATCATAAAGTTTTTCATGGATTCATATTGGGTATCACTTATGCTCCCAGATCCATCTATCACAAACACAACATCTAATCTTTCTATCCTTTTGCACACTGTGAAAAGAACAAATGACAACAGAAAAAACAAACAGGTAAGTATTGCAAGCCAAATTCCACTGAATCTTTCTTACTAGACCTCTTGTATCAAAGCAAAGCTTGTGAATTGGATCACTTTTTGGTGGCAGTGACATAACTGCTGTTAAGACAACATTGAACATCCTATGTTGGGCACATTTTAGGGAACTCCATCAGTCTCCAACAGAAGAGCCTAACCACAGATGTTAAAATAACTTCATCTAAAATCAGTAGGTGGGGAAAGAAATGAATTTCAATACAACAGAATGGGAAGGAGGTCAGGCTAAATGATCAAAGTGGTCTCTTCTGGCCTTAAAAATATATAATCTGTATTCTAAGAGAATATACAAGCACTGACTGAAAGCTTTTATTTTCCCTGAAAACACATTTAAGATTGTCATTTTTGGAGCTAAGTCAAATTTCTGTGACCCTTGAGAGTGCTGATTGTTCTTCAGAGTCCTCATACACAGCTTTATATACAATTTACTAATGGGAATGAGCTAAGTTTTGCAGCCATTTGTATCTATGCAACCACACTGACATGCATGGAGATCCACCAGGCATCAAGGATAGCAGAATTTATTTTGTGCTTTGGATCTATTGCAATATTTTTTTTCTTTGTGTAAGGAAGATGTTCAGTTTGGAGCCTGAAGCCTTGCCACCTCTACACAACCCCCAATGCCCTATGTCGCAGTGATCAAAAAGAGCTGACTGGGACTTTTGTGAACCCTTAAAACTACCCCTGAACTAAAGATCAGCATTTTTGATGAGATGGGAAGTCAATACCTGATTAATAGTTTTGTAAGGGGAGCACTGTTATCCCCTAAAAGGGAGGAAGGGAGGGTGTGTGTGTGTTGTTCCATGTTTAAGAGATACATGGTGGCAGGTCTGGATCTGTTCTCACCCTGCAACAGCAAAAATGTATTTTCTGCAATTGGATATGAGAGTGCAAAAAAGACTTGGAGCTCATTCCTGTAAGCCCTTGAAGTGGGAGATGCAATGTGCAAAGAGGAGAGAGAATAGCCCTGGGCTATTCCATTTTCAAGTTCTTATGCATCAACATGCTGTGCAATATGTGGATAGTAGCCACTGCAGGATAATGTTTGCACAGATGGCTACCATTCTATTCTATTTTATTCTACACAGGTTCTTATACTGGGCTCATCATCTTAATATACCTGTGTGCCTTCCAGCTGGGACCAACTCCTGTCATGCGATTTTTCTCTCATCTTCTCCCCAGGGTCACAGTGACGGTCCTTAGTTTCTGTGAAGTTCATTTCACAGTCCTGGGCTGGCCCCTCCCGAAATGAGTAGCATGTGGTACTCACTACCATTTTAATCCATCTGTACAAGGTTTTATGTCACTTTTGCACCTATTTAAATGCTTCTCTCAACACTTTTTCTTAAAAGCTTTGGCTGCATTGGATTTGAACCACACCTGGAAACCAAACAACTTTTAAATGCAATTCTAACAAAACTAGTTTCCAGTGCTGTATTGCTGGTCAGCAAGGGGCCATGCTGTGTGTGTGTGTATGTGTGTATACATAGAGAGAGAAAAAGAGAGAGAGAGAGAGAGAGAGAGAGAGAGATCGATCTCCTAGGCCTTTCAGAGTTTCTGTGTAAATGAGTATTATCAAAGTCTATCAGGTAAATATGACATTTAGGGCCCCATTCTGCCCTCATTTATGTGTGTATAACTTCTGTGACTTCCACAGAAGTTCACTACTGTAAATGAGGGCAGAACTAGGCCATTAGAGTAAATGAGAATCAGTCCCAAAGAATGTTTTATACTTCCAGAACACCACAAAGGAGTCCTAGTGTAAGTGAGAATCATATTCTTAGGTTTTTCTTACACATATTAGTATACTTATTGTACTTTTAAAATACTTTGAAATTTTTGAGAAAATATAGCCTCTTTGAAAACTAGTAGGATTGGCCTATTGGTACCATGAGCCAAATTCTACCTTCATTTTCTCCCACACATCTCATCTCTGTAGGCATTTGCAAGAGAAAATGGTACTGCAGAGGGAACTCACTCTCGTTTACTTACTTTATTACAATAGTCAACTATCTGAACAGAGCAAAATTCCCACACAGATACAGATTGACATGAGTTTTTGAAAACTGCAGTGCTTACCCTCATAAGGGCTGCATATGCCAAAGATGATCTCGTCTTCTAGATGCTTCAGAATATCAAATGTCTCAACATAAAAAACCAGCTCAGGTTTTCCACTTATCTCTTCCAGCTGAGTTTTATTTGCATTAAACACCCCAACAGAGTAGATGATAATATCTTGTTCTCGCAGGTCTGTTGCTGGCTGATCTATTTCATCTTGTGCTTCCCCATCTGTGATCAGGATAAGAAATTTTTTGACACCACGACGTGCACCTTTGGGTTCCTTGAAATAATCAGACACAAATGTCAATGCGCCTCCTGTTAGTGTACGGTCTCCTATAAGAGACATTCTCTCAATAGCATTGACAATGTCACTTTTTGAAGAGTATCGGTCAAGCTGGAACTCTTCCTTGTTTATGTCACTGAACTGGACGACGCCAACTTGCACTTTGTCCACACCAATGTCAGATTTCGTCACCAGTTCTCTCATAAAGATTTTCATTTTCAAAAAGTTATCTCGTCCTATGCTTCCAGAACTGTCCACTAGAAACATGATGTCAGCTTTCATTTCTTTGCAGGCTACAGAAGAAAATATATTTATATTAGTATAATGCAGGCTGTACATTAAAAATAAATAAATAGACTTTATTGAGGCAGGATGGTCTGGGGTAGGCGGATGGGTGCTAAGATTTCTGGTTGTGCTGGGTAAATAGGGGAATAATGAGGTATGTGGATGGATGGGTGCTGTCTGTAGAGTAGCTGGGTTGGGAAATCTTGGGCCATTATTGGGCCCCCTCTCACATTCTAGTACTGCCCCCTCCTCCACTTGTTGCTATTCATTAGAACCTACAGGGGAGCAGCTAGAAGTGAGCCGGAGAGGTTGCCTGAGCGTCACAGCTGCTTCCAGGAGAAAAGACTGCAGAGCTGTCCCTGCAGCCTACCTGGATGCATGAGGATTTGAATGGGCTGAGCACAGGTGTGATAGTGCTGCCGATTGCATGAGTGTCACACGAGTCGCAGGACACTTGGCAACACTGCTTATCATTGTGTAGGGTTGCTAAGGAGAGTTCTGCTAGGCACATGCATTTACACACTTAGGAGATACATATCTTTGTCTTTTGTCTGAGCCACTTCCATTTACTTACAGAAAAATATTCAGTGGTTCACAAAGATTCAGAGGTTTACAGCTGTGTATAAAGCATATGACTTTAATAATGTAATATTATTACTCTAACAATTACAGAATATATAATAATATAGCATATAATTGCTCTAATAACGTACCTATCTGTCACAAACACCAACTTTACATAGCTCCCTTCTAGAGGATTTAGCCTGCATTTGTTTTCTTCCTACTCTTTGGTGTATGGGGGGGGGACCTGTTGAAAACCATTGAGCAGCACAGTCTTACAAAGACAATGAACTCAAATGCTGCCCCACCTGACTGCAACCTGATGATAGGGTTAGTGCTCTGTGGGTACATGAACAATTCATGACCAGGTATTTACGCTGGGACAATAGCAACACAACATGACATGTTGGAAAACACACTACATGACTTAGGACTATCCTCCATAGTTGAAAAGCCAGATTGTTTGTTACGTGGCTGAGAAAGAAAAGGAGGAAGGTAAGCCAGTTCTCTGATGTTCTGATTCAAACCAAATACAAATACCTTACTTTTCCAAGTATAAAGCCACCTCAGTTCAGAATGTGCCTAAAGTATATTTATACAGTTCAGTTATTCAGGCTGGAGTAATATCCTCATCATGTTTTGAACCTGAAATTGTTTATTATATCAATAGGATGCTTCGAGTTCAGTTAGCGTTCTAAGTTCAAAGGGCAAAGTCAAAATTTTCCTTACCTGCTCCAGAACAGATCCCTTGAACAATTTTATTTTTTATGCCTTTCAACGAGTCAAATTCATGCACAAAGTAAGTCCTGTCCATTGACCCTGAGATCTCTTGTAGCTGTGCTTTATTAGCATCTTTTACACCAATGGCATAAATATTGATCTTCTCATCCCTCAGTCTCTCAGCAGGCTCCTTCACGCTGTCATGTGACTCCCCATCAGTTAGGACAATGAGGTGACATGGCACATTGCCACCTCGCTGCTCCTTTGCCTTTTTAAACAGTGGCTGCATGAAAGTCAGAGCTGCTCCTATATATGTATTCCCAGTTACTTGCCTAATGTTGTCAATGGCCTTCTCTAAATCATTTGGTTTGTTGTGTTCATTAAGTTCAAACTCCAGTTCGATGAAGTGCGAGTACTGCACAGCTCCAAATCGAACTTTATTTGGTCCTATGTTAAACATCTTAATCACTTCCTTAAAAAAATTTTTGATGTCTCCAAAGGAAGCAGGGTGAATGCTTGTTGAGCCATCAATGAGCACATAAATATCAGCCTCTTCTGTTTCTACACATCCTACATGGAAAAAGAAATTGTATGCAGTATTAGTGTGGAGACAAAATGAAAAGAGAGAAACACTGAGAGAAGCACCAAAGCATATAGACATGTAATTAGGGCCGAGAGTCAACCAGTGTTTACACAATGACACAAAGACAGGTGGAGTTCCACAGTGGCAGAAAATCTGCCAGAGAGTGAGGCTATGATGGTGCAAAGTGACTGTAACTCTGTGTCAAGTAATGATGTCTGAGAAATACTGGTTACTTACCTTACAGTAACTGGAGTTCTTCGGGATGTGTGATCCCTATCTGTATGCCACTCAAGGTGCACATGCACTCCATGTGCCTAAGATCAGAAGATTTTTCAACTAAGTGTTTCTTGACCCACACCTGTGCCCATCATCTCCTTGTGCTCTAAGTTGAGGGCATAAGGGGTCATATGGACTGAGTACCTCTCCAGTTCCTTGCCTACCATGAATAACCCAAGGAAGGGATCAGAAGCAGGAGTGAAAGGAGGATGGGTAGTGAAATACAGATAGGGACCAACCACGTATTGAAGAACTCCAATTACTGAAAGGTAAGTAACCAGAATTTCTTCTTTGCATGATGGTCCCTATGTGTATTCCATTCAAGAAGGCTCACAAACAGTACCAGTGAGGAGGGCATGGGGAACCCTGATGTATTTCAGATTGCAGGATCACTGTGCCAAAGAGGCTTATTCTAGAAAGTAATGCCAAGTAAAAATGAGCAGAGAGCTTCATATTGCTAAGCCAATGAAAATAAAATAATTTAGGCAACAGTCCTACACTCGACTTTGTCATCATGGATCCTCCTTCATACCTATGTAAAGTTCCACTGACACTAAAAAGACTCTATAAAGACATACGTTTCTCTGCTAGGAGATGTTGATGTAGGGTCTGGGATGTACTTTTTGCATTCATTCAGTAAAATAACATGAACCAGACGATATGTTAAAAAGATGGGTCTGAGGTACACTTTGGCTCCAGATTCAGCTCTGGAACTGCACTTCCCCAAAGGTTAAAGGTGTTTAGCCCATCCTCTAGAAAGGGCACAAATGTTATGTTTGGAATTAGATCAAAAGGTTTTTGGATCCAGGTTTTGGTTCAGGATTATCTCTACTTAAAAATTTTCCACCTAGAGAAAAGATAGAAATACAGTTATTGGGAAAGATTTACCTGTTTTAAGGAGTTCTCTTCTTTCAGAGTTGACATAGAGCTTATCCTCAATTTGATTCAGGAGTTTCTTTTCTAAAGTTGTAGCTTGTTTTGGCAGATCAGAAAATGCCTCCAGCTTAGTAACATATTGATGATCAGGATATGATGCTATCTGGGCTAACTGGAGGTTGTCAGCCTGATCAATGCCTATGACGAATACACTGACATCTGCTTTCCGAAGATGATGAGCTGCTTCGCTTACATTGTCATCAGAGGGTCTGTGGGTAATCAGAACCGCTATTTGCTCTACCCCTTGGGCCTTTCTGCTTCCAGCGCTTACATTGAAGATTTCTTTCTTCATAGCATTAATGGCAGCACCAGTGTTGGCCTTCCCCTCTCTTGGAGAAAAGCCCTGTATTTTCTTCAGAATATCAGTTTTGCTTGTTTCTACGCTCAGGGAAGATAGCACGTATGGCTCACTGCTATATGTCACCAGGGCAATCTTTATGCATTTCTCCTTCACATCAAGGGAAGAGACTGTATTTTGCAGGAATGCTTTAATATTTTCAGATTCTTCTTTTGAAACACTCTCATCTACTATGAACGCAACATCAGCAACGGAATTATTTTTACAACCTGCAGTGGGAAGAAGAACTGCAGGGGAAAAGAACACAATATTCATTGTCTATTTTTTAGCCAATCTAAGAAACAGTCTTCTAAAATAGTTTCCCTCATTCAGATTTACCTAGAAACGTAGGAATCGCCATACTGAATCAAATTAGCAGTCCACCTAACTCCAGAAGCCTGTCTCTAGCAGTGGTCAATACCAGCTGCTTCAGAGGAAGCCAAAAGGAAAAGGTTCTTACTAATGCCCATTAATTAGTTAGGTTTAGTTCCTGAAACAACAGAGCTATTTTCTCTTGAAAATAATAAAATCTGCAAGAATAGTTACAGCATCGTTCCACCCACTCTCTATTCACTTTTGTGGATTCCAGAGACAATCATGCATTCAAGCATGAACATATAGGCAATGGTTTTCAAAATGTCAGTGTTACATGCCTGTCTGTTTGCACAGGAACCTAATCACATACATGTCTGCTCTCTTCATTATTTTAAAATTTTGAAAATTTAGCCCCAAATGTTCAAGATCTATTTCTTTCTAAACACTGAACTATTTCTTCCAACCTATATGATCACAGTTTATTTCATAGCATTGCATTCCTTACCTTTGTAAGGAACACTTGTAGTTGCAATTGTTGGTATTATGCCATTAATATCTGTTTGAATAACATCCTCAATGATCTTGCTCATGTTTGGAAAAGATGTAGTGAGATCCCTAATCGTGCGAAACTTATTGGAAAATTTAGGGGTAGCCATTGACTGCAGTTCTTCATCAGAAGCTTCCTGAATCCCCATGGCTATGATTTTTACCCCATCACTTTTCAAGATTTTGGCGGGCTCTTCTATGTCATCCTTTGATTTCCCTGAAGCCAAGACTACCAAAATTTGATTTTTGTCTCTTCCATTAGTTGGTCTTTTGAAATAGGTCTCGTGAACTTTTCGAAGGGCATTGCCAGTTCTTGCAGATCCACCTTTGAATACAGAGTTCTTTTTTACATGGTTCAGCATCTGGTTCTTTGCTTTATAAGTGTCCAGAAGAAATTCAATGTACAAATTATCACTGTACTGGGCAAGTCCAATACGGTATTGGTTAGGAGCTGCTGTTAGTTGATTGATTGTTTTGCTAATAAAAGTCCTCATAAAAGGGAACGTCTTGCTTCCCAGGCTATCAGAGCTGTCAACCAAAAGGACAATATCTGCAGACTTAGGGGCTGTAAATTCAGAAAATTAAATGTTATTACATATGTCTTACCCTTTATCTCTACAATGCTCAGATGATAAAAGCTTCACAGAAGAATTTATCCAGAGATATTCAGAAACAAAATGTCCAAAAGCTGAAAAATATCCTTCTAACCCCAAGAATTCTCTCTTTCTCCCTCTTTTTTTCTTGTATTTTTAAGCTTGTTTTATTATCGTGAAACATTACAAAGATAGATACCAAAGAGATGCTGAACACCTGTAACTTCCTGTGACTTCCCCAAAAGATGTAACTATTCAGCACGTCTCAGGATGGACTGCTTGCTTCCTTTTTGAGGTCTAAATACATTTTGTTTTTTAATTCTACTGAATGGGATACACATTATCCAGTGTTTCCAGTTCAAGAAATATCTTTAAGTGCTAACTTCTTTCACATGTGCCTGGAATCACCACCTCTCAGTCACAATCAATGCATTCTGGTTCATTTTTGCCAAGATTCAAATCAGCACATGGCACAGTGTAATTCACCCTGAGTGGGGAGGACCCTTGCAAAGTCCTCTGAACCACTTAGGCTCCATACTGGGGATACACAGGGGTTTGTACCAGGAATTGCCCTCTTTGCACTGCAAAAACAGTCTCCATGCTAACTCTACTGCAGAAAGGCTGGGATGGAGGTGGATCCCAAAATCCACATTTAAGCAGACCCTTTGGCCCCAACTCCCAATGCTAGTAGCTAAGAAGGGCTGAGACAACCGCCACATGCAATGCCACAATTTGGCTCTTGCCATGCCTTGGATTTATATCAAGGACCCAGATCTGAAGAATTTACATGTAGAATTTCAGTTACCCCAACAGGAATACTCATGTAGGTAGGGTGCAGAACTGGATCCTCTGTTTGCACATGCTAAGTAATTAAATCCCAGGTACCCACTTGAAAATAACTAAATTACACAGTTGGGCTTTGTTTATCTGCATTTTCACCTCTGAATTTGGCCCTACATCAAGGTTAACAATAGCACTTATCAACCTAATATGTAAATCTAATGTCCATCTTGATTATCCAAACACAATTTCAGCCTACTCTGCAAAGTCTCATTAAATATAGAGATCCTGACTCAAGAGTCTCCGGCTTCTCCTCAATTTTTATTGGGAAAATTGGGGACTAACCATTGTTTTTAAAAAAAAAAAAATCACATAATACAACAGAATACAAAGGATATTGAAATACCAGTCTGCGTTACTGAAGTTTGACTCCCAATAAGGAAGAGGAACAAAGTCAGCAGCATCTTCATATTATGAATGAACATTTCAAGCTTTAATTCTGGAAAAATAAAATAAAAATCCCATATATCAATGGTCACAAGGACACTGTAACATGATTTCATAATGCACTAGTATAAGGTAACTTAGAACATTGGGAAAGATGTAGTTCAATCTCAATGTGCTGTTTTAAGAACCTAAAGAGACATAGATAAAGAAATAGGAAAATGGTAAAGGATACATAGTCTTCTTCTTTATCCATGAAGTCAGACATTAATTACAGTAATCTCTCATATGTGGCATTGATGTCTCCAACCTTCTCTCTTCATAGCGATTTAAACTAATGTTGCCAAGCTGATTTTGACCACCCCATTTCCTCTTTGTATCCCCCACGGGCTTCCCCTTCTGCACTGAATCAGCACCACTTTATTTTTCAAATCTAGTTTCTCATTATGATGTTGACCCTCACCTTCACTCTGCCAATGATACCCTTGAGCATCCACGTATCTGCTTGTCATTTCCCTGATTTTTCCCATGCCACAGCATATGCCGGGGAAGTCTTTCCTGACAACATTCACAACCTTATTCTAATTGAGATTCCTCCTTAAAACCTACCTTTAAAATATACAAGCCTACAAACCATTGCCACCTGCCACTGATTAGGCTGGCAGCCAGCTGTTACTGCGACAATGCTGACTAACTTATGCAAATATACCTGGCTCCACTGTTAGTTTTTCCTTTTTCTGCTGCCCCTCCCACATCTGTCAGTATATTCTCCTGTCCCTACTTTGTAAATGCTAGATTGTAATGGCTCTGGAGTAGGGATAGTGCCTCGTACAATAGGGCTTTAACTCCCGATGAGGGTTCTTAGGAAATACTGCAGTGTTCTTCAATCACAGCCCATGGGCCCCAGATGTGGCCCATGAAAGCCTTCCGTTTAGCCCACTGGGCATCAGTTTTTCCACCCTACTCCCCACTGGGCATGCTACCATAAGGACGGCCCCACTACCAGGCTCCAGTTCTGCCCTGGGCTCCTGGCGGCTCCAGCCACAGCCCACCGCTGCCCAGTCTGAGCTGCAGTGTCACCAGGCTGACCTGCCTCCAAGGGCCTGGTCTGGGCCCAGCACCTACTGGTTAGGGGGACACTGTAGCCAGGGAAGGAAAGGGGCTGCCTGGCAGGGAAGTGCAAGAGCTGCTGGAAGCCCAGGGTGAGCTAGAACCAAGTAGCAGTTTCCTTAGAGCAGAGCCGCCTTTAGCGCAGAGCCACCAGTGGGGAATAGGAAGGAACGGCTGGTGCCCAGCGGAAGACCCTCACTCGTGACTCTGGGTCTCCCTCCTCAGCTGAAGAGCATCCTCACAGCCAGCAAGTGCCAGTCTATATACAGCAAAAACAATGAGAGCCCTGTAGTACCTTGTAGACCAACAACATTCGGACCTTCTAATCAACAATTGTGGATTTGCCTCATCTACCCTACCTGAATGGACTTGGTTATCACTTGCCCTCCCCATTGTTATGTTTCTCATCCTTGGACGTATACACATATACCTCCTATCTGTGGTTTCTACTTCATGCATCTGACGAAGTGGGTTGCAGCCCACAAAAGCTTATGCCATAGAAATTTGTTAGTCTTTAAGGTGGTACAGGACCATCTTACATTGTATAGGTACATAGGTACCTATACATTGCACTCTAAGTGTCGTGTTGCTGAGTTACTTGTCTGTGGAAGTACTAAGGTCACTCTCTCACACTATTTACTTGTTGTGTTGTTATTTGGCACTAGGTGTCTCTGTGCTGTACTGAAAGTCCCAGCCAAGGGTGCGGTCCCTGGTCACAAAACAGATCGACGCGAACTTGTTTGTTTGTAGCTTATTCCTGTACTAATCAAGGTCTGTTTTGAAGGACTGTGGCTACACTCAGTATGGCAATCCACACACAAATCCAAATCCTGGACCCATTGCATCGTCAAAGTAAAGGGACGTCACTCTAGAAGAAGCGTATGGGAGAGGGAATCCTCTGCCCAGATCACAGATTGGTTACGAATGACTTTAGAGCAACCACCACAAACTAAAAGCTATTGACCAGCACACCAGTTGCATCCACCCTCACAGGGAATATTTCCCAGTGAATTTGCTTTGTTTTGGAACCACCATGCCACCTTCCAAAAAGCTCTATGTGCTGAGATGCAGGGAGCTCCTGCAGTATTTTAGCCTGTAGCATGCGGTTGGCGCAGATTTCTTGCATGGACGAGCTGCATCTCCCACCTCCTTTTCACAAGCACTGGAACTGAACTTCAGTATGCACTCCTCAACAGGCTGAGGCCATGACAGAATTAACAGTTGTTCCTCTGGCCACATCTCAATGCAAAAAAATCTGTAAGGTCCCTCAAAGAATATCTTGTGTTCAGGGAGCCTTTCTGACAGTCGTAGAGCTGGTTCAGCAAGCTCTGCGTGCGCCTATCCCTGGGCATGTGCAAAAGAGTTTTGGGGGTAGGTGGAAGGTATGGCTGGTGCAGTCTTCTTGACTACTATTTCCTAGCTGCCAGAAGACCCATAGGGACCATGAGCAGCAGGGTTCACATTAAGCCAATACTAAGGGCTTCTCTAAACTTCATTGAAGGACTAACCAGCTCCTCGAAGACCCAGGGAAGAGGAATCACATTGCCTCCTCTCTTAGTCCCATTGCAGGGCTCTGCATCAGTAGCAGAGATGAATTCAGGCTTAAAATTTTTGGAATCTGTTTGACAAAGCCAAATTCTATTGAGGTCAGTGAAAACTAGATTGCCCAGCATCATTTAGATTCCAGACTTTGTTTTCTGACCTTATTATTTTTCTTTAAATAATTATCATAGACACAAGTAACAGCTGGAAAAAATGTAGTCCAATTACACACTGTCAGTGGCTTGAAAACTATGTTTGGCTGTAGAAAAAAAATAGTGAATGGAATTCTAAGCTTTTGGAAAGCAGACAGAATCTCTTGTTTGACCGACAGCATAAATTTGCACAGCACATGTAAATAATGTCTGATTGCACCTATAAGAAGAAAAGGCTTTAGGATATGAGGCAAGTCAGATATGTTTTTTCCGTCTGGTGATACATGAGACATTTTACAAATTCAGAGTCTGTTTCATTGTATTACATTGTATTTACCTGAACTTACTGCTGACCATGACGCTCACATCAGAGTATTGTTCTTCTTGTTTTAGAAATAGAGAAATACGTAACATCTGGATCATGCATGAACCTGTTTTTCCCATATTTTGAAACTATCCACAGCATCTTGCTGTAAAGTAAACTAATCATTAGTTTCAAAGTGTGATGCTATAACAAATGTGAAGGCTTGTTTAATTAAAATATTGTTGCCAAACATTACTCAGCTTTCTCTGAAAATGAAAGCAACAAGCCAAAGCCTATTTCTTATTTTTACAGGAAAATGCCAAGAAAAACAATCTATTAAATGTTTCCTCCAACTCCCTTTTCCTGTTAAATGATATTGTACTAAATTCAGGAATATAGTATCATAAGTGGAGGAGGCTGAAATGTTCCCATCACATCTGCCCTGTGGTTCTGGGGTAGTTATGGTTTAACACTGTTGAAGTATAAAAACAGTGCTTCTGAAGATGCTCCATAAAAGAGTTAATGGAGCTCCAAAAAGGACTGTGTGACCTGCTAAAGAAGGGTACGTTCCACACGGCACAAATATGGATTCTGCTGCTGAAAATATTTTAATTTAAGGTCATGTCAGGCAAAAGAGATATTCTACCCCTTAATGGGAGTAACTACCTTGCAGCTGTAACCTTGATTAGAGAGTGCCATGCTCTGCTCCCCACACCATAATTCTACTGGTTGTTGATGATTTACACAAGGGGAAATTAAATAAGCAGGTAAAAGGGAGAGCCAACTGACAGAAGGATTATGCTGTAAGGACCAAGAACTTTACTTCTATCTGTCACATCAGAAAATCTACACTCAAAGAGCCAATGCGCACCCTCCATTGAAATGCTCATGTGAAGGGAGAGAGGGGGCCAATACATTTCACAAGCTTCACCTCAGGGGATTTTCTTTTGATTGTCCACTCACTTGGAGGGACATAAAGAAAGGGAGCCATAAAGAAAAGGAGCCATAAAGAAAGGGAGGGGTGCTGCCTCTCAGCCCCACAGAGTCTGCTGAACTATGGGGAAGAAGCAGCTTCCCATCCCACAATGGAGCAGCTCTTTGGTGCTGCTTCTCTGGCAGCCCACTTCCTGGGACAACATTCCTTCTTCAGGAGCCAGGCTGCCGTTGGCCAGGCATACCCACCTCTGCAAGTAACAAACATAAACCAGCCAACCAACCCTTCACCATAGGGGCTCAAGTGGGAAGTGCAAGGCAATGTTACTTTAAACATAGATACCTATTGGGAAAACAGCTGCATGGGAGGGGAGCAGAATTGCTCCTCCTAGGGATGTGCAAACAATGCCGTCTCATATAGTACACCTTGCCTGGGGCTTGCCTTTGGTGGCCTAGGTTTTGGGGTCAGGAGTAATGGCAGATTTTTTCAACAGGAAGACACTTGAAGGGTAGGGGTAGCACACATTTCTGGGAAGAAGAGGAGATGGAGCAGTAAAAGCCCCTGGGTGGAGGAGGCAAGGAAGTGATTGAAGGAAATTGTGCTCCTCTGGTAAACTCTTGCATTGTCTTTAAAAGCATGCAACGCCTCCACTAATATGGATCCCTTCTTCTCCTGAATGGAAACTACCTCTCTGTGAGCCCCTGCAAAGTCCATTCTTTGCAATACACCCGAGGAAGAGCTTCTGTCAGGTAACGGAAAGGGGGAGAAGGTGCAGTGGAGGAAACGGGGCTGACCGTCAATTTCTGCTACTACATTTTACACTAAATGGTGATGGCAAAGTAATCTTATAACAAACATTCTATACGATTTCAATAGGCATGAACCATACTACCTGGGATTCCGTTTTTTATTAGTCAGCTACTGTCACTGGTACATTACTACTCCTGGTACACCAACTTGCCTGTTTTTCTTTCTGCTCTCTACACATACTTCACTTTGGGAGAGCAAGCCAGGCACACATTATCCCTTTCTCCATGCCTGCCCACACCCCAGGTCTGGGAGCCCAGACAGAGGCATAGGGAGATTGTGTTCCCCTGAATGGACATGCAGTCCTGGACAAAGTCTAGCTCTTTATAAATGCAGCAATTTCAGGATCACCCAGCGTGACCTAAAAAGTCACTTGTCACTTCTTAATATAAAGTCTTATTGCAATTTTGAGGAATTTAGTAATTCCTGCCTTTAAAGTCATCAGGCTAAACAATCCATTTACCAGATGAGGTTAAAAAATCCTTCCTTCAGATGTATGTATTTCAGCTGAATAATTTCTCAAATACACAATTACTACCATGCCTCAATATCTTCAAGTGAGAGCATAAACAGAAAAAAATGTGACAATTATAAATAAGACAAATTTCTAGGGAATTCTTCAAAACCTGCATTTTAAGTTGTTTTGTAAAAGAAAAATATTAAAAAAAGAATAAATGCTGAAATTTTGTGAAACATGCAGGTCAGAATAAGAAGGAAATTATCTTGGGGATATTAGATTTTCAAAGGATATAATGCCTTCATTTGCAAACCATCCCCTTTTAGTATTCAAAAAATACAATGTGTATGTGTATAGATTTATATACAATAAATTAACACAAGCAGAAACTTTCATCACTGTTCAGGTTGCAGCAGAACATGTTACACTCATCCAAAATCTTAAAACCACTGAAATAAGATATGAAGGGAAAAGCCTCTGGCATCCATTGACACTTTCTCATACCCTTCAACATCATCAATAACTCTTTCACTTCCATCTCTAGCAGAGACTGAAAAACCATATGTACCCCAATTTCACCAAATTTGTGCTCTACCCCACAATCTTAGTTTCAACTTCATACACTCTTGTATCAAGAAATTGGCATATCTTACTTTCATATTCATGTAATATAATTCTACCTTACCATAGCAGAGGCTGATTTTTGTGTTAGAGGTTTTTTTTGGGGTTTTTTTTTTTTTTGCATTAGAGTATGACAAATGGGATATATATGGTTTATCGGTATCTGATAGAGAAAGAAGCTGTTAGCTTATGGAATCTTAATAATAATGCTTATTTCTTATATGGCCCTTCTTATCTGTAGAGCTCAAAGCACTTCACAGTCTTGAATGTATTTATCCACACAACACCCCTGTAAAAGAACGTTATCATTAAAATTTTACAGTCAAGGAACTGAGACACAAGGGGGCTAAGTGACTTGCTTACAGGAGGTTCATGGCAGAGAAGGGAATTGGAGCTGGATTTCCCACATCCTAAGACAGTGCCCTAGCCACTGGACCATCACTCCCCTTTATTATATTTGTGGACCCCCCCAAAAAACCAAAAACCCACATTAATCTGGCATTATGGTTGCGCAAATGTATCAGTAATTTAAGACTCTAAAACATAATTTTGTAATTATCTTTAAAAAAAAGCATTGCATACTCAGGAAGTTCAGAGTTAAGTTAAACTTAAATATGTATACACACATCATCTATACATAACATAAATAAGCAAACGGAGGAGACAAAAAATTATACTGATAGATCTATCACAGTCTATTAAAAAAACGGAACAAATTCAAGAGATTTTAGAGAAAAATCTGTACACTACCAACACTTCTGAGTGAAGATTTCAGACTCACAGTATATATACATGCAAAACTTGCCACAGAAAGAAATGTAATTTTGTAGCTTTCCTTGGTAACGCGCAGAAGACAATTCGTGATACTTACCACATAAAGCGAAGATGGTTATCAGTTCAAAACTTTAGACCCTCCACTATGGCTCAGGAAAGACTGAAACCCTTTTAAAAGCAACGCTATTAGTAGTTTGCCATAAAAGCCCTCCCATGACGACCATTACAATATGTATCTTTGAAAGGCTTCCAAGCCATCAGAAATAAACTCTCTGCCCCCCCACCCCCACTCCTACACAGTGAAAGAGATTAGCCAAGTTCATTGCAAGGAGCAGCAGCTGTGAGGATGAGGCTCAGGGTTTCTTCACTCTCCTGGGTTTCTTACTAACCTGATCTTCACTTTGGGCATTGGGCATTCCTATAAATTCTGCATCCGAGGGCTGGGTAGAAGCCTCAGGCAAGGTTTTGCTCTCAGCAGCTTTTAGAAAGGGTGCTGATGTTTTCTGACTTTATCTGTATTAATTCCTTCCCATGCTTCTTATCACAAGTTCTTGTTATTGCCAGGATAATGAGGTGACCCCTTAGTGGTGACTACGGATGATTTGGAAAAGTATCTGGGTAACTTGTCATCCCTCGTTAGGGCATAATGCTATAAAGATGCAGAAACACAGGCTTGATGATGTACCAAGTGAATTTTCTGACCCAATTGACTCTCTCTCTTTTTTTTGGACAGTTCACAAAGGGATAATTAGCTGGAAAGCGCTTTCCTGCTTTCTTCCAACTTTTATTTTTAACTTACACAAATAACAGTGCATTCTTCAGGACCACAGAAATTCCTTGGAAACAGATAGCCATGATCTATTGTATATTCTAGTAATTATAATTTTAAAGGGAAAGAGTTACACGCCATATATTGGAGCTCTTTTTAAAACTGAGTGCTATTGAAAGGTACGGAATTGGCAGCCCTGGAGACTGAAATCATTTATTTACAAAACAGGTTCACTCAGGGTAGCAGCTACCCTGCCCTGCCACAACATATTTCTGGTACCCCAAACCTGAGCTGGACTTTAGGAGGAGGAGGAGATCTCTGGTGAAGAGTATGACACACTACTTGACAACAGTGGATAAGCCCAGCAAAAGCCAAAACTAGACGTTTATTTGAAAGTAACTGTGCCATAAAATGGCAAAGATTAGAAAGATTGGAAAGTTTACATTTTTTAATCAGTAACTCTTGGTCAACATTGATTTTATCACACAAACCCATGAAAAAATATTTCCACTGATAATAATCAAAATGTACAGATAGGCAAAATAAAAAAAATACTGCTTGAGAACTTATTGGAGTTTAATTTAAGGTTATTTTCTTTGTATATTTTGACATATGGTGTTGAAAAATTGTGTTTTAATGCTTATAAAGCTTTAATTTGTTGCCTTTTTAAAATCTACTGTCATTAACTTCCCATTGTCTGACCTTCTCATAATTTTCTGCAATTGTGAACATTTAAATCAATACAAACAGAAAAAAAATGCTTAAAATCCATATATTTGTGCAACTATGAACATTTAAATAGATGAACACTGAAAAATACTTTAAAATAAACATCAATATCAGTTAAAACTATAAAAAAAAATGAAAATCAAATTCTGTCAAGGCTGCTGCTGAAAAGGCAGTTTGTCATGGGATTCTAAGATTTTCTGGATATTTTCCTTTGATTATTTTATTCTTTTAAATATCAAATTGTGCTGTCATAACTTGAAATTGTCACTTTGTAGGGGCACAATGAAGTGGTAACCAGCACTTGGATGGGAGGGGTCTGAGTGATGTCACAGCTACAGCTGGCAGAAACCCCTTTCCTATCAATGAAAAACTTCAAACTTTTTATTTAAAATCTTTTGTGAGAAATTTTCAAAATGGTTCAGATCAAACTTTTTTTTTGTTCACATTGAAACTGAAATTTTTGTTTTGATTCAGTCCTGAAACTTTTGTTTTGATTTAATTTTTTATATAGACATTTTAAACGTTTATTCCTCCCCCCTTTCCAACTCTTCTTTTTTGCCACTGAATGCAGTAAAATGAATGGATGTTTTCTACAGGTTTGTTTTGCTTTATTAATTTTCCTCTCTTTTTTTCTCCTTTTCCTTTTCCACTCACAAGTTAAGAAAATTTGGAGATGTTACAAAGAGGCAGATTTACAATGTTTTCTTTTTCCTTTTGCCACTCTTAACTTTTCCAAAGTTGGAGACATTTTGAAAAAGTGGGGAAGAAAAAAAGGGGAATACACACTGGAAATAATGAAAAAAGGGGGGGAGGAATAACAACCAACATATATCTGTAAAATGTGTCCTTTTGTTTAGAAATTTCCCATACCGTCATTTAAATGACATTTTCCCCACAAAAATATGTTTTAGATGAAATTCCATGTTTTGGTCAGGAAATGTTTTTGGTCCTTCAGAGCCTTTTGCTCTCTCAGTGTCCGCTGAGGTTGGCGTGTAAAAGGTTCTCATTGCCAGTATCCCAACAATACTGTTTTCTGCTTTGAGATAAATCTAGTGCATCTCTTTCAGGGGCTGCCTGGAGGCCTCAAGGAGCAGTGCAGCCTGGCGCACATTCTTGAGAGCTGCCTCACAAGGCAGGTTGCTCCCTGCTGTCATGTCTGAGCTCCTCCTAGAGTTTCTCCGTCATGCAAGAAGGGAGGGCCAGGGCTGCAAGCAAACCTCTCCATCCGCCAATATGTGGCACAAGCCATCAAAATATGTGACAGATGACCCAAGTGCGGAGCACCTGGGCTTTTTTGCCCACCGTGCCACAAGTGACAGATTATAATGGCTTTTAGTCATCAAACCTGTTTTTAGGGATCTTTTCTCATTAGCTAAATTAAATAGCAAAACTGGCTTATTTGACTCAAACAGTGAAAAAGCAGCCCCCCAAACAGGTTTTATACTTAAGAACCACTCTATTCCATCAGCTATGGCACAATTCACAGCCAAAGAACCCCTTTGCCCTATCCGTGTCCTTCTTCGCACAAACAGGACCCTTTGCCCCCCACTTCCTCTCCCAGTCCTCCTCTTTTGTGGCTCCCCTTTGTTCCCCTTGCCCCCTGTTCCTGTTCCCCCCACTCCCTTACTTTTCTCTCCACTCCCAAAAGATCCAGGAACCTCCCTCCAAAGCCTCCAGGGAGCAGCAGCAGCAACAATAAAGGCAGTGGTAGCTCAGCTCCTCTCCAGGCTTTCCCGCTCCTCTTCTCAGCCCGTGGGCAGTGACAGCGGCCGTGGAGAGCAGCTCCACAGAGTGCCCCCCAGCTCTGCTGCTCCTGCTGCCTCCGGCTTGCAGCAACTCCTCCCACAAGCACAAGGAGAGGAGAGGGGCTGTCAGCACGTGCTGTGCCCTGTTCGAGGTGCTTTCACCACACACACATATCCAAGGAAGTGTGCTGTTTGGTGGGGTCTCTTCCTGTCTTCTCACCTGCTTCTGCTGACTGTAGTGCCAGCCCCAGCTGCTGTAGTCTGCAAAACACTACTAGTTTGGGTGGAATGGTGCAACGGTCAGTCTTAAATGTGCCACAGCAGAACCGACAGCGAAATACAGTACAATTGGGAGGTCACTCTCCCTCCTTAACTAGACAGGATAGGCAGCCGCTTCACTTGCACTCACCTTTCATGCATCCCCCAGGCTGCTGTTCATCACCCACCTCCTAATTCCTTCCCTTCCCCCTTGCAGTCTCCTACCCTCACATTCTCCTTCTCTGCCATGCCACTTTCTCCTGCTCCCACATTCCACTGCACTTCTTAGTCTGCCCCCATGCTCTTCTGCCTGCCTACAGTCCTTTCAATCAGCTGCCTGCTCTCTACATTCCTCTGTACCCCATCGGCCGCCTCAGTTCCAGATATATTTCTGCATCTCCTTAGCTTTACTCTTGGCTCCCTACATTCCTCAGACTCCTCATAATTTCCTGTACAGTTTCCTAACACTCCTTCATGGCCACCACCACAACAATCTCATTTCCAGCTCCTTCATGTTCTCTTGTTCCCTGCCCAGCCCCAGGTAGGGACAACTTCCCTGAGGGAAGCCTGGTTTCAGTCCCCTTGGAAACAACTGGAAATGGTGGTGTTGTGATTTGGGGCATTACACTAGGTAATTCGGGTAAATGGAAGGCCAGAGTGCCGATGAAGTTTTCCTGTGCTAGGCTCCTGCCTCCAGCCAGCCCCCCCTTCTTCTCCTCTCCTTTCGGGTTACTTTGGGACATTTTCTTGCTGCTGTAAGCTGATGGCTTGCTTATCAGTATGATATACTGTGCATGCTACAGGGGGCTGCTTGCAACACTAACCATATGTTTAAAGCGCCCATTGTTCTCTCTCATGGCCATCCCAGGGACTTAATGCTGAAACTGCTTGAAGGAGGGAAAATAAAGAAGGTATAAATAAAGTTGATGCTTGCTGCTTGGTGTGCAGGATTTGAGACAGACAGTCTCCCTGCACCATTTCGGATCCTGAAATAAACAGCTTTTGCAAGGATTTCTCCGTCTCGGTGTCTAATTGGGCTAATTGCACACCGGGCTCGAACCCAAACTGTTGGGGCCTCACTCGGGTCCTCCAGGACCACCAACAGTGGCCACCTTTAATGGGAGCAGCGGCCCTTTAATCTGTAAAGGCCTTAGGGAAACAGCAGCCACCATGCTGAGAGCAGCCAGTCCCACTGTTAGCAATTGGAGATGGTGGCCATTTTGTGTTAGGACCAAACTTCCCTGGTCTGATGGCAGAAATCCACTCTTGCTAACCTGCATGATGTATCAGTGTTGCCAACCCAAAAGTTCAAGAACATAGGCCCACAATGGTTTTACATGGAGAGCAGAGAGCGCCCTAAACTGATTCTGCTGGCTTTAAAAAAGGTCCAGTAACCACCAGTGACATCATTAGAGCTCCAACTCCATATCTGCCCCTGCCAGTTCACCTCTGGTCCCTCCAGTGGTTCATTGTGTCCCTCTCCAGTGCAAGGGGGCGGAAGGGGCAGCTGCAGCAAAGTCCCCTTCTTTGCTTCCTAATCCTGGGGGTGGGAGGGAGAGCACCTCCAGCAGTTCCCCTCTGCTCCAAGCCACCCCAGTGAGAATGGTGTCAGCTGCTCCCTCTCCTGCTCCATTCCCCAAAAATCTTCTCTCTACTCCTCAAGGTAGGGAAGCGAGCTCTACCAGCCTCTTGTAGTAGCCCTGACTGGGAGAGGGCACCCATGAGAGCTGCTCCTTCTGTCATCATGAGACTGGCTCCAGAAGCAGCCCAAACCCCTATGACTCATGGTGAAATACCAAGAGCTGGCAATGCGGTGTTAATGTGTATCTCATAATATTTATGGTTTCACTGAAGTGTCCCAGTTGCTTTAATCATTTGATTCCATGAGAATCTCACTTAATAAATAAAACTGAGCTTTTAGCCCTCATGATTGTGGAGAAAAGTTCACTCCCCGAGTTCCAATGTTGGAAAACGAACAAACACAGTTTATTTTAAAAAATCTCATGATGTTTGGAGCGTCCCTCTTGACTTTTGAACCATGAAGGCTGGCAATTCAGCAAAAAAGAAATTCATCAGAACCATTAGACAACCCAAATATTGAGAGTCGCTCAAAAAATAGCTAGAATTGATAATATTGGAGGTGGGCAGGCTGTATGAGGATCTCAGAACTGCTACAGCAGCCTAATCCACAGCGTGTTGAAGTCAATGGGACTCTTTCCATTGACTTTAGTGGGCTTTGGCGCAGACCCTGTAAAAAGTTCTAGCACCTTCTACCCATCTACTTCCTATATTCCCACCAGCCAGCAACTCTGCCACAACAGCCAACACTACCCTGCTTCTCCTTTTCTCCTCTCCAGGCAGCAGTGACTTGAAGAGTGTGGATAACTCAATGGAGCCTTGCAAAATCTTCACTGAAGTTTTCTGGATCAAACAGGCTAAGCTAGTCACTTTTATTTTGGAATGGCCAACTTTGGTGAGAGTTTTGCCAAGCTGATACTATTTCTTTTTATGTATGGGAGCTAAATGGTAGAGGGCTCTGGAGCCACTTTGGAATGTAGATGGGTCCTTTCATGCCAGGTGTGAGACCCTCCTACAGCCCTACCTTCCCTTCCGTGTGGAGGAGTGAAGCTATCAAAGACACTCAGTTCCCCAATTCAGACAAACAGCACCTAAGCAAATATTTTAAAAAAAGGCAATTTAGCCTTCCAAAGTAATTCAAGCACCTGGGTGGAGCTGTGCAATTTTCAGAATTAATATCATTTTTATGCTTTCTGACCCAGTTAGTGCAACAGAATCCCCAATCTCACTTAGCAAGAGGTTTTACAGATGTCTTCCAACTTAACTTTCCAAGGTCAAACTCTGTTCTCATTTACACTCATGGAATTGCACTGGTTGGAATGGGAATGCAAGAGTTTATGACCCCAGTAGGTGACTACGATAGGTCCCATAGCTCCAACCACTCAGAATTACTTGAACCAGAGAAAATATTTCAAAGTTCATATTAATTCTACAAATTGCACAACTCAACACAAGTGCTCAGTTTGCTTTATAAAGAAGGTTAAACAGACAAGGGTGTTTTGGATGATATTTTGTTCATCAACCTTGTTTGTGCATGTTTGATATACTTTCACGCATTTTCTTAGTTTTGATGCAGCTAGAGATAAAGCATCAAATTTGACACCACTATGAAGGACACAGATAAAACAGAGGACAGAATTTAACTTTCATTCTGCAGAACTACCTCTCTCACACATTAGATAACTAACATGGATTGTGGGTAAAGCACCAGAGACTGATTTTCTCAGCGGCTGGTCTGAGACAATGGAATAAACTTTCACAGGAACTAAGGCCCTCACAAATGTCACCACTCCTGGGCCAAGTGCAAGACATTTCTCTAACAAACACATAGCATTTATATTAAAACAAACAAACCAAACACTTCCAAAACAAAACACTTCCTGCATACACTTGTACCCCAGAGGAGCAGATGAGAGAACAAACAACATGTGACAGATGTTAGTCAAGTTGTGCTATACACCACTGGAAGGCATGCAGATACCGTGGCAAGGAAGAACCTTTATAAAATAGCATCTGAAGGGTCAGTGGCGAGTGACCCATTGCACCAATAGTTCTGCTTTTTGTTACCTGATACTGAGCTTTCTTTTCCCAATATGAAAGTGCCCACTGACATATAGCAGCAGCTTCTGCTAGGGCAGTCAGTGAGGCATCAACATGAGGAATAGGAACTGGAGAATAATGGAGAGCAGAACTTCCCATAAGCAATGATGCTGAAGGAAATAGTGCTCCCTGATATCTCTGCACATGCACAAGTTCTCAATTTAATGATTGGAGTGTAATCACATCCAAGCCTTTAAGTATCTGACCACGGCAGCTGTTTTATCTCCACAGCAAAATATTTGCTAATGAATTTATTGTAGAAAGACCCCGCCTACTTTGTTGTTCAAATGTGAACTTTCCATGGCTATCTGAGACTGGGAAAGCATCTCCTTTTGGCTAAAAAGCATTGAGACCTCTCAAGTTCATTGGCAATGGAAGCAACTATTTAATCTCTATTGTAGTAGTGAGTTCTTTGTTGTTATCTATATTTCAGTAATCTCCTGCGGGCCCCAAATAATCCCTTTATGCTAGGCATACCTCCCTCTCTCTCTCGTTTGAGACGAGATGCAACAGCAAGTATGACAAACAATGGGCTATGTCCGTCCTGGGGAGATAGTCTTAAGGATGTGAACAAAAGCTGTATATCAAAAATGGACATACCACAGGAACATCGAAGGCAAAAGATATGTCTTAAGGCTGGTGGCATACAGGCAGTAGCAAATAAGCATCCACACTGCATTATAAGGAGACATTTCATTACAAGGTAACCTCTACCAAGGTTTTAAAAGATATTTACATGGAAAATTCAGTAGCCAGAAAAGAAAAGTGGAAGTATTCTAAAATACTGACTGCAATGGGAGGCTGTGGGTACTCAGCACCTTGGAAAAGCTAAACATTTTGGATTGAGGTCATGTACTAAGAAGCAGAGCTGAGTCTAGAAGCCGGGTCCCCAAACTTCCAGTACCATCCTCTACCCTTACACCACAGTGCCATTTTCTGTGCCTTGTCTACTGTATTTTTCCATTGCAGCTATCTATTGATAAGATAAGTCTACGTCATGCACTGTAGTTTACCAGGCAACCATGCTTTTAGAGACCATCACCAGAGGGATGCCGTAACTCAGAATGCTAACAATCCTTGATGTCTGAGGAGGGGAATCTCCAGTAGGAGTAAGTTATTCCCTCTGTATTAGTGAGATCATTACTGGAATACGGTGGTGAACCATGTCTACTTCTGGTGTTCACACTTCAAAAAGGACAGTAAAAAATCAGAAAGGATTCAGAAAAGAGTTATAAGAATGATTCCAGGTCTGGAAAGCCTGCCTTATAATGAGAAACTTAAGAAACAAAATCTATGTAGTTTATCCAAAAGAAGGTTAAAGAGTCAAGAAGGTTAATCACAAACACCAAGTCCTTTCAGAACAAGGCCAATCACACTCACCGTGTCTTCTCTCTCTAGTACTTTCCCTGTCCTACGGCTCAGCCTATTTCCACCTCTGCAAAGAGCATGGGGCAGAGAGGAACAGGAGTAGCTGCATGGAGCCAAGAAGTGGCTCTGTGCATTGTGGCTGGCTGGTGAAAAGAACAAGAGGCCTCTCTGTCCATCCTCATGTGTGAATGAGAAAGGTGACGGAAGGAGGGAAAGAAAAGGAGGGTCAGGCTGATGGCAGGTGCCAAGCAGAGGAGGAGAGAGTCTGCCTCAATTTAGTATTGTAAGAATGATTGGATTTGTCTATAGGAGTTTAAGGGTTAAAATTGTCAGTGCTGTTTGGTGAAGTAAATTAAAATACTGCTATTTCATCCCACTTACTTACACTAAAAACAGCCTGAACGTTCTATCAGATTACATGTTTTGGAAGCATTCACCCACAGCTCCAATTGACTTCAACCAGAATTTAGTGCTCAGCTTCTATTAAAATTAAGCCCTAAAATTGCTAGTTACCAAGGCCTGATGTGTCTCCTCGGTGAAACTCTGGTTTTTAGAGATACATATCTTCTGTCATCCTGCATCATCCTTGTTGCATGCTCCACAGAAGCAAATGGAGCCTCAACTATGTCATCGTCTCCTGCCACATTTTTACCTATTTCAAAGCTAGGGAAAAACAGAAGCCAGGAACAGAAAACATTTTTGTTAATGCACCCACAGCTAATCTAATGTGAAGGAGATTGTTTGAACCAAAATTATAACTTCCTAGCTTTTCTTCAGAAAATTTACTATCACATTAACTACTTATTAGCAACAGGTATGCAGAATGGCAGGCCCAACCCAACCCTAATGGCACTATTAATACACTAGAATTCTTCTGTAATTTAAAAAAGAAAAGATTTTCTGGCACTTATTTTATTTATTGTTTAAAACGGAAATGGGATAGTCGACAGCCTTGGGTCCTAGTAGCAAAACCCTCTCTTTAGCCATAGAACAGGTATGATACAGGAGTGAACAAGCTACCTTATAGCACTCTGACAAGGCTCCCTCATCTCTTACCTGCAGGCACTTTTACTGACTAGCCTTTATTAGTTTTAAATATTTATACACGCAGAGAGAGAAAAAAGCACTCGTGTGGGTTTAGCACTTGTGTGGGCTTAGCACCTGACCAGAGAGGCTTCCATGTAGGGTACAGTAATGTGCTCGGTGCCCAGAAATGTAATGAAAACCAGTTAGTAGAGGTGAAAGGGGGCATGATGGGTGCAGGCAAGGGGGGGCCCAGGGCACAAATACTTCCATTCAAGTCCGTGAATGAATATCCATATGTGGCTGACAGCTGTAAGATTTCAAGTTACTTCTACTAGTAGCCTAGAACCATGGCCAAGTATGCTTAAGAGCTACACTTGGAAGGCATTGAGAGCACGAGCAGCCATGAGGGACAGCCACAAATACAGAAGTGTAGCTGGGAGAGTTTTAGAACACTGTAAACCTTGCAGACAGCTGTGCATTGTGATAGATTATCAATGTGCTGTTCTTGCTGGCCCAGAAGCACCTATTCCTCTCAGTTTACTTATTGGATCATGAGAACAAAATTCAGCAGCTGTGCTGGTAGCTCCCTGTTGCTCTCAATCTGCAACTCCATAGGGTCGAGCCCTTAAAATCAGCTGCTCTGTGTGATTGAAAGCCAGCACGTGCAGTTGCATGGTGACCTAGAGTAAAATCCAGGCTCTCTACTACTGTCTTATCACATTAATCCTCTTAAGCAATTACTCTTCCTGACTCCTGCCAACGGCATTCTTGAACCTCTGCCCTGATTAACCAGAACTCCTACCTTTACTTCATGCTTTGGCTGGGCTAGCCTGTCACACATCTCATGTGATGCTCATATCTCTGGTGGCCCTCTCATGTCTGCCTGCATTCCAGCTGCGATGTCACACATTCAGCCAGGCTGCAGCCAGACACGGACATGGCTTGTCCTAACCACTAAGTGCCACCTGCTATAGTGACTGGCTTCATGTAGCCAATGGCTCTCTGCTTCCCCTCTTCCTCCTCCTCCTCCTGCTGTGCCAAAACAACTGGAGCCCCCAGGTAGGAAGCAGGGGGAAAGGGTGGTGGTGGAGAGAGAATAAGGGGGCAGGACTGAAAAGGCTAATGGGAAGAATTAGGGTAACTATCTCAGGCTCCCCCACTGCCCTGCCCTGCTCTGTGCTCCCATTACCCTCCAGGTTCTTTCTTACCCTCTGTCTCTTGCAGATTCTCTCCCTCCAGCAACACTCCATGGTGGCCCTTGACTTCTTCCAATACTCTGGTCCTGACTGGCTTCCCTAACTTACCTCCAGTTGTCCCGATTTCCCCCAAGCGCTTCTTGAATGTGAGGTGTGTGACAAATAGGTTCCTGCCTCCCTCCCACCTGCTCTCACTGATCACAGAGCAAAGAGGAGACAGAGGACACATCAATAAATTTTCTGCATCAGTGTGAAATATCATTCCTGGAGCTGCAGAGAGCTTGGCAGCTATATTTACAAGTTGGGTTTATGTGCAAACAGATGCGTGAAGCAAACATAGGAGTTCTGTGGAAGTATATTCCACTGTCAGATTATCTGTCTTGCTAAAATTTCCAAGATTTTAAATTGTTTTCCTGTCCCACCCAGGAAGCGAAAAAGAGACATTTCTAAATTTTTCACAGAAAAGCAGCACAAGATGATTCCCCCCCCCCACACACATACAACAGGCAGTTGTTTAGGGCAGTCACCTGGTATGTGGGAAAACCCAAGCTCAAATCTCAGGGCAAGGTCTTCCACATCTCACATGACTGCTCTAATTATGTGGCTATTCTGGAGTGGGGTGAGAAGGACCCCCCCCACACACACTCTCTCTCTTCCTCCTGGACATGAGATACCTTCTGGGCAAAATTTATGTCAAAACTGATGCATTCCTGGGAAAGTTTAGGTTTCAACAAATTAGCATTTTCTGAGGAAAAACTGTTTTGTCAAAAAATTTCTGACCTGTTCTACTCATTGGCACATATATCTGTATCTTCTGTGACGAAGAAAGGGTAGAGCTGCAGCAGAATACACAGAGAATTAACTGTGAAGCATTCATACTGGATACTGGTCATGGAAGTTTTACAGCTAATTTCAGCTCTGAAAAAGGACCCAATGTATAATTTAAAAGACTGGCTTCACAAAAATATTTTTAGAAGAAAGGGTGAAATCAGGTGACAAAGCATTTGCTTTGTTTGGATGTTTATGCTACTCATAATCAAAGAAAATCCCTGAAGGAGGAGGAAAAATTAATGATGCGGGAGGAATAAAAATGTATGTGAAGCAGAGACCCACTCATGCATCAGTGTACTGGGTCTATGTCTTCTTTAAAATTTCATAAGAAATAAGCATTTATAATAGAGACTTCCTTCTAGCCCTGTATACAGCATGAGACACCTAGAGTACAGGACATTCCTTCTAACAAACGTGCTCTCCAGTTTTCAAGAATATCCAATGCAAATTTCATTTATACATATTTCTTCATATTCATTTACCTATGTAAACATTCTAGGAATCTAATATTTAGGATACTGTCTTTTTTCAAAAAAAGAACAATCATCTTGCCATGAAGGTGATTACTATATATATTTAAGGTCTATATATTCAAAACAGTCAAATGTTAGAGGGAGCATTATTAAAGAGAGTTTTAGCTTGAGGAAGGTGTGTATTTGTTCCTAATTTAAATGCCATTACATCACTCTTTTCGCTGCTCGGTCATTTTTTGATTCTAAACTGTTCTCAGTAACTGAGTAGGAAATTGTTGTTGAAATTGGAAAAGGAAATTATAATGTACAATGCACCCACACACCGGTTATCATCTCTAATCAAGGTTTTGATGTTCGACAGTTTTCTCAGGGAGGAGGAAGGGACATTGAGTTTATTCAGTAGTTTTGCTAGGCTTCACTTTGAAACCTTCAATGGAGGATTCTGGCTTATATTAAGGCTTATTTTTGTTGCAGATCTATACTTTTTTAATTCATTTTATTTAAAAATATAACATGACACATTTGGGTTAGCATCTACCATTTGATGTGCAAAAATATAACTTTAAGATGAGAATCTTATCATCTGTTGAAAAATCTCCAACAAAGAACTCTCCAAGTGGGTCTCTCAGTCAACATTTACCCCTCAGTATAAACAATTAATAACTGATTGGACTCACATGGGTCTTTGGCTCTATGACGGATACATCACTTTCTGAGATTTGAGTCTGATACATATTGTCTTGAGCTTTTTTGGTGGATAGCTGTTGACTGCACCTGTTGAGGTATCAGAACATGGTAAATGAAATTGATCAGTTGGTGGAATTTAGAAAGTTTTGCCAAAGCGTTTCCTTTTTACCCCAAGCATGTGTTTAACAGGACTGACTTCATTAATTTTACAGGATTATCGTGAACATTGAGATCTGATCCTGCCCTCACTGGAGTCAATAGCAACACTTCTATTGACTTGAATTGATGAAGGAATGAGTTTTGTATATTTAAGCTTTAGTAACAGGATAGACACATGGATTAGAAATGTTCTTTAGTATGGTGCAGTAGCTATATTGAGAATGAAAGCAACTGGCAAACTCAGTGCAAATCATGTGTCTGGTTTCTTTCTGCCTGGGTCACGTTCACAATGAAATAAAAGCATCGAGGGAGGATACAAAAAGTTATTTTTTATATATAATACATAAATCCAATCTCCCTTGAGTTCAATTTTTCTTAGTCTCATTTTTGCAAAAAGATATAAAAATTCTATTTTTCTGTGTCAGCAGAAGATGGGTGGGATTTTCAAAATCACCTAGACAAGCTCGGTGATTCTCCTTTAAATGGAAGGTGGGCTTCTGAAAATCCCACCCTAATTTTGCAACATCAGATTGCATGCAAATGTTGAGGATTTCAGTTTGATAATCCAATTCTAAACCATAAACTCCAACAATATAGTAGGGTTGCTCTATAGGCAGTATATATTGTTACCCTTCCAGAATACTAAATCCATCTTCCACCTGCATTTTCTAATGAACTGCATTTTAGGGACACAAAAATACATGCCTCTCACTGGCATACCACTCTGTAGATGTATTTCTAGGTCAGAATGTTGCCTATTTGTTCCATAAATAATATCAGGAATGGATAGCAGAAGGAAATGGTAGGGATAGAAGGCACTTACCCATGTAACTGATTCAAATAGTGGTAGAAGCCAGAACTGACTAAAAGTCATTGCTATCTGATAGATATTAGGTTAGTGGCCTTACTTCATTTCCTAGTAGGCATATTTCCACATTACAATGCTCAGTCACACAATGTTAATAGCCTCAGTAAGGAGTCCTAGGAATGAAGAAGCATGACACTGAATTACCCTTTCACCCTCCCATACACCCGCCAAGGAATTAAGCTGATCACCCACGAACCCCCCTTGGGTTAGGAAAATTCACTAAAAAACAAAGACTAGTTATGATGCAATAACTTATGAATGAGGAGATGCACAAATGGTTTAATAAACCTCACTACATATTCAAGTTCAGGCTTGTGAACTCTGCCAAACTGAACCAAATGATGTTCCAGGGGAATGTCACCAAGCTCTTCCAATTCTCTGTCATTATATGTATGACCTAATGAAATTACAAATAGAGCATATCCTTTCCACTTGGCACTCAGAGATGTTTTTGTTAATGTTTCTTGATCCCACTGACTTGTTTCTCCAGCAGATATAACAATGATAGCATTGTGTTGCGTGAGCTTGGGTGCAGCTAAGAAACCATTATTGATTATCCACTGTATGACATGGCCATGAGCAGCTGCTCCATTCCGCTGTTGAACAGGTCCTTGGATATGTCTTTTCACTAACTGTGGTAACGCGGTAGGTGACAAAGTCAAACTCTGTCTTTACTGAGTTCCTCCCTGTGCGGGGTTTGAAACCTCTTGGAGTAGGGCTCACCACAGCCACCTGATCACCAATATTAGGGGCTTTTCGCTCAGAGAAAATTTCAAAGCTATCAAGCACTCCGCTCAGGAAGTCTTTCACTTTCTCAAACTCAGCACCACTCATTTTTCCATCCGCATAAGCCTATGGTGAATGGAGTCTGGGGCTATATCTGCACTGACAGCAGCAAAGTCACTGCTGTCAGCTCGACTTATCTGGGTCGACTGAGCGGTCAGTGAAGACCCGCTCAGTTGGTCCAGAAGTCGACGCTGTTAATCCACCCCCGCAAGTGGCGCGGCGCTGCATCGACGGGAATGCAGTTCTTGTCGGCGCAGTGCAGTGAAGACAGTGTGCAGAAGGGAAGTACAGCTGTCAATGGGAGTTGCACAAGTTTTCTGTGTAGTCTGCGTAACTCCCATTGATTGGCGCCGAATCACCGGGGTAAGCGTAGGGCAAGCCTGGTGTTCACAAAATATCTGATTGATATTTGTCCGCAAATGAACATAAAAAAAAGAATTGCTAACTCATTTTAAGTAACTAAAAGCCTGAACAGACTAAACGTCTGAGCTTGCAGGGTGTCAAATTTTCTAGTGCTAAAAAAATAAGAAAGCGACCAGAAATCTTCTAAATAAATTATGCAAATTGAGGCAGAAAATCAAGGGTCAGATCCTGCAAGACGCTCAGCACTTTAACTCCCGCTGAAACCAAAGGGAGTTGCATGTGGTGAGCAACTCGCGGAAGGAGGTCAGAGCCTCACAAGACCAGGCCTTATTACGTTATAAATGCTTACTCTCCCATTTACTAATTTTAAGAGACTGGTGACATTTGTGGCAATATTTATTTTGATGCAAACTCAGAGCCAACTCCAACTTCCAATTAAACCAACCACAAAAAATTCCCATTGACTTTAGTACGAGATGGATAAGGAACCTTAAAGAAATAGGACTTTATTATGATAGATAGTTAGATGCCTCTAAAAGCAACAATCACAGCAGCACTGAGAGTCTTTTTGGGAACAGCTCAGAATTTGTTTGTAACAACTGAAATTTTATTAACAATTAATACAACCCATTGAAACTTTCTTTGGGAAAGCACTACAAATATAATGGGAGAAATCACTAAATGGGCAAAAATGTGTCCATTTTTTCAGGCTTTTTTGGTTTTTGATCCTATGTTGGAAGAAAGAGAGATGCCAAAATGTTCAGACTTCTAGTTATTCTAAGAATTCCAACAAGCACCGTGAGTGCTTTTCCCCATGATGCTCTTCAGGAGCCAGATCAGCAGGATACCAAGCGCTTCCACCAAGTTGTTAAGGACTCTGAATAGGATCCAAGGGTGCTCCGTACCTTACAGGATTTGGTCCCAAGTCTCAAAAAGGTCATATCCAAACAATCTGAAGTGCCTCCTAGTCTGAAATACTGCACTTTCTACGACAGGGGAAAGGCAAGTCAAAATGAACTTGCCAAAATGAACAAGAAGTTTGTCTTATTTCGATGTAATTAGAATTCAGTCCACTCACAAGCCATACACATTGACAACTGATGTCCAATACACCTGCTAAATGTCCAAATTCATTTTTATGCCTTTTTATAATGTAACGTTATTTGTAAATTTGAGCATGTTGTCTGAGTCCCATTACGCATGTATGTGCTCTGCTGATATTTCACACCAAAGGACAGCTTCAGGACCAGACTGTCCCGAGCTGCTCATTGTACATACCATGTTAGGGCCAGGAACAGACCCATGCTTCACATCACCTTAACGGAGTGATGTGGGCAAGGGTGAGAGGCAGGAGAAGCCATGACCCCACTTCCCTTCCAGACTAGGCTGTGAAGACTGGTGTATTAAGGAAAACTGCCAAGTTATAGTGTAATGAGGGCACCCTTCCTTGAAGTCTTGCTGCTACAGCTTCATATGGGGATGAGGCACAGGAGCAGTTGTCAGTGTGGAACCACTCGGAAGATGGCAGTGATGCTCAATTAAATTGAATTAGTATTCTAGTTCAGGATAAAATTAAAATCAAATGTTTTGTTTTCCATGTTGGGCAATGACTAACTAAGGTTCCCAAACAGCACAGCAAACACTGTTCCCAGATAAAGGAGGATATAAACATATTTTATGCTTTTGAGTGTATTTCTTCAGAAGAAAAGCTTGGCAACACAGACAATGGAGATGAGAGACTGCCCATAAGTGACAAATCGCTGTATTCCTTGGAAAACCATGTAAAAACAAAACGGTTGGATAATCCAGTTGTGGTTACTTATAATCCCAGGAAGCCCTCAATGCTTTCTTTAACTCTTGCCAATATGTGGTGCTCTTTGCCAGGCACCACCAAAAACATTTTTTCTCCTCTCCCCTTCCTCTAACAATATTTTGAAATATAATATGGATCTTACCATAACAATGAATGCAGAGCTGAAATGTTTTTAAGAATCATTTATAATCTCCCTCATAGAGAATATTTATTACATGAAACAATGCAGAATCATCCATCTAGAAACAACAAGAAACGGCATTAGTGGAGCATTTGTTAGTGAAGAAATGGTGAGTTTCGCTTTACAGATTTTGTTGTTGTGTCTGGATTTTTTTTTAAACTACACATACATATAACTTCAGTGTTCTGAGAAACTTTCTGATGAAAATCAGAGGCTTCACTCATAGAAGAAGGCACCATGTGTTTAGTCTTTGAATCTAGTGTGTGATTTGAAAACTCCCTAGTTATGGTACTCCACCAAATTGAAGATCTACAGTTCACTGGTTCTAGCATCTCTCCTGTATGGATCTGAGACATGGACTCTTTATAGACAGCACATTAAACAGCTTGAGCAATTTCACATGCACTTTCTCCATTCAATAATGAGTCTTCATTGGCAGGACAAAGTGATTATTAAAGTCCTTTAGAGAGCAAACACAACCAGCATTAAGGAAATGCTACTGAGAGCACAAGTTAGGTGGACTGAACAGGTCATCAGAATGGAAGATCACAGTCTCCCAAAACAGATCTTGTACGGGGAGCTGAGGCAGGGCAAAAGAAATAAGGGTCGTCTGTATAAGCTCTTCAAAGATAACCTAAAGAATAGTCTTCAGTGGGCTGGCATCAATCTCAAAGAACTCAAGCAAGTGGCTCAGAACGGGACTCACTGGTGGTCTCTGACAAGATCAGCTTTGAGTGGGACTGATGAAATTGTGTCCAGGCTGCACAAGACAGGTGCCATAGAGCTGCATTAAACAAACATTGAGGACTTCCCATGCCCTCAGTGTAACTGTCTGTGCATCAAGGTTTGGACTTCAGGGATGGACTACCAACAACAGTTATGGTACCCATAGATGCACTTATACCCACTTCCTAATAAAATGTGAAATCATGTTTCAGGCATTCAGAGAGACACATTAACTCCTATGACAAAAATGTCAGAAGTTTAACCTCAACCCAGACCTGAAGAAGAGTTGTGTGTAGCTCTAAAGTGTCTCTCTTTCATCAACAGAAGTTGCTCCAATAAAAGTTCAACCTGTGAGCCATACATAGCCAATGACATAATTTTATATGTCTTCCACACTGACAAGTCTTGGTGATCCTGCAAACCCCCTCTTCCTCTCACAGCCCCTCTCTCTGGAGGGAGTTGTCTTCCATCCTTTACTTCATATGATAAACTTGAGACCCCTCTATGTCTGTGCTAGACTTTGACTTGGCACATCCACACTGAAATTTTGTATTACAAGAGATAAGGTAGATGTGGATGCATTTATCTTCAGATGTGTCACTATCATGGTTAGGCATTTTGTGAAGATCCTTGGTGCTCTGGAAAATCTGAAAGGCAATACCTTCCATTGATAAAGGTTGAATTACTGTGGGACAGGTAGATGGTTATGTGGAAGCATTCAACTTCTAAGTTGAGGGCCTCAAACCTGTCCTGAGCTTGAAGAGATGGAATGATGGAGGCAAGCATTACCATTCTGATTCTGAGGCAACTTATGAAGTTCACTCTCCTCACATCTAGGACAGAACAAAGACTCCCTTTTTTCTTCAGAATAAGGAAATATTGGTCAAGGAAGCCTCTTCTCTTCTCTTATACTCCTCCAATATCTTTTCTATGGCTCCTAGATGAAGCAATGAGGCCACTTATGTTGGCAGTAAGCTCTTGTAAGAGGGGTCCACAAAGAGGGATGAGAAAGGGGGCTGGAGGGAGGGGTAAGGAGTGGAAATGGATGAGGTAGCCAATGAAAGAGTACAAGACAGCTTCCAAAGATGGTAAGCCTTAGCTTTGCTTTGGTGTGGCTTCCAACATTCCTATCAAAACCTGCTACCTCTGAGAGGGTGCTGAGAGTGCAAGAGAGGAAAAGGATGGTTGCTTCCTAGGAGTACTGGGTCTTTTTCCTGACACAGTACTCCAGCTGTTGAGTCTGGTGTTAGAAGGGAGCTCTTCCTCTGTTGGGGCTGGTATTTGTATGGCTTACGATAGAGCCATGGTGCATAAATCCTTAGGGATTGGCAGTGTGACTGTAGAATCTTTGAGAGAGGAGTGCTTCATCTATTCATCTGCTGGTCCTTTGTAGTGTGGCAGGTCCTCTGTACTGTGGTGTTCTTTCCTAAGGATGCCAAAGCTTGAAGCCAGGAGGCCAGTCTCATGGTGATGGCTGTGGCCATCAGTATGACAACCATGTCCAGTGCATCCATGACTACTTGTAAAGCAGGTTTTTTTTTGTTTTGTTTTGTTTTTTGACCATCTGGCTCAACTTTAAGACATTTCTTAGTTCTCTCAACTATCCTGTGGGAGTTTTTATAGGAAGGGGGTCACTCTCTCCCATGTGAAAAAATTACGTTTTGCAGTCAGGGCCTTTTTCCACACCTCTTGTAGGAGCACTGTGGATGAGGAAGGGTGGCTGGGGTTTGCCAAAATCCCTTCACTGGCCTGAGTATACCCTTTTTGATGCAGTCCTAGGTTGCCTCTTTGGATAATCATATCTAGGGTTGAGGAGCTCAAGATGTTGAGCTCATGGGACTTCTCCTGGTTCACTGATGTCCAGGGTTCTCACTCAACTGGGTCAAAAGGTCCTGGAACACTTAACTTATCAGGAGCCCGTGCCACTGCTTCATCTGATGATGAGGAGGACTGTCAGCAGAGGAGAAAGTTGCTGAGGCTCCTCCAGTGTCACCTCAATCTATTTGCAGAGACCTTAGCTTGGGTCTGGCACAGGAGGCCCGGCTAGAGATGCTGCTAGGGAACAAGATCTCTTCCAGGTGAGAAGGGAGATTTGTTCTGAGGCCTGTGTGATGGTCGTCCCCAGTATACCCTGCTGTATGGGTACTGGCCAGCCCACTGTCACTTGAGCCTTGCCTGCGATGATGCCCTGAACAGGAAACCTTCAGTGCCTTCAGTGGTGTTCCCTCCCAACCATAGGTGGATTAATCTTGCCTTGATGTTTGTGACAACAGATGTCTCTGTGAAGGCAATGAAGAGTATATTTCTTCAAATGATGGTTCTCCAGTGTAGCACAACCTCAGGGCTGAGGGAGCTGGTCCCGGCTGTGATCTTGGAGTAGAGGATGTTTCTGGTGGGGATACAGACTTTTCAGCCAGTATATTTCTTGGGACCATAGTGGGTTCAAACATCGATGCCTTCATTGGCACATGTATGGCTGACAGTGTCATTGCCAAGATTGGTTCCTGGCCCTCCCTTCTCTGTGCTATATTGGCAATTAGACTTGCATCTCTAGCAGTTAATGCAGTAGATAGTTTGGGGGGTTTGTCTCTGGAAAACTGGTGTTTAGGTTCTCTGTTCCAAGATGATCTAGAGTGTTGCCTGGAGCCAAGTTTTTGCTTGTGTTTTGTCTTTGGCACCAGATCTGTCATCCTTGGGATCAAAGCTGAGGGTGCTGGTGCTGAGGCTATTTATACTGGGGCTGCCACTAGCAGGGTCTTCAGTGCCCTTTTTGACTTCTTGCTGATGGACCCCGGTGTGGGATGCCTACTTGAGGGGTCTCCAGTTAGGCAGTTGCCGGTTTCTTCAGGTTGGAGGTGACCCACACAGACTGGTCTCATAGATGTGGCTTGAGATGAATCTCCGAACTTACAGGTCCTGGAGGAAAAGAAGCAACAAACTGAGCATGCATCTGGAAGGCAGCTCTCATTCAGACAGAAGAGTCAACCCCTGTGCCCATCTGAGTGTCCTTCACAAGTTGGATAAGGTTTAAATTTAAATGGTTTAGTGTCCACCAGTAGACATGGCAGTTGGCATGAAGCATCAGACTCCACTATATAGGAGGTTTGCTGAGTTTAGTCATTATTTTTTTAAAGTCCAATTGGATCAAAGGTCTTTTTAAATGAGGAGAACAAATTCTTCAAGAAACTGTGTCAGATAGTGCTGGATTCTAATCTCAAAGCCACAAATGGTGAGAGAGGACTGAAGAAGGGTCATCGCTACTTTGCTCTTTATGCCCTCACACAGGAACATGAGGCGATGCAGGGCACATGAGCAGCCATAACAGCTATGGATAACCCAAAGACTCTGATTTTGCACACGAGGCACGTGTGCATCTCCATTAGGACCTACACTGTCACATATTCAATGAAAAAAACAGAGGCTTACATGGTAACAAGGTTTCTGGATCAGCTGCAGCAGAGGCCACAGCAAGGGATACCATGAATAGGACTGAATAATTCAGTACCAGTGAGAAAACACACCCCCTAGAGTATTTTCACAGGAAAAAGCACTCTACACTTGATACAGTCTCATGCTCAATCTCAATTTGGTTTGGCAATCTCTGTCCTGGACACATTTATTATTTCATCACCTTACAAGCTGTCTATTACAAACACAAGCCAGACACAAAATATAGTGGGCCATATTCATCCTAGGCGTCTCCATGTACTTCAGTTATGTCCTGGATAAGTATGTCCCACTACATTGAAAGATGACATTTTTAGTCTGAGACCCTTTCCAACTGTTTGGCAACATAACAAAATAACTGTAATTTGTAGAAACAGTAGAAAGGAAAGAAGACAGAGATTTACCTTTACGGGTACATGAAAGGCTTATGATACAGAACATGAGTAAACCAAGTCTGAATTTGTTCCGTGGGTGTCACCAGAGTCAGTAACAATTCAAGAGGATAATTAGGGGTGGGTGAGCAGCAGTTTGGTGCTGAGAGAGAATGGGAGTGGTACATATTTACATAAAGATATGAAGGTAATGGATAGTGATATTGCTGGCCAGAAACATCTGGAAACATTGCTTCCAAAATCCAGAATAACTCAAACTAGTTTTTAATTGTAGTAGGGATGGAACAGGAGAAATGGGTCATATTTTAGAATACCAAGCACACTTCCTTATGTGCTACATAAAAATTTGGGGTACTATTATTCTTATAGTCTAACTATTTTCATTTTTGGCCAATACTGATATAGCAGAAACCTGAATTTGGATATATTTAATGTAGAACCCTTCTATGTGTCACTCAGCTACACCTGCCTTCTGATTTACTCAAACCAAATGCTGCAGTTATTACTTGGATTTTTCTACATGCCTTCATTAAACTGTTGTTTCTTAAGAGTTTCTTCATTGCCTTTGAATAGTTGGATTCCAGCCCTTCTCTTTAGAGGTCTACATAATGTCCTAAGATGATCATAACTGGATACAGAAATGATACGTTACTGTAGATATATTTCTATAGAAATATAAAACCACAGAAAGCTAAAGCTATGAAATCCCCACTGACATGTCTCCTTTCCAGCAGATGATGTCACAAAGCAATATTTCATCAGAAACTGCACCACAGAATAACTAAAAAGAAAGTTCATTTTTAGGACACTATGCAGTAAGAGGAAAATAAAGGGGCACAGTCTACTTACTTAACTCAGGCAAGTAGCCCCATAGATGTCATGATGGCTAATTACATGAATGAAGCCAGCAATTTTTAGCTCAAGAAAAGTTATCCCATGATCATACTAGGGATGTAGGCAGCTGGGCAGGAACTCTATTTAATAGTAACTACAAAAATTATGTTCATTCAGCTGTAAGGTAGCACAATGAAAATATAGGGGAAAACACAGGTTTTTTAAAATTGAAAATATATTGTTTCTCCAGCAATTCAGCCTGTGGTCAGTTACAATGTATATACAGCTTCTAACTTTATTATTATTAAGCGCACAACACAGAATTAATCTCCTTTCATCTGTGCTTCTATTTAAGATATCTGTAGGGCAGCAGCAGGGTCCTCTATTAACACTTTTATTAGATACTACATGGTGGATTGCAGAAGCCTCAATTGGCAGGAAGGTGCAGCAAGTGGTGATCCTGAAATAGCTGGCCATTTTGGCAGTTATTTTCAGGATGGGGAACTTTCCTTATTTCATTCTAATTCTTTATCCCTCCCTCCTTCTGTTCATGACTCGCTATTTCATACATATCAGAGTTGTGGGAGACACTAGGCTGCAAAACAGGAAATTTCTTACCCAATAATTTCTTTTCTACTAGCAGCAACTCCCACACTTCTACTGGCCTAGATGGCTTCCTAGCTAAGGCACAAGATTTAATTTTTATATCTACTGCCTGTGGGCCTACTGACCTACTGTACATAATTTACTGGTTAACATTGAGGTTATTGTTATTAGTCATATTCTAAACATGTTTGCACAGCTTTAGAATGATTTGTCTAGGGGTCATGGCTCCTTGTCTGGCTTGCCAGCAGGAGCTGTTTTACTGCATTGAACTGACCCCAGAAACTGCAGATAGAGGGAAATAACCCATCTGTATCAGAACTGTAGGAGGCAATCCTAGAAGAATGGAGATTATTGCATAATAAAATTCCCATTTAATAGTACATAGTTTTAGCAGTGACTTCTATGGTTCTGAAGCACATTGCCTTTAATTTAGTCTTATTTGTTCATACTAAGGACCAAATTATGCAACTTTTTTCACGAATTGTCCTTTTATGAGTAGTCCTATTGATTTCAATGGGACCATTAGCATGAGCAAAGACTACCTGTATGTGCGGATTCACAGGATTTGCACCTATATTTGGACACAGATGAGTGATTGAAGTCCCATCAGGAATGAATTTAGCCCAATATATTTTGAAGACTAAAATACAATGCACTTTTTAAGGTCTTTTTACTGAACTTAAAGAAGAAAATGTTAGTGGATTTCTTACCGCAAATGCACAATTGATGTGGGAAACATCATTAAAAGCGATAACTATTGGAATAATACATAATGAAGTGAACTCCAGAACTGCTGTGTTTAAGAAAATTTGTCCGCAGATGGCCCATTGCTGAAAAACACCCCTACTTTTCTCACATTAGAACCTGGGAGAGTTTGCTTGAAAACATTCCTGGCAACAAATCTCATCAGTCTGCCAATATTCCATCCATTTAAGGACCTCTGGTAAGATAGATTTTTAAGTTCTTCAAGGAGTTGATTTTGTTACAAAAGTTCGAGAAGCAGGTCATATGATGGGTAATGGAATTGTAGGAAACAAGAGTCATTCTGGCTCCTACTGGACAGTCGCTGTCTCTGATTTTGGTATCTTTCACTATTGGTATTACAATGTTTCTCATTCTTTCAAAGATCTGGGATGTGATGTCCTTGGATATGTCTAATGAAAATACCAGTTCTGCTGGATATATTGGGCATTCCAGTTTTCTTAGGGCACAAGAACAGTTGTTATGTAAAGATAGCAAGCTCTTTTAAAAATGTTAGTAATTCTTTTATTTTCCTTGCCATGGATCTATGACACAGAATTACACCAGAGAATCACCAAACACAAAATGATACAAGGGCAGATTGGGTCATGCAGCTGAACAGGTGCACAAAGGAAAGGCATGTATGCAAAAATCCTTCCCAGCTTTCACATGGAGGTCAGGCACAATGCAGTCCGTACACTCCTCAAGTGACAGGTGGGGGGAAAGGGCAGGGTGGAGTCATTGCCTTCCTACCTAATATTGGCCTGCAATGCTGGCTAGGTGCAGAGAGAGGCACATAATGCGCATGCCTAGAAACTCCAGAAGGAATTTTGTTTCCTATGTCACAATCCCTCCTGAAGCTCTCACTGTGCAACTCTACACTATACCCAGTGAAGGGGTGTATTGATCTGCTCAAGTGAGTCTGATGTTTACTTACACCATTAAATGCTGGAAAGGCATACAGTACATCTATAGTAATTTAAATATCAGTATTAAATGACTTCAAAGGGTAGAGACATATGATAATACCACCATGGCTCTGCCCACTTATGCACCAGCCATCAGGATAGAGGGCAGAAGGGTAAGAAAAACTGCCTGCTGTTATCATTAAAAAGGCCAGCATGGACTTTGAAGCTCAAAACTCCCTTAAGGTACTGGATAAGGGTTAAGTTCAATGAGGTAAGCAGCTGTTGGGTGTAACAATTAATGAATAGTCTCCCCCAGAATAATTTCAGTATGAGCTCCTATGTCTCAGTTAATTGTCCCCCATGCTCTGTCTTGCTCTTTCCCACAGCAGCCATCACACAACCACTGCCCTCCGCAAAACCATGTTCCACTTCTATTTCTGCTGCCCCCAATGTTGGAGGGTGCGAAGATGGAGAAGGAGAGAGGGGATGCAAGATCCTTTAGAACTATAGGCAACCAGCGCACCATGCTCAAAAGCTTCCCCTTTTACTCTGTTAAGATGAACAAAGATGATTCCCAGAAATGCAGAAGCATGTTTTGAATAAGTTAGACTTATTCTATCATTAACTTCGATGAGGCAGAAAAGTGTTTTTCTCTTGGCAAATGGGAATTTGTAAATACTGAAGGGCAGTCAGGCACAGCGGACCTGTTTTTACTTAATATTAAAGAGTATGTAATTCTTGTGTCAGTTTCCACCACCCATCATGTGCAACTTGGCTTCTTCCATTGGATGCTTTTCAGGACAGAGACAGTCCGTTCCCGAGTGTGTATTCACAGTGACTAGACTAGAACATTGTAGATGCTATTGAAATAAACAACAATTTACCAGTGTCTTACATCTTACTCTTAGTGAGGGAATGTGTTATGTATATTAATTATACAGTGGAGTACGTAGGCCTGGTGCTTAACACACAAGTAAAATAACAGGGTCCCTGCAATGAGAACTCCACTGACTTCAATAGGGCTTCATGTAGGGTCAGGGTCTGAACACAGAGCAGTTTGCAGGATTTGTCCCTGAATTAGCCTTAATGAGGGGCGATGATAAAAGATGGAGGGATGTGTGGGTTTTTTAGAATTGAGGCTAAATATCTAGGGCATCTCATTTACTAATTTTTCATCTTTCACTTTTGCTGTTAAGATGTCTAAAATAGGAAAAGAAGAGCTTTAACGGATGGTTTCTCTTTCCTGTTTACCTTCGCTCCTTTATTTCCTGGTCCGCCATATCCAGCAGTGCCAGCTTCTCCATATGAATAGACCATTTTATTTAAATCACCTGCCTTTTCTGAGTGTGTTGTCCTTTATTATTGTTTCTATTTTATTTTAATTGGCAGTGCAGAGACCCAAGAGCCTAGGAGGGCAGAAGTTATGAATTACTGGCAACCTATTGCCATGGTGTAAGGGACAGCCCCCAACACACACGACTAGTGCCTCTGAACAAAGTCTGTCCAGAGTCCTGAAGGGGAGCATAATTCCTTCCACCTGTGGGAACTGGAACCTGAAAAGAGGTCAGGGAGGGGCAGGGTGAGTGTTAGAGCTTGGCTACGACAATACCTCTACATCAACCAGCAGAGCTGCCTTGGTGTGGAGGGAGGAAATATATATGTTGCCCTGTCTACAAGGCTGTCTTACAGTCCTCCTGGGCATCCCAAGAAGGAAATCCAAGCCAAACAAAATTCCTCCTGAGGATTCTCGCTGCACTGCAACATGCTGCACCTTCATGCCCCACAGCACATACAGGGAAATATCCTCCCTAAATAAGCATTCAAGAAATAGTCTCTGGTTTGCGGAAATTAACTTTAAACACGCAGCCTGATTCTTATATCAATTACATAGATGTAAAGCCACAATAATTCCAATGAAATCAGTGGAGTTACACCAGAATAACATTACTGCACGTGAGAAGTGGACCCAGTAGTGGGAATCTGAAATTGTGCACAATATCCATGCGTAGGCAAATATATTATCCAAATATAGACTGAAACTAGGATTTGTAGCAAGAAATAAAATCAATCAATAACTCAGTGCTCTGTAGTTTATGTAAGGAAGGTTTTAGTGGAACTCCCCCCTGCTCAGACAGTCTGAGTGGTGCTCTCTCCTACTCAGTCAGCTGAAAGGAGGGGGGCACTTTGTTTGCATGGGCTTTGTATTTGCATGAGTACAATTAAGTATTTAACATAATTCCCTGTATATGGATAAGCACACCTAGGTGCTGAGCATAATGGGAAATGGTTAGCATGGCTGGTTTTGGGCTACAAACCACTTTTGTGTTAACTGCTGGGGTAATGAAATGTTGTCCTTCAATTGTATGAACAGATGTCAGCAAAACTGTGCTTAGCCTGTTATGATAAAATACTTTACCCTAAACTAAATAGAGCACCATGAAGGTGGCGGACAGATGTTTCAGCATTGTAAAGAGGGAAGAGATATGATGAATCTCCTATTGGGATTGCACCAGCCCTGGGAAAGGGCTGCTCCCAGGCATGGAATGATGATCTTCTCCCATTGTTAAAAGGTAGAATTAACGACTCCTCTTGGAGCCTTTTTGTTTCCTGAAAACAGGGGACATTGCTTCAGTGTCAGCAGAAGGTTTACCTCTAAGCTGAAAGTCACTAAGAGCTGAATCAATACAAGCTGAAAGTCACTAAGAGCTGAACTATTAGAGAGCCTGGGAAACCTTGCCTGACAACTGACAAAGCTGAGTCAGTTGGCACCAGCGGCGGGAGCCTGGTGTGGTCAGCACCAGCCAGATGTGGTCAGCGGGAGCCTGGTGTGGTCGGCGCCAGCCAGGAGTGGTCAGCGGTTGGGGACTCAGCGAGGCCCGGAAGTGGTAGGAGACAGCAGCAGAGGGGCCTGGTCAAGTCAGTGTCAGACCGGAGCCAGCAGAGGGGACGGACGGAGCCATAACTGAGAGCTGGACACTGCAACTTTGATGGTCAGTATGGGGAAAAGAAGGAAGGGAGAGGCCAAGGACACGTTTTTGTACTCTGGGATGGGTTTGGCTCACTGAGTCCATGTATTCTGTTTGCACTGAGCCCCGAACCAGTGCTGTATTACTTCTCTTGTTATTAAAAGGTTTACTTTCTGCACTCAGTTTCTGTGCTTGCGAGAGGGGAAGTATTGCCCTGGGGTGCCCAGGGGGTAGGGTGTGATTTCCCAGGTAACTGGGTGGGGTGTTGACAGGGAATCGAGCCAGTTTGGTGTATTGACAGGGACCCCTAGATACAGAACCCAGCCCTGGCTGCTGCCGACTCTACCTGGCAGAAGGGTTACATTTAAAATTACAGGCAATAAAAGATTTTTATTTCAAACTAAGGAGCAAAATTTTTCCACTATCAGATCAAATTCAAGTAAATATTTGATATCTTCATCCTGATTACCCATACTAATTACTTGATACTATCAGACTGAAAAATAATCGGACCGATCTTTGGCCCAAATAAACCCAACTTGAAGGGGCACGTGAAGATTTCCCTTTTATTGGAGAATCCACAGGCAGCAACTCCCATATTACCGACCTCCTGCCCAGGAACAGTGGACAGGGTAAGAGAAAGAACAAATAGCTGGAATAACCTTCAGGAATGATCTTCTGGGACCAACCAGGTGCCCCAAATTTGTAGGAGAGCAAAACTGGCTTAAAGTCACCCATCCTGAGCTGCATCAGGTGCACAAAGGCTGGTCTCAGGGATCTGAGCCATGTTACTTTAGGGTATCTACAAAGAGACGTGCACATCTATGCCTCTGTACAAAATCATATTATCCATTTTAAAGATGTCCTTACCATCCTGTCATGTTAAAACAAAAGAATTGAAGCAGCTTATTGATTTTCATCATAGATGTGGTTTCTCTTAGCTTTAACCAGTCAGTTCATCTTTTATGGTTGGGTTTATAGACAGTTTCAATTTCTGAATCTGATGCTATGCACTAATATAATGTTTCAGCATTTAGGATATAAACACTGCAAGGGAGTGTTTAAATCTTAATTTGAAATACTTTTGCTGGAATTAAAAATATGCAAGTGTTTCTTCGGTACTCAGATTTTTTAAAAGCTTTTTAAAATTTCTAAATTTTGACCCAAATGTGATGTGATAGTATGCTTGCAAACTCTTCTGGGAATAGTAATTCAGCTTTGTTTTGAACTACGCGTTCTTCATTGAAGAGGCCTGGATCACACCCTAGAGCTCAACATCAAAATGATGCTCAACTCCACAAAACTCAAATCAGCATCTTATTGTCAGAAACAAAATATTCACAGTATATCTATTGATTATGGTAGGGGATTGGTAACACAAGGTCTATTTTCAACTCTGCCACCTTGCAGAAAATGCACTGCAAAAGTGCAAAACGTTGCCATTATTCTTATCTGCATAGGAAGCAAAATTATTTTAACTGTTCTAGAGTAAAGCCATACAGAAAGATGACATCAGAGAGTTAATAGTTTTCAGACTATTAACTAGAGATCCCAATTCTGCAACACTTTTTGTGAACAGTTCTATGGAGTTCCCACTGCTCTCTGTAGCTTCCAGATCGCAGCTGTTTTATCCTCTTTAAGAGTTCTGAAGTCCTGTAGAAGCTGCATTCCAAAGGCTTAATTTAATGTACATAAAGCTTACTAAAATCTGTTCACAGAAATCCTGCTAAATTTAAGTGCTTAATCTTGCAGCCTTTCTTGTGACATTTGCCTGAGAAAAGACTTTAGGAATTACTAGAGCTCCTCACAGAGTGCATACTAGCAATTAGAAGGGCGGTAACCCAAACATCAGTACCAGGAAAATTGATTGAAACTATAGCAATTCCGTTTTTTCATTCAGACACACAGATTAACATGATTTGTTGGGGAAGAGTCAACATGGCTTCTGTAAAGGGAAATCATGCTTCACAAATCTAGTAGAATTATTTGAGGGGTCAAACAAATGTAAACAAGGCTGATCAAGTGGATATAGTGTACTTAGATTTTCAGAAAGCTTTACCCATGGCCCCTCACTTAAGGCTGTTAAGCAAATTAAGGGGTAGTGGGGTAAGAGGGAAGGTCCTCTTATGGATCAGCCACTGGTTAATAGATGGGAAACAAAGGATAGGAATAAATGATCAGGTTTCAGACTGGAGAGAGGTAAATAGTGGTGTCCCCCAGGGATATCTACTGGGGCCAGTGCTGTTCAAAATATTCATAAATGACCTGGAAAAGCAGGGTAAACAGTGAGGTTGCAAAATTTGTAGACAAATTTAAAAATACTCACATAATTAAGTCCAAAGCAGACTGTGAAGAGTTACAAAGAGATCTCAGAAGACGGGGTAACTGGACAACAAAATGGCAGATGAAATTCAGTGTTGATAAATACAAAATAATGCACAGTGGAAAACAATCCTAAATATACATGCAAAATAATGGGGTCTAAATTAGCTGTTACCACTCAAGATAGAGACCTTGGAGTCATTGTGGAGAGTTCTCTGAAAACATCCACTTAATGTGCAGTGGCAGTCAAAAAAGCTAAAAGAATGTTAGGAACCATTAGAAAAGGGTTAGAAAATAAGACAGGAAATATCATAATACCTCTATAGAAAGCCATGGCAGGCCCACACCCTGAATGCTGCCTGTGGATATGGTCACCCCATCTCAAAAAAAGATACATTGGAATTTTAAAAAGTACAGAAAAGGGCAACAAAAATTATTAGGGTTATGGAACGGCTTCCATATGAGGAGAGTTTAAAAAAGCTGGGATTTTTCAGCTTGGAAAGATGACGACTCAGGGAGGATATGACAGAGGTACATAAAATAGTGACTGGTGTGGAGAAAGTGAATAAGAAAGAGTTATTTACTCCTTCACGTAACACCAGAACTAGGGCTCATGCAATGAAATTAATAGGCAGTAGGTTTAAAACAAACAACAGGAAGTACTTCTTCACATAATGCACAGTCAACCATGAGATGTTGTGAAGGCCAAAACTGTAACAGGGTTCTAAAAGGAACTAGGTAAGTTCCTAGAGAATTGGTCCATCAGTGGCTATTAATCAGGATGGGTAGGGATGCAACTCCATGCTCTCAGTGTCCTTAGCCTCTGTTTGCCAGAAACTGGGAGTGGATGACAGGGGATGGATCACTTAATGATCGTCTGTTCTGTTCATTCCCTCTGAAGCACGTGGTACAGACCCCTGTCAGAAGACAGGATACTGGGCTAGATGGACCATTGGTCTGACCTGTTGCCGGGCCAACTGAAGAGAAAGACTGAGCCAGGTGGAGTGATAAGGAGCGTTTATTCGGTTACAGCTTCGAATTCGCTTGTTTCCCTCCACTACGCACCCAACAAAGCGAGCCCCCAGTTCACTACTTTACAACTCTTTATTTGAAATAATATGTAAATACACACACTTCTACAACGCCCCGTAAAACCCCCATCTAGGGATATAAATGGTTATAAAATGAATATTAATGGCTATGGGAGGCATATAATTATACCCATCCCTGTTTATTATTTACCACTTAACTTGCGTGGCATGTGCATTCTCACCGTGAATTTGGCTATCTTGACAGCAGGAATGACCATAAATCTCCTTAATGAACCAACTCCAAGGGAAGAACAAGGGGGAAGATATCCCAAGCTGTTTTTAACAGGCATGCTGCCTGAGAAAGCACTTATTACCTTCTTTGTCCAGGTGCTGAGGGGAGGAATAGAAAGGGGGCATATAATAACCTCTTACCCATCGTCCCCCTCCCTAACCCCAAGGCTAGGAAACTACTGTGATAAGTGCACGATTATTGCTTGTGTGGTATATGGCCTTTTTAGCACAAGCCAGGGATCCCGCGGAGGACTATTCGTGCCCAAAGTCTGGGCCCAATTCCCAGCCCCTCAGGAATGTGGTCCAGTGCTGACATCCTTTGTCCTCGCACCCACATGACCAAGTATGGTCATTCTTAGATCCTTAAAATATCTGGGGTTTTGCAGTTTAGGAGGGAGGTTCACTGACAGAGCTGTGTGAGAAACTTTACTCAGCTATGCCTACCTGAATCCACTGCTATTTGTTCTCCACAAACTGTTACACTAAATTCACTCTCAGACAAGGTGTATCCTGAAGGAGCATTGTTCCTGGGCAGCATGCCTTTCAGACACAGGCTCTCTCCCTGCTCTTTGGTATTTCAAACTCTCCATCCCCCCAGAAACAACTGAAGTGCACCTGAGGGCCTCTGAATCCTTGTTCTCCTAGAAAACTTCTCTGAACAGGAGCTCCTTTCTGCCTCTGAATTAACACACAGTATCTTGTTTCCCATGTGACCATGATAACGACTGATCTGCCAGGAGACCAGTGTTATATTTTTAATTTGTAACACCATTTTTGGCATTTTCTTTTCATTATGTGATATAGTATTTTTAGTAGAAATCTGATTTGAAGAGTTAAACTTATGTAATCAGGAAAAAAAACAACCCATATGACCTATTTATCCAAACATCTTGAATTTCAAACTTTGAACACTGAATATTCAAAATGGACTGCTAGTGAGCAACAGAACTAAAATTTGTAAAATAAATTGTTCTTCAAACCACATCAAATAACAAAAGCACTTGAGAAAAATCTTTAAATGTTAATGAACAATTCGCAGAAAGGCAAAATTAATTTAATAACTGTGAGGGGGTATCTGCCCCACGCAGGCACTGAAGGGGTTAAAAGAAGCCTAGGAAGGCTGTATGGAAAGTGTCCAGTAGGAAAGGGGCTGAAAGGAATAGAAAATCAGAGCTCAGTGGGGAGTGGCCCAGAGAGACAGCAGCAGGGAGAGGAATTTGAGGCAAAGCAGGAGACTGTGATCCATTAGGTCCCTGGACTGGGACCTGGAGTAGTGGGTGTGCCTGGGTCCCTCGCCTCCCCACTTGCCTCTGGGAACATGGCAAGACAAGACACTGCAGTGGGGAAGTGGCTGGACTAGTGAGGGCCAAGCCTCCCCTGGAAGGGGGGAACACGTGGACAGTGACAGAGCTGGAGGGCTGAGATACGAAGAGGATACTGTGGCTCTTGGCAACTGAGACAAGGACTACAGGCAAACTGTAGGGAGGGAGTGACCGTGTGCAGGCTGCCAACATGGGCGTCAGCCTGCAGTTAATCCCCAGATGACCGGCAGGAGGTGCCAGTCCAGCGGTGAGTGGTGCGCCCCGTCCGAACTTACTCACTAGAAGCTACCAGCTCTAAAAGCAGTACATTCAAACAATCAGCTCCACCAGCTCTAAAAGCAGAACATTCAAAAAGGGCCACCAGCAAGCCTACTGCCGTTCAAAATAACACAAGCGCATGTGTGCCTGAATATTACATGTGCCCGTACTTGCTGTAAACCGTCCAAATCGTTTGCCTGTGAAAGTGTTGGAATTTCCTCCTG
>ML675603.1:69741298-69805258 GCA_007922155.1 Mesoclemmys tuberculata | reverse complement strand
TCTCCTTGCTGGAAATACCTCGCCTGATGCATCCTAAAACCGCATGAACACAAATATTATCTTCTTACTTAGTAAATTATAGCCTTTCTAACAGTATCTGACATGGCATATCTCACATGAATCACTATAATGTTGACATACTGATGTCAAACAATATAAGGAATACCACCCCCACCCCCCCAATCCAGCCAGCGTGACACCCCCAGTGCAAGACTAGTGTAGAAGGGAGTAATCAGAGCTCCCGAATACACCTCAAGGGCCCCAATAATCTAGTCAGCATGACATAAGTGTTAAGAGATTAGGGTGTGAATAGACGAATGAGTGATGTGTGTATGTAAAACCAGAGAGTGACGGGAACAGACTCAAACCTCGATATTCAAGGGAGTGAAGGTAACTTTTACGTCCCAGATGGCCGAAGACTGCCCACCCTGATGACCCTGGAATCCACCTCGAAGGACCAAAACAAGATGAACTATGAAAAATAACAACAATGGTCATGCTCGCAAAACATGGGTGATTGATAATCACACCAGGATGCAAACACAGAATGATGAAGCTGAACCCATACAGTGGCATAAGAGCTTACCCCTATAAAAAGGAAATGAAAAGATGAGGACTTTGTGTTTGGTTTTACAATCATCCTCCAGGAGAATCAGTGCACACCGACAGACCCCTGCTCCCTCCCTCATGCTTAGCCACCTGGCCAGTGGACTAACCCGAGCAATTGAGGCTGGTAACTATCCTCCATCTTTGTAGAACTTTGTGTGTCTGTGTGGGTGGGCAATTGCTTTTTGAAATTTTTGTATTCACAATAAATTTGGCATATTGCCCTGTCCCCCTGAATAAGATCCTGTGGTTTATTTTATAAGCATAACATTACACCAGAATAAAATGGCTGCAAGTGAGAACTGGACCTGGTAGTGGGCATCTGAAATAGGTGCACAGTGTCCATGCACAGGCAAATATATTATCCAAATATAGACTGATTCTAGGATTTGTAGCAAGAAAAAAAAATTAATCAATAACTCAGTGCCCTGTAGTTTAAAATTACATACAATAAAGTTTTGGGTTTTTTTCCAAACCAAGGAGCAAAATTCTTCCACTCTCAGGTCAAATTCAAGTAAACATTTGGTATCTTCAAGGTTAAAAAATAATAGGGCAGATCCTTGGCTGCAGCAACTCCCTAACAACCCACCTTCTGCCCAGGAACAGTGGATGTGGCCAGAGAAAGAACAAATAGCTGGAATAACCTTCAGGCTACCCTGCATGATCTTTCAGGTGCCCCTGAAAATTGTAGGAGGACAAAAGTGGCTTAGAGCCACCTGCGCTGCATCAGGTGCACAAAGGCTGGACTCAGGGATCTGAGCCATGTTACTTTGGGGTATCTACAAAGAGACGTGCACATCTACGCCTCTGTACAAATATTAATAATCATATTATCCATGTTAAAGATGTCCTTACCATCCTGTCATGTTAAAACGAAAGTCAATAATCTGCTTCAATTCTTTTATCATAGATGTGGTTTCTCTTAGCTTTAACCAGTCAGTTCATTTTTTGTTTATGGTTGGGTTTACAGACTATTGCAATTCCTGAGCCGGATACTATGCACTAATACAATGTTTCAGCATTTAGGATAGAAACACTGCAAGGGAGTGTTTGAAATATTTTTTCTGGAATTAAAAATATGCAAGTGTTTCTTCTGAACTCAGATTTTTTTAAATTTCTAAATTTTGACCCAAATGTGATGTGATAGTATGCTTGCAAACTCTTCTATGAATAGTAATTCAGCTTTGTTTTGAACTACGCGTTCTTCATTGAATAGGCCTGGATCACACCCTAAGGCTCAACATCAAAATGATGCTCAACTCCACGAGACTCAAATCAGCATCTTATTGTCAGAAACAAAATATTCACAGTATATCCACTGATTATGGTAGGGGATTGGTAACACAAGGTCTATTTTCAACTCTACCGCCTTACACAAAATGTGCTATAAAAGTGCAAAACATTGCCATTATTCTTATCTGCAAAGAAATAATTTTAACTGTTCTAGATGAAAGCCATACAGAAAGATGACATCAGAGAGATAATAGTTTTCAGACTATTAGCTAGAGATCCCAATTCTGCAACAATTTTGTGAACAGTTCTATGGAGTTGTGCCCAGAGCTCCGACTGCTCTCCGTAGCTTCCTGATCGCAGCTGTTTTATCCTCTTTAAGAGTTCTGAAGTACCATAGAAACTGCACTCCAAAGGCTTAATTACATGTACATAAAGCTTACTAATATCTGTTGACACAAATCTTACTAAATTTAAGTGCTTAATCTTGCAGCCTTTCTTGTGACATTTGCCTGAGAAAAGACTTCAGGAATTACTAGAGCTACTCACAGAGTGCATCCTAGCAATTAGAAGGGCTGTAAACCTAACTTCAGTACCAGGAAAACTGGTTGAAACTATAGTATTTCTGTTTTTTTAATCAGACACACAGATTAGAAGTATTTGTTGAGGAAGAGTCAACATGACTTTTGTAAAGGGAAATCATGCTTCACACATCTACTAGAATTCTTTGAGGTAAAACAAACATGGACAAGGCTGATCAAGTGGAATAACGTACTTACATTTTCAGAAAGCCTTACCCAGCGTCCCTCACCAAAGGCTCTTAAGCAAACAAAGGGTTAGTGGGGTAAGAGGAAAAGTCCTCTCAGGGATCAGCTACTGGTTAAAAGATAAGAAGCAAAGGGTAGTAACAAACGGTCAGTTGTCAGACTGGATAGATCTAAATAGTGGTGTCCCCCAGGGATCTCTCCTGGGGCCAGCAATGCTCAACATATTCATAAATGACCTGGAAAAGCGGGGTAAACAGTGATGTGGCAAAATTTGTAGACAAATGCAAAAGAACTCAAGATAATTAAGTCCAAAGCAGACTGTGAAAAGTTATAAAGGAATCTCACAAAACTGGGTGACTGGGCAACAATATGGCAGATGAAATTCACTGTTGATAAATGCAAAATAATCCACAGTGGAAAACATAATCCTAAATATACATGCAAAATAATGGGGTCTATATTAGCTGTTACCACTCAAGAAAGAGATCTTGGCGTCAGTGTGGAGAGTTCTCTGAAAACATCCACTTAATGTGCAGTGGCAGTCAAAGAAGCTAACAGAACGCTAGGAATCATTAGGAAAGTTAGAAAATGAAACAGTAAATGTGTCTATAAAAAGCCATGGCAGGCCCACACCCTGAGTGCTGCATGCAAATCTGGTTTCCCATCACAAAAGAAAAGACACATGGGAATTTTAAAAAGTACAGAAAAGGGGCAACAAAAATTATTAGGGTTATGGAACAGCTTCCGTATGAGGAGAGTTTAAAAAAGCTGGGACTTTTCAGCTTGGGAAAGAGATGACTAAGGGAGGATATGACAGAGGTACATAAATAGTGACTGGTGTGGAGAAAGTGAATAAGAAAGTGTTATTTACTCCTTCACGTAACACCAGAACTAGGGCTCATGCAATGAAATTAATAGGCAGTAGGTTTAAAACAAACAACAGGAAGTACTTCTTCACATATTGCACAGTCAACCATGTGATGTGGTGAAGGCCAAAACTATAACAGGGTTCCAAAAAGAACTACGTAAGTTCCTGGAGGATTGGTCCATCAATGGCTATTAACCAGGATGGACAGGGATGCAACCCCATGCTCTCAGTGTCTCTAGCCTCTGTTTGCAGAAGCTGGGAGTGGATGACAGGGGATGGATCACTGGATGATCGTCTGTTCTGTTCATTCCCTCTGAAGTACGTGGTACGCACCACTTTCAGAAAACAAGATACTGGGCTAGAAGGACCACTGGTTTGATCCACTATGGTCATTCTTATGTCCTTAAAACATCTGGGGTTTTGCAATTTAGGAGGGAGGTTCACTCACAGCTGTGTGAGAAACTTTACTCTGCTAAGCGTACCTGAATCCACAGCTGTTTGTGCTCCACAAACTGCTACACTAAATTCACTCTCAGACAAGGTGTATCCTGAGGGAGCATTGTTCCTGGGCAGCATGCCTTTCAGACACAGGCTCTCTCCCTGCTCCTTGGTATTTCAAACTCTCCATCCTCTCAGAAACAACTGAAGTTCATCTTGGGGCCTCTGAATCCTTGTTCTCCTGGAAAACTTCTCTGAACAGGAGCTCCTTTCTGCCTCTGAATTAACACACAGTATCTTGTTAAGATTTTCCCATGTGACCATGATAACGACTGATCGGCCAGGAGAACAGTGTTATATTTTTAATTTGTAACACCATTTTTGGCATCTTCTTTTCATTATGTGATATAGTATTTTCAGTAGAAATCTGATTCAAAGAGTTATACTTGTACAACCAGGAAAAGAAAAACTATATGACCTATTTAGCTGAAGAGCTTTAATTTCAAACTTTGAACACCGAATGCTAAAAGTGGATAGCTAGAGAGCAACAGAACTAAAATTAGCAACTTAAATTGTTCTTCAAACCACATCAAATAACGAAAGCACTTGAGAAAAATCTTCAAATGTTTACGAACAATTCACAGAAAGGCAAAATTCATTTAATAACCGTGATGGGGTATCTGCCCCATACGGGCACTGAAGGAGTTAAAAGAAGCCTAGGAAGGCTGTGTGGGAAGCATCCAGTAGGAAAGAGGCCAAGAGGAATAGAAAATCAGACTTCAGTGAGGAGTGGCCTAGGGAGACAGCAGCAGGGAGAGGAACATGAGGCACAGCAGGAGACTGTGATCCACTAGGTCTGCCCCACACTGGCACTGAAGGGGTTAAGTGTAGTCTAGGAAGTGGGTGGGCCTGATCCCTCCTCTCCCCCACTTGCCTCTGGGAACATGGCAAGACAAGATACTGCAGTGGGGAAGTGGCTGGACTAGTGAGGGCCAAGCCTCCCCTGGAAGGGGGGAACACGTGGACAGTGACAGAGCTGGAGGGCTGAGATACGAAGAGGATACTGTGGCTCTTGGCAACTGAGACAAGGACTACAGGCAAACTGTAGGGAGGGAGTGACCGTGTGCAGGCTGCCAACATGGGCGTCAGCCTGCAGTTAATCCCCAGATGACCAGCAGGAGGTGCCAGTCCAGCGGTGAGTGGTGCGCCCCGTCCAAACTTACTCACTAGAAGCTACCAGCTCTAAAAGCAGTACATTCAAACAATCAGCTCCACCAGCTCTAAAAGCAGAACATTCAAAAAGGGCCACCAGCAAGCCTACTGCCGTTCAAAATAACACAAGCGCATGTGTGCCTGAATATTACATGTGCCCGTACTTGCTATAAACCGTCCAAATCGTTTGCCTGTGAAAGTGTTGGAATTTCCTCCTGTAGGTGTTACACTAGGACAGTGTAAGAACACACCCAGGTGTTTTGCTGCAAGCTGCACATCTGTGGAGATTGTCTAAACTGACCTATTGTTTTGGGACCAAGTTTGAATTGGCATTGTCACAGTAAACATTTTGAAACAAATATTTCTTCACTTATATAATTTACCACCACCTACCTGATGTTACTAAAATGAAAATTTTTTTTAAAACCCATTTACTTGTCACTCTTCATGGTGTTTGTTTCCAGTTTGATTGTCATTGCCTAAGCAGAAAAAGTGCAATGTGGTCATTTTCAATTTTATGTTTATTCAGTTTCGTTTTAAAGGTCTCCATGCTATGAAGAAATAATCATGCAAATATTGTTGCTCATTTTAGGTTTGTAAATGGTCTTTAAAAATTTCTCCAAATTGGCCCAAATCTGGTATGACCTTGTCTTTACAAATATAATTATTTCTTAGCTATAACCTCCTATAAGCTCCACCTTAGTGTACAGTGCAACAGTTTGGATTTCCATGGTGCTCTTCTTACAGCATTAGGACCAGTCCCTCCCTATTTATTCAGTTAAATAGGGTCAGTTAAGTCTTGGAGACTAATCGCATCAGAAAGACAAGTAGCATTTGGCTCTCATGCTATGTACTGTAATAGTTTTAAAATAAACATATTCCAACTAGATTGGATTCCTTTATCAAAATAATTTAGAATGTAGGAAAGTTTCTGCATTAGACCTTATGAATATGAAAGATAACTGATGATCCCGGTGGTCCTGTTCAACTATATGCTACCTGAGATAAGACAAGATGAATGCCTGTTAGTGATTTGTTGGACGCTAGTTAGCTCTCATGTTTAAATGTCATTAATAACAGACTGCTTCCCTAATGTGTTTTAGAATGCATATTCACATAGTGCAGGGGTGTCCAATCTTTTAGATTTCCTGGGCCACATTGGAAAAAGACGAGTTGTTTTGGGCCGCACATATAGCTGATTGGGCTGCACATATTGCTGATCAATTGCCAATTGAGCTGTACGGGCGGCAATTTTAAATAAATAAAATTATTTGAGAATGATTTTATGAATCTCTTATTGCTAAAGAACGTGTTAAATCCAAAAATTCTTCACTTATAAATCAATAGCATGTTAAAATTGTATTTGTAGTCACAATTTTATAAAGTTTGTAAGTTTACGATTTTTTGTTGGGCCACATTCATAACGGACCTGGGCCGCATGCGGCCCGTGGGCCGGACATGCCTGACATAGTGCATTATAATGTATTTAGATAACTGCACATGCTAGAATGATTGAGAGCAAACCAAATATAAACATTATTATGGATAGTTCAACATCTTACAAAAACCCATGTGTGTTTATGTTAGTGCTTCTGAGATATAAAGTCACACTCTAAGGACAAAGCTAGGAATAGGCCAAATATCCCTTATTTATTTTGGTGGGTTTCTTCCAATAATTCATCTTTCATTATTCCAAGAGTGAGATGGGTCATTGATTGAACTTGGCTAACTTTTGATTTGAAGGCTATAACCTGTGGTGGGATGGCATCCTTGGCACCCAGTGCCATTCTGAGATATTACTTTGAAAATAGATTCTTGATTAAAATGAAATGGTGCTGTTATCAACTACATTGAATGTGAGTAGTGTATGTAGGGTTACCGACCTGCACCAGGAATTAGAAATTAATCATTAATTAAAGAGGGTCATGAGAGGAAAGCTCCAGGAATACATCCAACCAAAACTGACAACCCTAACTGTATACGCAAAGTAGTATTAAGAAAAAATTCTTCCATTAAATCAAGTAGAAGATAAACAAATACTTTTCTGAAAAGTTTACTTTGCTATAACTTTTGATTACTCTGAAGAAGTCTCTCTTCTACTACACCAAGGGAAAGACTAAAATTTCACAGCCTGGTCTACAGCTGCAGAATAAATGTGTTTACAGGATGTTTTGGCAGTACTGCGCCAAGACATTTCCCAGTTCAGTTAGTCTTATAGTCCCTGCCACTAACCTCTGTACCAAAAAAAAAAAAAACATGTTAATGTGAATTCATGTCTCTGCAGAGTGTCTCTCTTTTCTGGCAGATGAGCAGTCACCAGAAAGAGTTGGGATGGTAACTGGGAAAGATGGAGAAAGCTTCAGCTGTGAAACCAAAGAAAATGCAAAACATATCCAGTAGAGTACCAATTTGAAAGGAAAATGTCAGACGATAGAAAGTTGTGCATATGCTGATAACAATATATTTGGTAGACAAGCACTATGTTTTTCTGTTATTTTGTAACTTCAGTGCTCAGGAAACTTTAAAATGGTTCCTGCTTTCTCATGCTCACCATCCACAGGGTGAAATTCAACCTTGTGCCAAGAACCAGCCCAAGGCCTATGTTTTACGCCCTGTTTTAAAAACTTAAGTGAGAATCCATTGAGGTTTTGACGACTAATTTCATCAGTAAGGATTATTCATGTGAATGTGAGTTGTACTGTCTGGCTCAAGCAACCTTGGACACGCATCTGCAGTTTAGGTTTTCACCCACTGTAGTTCAGGTTTTTCCTTTCATCCTTATTTTCTCCCATTTTTGCTGAATTGTCAGTCACTCATGCTGGCAATTCATATTGAACCTTTGATCAGGTGCAGAGAGTTATCCTGAAATCAGATGTGATTGGTGGTGTTAATGCCTTTCAGGTAAGTCTATCAGAAATCTGTTTCTACTCATTTCAGTGTAATGAGAAACTGCTGAAGAGACAAAAGGTCAAATTCACAAATCCTGAGTCAGCTTGTCTCTGTCTTGGACTACTATCAAACATTTTCTTTGCATGAGAAGTCAGATTCATATTTAGTGACCCTGTCCATATGGGTTCTTACTGTGGTTCCCAGAGAGTCTGTTGATCCCATCAGTCCTTTCACTCTCTACCATGAAATGAAGTATCTCATTTCATCTAAAGCATCACTGATACTTCATAAACTTTTCTAAACTTTCCCAGACTCTCAGGCCATCGGACCATAATATGTTTGCATACAACATCTGTAAACCTGTTGACTATTTATCAGAATAAAGAACAGAAGCATAATGGTAATTTCATGATTTATTCTATATATCCTTTTTATGTTAAAACATTTGTAATGCAGCCTGTTTCACAAATAGCAACATCAAACTAATTAACTAAAAAGCAATACAATAATCATCATCTTTTGCTTTTAGACTAGGGGTTACACATACTCTGCAGGTCATCCAAATCCTGTTCTCCTTGGTAGAAACCACCTAAGGACAGACACAAAGTAATTAGATTAACTAAGTCCTAGGTTGTCCCTAGCATGTGCATGGGAGGGGTTGGAGTCTCTGCATGTGATTGTGATTTTTAGGCAACCTGGCCTATGGCATTTAATTCAAGGAAATAAGATGAAAGCGTGGTCTGGTTTCCCCACTATGCACGAGTGTAGCTGCTAAGAATGTCATTGATAGTGAGGTTGGAGCACTGAAGAAATATACCACTGTATCAGACAGTACTATGCAGAGTAATTAGGAAGACAACATAAATAGCAAGGTATGGTTATTAACTTTCTATATATAACTCTTGATGGTATGCAACGGGCCCAGTTGTCCTCTCATTAACACTAGTTTTATATTTATGATTTCATTATTGTCAGTGAAGTTACTTACCATGGTGTATGTGACAGGAGAATTAGGCATAAAAAGTAGAAGCAAGTAATATTTATCAGAAGCTATGTTTATGATTTTATTTTTGATACTAGTTATGTAAATATCAGACATGTAAGGCTAGATGCCACTTTTAATTCTCCTGAAAACCCTCAGTATAATTCTGTATTAGTATCTTTTTCCTTCTCCTTGTGTCTGTGTCACAAGCTAGACATTTTTCCAGAACTGTGCACAAGCAATGGCTCTCACTGTCACTGTGGCGAGATTTTCCTTCATACAAGTCTCCCCCAAAGTATCAGCAAATGAGCAGGTCTCCACGATCTGCACCTCACCACACTCACGTTATTAGAGTAGCCCCATTTGACCATATTAGTCTCTTATCTACCAGTTTGCGTGTGCAGGCAATTCAGGCATTACCACATTGGCCAATCTGTATCAGACCCTCCAGGAAGCTCCTCCTGGGGTTCCATATTTATTTCAGTGCTTCCAGCTGCATGTAGTCTTTCATTCCATAACCTCAGTCATCCCTGGCCAGCTGTTGTATCCAGAGGCACCACATTGGTTCTGCGATTCAAGGCATTTGATTACTCATGTGTGATCATATAATGGATGCCTTGGATCTTCCATTTGCCGTGATCTTTCCCTTTGGCTTGCTACTTTCCTCCAGCTGGTGAATGCCAGCCCGTAAATACAGGCTATCCTTTGGTGTTGGCTTTAGACATCCTGTTATTCCACGACAGCTATCATTTAGAACAGGGCCTAATTTCTTAGCATGCCAGATCCTTCCGATACTGGACATGCACATTCTGCTATGGAGTAGCACAAGGCAACAGCAAGATTGGCTCCCCACTTTGGTATGACCAACTTTTGGAGGATGTTGTTATGGGAGCTAACCTTCCCTTTCACCTTCTTCACATGTGTTATGAAGGAAAGTGTCTGGTCCAACGTCACTCCCAGGCAGACCCAACTGGGGTGACTAGTCAATAGGATTCCATGGCTTGGCTTCTTAATAGCATAAGTGAAAGGCAGTCACCTGCGTGTTGGTTGGCTTGGCATGAAGCTGGTTCTTATTGTAAAAGGTCAAGAGGTTGCTCAGTGCACATAAGTCTAATCTCAACAGTGGCAAAGTCCTTCTCCTATGATTTGATGCATAGATCATTGGCATATATAATGTTCCCGTGTTTCTCTGTATTGGGTGGTCATTTCATTGTTGTCTCCAGCAGCTGTTTTTTCCACAGTTCAACATAAAAGCATCTCTGCTCCAGAAGAGATTGGATGAGCTGCACGAGGTGGTAGTCAAGTGTCATATTGTAGACTTTGGTAAGCAAGTTTTGGTGATTGACTGTATAGTATGCCACTGATAGGTCTACAAACGCAGTGCCTGTTATCATCCCTCTCTCAAATCCATCGTCTATATTATGGGCGATATTTAATATTTGGCTAGTGCAGAAATTTCCTGGTATAAATCTGGCTTGTTCCAGTATTGTATGCTGTTTGATATGGGGTGAGAGGTGACTTAGAATGAAGCGTTTGTAAACTTAATAGAGGTGGCATAGAAGTGATATTGTCCTGAAGATCTTTGGGTCAGAGGCAACCTTCCTTGGCGTCCGTAGACCTATTACACAGGCTCATCACCATAATTATTCTAAGGGTTGATAAGCAATTGTTAAAAAGGCATAATATCCATAACTTATTTGCAGGACCAAAATGCTTAATCTGCTCTGTTGATATATTGTCGAGTCCAATTGCTTTGCTGTTCTTCAGCTGACTTATTCCAGCATTGAGTTCATCTACTGTGTATGGAACACTAAAATGATTTTCTTCCCAATCAGTCTGCCGTCCAATTAATATTTTTAACTGCTGTTCAGTGTTTTCCCATTGATCAGATGCTAGCGTGCCCCCCGATTGGCTGTCATGTTGTGGTATTGCTCTACTTGCATTTTAGTACGATTGATTGCTAGAAAGGAGTTGCCACTAAAACTATTCTTGGCTTATTTAAGCTTTATGGGGAAGCTTGTGCTATTACTGCCCTAGCAGCAGCCTTTCTGTGAAGAGAGAAGGGAACTGAATCTACAAGGCCATCAACATTTGTGGATGCAGAATTTTGTTGCAATCCTTTAATGCATGAGCCCTTTGCAAAATTTGGAACCAGGTGTGGGACTGGATTCCATAATTTTGAGGATGTTTGCATCTATTTTTGCACTAAACAAAATGGATACTGTTCTACACAACAAGTTCTCATGTTTTTTCCTGACATAAAAAGAAAAATTTAATTATAATATCCTTTTTAAAAAATTAAAAGGCTACCAGAGTTACAAAATACTTTGAGAAATGTCTGCAAAGTCAATGATCTTCAGTTGGCCTGAGAACAGACATTTTGTTCCATGTTTTCGTTTGGTTTTGCTTCTTTAAACCAATGACCAAGTTCAAACCCTTACACAAAAAACGTGTTACCAAATACTAATAAAGTTTACTGCTGGGGGGATTCTGCACCGTTGTGCGTGTGCAGAATTCATGTCCCTCACAGAAAAATAACTTCTGACAGGGAAGCTGAGTGAGCAATCAGATGCCAGGAGCAGCCAGCGGAGAGTTCAATCACCGCGGAGGCACCGAGGATACCCTGGCCAGCGGCTTCAACCCTGTGCCAGGCTCAGCTGCTAGTCATGCAGGCCTAGGGGAAGGAGAGGATAGGACTTGCTCTTCCCCCACAAGCAGCAGCGGGGGCCAGAAAGCTCTGCACGCCTCCTTCTGCCCCCATCATGCCTCAGCAACAGGGGGAGGAGTCACTGTGCAGGGAGCTGCTCCTCTATCCACTCAACCCCATGCATCTGAAACCCCTCCCCAGTACCCTGACCCTGCCGCCGAGCCTCACCCCCTGCGTCTGGATCCCCCTGGCCAAGCCCCACCTCTCACACCCAAATCCCCCAGCACTGAGTCCCACTCCCCTGCATCCAGACCCCCATCTAGCCCTTTGCCCTGTAGCCAAACTCCCAGCCCTGCACCCAGACCATGCCCCGCTGACCCCCACACTCAAACCTCACCCCTATGAGCCCCTGCACCCAGACCCCATCCCACAGAGCCCCAACCAGCTGCACCCAAGCTCAGACTTTAAGGTCAGAAGGGAGCATTATGATCTAGTCTGACCTCCTGCACCGCGCAGGCCACAGGACCTTCCCCCACTCCTGTGATAGACCCCAACGTAGGACGAGTTACTGAAGTTCTCAGATCATGCTTTAAAGACTTCAAGGTACAGAGAATCCACAAGCAGGTGACCTCATGCAGTAGAGGAAGGCATGCCCCCCACACCAAGGCCCTTCCCACTGAGCCCCATACCCCCACACCAGGATCCCCCCCGCTGAGCCCCAGTCACCTTTACCCCCCTACAGAACTCCATCCCCCTGCACCTGGAGCCCCCAATGAACCTCTATGCATCCAGATCCCCCAGTGAGCCACCCGCACCCAGATCCCCCACTGAGAACCCCTCTACAGCTGGATCCTACTGGGCTTCGTCTGCCTGCCCCATGTCTGGATCAGGGGCCAGAGCTGGGTGTGCACGCAAGACTGTCCCTCTCACTGGCTAGCTTGGTGCACCTGGCATGGAAGAACAGGGCCTGGTGTGTTTGTGGGGCAGGCCTGAGCCTTGCACTGTATCAGAGTCGGGTGCAGCCTTCCCACCGAGTTCACGCCCTGGAGGGAGTGGCGGGGCTGCAGGGTGATCTCCCACTGCTGTGCTAAAGCCTCTGCATTTGCAGAATTTTAAAATGTTGTACCCAATACTATTGGGGGAGGGGCGGAGGGAGACAGAATTGCATATGGGTAAGGAGCTCAGTTCTTAGACTATACTTTCAGAGTCACTCAATACCATCTAGTGTCTTCTCAGTTTACATATTAAGGTCCTGCATGGGTGTAGCCTTATGCCTCCACAGATCCAGCTGCAAGAATGTGGCCTAAGAGATGCATTCCAGGAACCACTTTTCTTTTTTTCTTTCTTGGCCGCTTGTGTCCTTTTGTATTGTTTAAATAATTTTAATTTCAATCATTCTATACTTTCATGCAACCCCCTTATATTTTACATGATTTGAACATTTTTGCTTTTCAATTAAAATATTTAGCAGGTTAAATCCACGAGTAGCTTTTCAACAACAGTAGATTTGTCAAGTCTATATTTAGTACAAACCCATTTACAGTGATGGTGCTCAGTAAATAAATAAAAAGGTAACAGAAAACCACAATAAAACTTTGGAAAGGCCACAGAAGAGTCAGGACTTTTGTAAAGCAGCTACAGTAAGAAACTTTTAATGTTCATGCATTATATGCGTTGGGTCAGATCCATATCTGGTATGGATCAGTGTAGCTCCACTGAAGTGAATGTATCTTACTGATCATCTAGCTTATCTGCTTCCCATACAACATCTCTTCCAACAAATCACAGTCAGTCAATTCAATACACCACAGGCTATCAAGCTAAAATTGGACTTTGATTTCAACAAATTAACGTGATGTAATGTTAAACAAAAACGCTAAACCGTAGTGCCAAGAAAAGTTAGCTTAAATTCCTCAGATACCTTTCCTTACAGTGGTTATTTTCATGGAGGGACACAGAATTCATATAGGACAAGTCCTGGTTTCCCTCCCAAGTCTACCCAAGAGCCAAAACGCAACAGACATGCTACATAGCTGCTATGTAAGGGAAACAAATTTGCAGAGGGGATTTGTGGGTGTACGGAGGCCTTGCAAGTGGTTCACAAATTGTGTGGAACCACTAACTTAAAACGCTGCATGGTGGGGAGTGGCAAACTGAATACATTACTCCTCGCACTGAAGCTCACCTGTCTAGGCTGAGGATTCAATTCCATAGTCCTACATTTTATAGTTTTGCTCCATGCAAAAGGTTTTAAATAACTTCTATAGATTAATTCTGGCCCTCAAGCGGAACAATTTGATCTCAGGAAATGTTAGAACAAACATTGACCTTGAAAGCTGTAAAACACAATTTCAATTATTCTTTTAATTGTCTTTTAAATAGAAGAGTGCTACGGAATAACTTTACCTTGGATATTTCCTAGTTAAGATCCTGCAGATTACAAAAAGATGAATCACCCCAGCTCTGATGCTGCAGGAATTAGAATACACTGTTCTGACCTGAGCTCTAACAATTTTTTTTACTGGGACAATCTCATGATACACCCATCTGGCCGCACTCAGATTCAAACTCTGACCAAATTAGGTAGTACAAAACATTACCGGATACCCTGGTTTGCCCTTTTCTCCTTTCTGTCCTGGAAACCCAGGAGATCCCTAAAGTGAAAATAAATTAATGTCACCTTTTCTCATTTAAGAATATGAATTGATGTCTAAAGGACATAAATAACAATTCATCTACTCTCCAATAATTCCATCAACTTCCATATGCCTGTGGACTCCCTGAGATAAAAAAAAACAGAAATTGTATGAGCCTCATTTACCCAAATAGCCAGTTACATGTTCAAAGTCCAGCAGAGTTAGTATCCATGACAACCCCTGTCGCTGATCAGAGGCAAAAGCCAAAATCAAATTTGAAAATACATGAATTAATGCTTAATACCTAATTTTTCTCTTTTGCCTTAAATATATCAGTAGAAGAGGCACTACAGCCTTCCTTTAAAAACAGACCAAAAAGCTATGGCAAGACTCCCAAAGACTTCAACAGGAACAGGATGTGGCCCTAAAATAGTACATCTGCACATTCATTTTCCTTTGACGAGGCAGTCTACTGATTGTCTTTTAGGCTCTGGATAGGCTTTCATGGCTGAAGTGATCACTGAGATCAACGTAGAGTTCATCACAAACAACATTTGGTAACAGTCTGGTGAGACAAATGCAATCTGAAAATCAGAAATGATATCTGAGTTTTAGGTCATTGCAGTTTAGTTCTCTCTTGCTAGTGTATGTTAACCATATGTCATTTGTCAGTAAACAAATGCATTTAGTACTGTGCCTTTAGTCCACATGTTCCTTGGTGTCCCTAAAATGATAAAATAAAGAAAGATTGTTTCATGAACAGAAACAAAGAACAGTACTATAACTCACCGAAAAAATGGCATCAATAGATTCTTTCCTTCGGACCTTTTCTGCCTGGATATTCCCTACTACCTTGTTTTCTCACTGATTTAAACAATCCTCTTGGATTTGACTTGATGCTTGCAAGGCTTCTCTGCAAGTAGAGGGTAAGGGGGCAGAGGGAGCCCACTTGAGAGGTATATAGCTGGAGAACTAGAGAGTCTCCAAGCTCTAGTGATTCTTCACCTCAGGAGAGGGAGAGCAGAGCTAGAAGGTGAAATGAAGTTTCTACTGTATGAAAAAAAAAATGTTATAAAACAAAATGATCAGGAGAAACCGGCCAATGCTATTCCACTGCCAGAGGTCAAATATCTGTTGCCCTGACCTGAAGGGCAGGGCTTAGTCCTGGAGCCTACAGCAGCAACAGAGAACCATCTCACAGCTGGGAGGCATTGCTCATTAGTGATGAATGAGGAGAGAAGCTGTGCAGCAGAAATGCATGCAAGTAACAACATTATAAATGGATATAGTGCACATGGAAGGATGCTTTTATTTCCTGTTGTGCTTTTGACAGTTGGAAAAAGTTATAGTTTAAATTCCCACAAGCTACAGCGGGTTTTCATCAAGAATTGATGTAAAAGTGTCACACAGCTCTCCAAACTATTTTGGAAGGTACCAAACAGAAGTAACTCTAAGAGACTTCATGTTTAGCAGTATACAATCTGCTTGATTGATCTCTGCTGTTTATTTGGTTTTTACCCAGTGAAATTTAATAGATGTTTGTTACTTAATACAGTATGATTGCTTATTGTTTTCAGCCTAGTTGTGTCTATTAATGTGTAAAGTATTTGTGTTTGGTCTTTGCGTGTATGGCTCGTGGGTTGCTTTTTTTCTTTTTTTTTTTTTTAATGCCTGAGGCTGAAATGAAAGTCAGTTGGTGTCTTTCCATTGATTTTAGTGGGGTTTGGATTGGACCCTTGCAGAATCAACTATATGGTCAGAATTAGATGACATCTGGTGCTCATAGGATTATAGTTTTTTGCAGAATTTTTGCAAAAACAACAGATCTCACATTATTTGGATCCATAAATGGTTCCCTGAAGCCCTATAAAAAGATGCATACAAAAAACTATTTTCAATTTCTTTTGGATTCCTAAAAGTCCCAAATGGACAGCCACACTACCAATGATACACCCAAGAAAAACACAAATAGGACTCTAATCGAGGGCTTGTACCGTCTGAATATGATGGAGAAATAGTATTTACCAGCTTTCTGCTGCCCATTATGTTGATTGCTGACCACCATTGCCACACCACTATGCACTCTCTCAGATTTTGGGGTGGAGTTTAGTGACACCATTCTTTAGAATGTACTAAGAAAGACTCCTCTATCCTACTAGCTGCCTTCTGCAGAAGCTGAGTCTAGCTGTTTCTTTCTTTCAGTCCTAGCAGTTGGTTATACTGATTTACATTTTGCAATGCCTCCTGCACAAGGAAGAGGAACTTCATTTGAAAAAAAAAAAAAAAAGAAAAAAGTTAGCCAAAATTTCTGCTTTACATTTCTGCTTACATTTCTTTACACCATGGTGGCATTTGCCTCTATAGGGGGCCAAAGACTGGCTCTGTTCTGATCGAAAGCACTCATTCCAAATGAAGAACATAGCATGAAATATATACACTCCCCAGCAAGAAGAAAGATATCCAGAACTCCTCTTCCTGAGCTGCACAGCAACATCCTCTCCAGAAGGCAAAAGACCTCACAGAACAGTAGCTCCTTTGCAATACTGTAACATTTTTGGTGCATTCCTTCCCATTAATAACTCTTGGCAAAGGGAGTAAAAGATAACTGCTCCCACTTATTTTTCAAAATTTAGCTGGCCCACAACTAATTACAATCCATATCAAGTGACACAAAACTATGATTCATTCTTACCTTTATCCGTAGTCTCTCATTCTCCGATTTCACCTTCTTCCCAAATGCACTTGCAAAACACAGCAGCGTGTCCATTCAGCAATATTGCCCTTGAAAATAGGAAATTATTTTGGGGTGAAATCTCATTTTTCAGAAATATCCCCATGGCCCTGACCCTGCTCCCACTAATTTGACAGGGAACTTTACCAGTTACTTCAATAGGAGCAGGACTGTTAACAACTTGACTGATCTACAAGTTGTATTAGTTGTGAGCCTCATTCGCTTTTGGGAGAAGAATAACGAGGATTGATCTTGCAATCACTTCATCCAAGGCCTAATTCAGCACATTGGTCCTTTGCTGAATATCTTCCCAAGTACTTGGACACCCTGCTGGCAATATTTCACATGCCAATATCTAACTGAGTTTTATATTCAAAACCTTTTCCAAATTCAATTTATTGAAGATCTTGCAGATTGGAGGCTCCTTCTAGAACCACCATTATCAATGCAACCAACTCTAATTTAAAATGAATTCTAAATGTAAGAGACGTTTATGTAAGAGAAAATTGAAACCATTATTTATCTCTGTGCATAGGAATTCAGATAATCAGAAGGCAACAAATATAAATTAGGGAATGTGAGTTATAACTCATCTTCACTCTTATTTTTAAACAGTTCCATAATTAATTTATATAAGGTACCAAATGACAACACACAAAATGAATAGCAACCAGAACACAAAGTTTGGAGTTCGTTCTTTTGAGTTTCCTGAATGATTGTTGAAGTTCATACACCATGATTGATATGGGTGTCAGTATAAATATTCATGAAATATTTTAGCCTTTCACCTGAAAAAACTTGCTTTTTTTTTAAAAAAAAAAAAAGCAAAAGTATCCTGGTTTTCTCTGAAATTAGTGTGCCACTCTGAAGAGAAGGGATACTGTTTTAATTCAGAGAAGTAGTAATTCCTTTTAAATTGCTATGGCAGTGAGACACTGAGGTTCCTAAATTTTAGTTGGCTCTGAGTCATCTCATTTGGAACAGTAGCTACCAAGCTACTGCAAGGAAGTGTGTGTGTGTGTGGAGGGAGGGAGGGAGTCACAAATTAATGCACAAGCAATTGTCTTTTTCAGGGCAGATAATGTTGTGGGGGTAAACAAAAGAACAGAGGTGAAGATAGAGATTATAGGATGCAGGAGCACAATGAGAAAGCTGATGTCTCAATACCTCAAGGTTAGAATATTTTGTGAGAGTCTTTAATGTCTCAAGTTCACCGTGGGCCACATCCCCTTTAAAGTCAATGGGGCTAATGCTACAGATCAATTTGACCCTTTATAATTATTCCTGCTGAAAAGAGTGGAGAACGCAAAATAACCAGGGTAGATAAAAAGCATTTCAAATTTGGTAACTGTGACTAATTCAAAGGGTATTTTCAGATGACGATTACTTTTTCAGGGGAGCTATTATTTAACATATCTGAGGCCTAACATTGCTCCTAATGAGGGAAATGAGAGTTTTAACATTGATTTTAATGTAACTATGACCAGACCCAGCATTTCTCCCCTACCTGCCCCCCAAACTACATACAATTGCACAGATTAAAAATCCAGAGGGTGTGGTAAATTTTGTTAAAAACTGCATTGTATTGGAAGATGGAGAGTTAATTCTGTAGCATTTAATGCAGCTGAGAGATAGCGCTGTGCCTTGTGCTCCACATTTGGGTCAATACTTAGTCACTTCCATTGCTCACACGTGTTTCCTTGTGCTCTTTGACTGTATGACTGATGAGATTAGGTCTATACTTCGAGATGCCATGTAATTCCCAGCTCGAAGAGACATACCTGCTCTAGCTCTGACTGAGCAAACACGCTAAAAATAAAGTGTAGCTGCTTTGGTACAAATGGCAGGAGAGGCTAAACCACTTCAAGTACGTACCTAGCATCTTGGATGGGTCCAGATTCCGCTGGGTTAACCTCTCTCCTCTCCATGGCTACACTCTATATTTAGTATGTTAATTCAATTACAGCTAGCACAGGTATGCCTCCTTGAGCTGAGAATTGCACCCCCAGCTTGAAGTGTAAATGTACCTGTAGCGTCAGAGTGGCTGGGTCCCCCCTCATCCCACCAGAGAAGAGATCACAAATGAGAAAGGCATAAAAGAAATAGATAGTGAGTGAAATTTTTTCAGGGGAGAGAGTGGAGGGGTGTTTTCTTCATTCCCAGGCAATGGAGCAGTCCTAGGAACAGGCTACACTGAAAAGGTGGAAAGAAAGCAGCTAAGTCCTCTGAGAAAGTTCAATCCAAAAAAAGATAGTAGGCAGGAGAATAGAGCAGGTCAGATATAACATTTCATGGGATGAAAAGTTGTTTCAAAGTTGTTTTTTTCCCCCATACCAAATAAAGACAAAAAGCCAAAATTTAGACATTTTAATGAAACCAAATTCTGGGGAAAAAAGTTCATTTCAGGCCAATTTAAATATTGTTTCAATTTCAATCTTTTTCATTTTTGATATAAAATACATTTCAAAACAAAAAAAAATCAAACTCAAAAGTATCTAGCTAAAGCCAGGGCAAGACAAGCACAAGGAAGCAGAGTGGGCAAGTATAGGACAAGGGTTACAGTTATAAGATCACAAGTCTCCTTTCATAGTTTTGTATGTCTTGTTAGTTCATTTTTTTAATGCGGTGTTATACAGAAATAGAGTTCTGATTCTCCTCTCTTTTTTCCTTATGATAAAAGATGTTACAGGGCTCTATCCAATCCAACTCCCTCACCCCCTGTGTCACACCCTGTACATGTACATGCACATGCAACACTCCTAGGCTGTAGTGGGTTGGGAGGAGTTGGCAGTACAAAGAATGCAAGAAAATTAAATGTACTGAACACATCAGATATGCCTAAATGAAGGCCAGGCCATACAGCAAGCAGGAAAAGAAAGGAAAGGAAAAGAAAGTTTAAAACCTACTGGCAATACCAGCTATTGACCATCTATGTCTATCCTATAGTTATAACATCCATAGTGTATTAAAAATACTGAGTGGCTCTCATTTTCTCCACTTCAAGGGTTAAGGGAAAACAGACAAAAGTGGACAGGCATACAATGGAGCAGGATTCTGTGACAACTGCCTGTGTTTGATTTCAGCTAATTTAACTGATGCACAGGGTTTGGAATCTGCCACCATCATAAAACAGATGAGCAGGCTATGATTGATTTGTGGTACACAAGCCTCTGTGTGGTACACATCCCAGAAGCCTTTGAATTCGTTCTGATTTATCATATGCGTGGTTCAAACACAGTTGGGATCTACCATATAGCTGGTGAGTAGAGCTAGTTGAATAATGAATCAGGGGATTTGCAAGTATTTTTGTTAAGAAACAGTGGTAAGTTTGCTCTGGTATTGTGCATAGAGTCATATTATTTATGATTCACAAGTATTCTGACAACTTCTGGGTAATTGTGAAAAAGTGTGAATTTCCAAAGTTTCATGAATAGTAATACAAATGATCATTGACCTGAGAATTGGAACCAGAAATTCTGTATTTGATATTTACTATTTGTTATCCATTTTTCTTCTGTTAAACACTTTCATTTATCCAATCATGAAGTAGTAGCCGTATGTGATTTAAGTGACCAATCATGCAGCCTGATTAACAATAAAAAGTAGTCTTAGTGAACAGTTCATGAATACCCACAAGGTGAAATTTTTTGATGTAAGCTATACAGCAAATATTTATGAACAATAAAAATATGAGCAGAAATCTTGCTCAATTTGCAAGCAGTTCACAAACAGCAAAAGGGCTAAATTTATCAGAAATTATTCACATCAAATAATTCAAATGCCTGTACGGACTACCAAGACAGAAAGTGCACACAAAAGTACAGATTTCCTGTATGAAGCGGGTAAGTGCTTTAAGGACTGTAAGAAATATGAATCTGATTCTCTACTATCTTGCACTTTACATAATCATTTACACCAGTGCAGTGAGTGCAAAGTAGGTGCAATACAATATTATTACCCATTTACACAAATGGTAGCATTTTACAATCATTTTACATAGATGACAATGACTACACAAGGTGCAAGGCGACAGAGACACAGATCTAAAATGTTTCCAATAGTCTATGGCACATGAGCCAATCAGGATCATGGAGAAGGAACTTAAGATGCTGCTAGCTAACTAGTTAACCAATCAGGTCAATGGAAAATGTGTGGAAATGCAGCACAGGACCGGAAGTAGGGGCCCATATGCAGATCCTCTTGCTGCTGTATATTTCCTCATAACTCTGCCACTGCACCTCAGTCACCACTTGCAACAAACCTGGTATGTCTGTGCTTGGCTAGTTCCTGAGCAAAGATCATCAGTTAGGGCAAATCATGTTATGAGGATATTTGTTTCCCAAAAATCAGTCTGATCAAACCACCATTTTAGTTTGTGGTCAAACTAAAACCTGAGCTCAGGTCTTTGAAAGTGAAAGGTTAGTGCACTGAACAACTGAGTACCCTAATTCAACTCCATTATGAAAGTTTTGAACTTAACAGCTTAATAAATATGAACAATTTATTGTAGATACAGGTAAAGAAGGGAAATAAAGAAATGTCCCTTTTTGTCAATAGCACAACTTTCAAATGGAAAAAAAAAGTATCACATACAGCTAGCTGTACAGGCAAAATCCTGCATGTTGCTTAGAAGTTTTAGCGATGTGTCTCACAGTCATCATTTTTTTTCAAGTAAAATGATGAGGAAAGTCTAAACTGAACAATAAAGCAAAACACTTACCTGGTTTTGAAACATCATGTATTTTCTGATAGCCCCAAAACTATGGGATATCCACATAGAAGGATAGGAGTCCTTCAAATGTATCCACATAGAAATATTTATCTTTTGATCCTGCCATTGTCAAAAGCTGGTCAGTCTTTTCTCCGTCAGTTCACGTTGCATAGATAAGAATTCTATTGCCTATTAATCTCTTGGCCATTTCATCAAACTGTAATTTATCATTGGATTCACCATCTGTTATCACTGTAAAAATCTCTGGCATGTCCTCATGTTTGCGGCTGACACATCTCTCAGTGAATAGAGCTTCTGAATAGTTAAGTGCCCTGGCTGTATATGTCCAACCTCCTATAAGAATGTCATTCTGGATAGCCTCAACAGTCTCAGATCATTAAAGTAGAAAAGCGTTTCTGATGTGCTGGAATATTTTACAGCTCCAAACTGAATTCTGTTGGGATTTACATCAGATTTTTTTCCACCAAGGCAATCGTGAAGTCATGCATGGTCTTGTATTCGGAGGCATTTATGGTTCCAGAGCCGTCTATCAAACACAACATCTAATCTTTCCATCCTTTTGTACTCCTAACAAAAAAGAGAGAAAGAAAAGAAGAAAAACAAATAAGTACTGTACACCAACTCCTACTGAATTTTTTTTACGAGTCCCCTTGTATTCAAGGAAAGCATATGGATCTAGATCACTTTCTGCTAGCAGTGACACAGCCCCAATTATCACAACATCTGTGTCATGAAAAATCCAAGAGTCCACAATGGAAAAGCATAAAAGCTTCCCTTTTTCCCCAATCACATTTTAACATTTAGTCATTTTTGGAGCCACCAAACTTTTATGACCCTTGGTAGCTATACATGATGTTCTATACAGTCATAACATACAGTTTTATGAACATGAGCCAAATTCTGCTGTCATTTGCACTTCTACCACCTCAGTGAAATCAGTGCCATTGCAATGTTGTTAATTTTTTTTTCTTTTTCTAAGGAGGATGGGGATCCATGTCCACTTTGGAACCTGAGGATCCCCTTCTAACACTGTCTGGATTAGGGGGACCACTTATGATGTTACTTAACATCCGTATTTCAAGATTACAATAATTTGTATGAGTAATGCCATGTTAGGTACCGTTAGAAAGGTTATAGTTTGCTAAGGATGATGATATTGTTTGTGTCATTTGTATTGAAAATTATGGATATGTTTGATATGTCTGTATTTCACCTTGTGCTGTGTTTCTGGGCTACAGCGCTAGCCTTCTTAATGGCCCACTAAGGAAACTCACAGGTACAATGGGCCCGGGGGAGAAGCGAGGGCTACACCTGATGAGTCACCAGGACTTACTCATGTGACTCTGGATTCCATTTTATTTCTGTAAATTTCCACAAGCAGCATGGCAAAGACAAGGGACAGAAAAGACAGCTGCACCACATCCACTTTGTCTATTCTTCACCTACCTCTGGATCAACTCATCTGCATCTGAAGATGTGTGAAACAAAGAACTGACAGAGAGACCCATCCAGATACTGGATGTACACCAGAGGGACTATAGATTGCTTTAATCCTTTAACATTTCTCTTATAGTTTCTTTCCTTTTATAATAAAACTTTTGTTTTAGTCACTAAAGGATTGGCTGGCAGTGTGATATTTTGAGTAAGAATCAAACTTATGTTCTGGTACTGTGGTTGACCCTTTGGGTCATGAGAACCTTTTTGGTAAAGAGCACAGAGTTTTAAATAACTTATCTCTTGGGAGCCAGAGACTGAAATTCAGTAAAGGGGGCTGTGTGTATTTTGTTTTAACTAAGTGTCTCCCACCAGTTCTGGGAGAACCTGTTCTCCTTTTGCAGCCTGCCCTGACCTTGGCATTTTCAGGTGGCTACCCTAGGCATGGTCAAATCCCCCCCTCCTTTGTTTTTAAACCCCTGGGGCACACCCTCCAAGACCCTATGCTGCAGTGATCAAAAAGACCTGAATTGAAACATTTTAAAACTACTTCTAAACTAAACGTTAACATTTGCCGTGAGGAGATGGGATTACGCTGCCAGAACAACAGCATGGTAACGAGTACACACTTATTTCCTAAAAAGTATTTATAAAGGTACGTTTTGTTCCACCTTCAGGAGATGCATAGTGGCAGGTATGGATCTCCGAGCAGAATCAGATTGCTTTCACTCTGCAGCAGCAAAATTCTGTTTTCTGTAATCAGATATAGAGTGTTAAAAAAGGCCCCAAGCTCAGTACAATAAGCCTCTGAAATGGGACAGGCAAGGCATGTGCCTTCCCCATCCCTACCACACACCAGTGTAGTGGGAGACTGGCTCAGTCCACCCAAGGGTTTTAAAAGTGAAATAATTTGAAAAATTTGATTTCCTTTTCCAGTCATTGTTTACTTTTTGCAATAAGCTTCAAGTTTGTTTGTAGTCAGTGTCCACTCAGTTCCCTTTCTCAGATTTTTATGCACCAGCACAATGTGCAATATTTGGGTAGCAGCCCCGGCACAGATGTCTCTCATGTTACTAATATGGGACTGTAGCAAGGAGCTTGGAACGCTGGGCAGCCTAGTGATTGGAGCACTTGACTTCTGGCTCCTTGCTTCCCTGACCAATATGTCTCAGTCTTTAAGGTAATGGGGTACGGTGTCCTGGGTCCACCCATTCCACCAGGTCCCAGGCCACAATCCTGTGTGAGTCAATCCCCAAAGAGGGAACCTCCCAGTTTACATCCATTGCCCTGGGCTACTTCCTACCGCTGTCCCTTCAATTTGGGGCATGGCCCCTATAATCCAAGTCACTGCGATGGCTTGTCTCTAGTAGTACGCCCTCTTGCACTTTGGGCAGCATCTGGCTGCAGTCTCAGGTTCCTCCAGATAAAGCAGCTGTAAATTTGGCAGGGCCAGAACCCCACAAGGTCTTTGTGCTTTGGTCACCCCGTTATCTCTTTGGCTGGGTGCTCCTAAATCTCTTTGGCTGGGTGCTCCTAAATCTCTTCCACAGACTCCATTAGCCAAGGAGACTGTGCTTATTTCCTGGTGGCTGCCTTGGCTGACAGTCTAGTGACCCTTTTCCCTCAGGTAAAGAGCCAGATAGCTCCTCCTCTTCACCAGTCAGGCCTCAACCAAGCCAAGTTCTCTCCTTTTCTTCTGCCTCCAGGCCTGGCTTTGGCTGCAGTATAATGGGGTGGGGCTAACATCATAGTTATTTGCAGGATTGGGGCCTGTGTCAATAAAGTAGATTATTTGGCTTTAGAGGCTGCCACTATAAAAGGATTAACGTAAAAATAAATTAAAATGCTCACAAATACATCCATTGCCCATTTATGGGGATATACAAATAATTATAGATAAGAAAAGGGGGAAAAAACAACTCAAAACCACTTACTTTGCTAGGCCAAGCAAATTAAATAATGTAAACACTGATCCTGTACCAGTATCTGCTGGTATGGATTCTTTCACAACACAGGTTCCCCCTGAAGTCAGTGAGACTCCACAAAGGTATAAGGACCCATACTAACAGATCCCAGTTTAAAATGGGAACATACATTTTTTGTATAATCTCAGTTAAATACTACAAAGTGGGCAATATATTAAAACACCAAAGCTGCACTGCCCAATGTTCATTATAGAGAAAAGGCCCAGGTGTGAAGCTTGGATCTGAATATGGATTCAAACTTCTCCAAAGTTCACAGGGTTTAGGATACCAAATTCTGGTTCAGACTATCTTTAATTAAACCCTTTCCCCTAAAGAAGAACAGAAATGCAGTTACTGTGAAAGTTTACCTGTTTTTGAGATGTTCTCTTCTTCCAGTCTGGCCAAAGCGGTTGTTCTGTATTTGAATCAAGAGTTTCTTTTGAAAAAGTCCTGGTTTGATTTAGCAGGTCAGAAAATGCCTGTAGATTAGTAACAGGTGCAGGCAGTTAACTGGCCCACCTGGCCACCTTATCCCTTTCAAACCTTCTGTGGGGTGAACACTCCCTCCCAGATGGTTTCAACCATTCAGCATGAAAGGGGGGAGGAGGGAACTGGAGCACCATCCATCCAATTTTTCACATAAATGGATGTAGATATACACATACATACACTTTTCTTTTTTATTTTTCACCTTAGTCAGGTTTGTGTGTGTATGCAAGCACTAGCTGGTTAGGAGTGGTGGGATGTGGAATGCGGCATGCCCCCTTCTCTGCTCTGACTGCTGGGAGGTAAAGAAGGATGGGTTTTAGTCCCAGTTGGTTCTGTTTTCTCACATTTAGCAGCTGCCAGCAATCCCTCCCCTTGAACCACACTGGGCCAATAAATCTTGCCAGTTATCAGCCTATTAACCTGTGTGCCCTTTCCCTGCAAATCCTTTTAGGACTACTGTTTCCCCTCCTAGAAGCTGTGTCTTTAGGCAACCACTACTGCTCCCTTCTGCTTCTAAAGCTGTTCTCATCCCTGCTCATGATACAGCACTGTAAATTGTCAAGTGTCCCCTGAGCAGATCAATGCACTGGAATGGGCTCCTGGGGAGGTGGAGGAATCCTCATCTTTGGAGGTTTTTAAGCTGCGGCTTGTCAAAGCCCTGGCTGGGATGATTTAGCTGAGATTAGTCCTGCTTTGAGCAGGGGGTTGGACTGAGGTCCCTTTCAACTCTAATATTCTATGATTCTATGATCAGTAGGAGTTGAGGGATTAAGTAAGTCAGCAAGGAGCAAATCTTCTCCACAGAAAAGTGGAGTGGACTAGAGTGTCCCTAAAGCCTATCAGTTTAATTTTTCCTTTTTTAAACTGACCCCAAATGATCCCGTTATTAATCCTGACTCCTTTTTTTCTAAACTGGGAAGTGGATGGTTCCAGCCAGCCTTCAAAGGGACCGAAATCATCCAAGCGGAAAACAAATTTCAAACAATTTTTCTAGTCACATTATCAAATGCACCTGTTTCCTGTCTCCACTGTACAGTTCAGGAATGCCAATAAAACATGTTTTTAAAATACGATATAGAGATTTTAAAAAACAAAAGAGATAACATCTATTTTTACAAGTCAGCCAGCTGTGGAGCACAACACTAGTGTAGAAATTATGGCAACATCATCCCGCCCTTTAGGGAAAGTGGTTTCCAATGTTGTAATGATCAGTATCGAATTCCTTTCTCTTATCTTCTCTTAACAGAACATCCCATTATTTCCAGACTAATACATTTCAGTGCTGTTGCTGCGGCTGAATTATGATTAATCAACTTCACTGTAATATCTGGCACTAGTCAGATCCTCAGATCCGGGGCAATCCCCTTTAGCTACTCTGGTGGCAGAAAGGGATGATAAAGTGGTAAAGGCTGACCCAATTTGGCAGCTCTGTATTTCCCCCAATATGGGGAAGTCACAATGTTGCTTAGGACCAGCTTGGCTACTCTTTCGTGGCCACACCTCACAAATGTCAGGGGATATGCTAGTGATGTGGTCAGGGAAGGAGGCAGTGTTTCCAGAGCGCTTCTGCAGCCTTACAGTCCTCAACGGGTGTAACAGACCAAAGGCTACCCTTGATAGCAAGGGAATGAATTCGCCCACGGTGGCACAGAGGATTGGGTTGGGATGAAAGTAGCATTCATCCACTTTTGCCTTCTCTGTGCATCACTGTGTGCAACTCATCCAGATCAGAGATCAAGGCCGTTGCCTATTCTAACAGCTTTGTTATGCCCATTAATATGATCTTCCAAAGCTCTGTTTGTTGATCCAAAACAGACCATGCCACGAAGCTGTGATAACATCTAAACTACAGAAACAGCATCATTTAAATGTATATTGTCTCTAATCTCTAAGTCCTCTAATAATGGATTTTTCAATGTCTTTGAACCATTACTATTTGTGCATTATGCATATATATTATGATAGTTGCATTGATAACAACTAACACCCTAATGAGGGCTCTCTTTCAAAAGACTCCTTTTTTTTATACCAGGTAAAGACTCATATGTCCTACTGAATAACAATATTTCTATGCACATCATATTGAATTCCAGGTGAAGGGCACCGCAATTTACATATTGTGTGAAGTAAGAGTCAAGATGGTACTATGGCCTTTTTTTGTTTTAACATTTTTCTTTTTTCAGGAGCAGGGGAATTGGATGGGTAAGATGACTAATAAGGCATGTGGATCCTTTTTACCTCCAAGGATCTGTTTGGAATCTAGCCAAGATGAGTGATATTCATGTGACGGCTTTTCAGTAGCCTGTATGAAATAAATTGGCAGCCTCAATCCAATTCCAGCTAGACAAGTGACTGTGACAGAATATACCCCTATGTTCACACCCTATGCACTATTGTAATAATCTTTATACCAGGTATGCCTCATAAGGTACCAGCGGAAAACTCAATTTTCTAGTCAGCATTGTCCTGATAAAATGTGCAGTTGACTATGCATTTAGATGCATCTGGAGTGATCTTATTGCCAGTAATGACATGCTTACCATGGAAATATACTGTCTCAAATTGCTGTCTACAGCTTGGTTTTCACTAGTGCTAAGGATCCTTGCTTCCAGTAAATTTACAGCTGAAAATATTAGTAAAAAAAATTGTCTTTCTGTAATGATAGTTTAGAACGATCCAAATTTTTTAAAATTATTCTGTTGCAGTAATTGTAAGCATTGGAGGAGGGATTTATTGTCTTGACTATGCAGTTGACATTTAACATAACACTTTGAGAGAATAACCACCAACAAATTGTGAACGATGAATAATATGGTCCAGTAAGGATTTTCAGACAAATAACCATTTGTGCTTAAATTCATTAAACTCAAACTCATGACTCACAAACATTTTCAAAAGTTTAATGAATTTTAGCACCAAAAGACTATTATTCTGAATATTCATACTGCAGCACGTACTCATTATTTGCAGCTGGTTAATAATTGCAAGAAGGACTTAGGCTGTCAAAGTGAAACTAGCAAGAGATTTCTAATATCAGATGACAATATCCCTTTGGTATTGAGAAAACAGATTTCTGCAGCACTTCGCTGACATAATAATCTTGACTAATTTCTTTGAAAATACTAATTTTAAAAAATACTAATCTTAAAAAGCCACTCCCTAGCCCAAATTATGGCTCTGAGAGCAAGTGGAACGCAAGGGAGGTAACACCTTCAATGCCTGTGCAATGTGGAGAAAAGCATTGTACCTGTGCAAGGCATGATGTTTCCTGTGAACTGGGAGAAGCATATGGAGCAATAGAAATTTTATACATGTATACACTTGTATAAGAGGTGTATTGTGCAATCTCTACAGCCCTATGAGAAGCCATGGCTCACGAAGAAAGCACATTGCATCAGCATTATGGCCATCTTCTCTGAGAATACACTGCTGGAGGAAGGGTACTCCCTCTCCCACACCCAACACACTCACTTAAATCAAGCTGTCTTATAGCCTCTCTTCTAGTGCAGTATTGTCACGGTTGCAGTCAGCAGAGGTGCCCAGGCTGGAGTCCTCTCAGTAGAAACTGTAGAACAGAGAAACAGTAGAACAGAGGCTGAGCAACTAGCACTCACTGCACGGCATGTATCATACAAAGGCATAGATTAAAGAGGTTGGTTTTGTTTGGATTCTTTGGGGGTACTGGATTGAAAGTGCCTGAGTACCAGGGTTTCAGCTTTCTTGGAATGTTGCTAATTAGTTTATAGCAAATCCCAGAGTGCCCTGAGAAACATCAGAGCCAAACTGAAACACACACTCTACCCTCACAGAGTGTTTTCAAGATTTCACAAAATACTTTGGAAGTTTGATAATGTATTGCAATGTAATAGCCTGAGGAAAAATCTCAAATTGTGTCGCATGTGAGAGAATAAGCTATTGCTTTAACATTTTTGTTTAAAACTTAAAAGTTCTCACACAATGGTATCTGTGATAATAGGAACCGAAAATAAGTTTGGTATGTCATACAATACTAACTGGACTTTTTTAAATGACAACCCACCATTCATTTTTCTTGTCATCTGCAGTACTTTAGCATTCTCCTTCAATAATTCCATCCATATTAGGGGTCAAATGCTGCTTTGTTTCACAGGGGTAAATCCATTCATATAATTGGTTTCAAGAGCAGGATTTGGACCACAGAGCTTATAGCAACAGCACATGCAAATACTTCCCCACTGAATTTATAAGAGGAGAATAATTTTCCGAGACAAAGCAAGCCATAGAGGGTTTTTTCAGTCTTATTATTTGTGAACCTTTTTTTACATTTCAGAATGGTTTTCAGTGAACTAAATTCTATTTTCCTGATTCTGCTGCTAATCATGGTGCTCATTTCATGGCATTTTTTGTTTCTTTGTTTTAGAAATCATGAAGTAACAGCTGGATGATACTTGACCCACTTTTTGTATGTTATAAAAGCTTCTACAACATCTTGATATCTTATATAGCTTGTTTTAATTTCACATGTCTTTGTAATATAATCATCCTCAAAGTATAACACATGACAGAAGGAGAGGATTATTGAATTCAAGTTCACTTGCCAAGCAGCAGATTTATTTGAAAATCAAAGTAAATCACTAAAGCCAGTTTCCTGAAGATAAATTTTGAACAACTTTTTTTTTTTAAATATTCCCCCTCAGCCCCAAGATTTATGCTGTCTGTTCCTGTAAATGCACTGTATACTGGAATAGTATCCACCTGTGATTTTCTGTACCTCAAAATAGCACCCTGGAACCCACATCTTCACACTGTGATATGATTATGATATGTTTGGTACAAAGTATGCCTTCTGAGGTATCATTTGAGAAGTCATGATCTGTTGAACATTACTATCCTATTGAATTATGTGGGTTACCATTGTATCTGAAATTATGAAGCTTTGCTCTGTGTGTTACTGAAATATTTTGTGAGGGTGGCAGACGCCTACAGCCAGCCTTTCAGTGGCAACAAAGGACCAGCCAGACATGTGGTGGCCCATCAAGAAGAATCCACTCTCCCGGAGATTCTTCAGAGTGGGTGTGTATGCAATGGGGACTGCCTAATGCTTACTTCAAAGCAAGGATCTTTCTAGCACCTAGAGAAAGTTTAAGTAAGGGTCAATGACATCACCCATTGGCCTCTCTCCTCCCCCATCCCAACACCTGGAAGATCATCTGGAAGACAAACTGGGGAGATTGGTCCCAGGCTGAGATGAAATACAGCCTGTGTATTGGGAACTAAAAGCTGCTTGTAACATCTTTTAGGGTTAGAAACTACTTGATTCAAATCTATCTTGCTTAGTCTGTAGAGTCTATATATCCTAGTGGTCACGGCACTCTCCTGACAAGTGGGAGATGTTCCATATCAGGCAGAGGGGGGACCTGAACTTTATTTCCCATATCTGAAGTGAGTGGTCCAACCACTAGACTGAAGGCTAAGGGGGAAGAGAGGCAGTGGCAATACCACTCCCATTTTTTGCAGAAAGAACTTAGACGCTAACTCCAGGAGAGGAATCATGACTTTGAGGGACTGGGTAAAGGCCACACTCCTTTCCTCAGCATTTCCTATTAGCTATTTTAGGTGGCTCCCTGCTCAGCATGGATCCTATTCTTTGGTGCCTAACTCTCTCCTTGCATTATATTGGGAACCTGGGCACTCAGCTTGAGGCTGTGAATTTTGTTAGATAGCGAGACACCTACAAGAAAGTTAGGCAACTTTGCACCCAACTCCCCACTATGGCTCTAGCCCACATTATCCTATTTGAATGCTGCTCACTCCACATCCGTGGTGGCCAGGTAACAGTTACTATGCAATCTAGCCTCCCTCCAGCAGGAGGTGGCACAGTTATATCTCCCACCAAATGGTACCCATTTGTCTGCAGCTGGAGAGGGTTTGTGGTGGGATTCAACTGTGTGTGTGTTGTGGGGGAAGTGAGGGAGGGCCTTGATACTCTGTGTTGGTTAAGAAATCAATTACTTCTCTATTTTAGAGGGAAAAAACAATGCAAATAAATTCTAAAACCCTTCTGAAAGATTTTGGCCTATATTAAAACCTCAGGACCTCCTCCTGATGAAAGTCAGTAATGCCACTGAAACTGGTAAAGTTTGCAGCAGAATATTCATAGAGATCAAGATTAGAAGGGAATATTAGATCATCTAGTCTGATCTTCTGTATATCACAGGCCATTATATGTCACCCAGACTACCCTATATGGAGCCCAATAATTTTGTGCAACTAAAAGTATATCTTGTTTGGTTAAAGCATATCTTCCAGTAAGGCAACTGGGAGTCCACATTAGCAATCCCCAAACAAGGATTGGAATCTATTAAATCAAATGTTCATTGATGTCAAAGGAGTTGCCCTTATGTAGGCTTGGAAGGATTCGATTTTAATTTATAAGAGTCAGTAAATGTCAATTTCACTGTTGGTTTCACATAAACCAATGAAATATTTCCATCAGTAATAATTGAAGTTTACAGATAAGCAAAGTAAGAAAAATGCTGTTTGAGAGCTACAGTTTGATACACATATTTATCTTGTATACTTTGACATGTGATATGGACAGTTTGTGTTTTAACAGACGTGAAACTTTACCTTTTTGAATCTCAATGTCTATTGTCATTAATCTCACCATTGCCCTGCACCTGTAAAAATGTAAATCACTAACAATTGAAAAAAATCCTGAAAAAAAAAATCGATATCTATAAAAATGATAAAACCTGAATTATGCCAAGACTTCCCTGGTAAAACGGGGTGCAAGATTTCATTGTGAAACGTTACTTGCTAATTAAAATTCATAGATCAAATGGTACATTGACACCACAATAAAGTTCATTCGCAGAACTGGAATTTAGTTTGTAGAATAAAAATAAATGTGCATGTTACCCAGCTGTCCAAGTACAAAGGATCCTCACAGAATCTTTGTTTCCTTTGACTCTGAAAACAAAGTACATATTTTAACAATCTTTCCTGTTTTTTTTTTTTTTTTAAATTAATGTAGTACTTGTGATATGTACTGAACTGACAAGATTGGGAAATGAAGTCCTCTATCCAACTATCTATTACAGGCAATGCCAGTGCAAACATCCATACACTGCTAGGCTAAGAATCTATTCCAGAGAGTTATCCTCTTGGGTAAAAAGTCAGTTTAATCACCCCTGGGCCTTTCAGAGACTGTCACGGTGGTGGTGGTAGGGCTACATAGGCATTATCATGCCTATGATTAAAATCTCATGTACGTACGTTTTTTAAACTGTAGCATAAATTGGCCAACCAGTGCTGACAGGACCAAACAGTGTCAGAAACATGACCTTGTTTATGAGCCAAATTTAATGCTGTAGTAAAAGAATGCAACTCAGTTGATTTAAATTGGATTCATGGGTTGGTTTCAGTAGAGTTTAATTTCAGGGATTGCTTTTATTTCCACTGAACTCAAAGTAATTGTGCCTGTTTATATTGGCAAATAAATTGGCCAGGCATGTCTCTCTAGTCAACAACACTGCATTTCCTGTCCACACTTAATGGTTTAACAATAGAACTCAACTTAACTGCAATCTATGCTCAAGCACTGTTATAAAACCTGCATTGATGGAGCATGAATTTCATTTCATGTAGGCCACTGCACACCTATCAGATAGGTAATAATGAAGTCAATTCCTTGTTAGCCTGGGTTGAGTTCAAACTGTTGACCCTGCTGTGCAAGACTCTGTAAGCTTACCAACACTGCTCAGAAGCATCCAGTTCCCTGGCTCTTTTCTGGTCTTAAAATCAGCAACACTAATTTCAGTATAAAAATGCTGCCACCTGACAGCTCGAAATTTAGGTGATTTTGAGAAAAGGAGGCAAATCTGACAGTTTTCTCCAAGTTACATATTTACATGAAATGTCCACAAATATATTTAAACTGGAAAACTTTGGTGTTAGTTTTCTTAGAAGATCCTGGCAATGTTATGTGCAGTCCCCCAGTTCATAACAGGATGGCAGCATTCTCTTTGAATTGGCTGTTGTCCTCTTGTGCTCAGGTTTGACTAAATCTGGTTAACACACAGAACCAGACTCTCATATCAGTTACCTAAATACAACTGCACTGAAACTGATGTGCTCAGGTAACACAAGGATTGGTGTAGCATAAGAACTTGAATATAAAAGCAGTGGAATTTTATTGGTATAACGAATAGAATGTGTCTTGAAACACACTAAACCAAGATAATATGCTGAAGCCTTCCTAAAAATAAAGAATTTTAAAAAGAAAAACTTAATAAATTACTTTCCTGTATTGTTACTGAACAGAGTAGTTTATGGTGAGCCTGATTCTGGAAGTTTTTCCTATTGACTTCCTATTGACTCTGGATTCAGCCCTGATATGGGTTATCTTATAACAGACTTCACAAAATGTTATACAATGGATGCTCACAGTCTGCCGAGTTATTACCTGTGATATATAAAGCTACTCAGTGTGCTAGTTTTCAAATCCATTGGAAACAATTCTATGTATAGTAACGGAGGGGAGAGAAATGCAACATACAGATGGAACACCACACTGTAGAATATGTGGCTGCTGTGAGGGACATACAAGCCTGAAGAGGCAAGGTTTTCAAAAGTGCCTAAGGGAGCTGGGCACCAACTGCTAAGATGTATGAAAGATCTCTCCCCAGTTGCATAGCTAGGCATGAGCCCAAATCCAAGTGCCATCAGCACCCAAGATGTACAGATAACCCACAGCAAACTGCAAAACCTAGTGTGCATCCTTCCATTAGAAAATAACAACCTACTTTTTACAGAGTAAGAGTAACCCAAGACGTTCTGAGCTGTGTGGCTGTTGTCCAGTAATCACATAAGACCATATCCTAAGTCGTTTTCTAAAACTCCCTTTGACTTCAATGGGACACATAAAGAAATATTCTGCAGAATAGATATGCAACCAATAGGCTTCTATAAAAGTTGTTCTTAGGCCTATATAGACAATAATCTTTCCACAGAATTTAAGATATTGTTAATGTCCTTAATCAAAAGGGTCAGCTTTCAGAGAGAACATTGTTTGTTTTGGGAATTCAAACCTTTTGCTTTAGAAGCCTCTTCTAGACAGAGACTTCCTCAGTGTCCAACTACTGGCTGGCCTTTTCCTGCAGCAATAGCAGGGGCACTGAAGCTATCTAGTCAGGCCCAAACTTTCAGGCCCGAACAGGTGTGCAGTGGGACTTTCTGAAAAACGACTTGCTAAAACAAAATAACCGGTCCCTTATATTTTAATTAGTGTCGGAGCCAGATTGCATTCTGTCCTTTTGCTCTCCGAGATGAGGCCTCTCTCAAATATTATGCACCTGTCACATTCCATTCCCTAAAGCAAGATGAAGATAGCAAATTTGAGTCAGGGGGGAGGGGAAGGAAAGCTGCCTTTTGATTGGCTATTTTTCATTGCCCCACCTCCTCCAGGGGCAGAGCAACCAATCAGAGTTCAATCTGTCTCTTTTCCCCTCCCTTACAGTGAGCAACAGGTAGGCTCCTCTGCCCTTCGCCCTCCCTCCTGCAGCCACTGGCCAGGGGTGGGGTGAAGAGCTCCTGAAGCCACTCCCTAGCCTGGAAGGGGAGCAGGGATCCCACTGCAGCCTCCTAGGGTTAGAGGGGGGAAGAACCCCAGGAGAAGCAGAGGTGAGTAGGGGGAGTGAACTGGGGGTAGGGACTGGGTGAGGGAGGGGGGCAGAACCGCTGTGGGCTGGGGCATAATTGTAGTAAGATAGGGGCTGGACTGATGGGGTCGGGGGAGCAGAACTGATTTGGAGATTTGGGACACAGGATTCATTTGAGGTTGGCGGGCCAGAATTCATTGCTGGGCAGGGGGAGGGTAGATGTGGGGGTGAGAACTCCTGCAGCAGGGAGTCATACCCAACACATTCGGGAGCATGGGCAACACTAACACTCGCTGGGGATGGGCAGCTCATCAATTGTGCACAGACTGAAAAAACAATATAATCTCTTTGTAAATAAACACATTTTCAGGGAGGAGGGCAATTGCCTAATTTGTTGGAGTCTGATTCATTTATTTTTTGATTTCTTGAGGCTGGCAATACTGTGAGTGGGACTTAATTATATTGCGTTGAAAAACAGAGGAGAAAGTTGCACGCATTTGGGAAGACTATTTGGGGACTGAGAAGACATGATTTATTATTAATTGCATGTCATCCCCAGATATTCTCACCTGCATCACTTTCTCCACTGAGTTTGCTTATGTCCAGAGTTCTTATATATAGCTTTAATGTCTGTTAGTTTCCACTGCTGAAAATGTTAATTCTGGCACAAAAGACAGATCATGTTCTAACATTCACATTAGCTGCCATGGTGGTTTTGATTTTAATCCTACTACCCTTATTCTGGATTCTCTCATGGAATATTCATGCGTTCATTTGGAGACAATATGGGGGTGTGCCTTAAAATAATTAAAGGTATCAAGGTGTGCTGCAGCAGAGAAAAGTTTGGGAGCCATTGCTCTAGCCACGGCACCAGTCCACTCAGTGTGCACGCACCTTATTCTTAAAGGAGCAGTTTCATTTCTCTTATTATATAATTTATGTCACCATTAACAAATATATACAATAATAAACAAATATTCAAAATTATTACTAAATAGAAACAATATGAAGCTACTTCTAAAACATCTATTCTAGGGACCTCTCACTATCCTATGGAATTTCATTGAGAAATATCTGCTATAGAAGGATAGTATTCTCTATTAAGTGTGGGGAGAGGGGCGCTAACCTGTGATATTGATGCAAAAATGGTTATTAATGAGTGATAAATTTTAGATTATTATAAATTTGCCTTTGCATTTACTCAATTTTACAAGGTAATTACTTTCATGCATGTGGGATTTGGACAATAATAGCTCCTATGCTTATATTTTGGGTTACTGATTTTATTAAATGAAATACACAGGCCAATAAAAAAAACTTTTAGGAGATTTCTGCTTTCTCCCAATAAGTAACTTGCACAAAGCTTCAAAGAGAGTATCTTCTAGCCCATAAATCTGTCCTGTTACATCCAGCTCCAATTGCAGACTCTGGAATAGACTTATATAACTTCTATTTTGTTATATTCCATATAGGTTATTTTAAGTGATGTTAAAAAGAGCTATTGAATAGTAGTTATTGTGATTTTTCTTACAGAGAGTGTTTGAAGTTTTTAATTGTGAATTTTTTGTGAAGCTACTGTAGGTTGTAACCTTGGAAACTGGTTAAAAGGCAAAGACCCAACAAGAGTGTCTTGTATATGTATATGGATATAGATTGGGGAATTAACTAGGGATCTGGCAGTGCACAAGCAATTTCATTTCTAAATTCAAAACAGAACGAGCTCTCCAAGAGTTGTTCAAGAAGGCATTGTCTCCTTACTGTGGCCTAATTAAGTTAAAGCATCTCTTAAAATCATATAAAGTTAAAAAGAGACTATTTTAAAACTGAAAGACCTAAACTAAGTTACAGAAAAAAAAGTTAAAACTCTAACTTCAATGATGCTCTGAGAGGTTCCCACTACATGAACTAAGACAATGACAACATAGCTACCTATCAAGTAAGAGATTGCATATTCGTGAACTAAAGATGTTACTAAGGGCTTGTCTACATGGGGAAGCTATTAGGAATTGAAAGCACACATTGGAAGTGGATTAAAGTAAACCAGAAAAAGGCATATTTAGTGCAGAATAAGTGTTCCCACATGGGGAGCTATTGTGGAAATAGCTATTCCAGACTGCTTCCCATGTAGATATGCCCTTAGGCCAACCCGTGAAGGTACTGAGCCAATAAAACAAAGAGTACCTAATATTTTAATCTAGCCACATCCTGAAATAGGTGTACCTTCCTCCTTCAAAACAGTTATAGGAAGGAAGGGGTGTAAAACTTTCTGAATAAGAAATATACAGACCGCTCAGTCGATCCAGAGCAATCGATGTGACGGCAGCGAATTTGACGCCGTCAGTGTAGACCCAGCCTAAGGTTAGTGCAGCAGTAGCTCCTCCAGTGAAAGATAGTCACACCTTCCGAAGAGGTCTTCCTTATAAAAGAAACAGACCACAAGAGTGAGGACACGACAAAAATATCAAAAACTTGACTGTGATCATTCAGGCCCAAACTATTCAACTAGAAGTTGAAGCTAGACTAATTCAGACTGGAAAGAAGACATACATTTTAAACCATTAGAGTAATTAACCACTGAAACAATTTACCAAGGGTTATGGTAGATTCTCCATTTCTGGCAATTTTTAAATCCAGATCGCATGTTTTTCTAAAAGAAATGATCTAGGAATTATTTTGGAGAAGTTCTATGGTCTGCGTTATACAAGAGGATCTGACTAGATGATCATAATGGTCCCTTGCTTTGAGCATGAGAGGATTCTGGTTTACATTCTGGTTGAATCCCTGCAGTGTGTAAAATATTCATTCTTGGCAATTTTTTTTCCTGGGCCTGGATGTGACCTATGGCAAGAGTAATGACTCCTAATTCCGTGGTTGCAAAACTGTGTTTACACCTGTAAATCCCAAAGAGATACCCTGTGCATACAAATTTACAGGTGCAAATTAAACTGGGGATACATTAGAGAAGTTAGTAGTTGAGAATGCAGAGAAACATTAGCCCTCATATCTAGCATAACAACCTATAGTTTGCTACCAGCTTTAAAAAGCATTCAAGAAGGGCCTATTCCCCAAACACAGGGAAAAATCCAGAGCAGAAGTTCTCAGTAAAGACCTAGATAAGTTTTCTTACCAAGTCAATGAACTCCTCAGCATGACAAAGGCAAAATGAGCATTTGTGTATGAACATTTACTATTTCTGTGCAACATTCTTCCTTTTGAGCTACCCACTGCCTCTAGCAGCATAAGAAATAGCTGGTAGTAGTCACAGAAAGGCTCAGATTGAAATTTACATGCTTCTACCCATTTACTGACAACATCTTTCCAGAGACAGTCCCAACTCACCTTGCAAGCTGCTGAAAATTATTCAAAGTTACCGGTTGCACAAAATCAAGAAGAACGTTGAGTCCAGTGTAGACAATTGGTCACAGCAGGGTCAAAATAGGCATACTTTTAGTTGACTTTGGCAGAGCTATCAATGGCATGTCTGTATAAAAACATAAACCTGGCCACATAGTAGTCCATAGAATCCAGTATCCTGCCTCTGACAAGATGCTTCAGGGGAAGGCACAAGAAACCACGTAGTAGGCAGTTATTGAATAACCTGGGGAAATTTCCTCCTACCTTCCATTAAAGGTTGGCTTACATTCCAAAGCATGTATGTTTATATCCCTTCCAAAATCAAGGAGAAACCAAACATCAAAACTTCTCTGAGGCAATGGAATTAATGTGCTGGGCAGAGAAGAATCTATGGCTTTTGCTTAATCTTTACTTGAACTATCCTGTAAAGAGACAGAGAGAGAGAGCGCTGAAGTCCTCCACTGGCCCAGAAGGCAAATGCTTGAACTTAATAGACAGCCAGGAACCTTTACTCCACTTCCAAAAGGGACCAGTCTTCTTGAAACAGGGATCCCTGGTTCATTTGATTCACAACCACCTACAGTTAACAGCTTCGATATTTAAAAAAAAAAGTGTAGTTCAGCAGGAGTCCTCTGCAACCCTCACTGACACTTCTTGGTACCCAGAAGAACTCAGTTAGGAAACTTCTTTCTTTGATCTGATCATGTTTAATTTCTGGTATGGGAGGAAAGCAGCAAGCTCTTCTGAGCAAGGACTGCCTTTATGTTTGTATAGTGTCTAACACAATGGTGGTCTGGCCTCCAAATACTACCACAGAGCAAAGTTCTGGTGATCTCAGCTATGCTAGATTTTCTCCAAGATGGTTATTTGGGATTCTACACCGAAGCACCACAGAGAAAAGGTTATTAGCCCTACCACCATCCTTTGTGCCAGCACCTTTGTCTCTCCATCTGAGTATTATCAGGTGTCAGTTCATCACAATGACCATATTAGACATTCCAGTGGCTGGCTTTTCTAGCTACCATTACCTCTGAAAGACACATTTGGGAATTAATACCTCTGCGTGTATATATAAGAACCATACTGCATTTCTTGTGAGGAAAAAGTTATCCTTATAGGTACAGAAATCCTTAGCACTCTTTTTGGATGGTTTTGGCATAAGCAGGCATTCCTAGTGCTCTAAAGGTATAACTCAAGCAGATGGCTCACACACACCAGTTGTACCCTGTTCATCTCATTTGACATAAAATTCCAGGGCCTTAGGGCTTTAAAGTTGCTGTAGGCAAGATATTAAAATCCTGTACAAGTTCGCATGCTTGTTGGCATCTGGGAAACTATTTATGAAGGAGGCACCGCTCCCTCTGCAAGGACCCTAGTGGTATCGAGGGCAAAAGCGTATTAGACTCATCTGAGAAAGATTTATTCAGTAAACTTTTAAAAATTCACACTGGAAGAAGTATATTTGAAATATGAAACCTTTATAAGTTACTTTGGGGACATCTATATGGTCTTGTCTAAATGTAGAAGTTACCACCAGTTTAAAAAATTATATGTTTATAAATCACTTTAGTTAAACCAATCCACACACCTTTGTAAACATTCTTAGGTTTAAACCTACAAAGGTTTACCTTTAGTTTAACCTGTGCAAGAGTGTGTGAAGAGCAGGACTATGCCAATGTCATGATGTGCATCCAAATTCAGATATTCATCTAACTTTATGATTAGGACAAATGAACTTGTGAAGCACCATTCTCTGGAAATAAAGATGCTGAACAGTGAACAATTTTAACTAGGGCCATAATACTGTAACTAGGCACCACTGACTGAAAGGGAACAAATTAAATGCTCTGGATTAAAAAGAAATGTGAAAACCTAAACAAATTGCATATTCTTGGATTAAGAGGCACTTCACTGAATAATGGGGTCAGTCAAGTAAATTATACAGCTCCCATTAACTTTAATGAGGTCAGAATGTACTGGAGAGAATACTGCAAAGTGCGTGTGTGGGGGTGGGGTAGGATGGAACATGTCATGTGTTTTCTGGCTTTTGTTTCAGTATTTGGCTCCATAACCCAAATTTGACACAAGTTCTAATGGCAAAGGAACCCTGCTCATCAAAATGTTACTCACAGAGGGTGAAATTTCACCTCATACATAATGTCTACATCATTTTAGCCCTGTTTTGAGTGGTGAATAGAGCTCATGCTCTTCCTATGCATTGGAGGAAATTTCATCCTCAGCCAGCCTGATGTATTGGCAAAATAGCCAAGGAAAGTTCACAATTGAACAAGAGGGGAAGTTAGGTCTTACTTGAAAAAAAATATAATTACTAAATATTTTGCTATGGAGATAGAACGGCTTCTGTGGTAGAAACAAGTGGACTGGCAGCAACCATGGCTTGCCTATATTGCTTGTAGTTTGAACTATAGAGGTATGAACATCAGTGCACATCAAAGTGCTGCACTGTTACTCCCCCGTGTGGACACTGCAGGCATGAACTAAAAGGTTCCTAGTTCATGTTGTAATCCTCTTCAAACTGCGAGGCAATGTAGACATGGTTTAGTGAACAGAGAAACAGGGGCTGTGCATGGCGTTCAGGGAATACATTTTTCTTCAACCTGATGCTCAGGGTTATTTCCCTTGCCATGCCTCCCTTCTCCATCCACTGTTGATTCTCTTCCTGCTGCCACTTCAATAACCTGAAAGGGTGTTGTACTTACTCAAGCACTAAATCAGAGGAGAGCCACATTTCAAGAAAAAAGTCTAGTTTTGGTTTGTAGGACCTGCATTGGTTGCCCATTGCTTTCAGGATTGAACTTAAGGGGTTAATGTTAGCCTATGTAGGACGGCGACTCGGCCCCACAGGGGCATCGTGACTCATCCTCGGGACCAGGCTCTGAGAAAAGCCCCAGTGCCTTGTTCTAAGGCGCAACAAGAAGCTAGCACATTGGGAGTCTTTAGCCCCCAGCCCTCAAGAGGGGTGGGGCTGGCAAATAGTCTGTAGCCCCTAGTCCTCAGGCAGGGCGGGGCTGGCACAATGCTCAGTATCCTCTGCAGTGACAGGTTCAGAAGAGCCCAGCACTCCTGGCGTGGCTAGGGAAGTGGGGCACAGGCCGACCCAACACCAATGCATTCCAGCCCAGGGCCCTATTAGTGGCAATGGTGTTCAGCCACTGGGTCAGCGGGGCTCCAGCCACAACGCACTGACATTGGTGCGACCACAAGCTCAGCCAAACTATAGTCGGCGGCCCCTGGGATACTCCCTCCCACCCTGAACCTGGGTACCTGGAATAGACGGCCAGAGGGATCCCCACGAGTCCTTGTCTGGTGGCAGGTCCGGGAACTCCTTGTGGCCGTCAGTGGATGGCAGCTCCTTCAGATCACAGGATCCCGGTGGGTCCTCTGGCACATAGGGATCAGGCAGCTCCGGCAGGTCCCCAGCGACAAGCAGCTCCTCTAGGTCAGGGCCAGCCTTAGGGGCTTTGTACCAGTCAGTGGCCTCTGGTAGCTCTTCCCAACTACTAGGGCCTAGCGGCTCTCCCCAGTCACTAGAGCCCGGCAGCCCTGGCGGCTCCGGTCAGCGTGGTGTTTGCTCCTCACAGCCGTGGGACCTGGGTCAGGCCCAGACCGCAGCATCAGGGAAGGCACGTTCTTCTCTAGCAGCAACTTCCCGTCTGAGCTGGTAGGCCGGCCTTTTGTGCTTCACCTTCCTGTCCTGGCTCTGCCCCTCTGCTCCCAGGGTCCTGATCTGCCCAGCAGGAGCATTGCCACAGCGCCTTGTTACAGCCTATAAAACCCTCAATGGCTTGAGACCTTCCTATCTGAAAGATAGCCTCTCTTGTTATGCCACACTGTTGAGCACAGAGGAGACAACAGAGCTGTACCCCAGGCACTTTCAAAGGGGTTGGTGATAGAGGGTGTTGGTGATAGAGCAATCTCCATTAGGAGCCCTCTGCTCTGAAACAAACTCCACCATGGCCTCAAATAGCTCTGAGCTGTTGGCCTTCAGAGCCTGCTGCAAGGTTTATCTATTTAAGTGGGTTGCCATAGTGGCTGGGGTTCAAAATATATGGGGAAAGGGAATATCTTGGTTTGTGTTTTGAAGGAGGCTTAGATCTGTTGAGTGAAGATAATTTTTGTTTTTATAACTTGTCAGGGTGCGGAGAGCTCTCTCCCTTCAGAACCTCTCTATAATGTTTTTTCTTGTTTGTGTATCAGGTTGCTAGAAACTTACAGGTAGTCAAAATTAATTTAAAATCTACAATCCAAAGTTTGACTGACAGAAGGAACATCACTGACTACACAGGGTAAATTCTCACTATGCAATTTGCATTGATTTTAAATGTGTTCCTTTATTTTATATGGATGAAATTCGCCTCAGTACAGTGGACCAATATCGGTCCTGCTAGCTACTATTTAAGCCTTTTAAATAGGGATGTATTCAAATAAGAGTCTAAGATGAAATATATAAAACTACTTGAAACGTGCTTGAACAAGGTAGATGAATGAAGTGTCATCCAGAATATAAGAACAAACTGTATGGCCCTTACAGCACATGGAGCACTTGGGTGGAGTTGTTTTTTCAAAACGAATATAAGCTTTGTGCTGTTTGCCCTATTTAGCACAACACAATCTCAAACCTCATTTTTCAACAGGTTTGACGTGTTCCTTAAAGTTTATCCTCCCAGGGCAAATTATACTCTTGGTCAGACCAATATAATTCCAGTATCGTAAGTGAGATTTCATGAGGGAATCCATCTGTGGATTAGAAGAGATTAGAAGAAGCTACAGTCTGACCACTTGAAAAGTTCCAGAGGGGTAGCCGTGTTAGTCTGTATACAGCAAAATCAATGAGAGACCTGTAGCACCTTAAAGACTAACAAATTTCTGCAGGCATAAGCTTTCACGGGCTGCAACCCACATCTGATAAAGCTTATGCCTGTAGAAATTTGTTAGTCTTTAAGGTGCTACAGGACTCTTGTTGTTTTACTCCTGTTAAAGCTTTTCCACTAAAACCAGAGTGTCATTCACATTAACTGCCCCCCCTTTTCTCCCCAAGCCTCCCAGCCCCAGATCAAAACCAACCTGCTTCCAGCAGTGATTTCTATAACCCAGAAAGAGAAAAGAGTTGTAGACTCCATGACTGTCCACAGAGGACTTTGCTATTTCAGATCTAGTTAATGTGAAAAATGCTCCAACACACTAGTGATGACGGGCCATACTAAACTGAGAAAAGACTGTCTAATGAAGGGCACAGCTGTTCCTATAATAAGAACATGCAGAATTATGTGGAATGAAACAGTGGGATTTTTTATCTAAATTGGGAAAGTGATTTCATTCACAATCATTCAAAATTTATGATTTTGAAGAAAAACATACTATTTCTAAGAAACTGACATGAAGTCTACTTGGCAAGGCCCGGTTCATATATTATTCTTTCCAGTGAAATAATGCAGAAAATGAAAACTATCAAGGACATCCAATTATAACAATTTAGTTTATCTAAACAGGCTACAGTGAGTCTCATTGCTAAAGCTAAGTAATTCCATCTGAACTTTACGTGCTATCCCAGCCTAGAATTGTGACTGGCACATCAATGAACCATAACCATACTGATAAAGTTTGCGCAGAACACAAAAATTGGGGAAATGGTAAATAATGTAGAGGACAGGTCACAGATACGGCATGATCTGGATTGCTTAATAAACTGCACACAAGCAACCACTATGCCTTTTAATACAGCTAAGTATAAACGTACATATCTAGGAACAAAGAAAGTAGGCCATACTTACACGATGGGGGATTCTATCCTGGGAAGCTGTGACTCTGAAAAGGATTTGGGGGTCGTGGTGGATAAGCCGCTGAACATGAGCTGCTACTGTGATGCTGTGGCCAAAAGGGCTAATGCAATCCTTGGATGCATAAACAAAGGAACCTTGAGTAAGAGCAGAGAGGATTCAGAGAAGACCCCTAGGAATGATTAAAGGATTAGAAAACATGCCTTACAATAATAGACTCAAAGAGCTAAAACTATTTAGTTTAACAAAGAAAAGATTAAGGAGTAACTTGATAACAGTTTATAAATGCCTGCCTGGGAAACAAATATTTAATAATGGGCTCTTCAATCTAGCAGAGAACGATATAACACAATTGAATGGCTGGAAGTTGAAGCTAGACAAAGTCAGACTGGAAATAAGACATACATTTTTTAAAGTGAGGGCAATTAACCATTAGAACAATTTAATAAGGGTTGTAATAAGATTCTCTCTATCACTGTCAATTTTTAGATCAAGATTAGTTGTTTTTCTAAAAGATCTGCTCTAGGAAGTATTTTGGACACATTCTGTGGCCTGTGTTATACACAATGTCAGATAGATGGTCAGAATGGTCCTTTCTGGCCTTGGAATGTATGAATCTAAACCTTGAAAAATCCAATTAAAGAGCCCTTCTATTTTCCTACCAATAAAGTTCTTATTTATTGGTGGCCCTTCTCCATGAATAAAATTCTCAGGCTGTGTCACACAAGGTTAAGCTTCCCATGAGCTTCCCATTAAGTTTTCCCCAGAGTTCCTGAAAGGTTTCTAGCCCCACTCATCATTTCACTGATCTATGTATTTCATTTATGTTCCAGTTTTAGCAAGCTAAGTGAGTTAGCATTTTATAAATGATGAAACTGAGGCAGAGATGTTCCCAACATCATGCACCAAATCAATATCAGAGCTGAAAATAGGACCTAGATCTCTTTACTCCCAATCTGATGCCCTATCCAGTAGACTCAGACTTGGTTTGCATTGCCGACAGATTTTGGCAGTGGTCGACAGGAGATACGCAAGCTATGTAGAGTTGCTTGAGTATCTCTCGTTGACTTACTATCTTCTACTTACCAGGACATCCCCACTGTGCTGCACCGACAGGAAATGCCCTCTGGTCGACGCAGCGTTACTCTTCTTGCAAGGGTGGATTAACGGCATTGACTTCCGGGATCGATTGAACAGGTCTCCACTACCGCTCAATTGATCCTGAGGAATTGATCCTGCACTTCCAACAATGCCACTGGCAGTGTAGACATACCCTAAATTGCCTCTGTTCTACTGATCCTGTTATTCTTGTCAAGTTAAATAAGTCAAACTATAAATCAGTGTGACACAAATGTATTCTAAGCTTCAGAGCAACTTCTCTGTGGTCCCTAATTCACCAAAAGACAGAAGGTGAGCAGCAGCTGAAAATAATTAATTTTTAGCTAATCCCTTGAGATCCATCACTCGGGAATACTTGTTCATATGTGTTAACAAAAGTGCTTAGAGAAATTCATTGAGAAATTACAAAGCACTATAAAACACTCAGCTTCCAAAGCTTGGGATCTCACTCCCTGGATTGATAGAAACTGGAATTGCTGCAGAGGTTGAGAGTTTTCTAAGTATAAAACTTGCAACTTCTACTTACAGTGAATGCTAATCAGTACTTGTTTCTAGCATCCCTAACACTCTTAACTTATACATTTGTTTAAAACTGTAAAACATGTCCATCAAACTAGGAGAAGCACAAGTACATTCTGTGATAAATAAATGTGAACCACGTTGAGCTGCAAAGTAGAATTTATTGCTGTTCAAGAAAGAGGATGTAATGGTCTTTTTTAATTATCAAATGTGTGAAGAAGAAAGTTCATGCTATTGCTGGTAGATAGTTGGAGATCCATGGGTAGTGCTGCTTTTTGGTTCCAGGTTAAAGACATAGGTGGGATGGACTTCTTGCAATCTTTAAAAACAAAACATTAATGAAATCAGAACTGGCTTTACCATTTTTACAGTCCCATCCCAATCCACCAGATGTGAGGGAATTGGGTAGCGTGTTGACTAATTCTCCAATCTGACTGGCAGTGGGGGAGATTGGTCTGAGTTTATATATTCATTAAAAGCACAGCACAAGAAGCAGTCACTTTTGCAATCTGCTTGAAGGCCAACTGCACCAACACCCAAGGTTCTTCTGTTAAATGGTCCTATTGTTTGCACCCTATAGGGAGTTGTTGATTGATTCCTGCTGATTCTTTACAGAAGCTGCCATTTTTTAAATCTACCCTGGATATATACACACACACACACACACACACACACAGTTTGGCTTGAGTCTATTTTCTTTCCAAGAACCATTGGATTGTATTTTATCATTTGAAGAAATGCTATGTTCAGACACAGTGCAAAAATATTACCAGAAATCTCAGTTTTACTGACTTTCCAGAAATATCTTTCTTAGTTTTTGTGTCAAGCATAAATATAATGCAATTTTATTCATACTATTTCTTGAAAAACAAAAACATTCATCAGTGTGAAATATAGCTATAACATTATACATGTATATCAGTTAGTAAAGAAAGAGAGAACAGACATAATTACCCATCTCACTCATATGGTAAGGATACTCATGATAAATTGCAATTAACATGTACCTTTGACTTCATCACTTCCATTCTGCTCTTGAATCCATCTTCACTAGTATTGCTTATAACATTTCAGACATGTTAGCAGTTTTAAGACAGCTGCCTTTAAAACAATAAATAATCTTTCCCCTCTCCCTACAAATGTGGGATTTCCTTCCAAATTACACCCATCCAAAGGGCTGATCATGCAATATTCAGTCCTTGATCAATGACAAGTTTAAAATAAAATATTTCACAACTCATCATGGCTGAAAAAAGATGGTTACTTACCTTGTAAGTAAGTAAGTATCTTTGAGATACGTTGCTCATGTCCATTCCATTGTAGGCATGTGTGCTCCTCCGTGCATGGTTGCCGGAATTTTTTTTCCTTTTAGCAGTACCCGTAGGGCTGGCTTTGGAGCCCCCTGCACATGCTGCGGTATATGAGGTGTTGCCGGCCCTACACCCTTCAATTCCTTCTTGCTGCCAACTCTGGCAGCGGGGAAGTGCGGTGGGTCATGGAATCGACATGAGCAACACATCTCGAAGAATAACAATTACAAGATAAGTAACCGTCTTTTCTTTTTCAAGTGCTTGCTCATGTCCATTCCATTGTAGGTGACTCACAAGCAATACCTTGGAGGTGGGCCGGAATTACGGACGAGCTGCCTGCAGCACTGCTCTGCTGAAGCTCGCGTCATCCCATGCCTGCTGGACGATGGTGTAGTGGGATGTGAAACTGTGTACAGACGACCAGGTGGCAGCCCTGCAGATGTTTTGCACAGGCACTCTTGCTAGGAAGGCTGGAAACGAAGCTTGAGCTCTGGTTGAGTGGGCTGCAATTATCCCCAGAAGTGGCACCTTCGCCTGCTCATAGCAGAACTTGATGCAGGAAGTTATTCACAATGAGATGCGCTGCGCAGAAACAGGTAAGCCCTCCATCTGATCAGCCACCGTGACAAGGAGTTGTGTAGATCTCTGGAATGGTCTCGTGCACTCAGTATAGAATGGTTATGCCCGTCTAACATCTAGCATGTGCCACCTCCTCTCCTCCTCCAAAAACAAGGCTGACTCATCGAAGGGGAGGTCCTGGATGGACTGTTGGATCTCCTGAGACAGCCCTGAGGACTGCAGCCAGGAGCACCTGCACATGCACCCACGTCTGCTGCATCCAAAGACGCCTGCAGTGCTCTTCTGGCCACCATGATACCCTCCTCCAGGATGATACTGAAGTCCAGTGCCTGGTCCTGGGCCAAAGCGTCCGCAAAATACTTTAGTGAGTCCCAGAGATTGATGTTATACCTGCCCAGGAGAGCCTGCTGATTGGCAATTCGAAACGGCAGACTTGCCGTCGAAAAAAACTCTTTCCTGAACAAGTCCAATGTCTTGTCATCTTTATTTTTTTGGTGTTGAACCAGGCTGTCTCTGCCTATCCCACTGGCTGGCTGCATCTACCACCAGGGTACCAGGAGAGGGGTGGGGTGAAAAAGTACTCGAATTCTTTGGCTGAGACATATTTTTTCTCAGCCCCCTTAGAGGTTGGGGCCACTGATGAAGGGGTCTGTCATATGGCCTTCACTATCTTCAATACCTCCTCGTGCACAAGGAGGACAAGCTGGGCTGGGGCGGCCACTGCTAGGACATTAAAGAGGCTGTTCAATGCCTCCTTCAGCTCTTCCGCCTCCGACCCCAAGTTGGAAGCCACCCTCTTGAGAAGCTCTTGATGCACCCTGAAATCATCCGGGGTGCCAAGTGTCCCTGAGTAACAGCCTCATCTGGGGAAAAGAAGAAGGACTAGAGGGGCATGGTGGGTGGTGGCATCCCTTACTGCTGACGAGAGGCCCCAACAGAGGTCCCTTCCTGGGGGTCCGAATCATTGTCAGAGGCTGAATGTTGGCTCTTCTCCGGCTCCTTTGGTGCAGACTGCACCCCAGATGAGTTGAACGGCTGCAGACCTGGCCTGACTGGAAACTCCTAGGTCCCCAATATGGCCATTACCCTTGAGGCCATCCTGGGGCTGCCTGAGCTGAAGGGAGCTATGGCATCTTTTGCTGGTGGCAACAACTCGCCTGGTGGCTGTCCTCTTGAGAGGACACTGACTCACAATCAGACAACCATGGTGGGGCTGCCTCGGTGGTTCCCGTTGTATAGTGCCAAGTGGTAGGGGAATGATGACCCGATACATGGGTGCTCCAGCACTCTGGAGAACAGCCTCTCAGCATCATTGATCATGATGACAACGAGACCCGGTGCCACAATTGGTGCCAACGCAAGGAACCATGCTCCGTCTGCGAACTGGACTGCCTGGAGTGGTGCCTGGGCCCCAATGACTTATGATGCTGCTTCCCTCTCAGTGCTGAGTCAGCCTCCGGCAACTGACTTCTGTGCCGCACTGGTGCAGGCAAACTCCTCGGTGCTGGGAGCACTGCCGACTTCCCTTCGGGGAGCAGCCCCATGCAGGTGACCCAGACAGACGCCACCTCCTGGAACAAACTTCACCTAGTGCCAGGGATCATGATTGGTGCCAGGAAGGTGACCTTGCTCCGTGCCCCACCAATGCGGAGTACTCCAGTGGTCATGACCTGGAGCATCTTCTGAGGAAGCAGTGCTGTGTTGACCCCTCCATCCAGGGCGACCAGGTTGCTGAAGATATTCCTCCCTGCTCCGGGGTCACCTGCGCCAACCAAGGGGTCCCAACACGAGCTTCCCCCGTGACACCAGCCCCGTCTTTCTGGGAAGAGCCCAGGGTGGCATGGGCAAGGCCAACAAGGTCCATGCTGCCTGAAATGTCTCCGGTGTCGATGGCATTGGCAGGTGCAGAATGCCCTCCCACTCCCAGGAGTTGGGGGTGGGCTCTCTGGTTGGACACATAGGCTCCGGCAGTGGTGAGTGAGTCTCCACTGTCTGGCTTCAGTGTGGCCACATGCTTGATCCCGTTTTCTTGGATGGTGCAGGGGAGCGTCCCCGCTCTATGCACTGCTTTTGCTGCTTCTTCCTCAACAGAGAGGAAGAAATTTGGTGTCGATGAGAGGCCGGTGCCGATGGCACGCTCTGCACTGATGCCATGCTTGGTACCGAAGTAGAATGGGTTGGTTCGGAGGCTGGTCTAAGTGCTGCCTCCATCAGTAAGGCTTTTGCGTGGATGTCTCTGTCTTTTTGGTTCCAAGGTCTGAAAGCCTTACAAATTTTGCATTTGTTCTTACGATGAGCTTCCCCCAGGCACTTTAGGCAACTATCATAGGGGTCGCTCAGCAGAAAGGCCTTCCCATAGGAGGCACACAGTTTAAAGCCTGGTAACCGGGGCATGTCCCACTTCCAGTGAAGTCCCAGCCGGGACTATCATAAGTGACTAACTACGTTTATTAACAATATTAAGGTCTAATCCACCTAAGACAAACAAATGATTACGGAGAACAAAAGGAATTGAGCACTTGCGATGCAAGCTGAAGCAGTTCCAGCAACCATCACAGGCAGGAAGAAGGAACTGAGGAGGCATAGGGCCAGCAGCGCCTCATATACCACGGCATGTGCATGAGGTTCCAGGGGGCACCAAAGCCAGCCTTACGGGTACTGCTAAAGGGAAGAAAGGTTCTGGTAACCGTGCACGTAGGCACGCACATATCTACAGTGGAATGGACATGAGCAAGTACTCGAAGAAGAATGAGGACTTGATACTGTTACAATGCCAGAGAACCTCCGCTAAGATGGGGTGCTGTTTCAGATTACATTGGAAGTGGGGGGCACCTTTCAGTGGGAGTCCAGCTCTTGGACTTTTTCGTAAAATGTAAAAATCAGTCTATCTGGAGAGCATGTGTTATAATTATTTCCTATGTTGTTTCTCATATGAGTTTGAGAACAGAATTACAAACACAGGATAAACAGGCAACTTTTAAAACTAAACAATCTGCATCTGTGCAGACCTAGAACCAAATAAAACCTAATTTTAAAGCTTATAAAACAACAAAATTCAGACCACACAGGAAACAGTAAAGTATTACTGATCCCACATGCCATGGGGTGCTTCACTGACAGCTGTGCTAGTGCCTTCTAGTGGTCAGTCTGGGGATTAGCTCTCCAGGCTGATGCCCCCAGCCACTGTTTACATGCTGTCACTGTGTGTCTCATTCCAGGACATGCAGCATCCTCTTTATGACTTAACTCTCCCTCTAGGTCATTCAGTGTTTCTCCTTCCAGGGTTCAGTTCACCAGCTGTCCTAGGCAGTCTTCCCATTTGATGCTCTAGTGCCACTCCCTCAGTGGCTGATAGGGGAACCCGGGCCCACCTTCCATAGATGACACGTGGGGGGGCACGTGGGGGCACAGATTTCTGCGAGGGTGGAAGTCAGTCTCAGTGCAGCTGGAGGGATGTGCCTGGAAAAGGAACCAGCAGCTAGTGCTCCCACTAGGTGACATCCAGAGCAGGGAAGTGAGACCAGGCTGGCAGTACAGCTTCATGCCAGTGAGGCACAGAGAAGCCTGTTGAGTCCCATCACTTCTTCTCTGGCAGCTGCAGTTACCTGCTCAGGTATGTGTCTGCATTAGCCTGCCTGAATGCCTGGGGTGTGCAGAACGGAGCCCAGGGAGTCAAGGCAATGGGTGGGGAGGCAGTGGGGCAGTTGTGCTGGGAGGGGAGCCCAGGGAGGCAGTGGGAATTAACTTTTTTAGTCAGCCTGGCATTTGTGAATATGTTCAATAGGCCTTAGAATTTTATTATGCTTCTTATTAGCTTTTCTGAAAAGCAGTTCAAGGAAAAGCTACGTTTAAACTGAGTTAATTTAATAATGTACCTATAATTAGCTTTGAACAATGGTGAAAAGACAAGTTTGGAATTTTTCTACATGAAGGAAACTAAATCACCAATGCCAAGTACATCATGAACTGAACCTGAATCTTGTGGAGTTTAGAATGATGAAAACAACAGCAATGAGAGTTACAATGATACTCCAGATTCCAATTCAAATGCTCTGGATTCCAATTCAGAGGTTAGTGCACCTTTCCATAAAAAAGACCCTTGCTTTGGACCGGATGCAGCTTTAGAATATATCGAAGAAAGCCCATATCAGCCACTAATTAGCCACATACCAGCCAGTCCCTGTGGGAACAAAACCAGAAAATTCAGGCAAGTGTGGTATAATTAATATAGATGGCTTGAATACAGTGTTTGTGATGACAAAACTTCGTTTTTATTCTCAAGAATTTGGCAATGGGCCAAACAGTGAACCGGCTTTTGGAATTACTGGTTTTAAAACATGGAAGAAAGCAATTGAAATATTTTGTGAACATTCAAAGTGTGAATCCCATCATCTAGAAGCTGTTCCTAAGTGGAATGGTAGGCTGCAGTCCTGTAGAACAGGAAGGGCTGCATCCCAGCTTAACAGTCAAAAGAATAAAACAGTAGTGGACAACCGAGCATATTTAGAAACTGTAATGGAGAGTACTTTATTTTGTGTTCGCCTGGGTATACCTCTGAGGAGACATGACAAGGGAACGGATTCCACAAATCAAGGCAAATTGTGAGAATTTTGGAAACTGCATAATACAGACAATAAACTGATTCAATGATTTATGGTTAACCCACAGAAGTACTTCACCTATCTATACTGCTCGAGTCAGAATGAAATAATGGAGATTGAATCTAGCACTTGTGAAGCCAATCATAACTGAAACCAAAGACGCTGGAGTGTTTTCAATCATTGCAGATGAAACAATGGATCAGTCAAAACATGAACAAGTTGCTATCAGTGCGTAATATAAACCAGTCATTTGAAATACAAGAATGGTTCATTGGCTTCTGCAAGACACTGTAGATGTGCTTCACTTGCCCACTGATGGAGGGTACCTTATCAGCCTTGATATTTCAACTCTAAGAGGTCAATGCCACCGGCATGAGAGGTTCCTATAAAGGTGCAACCACAGGGATACTTAGCAAAAATCCTCTAGTTTACTATATTCACTGTTATGCTCATGTTAAATCTTTTAGTAATGGGTGTGGTTTCCTGCATTTCAGTTGTCCAAAATGCTTTCAGAATTCTCCAGGCTCTACAAATTTTCATTGAAGTGAGCTCAAAAAGACATGCTGTCTTTGAAAAAGCGATTTAAGAAAATATTTTTATGGGGGGCCCAAGTACTCTTAACTACCCTTTGGTGTCTGTGCGTGTTGTGGTGGGGGACAGATCATGTGCCCTAACGATCCGCAGAGTCTGTGTCGGCAGGGATTTTTTTACTCCCAGTGGATTCAACCACGCCAGATTGGTCTGTGGGGGAGGGCCAGACAAAACCAGACACCCTGGCCCTCCAGGTTGGGGGTTAGGCACAGGGCTAATGACCCTGTCCTGTAAAAAACAAAATATGTTATGGAAACAGCAATGGAGAAATCAACCCATTAGTGTGTGTGATGGCCTTCAAGATTCAATGACCCATATGACTGCCAGTGGTGAAAGTTGGAAGATAGACATTAGCATGAAGACTGAAGTGCTCAACTCCAAGACAAAAACCAAACTTGGGTTTTGGAACGTATGGACAATGTACGAAACAGGAAAGCTAGCTCAGGTGGAAGCAGAGATGAGACACTAAACAGATTACACATTCTGGGTGTCAGTGAGAGCAGATGGATGGGATCAGGTGAAAGTGAAGCCAATAAAAAAACATGGCGAAGAGCTGTGGAAGCTAAGCTGAAAAACCTGGGATGCTGGGGAACCACTGAAAGAAACAGACAGAAACAGACAAGAGTGGAGGAGCTTTGATGATACCCTCAACACCAGAGATGCAATGGAGGACTAACTAAGTATTCTTAAAACAGTCAGTGACACTCGCTGGAACTGTCGAGTTGAGGCTATCAGAGCACTTTTGGAAAATTTTGATGAAATGGTTCAAGCTCTGAACAAAATCACACAGGGGGTTCGAAAACTAAAGATGAAGCTTATGAACTTCTCAGAAATGTTCAAGACTTCCACTTTCTGTACTGTGCGATTTTATGTGGAGAGTGCTAATACAAGCAAATCACCTGTCCGAACTTCTCCAGTCAAAAGATTTTACATATCATACAGGTATAATGATGGCTAAATCCAGAGTGTCTGTACTAAAGGAAATGAAAGAGGATGATTTTGCATCCCAAACCTTCCCTCATGTTAATGAATTGTGCCAGCAAACCAGTTATCCTGGCCCTTATGTGCCTCACAAAGGGATTATTCCCATAAAACTGAGAGGAGGGGAAAAGTTCTCTTTTGGAAAACCCAAGGACTATTATATGAGTGAAATATTGTACAGAACTCTGGGTACCCATTTTAAGGAGGTAGAAGGCCACTTTTCTGAGAATTATCTATTCATTTTCGAATCCCTTGCAGACATTCCCTCTTCCAAAAGCCCAAGAGATGAAGTATAGGTGCTATTGCCACCACTTTCAGTATTGATCAAGACAATCTGAACTCTGGAACCAAAATAATTTTGATCAAAATAGTCTCATCTTTGCAAAATAATCAGTAGCCTTGTTTAAACTAGTAACCTCGACATCCAGGTGTTTTTCAGCTTCATGCCCAGAGTATGTCTACACTGAACACTAAGTCGCGCTCTGACTCAGGTTTGAATCCAAACCCTCTGATCAGTCTACACAGAAATTTCTCTGAGTTGGGTCACCAAGAACTCAGGACCCAGGTCCTAATGTTATAACTTCTGAAAGAAAGACTAGCAGGATCTTATTCAGGGGATAAGGCAGTACGCCACGTTTATTGTGAATACCAAGATGTTAAAAAGCAAATGCCCACACACACCCCCCATATGTTTTGCAGGCAGAGCATAATTACCAGCCTATGCATTGGTCGAGTCAATCTGCTGGCCAAACAGATTGAGCACGAGGGGGGAGCCGGGCCTTTCTCGGTCACGAATCCGTTGCTCCTAGATGTTTGCAGAATGAACCCAAAGTGGCTAGTTCCCATTCAGCTCTATGGGTCTTGCTGTGTTATGCTGCTTTTGCATTCTGGTGTGATCGTTAATTACCCGTCTGTTGTTGCAAGCATGACTGCGTTTGTGTTATTTTTTATACTTTGTTTTGTTTTTGGGGTGAGTTCTCTTGTATTTTGGGTTTACTTCTTGTTTGCATTTTTTGGCTACTTGGGTATTTTTACTTTCCTTTGTTGCTGTGGAGATCTAAGGCTTTTTGTTTGTTTTGTTTACTTTTTATATCATCTATCTCCTATATTTAGTTTTTAACTAATTTACTAACTTTTACTTTAAGAAAAGCCAAAAGATTATACAAACTTAAAACACAATTTAAAAAGAAAATACATTCCCCCCCCCCCAAAAAAAAAAAAAAAAAAAGAGAAAATGCTATAGTGGGGTTTCCCATCAATATGGATTCCACTTGCATTAACACAGTTTACTAACAACAAAATACTTTTTGATTTTAGTTAGGCAATTCACATTCAATAAGAGGCCTCTCAGGATTTTCCCAAACAAATGTAAATAGAGCAAAAACAAAATTCAGTAAACAGAACTTTGGGATAACCTATGTAGGCTGTTTCAAATGTAGTTTAGCAAATAACAGGCCCTTAAGAGGCCTTTAGGGCTGTGTCTTTTGGTTTTAGCAATTTGCTTTTGGGCCTATATTATCCCCCTTTTGACCCTTCAATCTAAGAGAGATGGAAAGGGTCACCTTTTTTTAAATTGCTTTAAAGCAAGGTACTGGGAAGTGATTTGTATTTGTGATTCTAGCTTTAAATACATTCTTTTTATTTAATACATGGTACACATTCCAATTAAATATACATATGTTAGAATTAGAACAATTAACAAGGGATGAAACACAACAGACAATATTCCCTTAGTAGTGAGTGACCAGCCTGTAAAAATATCGTACCAATGGCATACAGTTAGTTTTTTCCTGACTTAGCAATTCTTAGCTTGTCCCTATTTGCATGAAGTACTTGTATTGTTCGATTTCCCAAACTTTTTTGTGTTTGCCATAAAAATTGGGTTACTTCCTCACCCCTTAACAGATAGTCTATTAATTCATGCCAGTCTAAACCAAAGCTGACCGAGACGCTGGCTAAGTCAGTTGTCATAACCATTTGTCTCCTTTCTATTTTTGGTAGGTAATAAGTATGGTTACTAGTATATACCAAATTAACATTACATTTACATTCTTTCACCAGGATTGGTTAACATTTCCATTTTTAAAAAACACATTTTCCCCAAAAAATTATGCATGCACATTGCCCATTGTATAAAACTCAGGCTGTGTTTTCTAATTTATTTCATATACATGTTCCCAGCGAGACATCTCGGCTGCATAGTTCTAGTGCAGGGATCTCAAACTCAATTGGTATGGCGGGCCACATTTACATTGAGTTGAGTTCGGGGGGCCACGCATAACACACACTTCTCTGCTCTACCTTTCATGCTCTACTCTCCGCCGAAAAAATCTCCCCTCAGGGTACAATTCGGCGGCACAGTAGAAGAGAGAGAGGCTCTCACAGGGACTTGCAGACTCCACTCTCCGCCGTTAAATCTCCCTGTGGGGCCACATTCGGCGGCCATTTCCTTTTTAAGACGGCCACAACTTGCCTGAGCTCCGCTCAGAAAATACTGACAGCACAAGCCTGCAGCCGGATTCGGACTGCGGGCCACATGACACAAGCCCGCGGGCCGCAGTTGGCCCACGGGCCGCGAGTTTGAGACCCCTGTTCTAGGGTGACAGGCAAGGATAGGCATGCCCACCTTTGAGGGCACCATGTGGTGCACCCTTTGGTGTCCAATAACTTTTCCTCTCTCCCAGCCCACTGGCTTATAATATGGTGTAGCCAGAAAGATCCCATGTGTAATATTGGGGGTGGGCTAACCTTCCTTAGCTGTCTCCACAGACCATTGGGCTATTTTAACAATAATTTTGCCTACTAACAAATTTGGTTTGACCATACTGGACACAGATTACATTCATTCATATTTATAGATGTAAAATGGTAACCTTTTCCTCTGTCTTAACAAATGGGCTAATACCTTAGTGTTCCCAGATATACACTTTATGTTTTAGTGTAGCTGCGCTGAGGATTTGCATTTCAGTACACCCTATAACCAAAGCAAAGCAGCTGGTCGTGTCCAAGCCTCGTCATTTTACAGTGTGGATGCAGCTCAAGCTGCAGAGCAGAGTCAGAAGGTCTGTGTAGTGCAGAATGGACGCATTAGCACAGTTGTGAGGTCCAACAATTGTAGCCCCAGGTTTACCATGCAGTGTGGATACTCAGGCATGAGCTTGTAAACACCAAGTCCACAAGCCTGAGTACCACAGAACTGGGCTTAGGGTGCAGTCAGGCCAAAAGCACCAAATCTCTTATGTTCTCCCTGCCATTGTGAATCTTAAACTGTCTTTAACTCTGTCTTTAGCACAGAGCGATAGCTCTCATTTGATGCTATAGAAACTGTGAGGCTCAACACAATGTCAACAATTGACAACAAAGACAGATAACCCATTGGTAATTCCTTCAGAACGTTCCAGAATTCAGAAATAGACATAATTTTTTGTGGGGTAATGTGCATCTTGGCAGCTTCAACTTCTGCATTGTAGCAGTTCATGCAGGCCCCCCCGCTGCTCAGCTCCTCTGCTCCCCAAAACCACTCGCAGACTTCTACCTTATGATCCCACCAGGGCTCTTTATTTACATTTTGTTACCCACCACCATCTATCTATACACAGTCCGGCCTAACAGCCCCAGGGGCCTCACTGCTCTGGCCACTGTTCTAGGGATACTCACCCTTCTCCTGCAGCTTCTCCCTTTTCCGACTGTTTTCCCCCTCGCGCTTCCTTCCTGGGAGCTTCCATAGTGCCTGGCTAACAAGCCTCGTGGCTGCTTCCCATCAACCCACTCTGTGCAGGTTTCCTCAGCCAGTTCCAATCCCCCTCAATGAGGGCTCCAGTGGCAGGGAGCTGAATCAGCTTGCTTTTAAAAAACAATACAATACAATATTCTGTTTCAGTGATGGAACAGGTTCCATTGTACAATGCAAAAACTGACGAGAAATATAAGCATAATTTATACACAAAACCATACAAATTATACCCGCTATAATAATAATGTACACTGTAATTGTGGCCTACTTTAAAAATTTCTCATGACAGGACCTGATACAGTTCTATTTTTAAATGAAATATTCAAGTTCATTAGGCTGCAAATACAATTAGATTTACAAAGAATCCCCCAATGCCTCTCCACCTTCTTCAGAAAAAACACCTGGGAGATCTTCCCCATAGCCCCTTGAGATAATGTCTCAACTCCAGACAAAACCACAGACTATCCCCCTACCACCATCACCTGAGTCTATTTTATAAAGGAGCAGGGCCAACAAAGTATGCTGTGCAGAAGAGAGGGAAGGCAGTGCCACAGCAGTCCTAGCTCTCCCACAGTCTACAGCGCCACTTCTCTGCTCCCACAATCCCCACATGCTTTCCTTTTAGTGCTACTCCACTCCTTCGCCTTATGGGTAAACTGCACTGGGTCAACCCAGCAGTCTGTCAGGTTGGGCTTTCCTGACCTACTTGAGTTATTGCCACTGTGCTGCCTCCTAGAGCTTGCCATGGCTGGGGTCTGACAGAGGGACAGCTGGGCCAAATCTTTGTGCCAGGTTGCAATGCCACTTTCTCAAATTTGCCACTCTCCCGTCATGACAGTGGGGTTGCCAGGCCAAATCTGAGCAGTTTGGTCAGAAGTGGGGAGGAAATTTGTCCCCACCTGGCCCTACCTACATGGTGCCCTTCCCACCAAGGCTTGGTCTACACTTGCAGTTTTTCCAATAAAATTTTTGTCAGTCATGAATGTGAAAAAAACCACACACCACTGACCGACTTAAGTTTCACCAACAGAAGTGGCAGTGTGGACAGCACTATGACAATGGGAGATTCTCTCCCACTGACATAGCTACCACCACCCACTAGGGCTGGTTTAATTATGCCAGCAAGAGAGCTCTCTCCCATCGGCATAGCGCACTTACACAGGAGACCTTACAGCAGTGCAGCTGAAGTGGTAGAGCTGTGCTGAAGTTAGTTCTGAAGTACAGACGTAGCCTAACTCATTCCAAAGTTAGAAGTCATTTGTTTCTAGGCATGGTAAATTGCAGGTTAACAGAACTCAGATTTATGGCATTATGTTACAAACAAAATCCCAGGTTCACAAGTGTTAAGGCTGCAAAGTCAAGCACTCAAAATTTAGAAAATGCCAAGAAGAAGGTTGCCTGTGCAACCTTAACCCTTGTGCATATGTATTAGGAAACAGTCTTTAACTACACAATCATACTATTTTTTTCAGTGGCCCGTGACCTTATTCAGTGTACAGATTGAACCCTGCTCACTGAATGAGCAGCTATTACATATTTTGTCTTATCCTCATTGTTAAAAGTGCCCCCATGCCTTATTTACTGCACAGTATTCAAACCCTGCTCTAAATACAAAATTATTAATCTCCTCTTGGGCTTTTCTATGGCATTCATCACTATAATATCTGATTCCTTCACAAACATAAATGAATGTATTTGCACTACACCCCCGTGAAATGGGGGGATGGTATTATCTCCGATTGCAGCTAGGAAATTGAGGCACAAAGAGATGATGGTCAAAAGTGCCCACATAGTTTGGTTGCCCGATTTGAGATGCCAAGGACCTGATTTTAGAGAGTGTTTAGCATGTTCAAAGCACAGCTCCAGTCAACTTTGGTTGCAGCTGCGTGTTGTTTAGCACTTCTGCATATCAGACACCACAGTCTCAATTCAGGCACCCAGAAAACATGAAACACATTATTCATGACCAACTCCATAAAGTTTGGTTTAAATGACTTGCTTAGTATCACATAAGAACTCTGTTTGCAGAGGTTGTGGTAAGATCAGATTTTCCAGAGAAGCATACAACTGCTTTAACCATGAGACATTCTTTCTTCCTCTTCCTGCAGTCCTCTGCCTCATTCACCACACATTTCTGCAACAGATGAAGCAGGGGTCCTACAGCCAAAGCTCCCTCACTACACAACTCTGATTCATCCCCAGTGCATGGTCCATCTTGTGCACTGAAAGTGGCAGGGATCCTGTAGAAAATCATAATATGGGTTCATGTAATGAAAGTCTGTACTACATTGAATATGCACAAAGGGTCCAAAGTAAGGTTGCACCGCCAGTCTTAATTCTGGCACTTCCTACCTTTTGAATGCTTGACTTTGCAACCTTAATATCATTTTAATATGAGGAGAGGGGTGATTGTGTGTAATGCTATAGTTTTTAGAAAAGCAAACTGAAAAAAACCGATATTCCATCATTTGGCATGATATTGACACCCATAGGGTTAATCAACAGGATTAGAGTCTTTAGATCCACATCACAGACCTTTGCTACTTGAGCTAAAGGAGTAACTGACAGCAGTAATGTCATCCTCTGTGGACCAGCCACTGATAGTGATGAGACACACATGTTCCCAGTAAAATTCAGATATTTACTGCGAGCAGAGGAAAGATGAGATTCAGAAATCCGAGGTCTGCAGGGGAGTTTATTTTAATAGTCAAAGACACCTGTCACCTCCATGTCCCATTCCTATCCCAGTCAGAACACCTTCCCCAGTGGACATTAGGGAGCAGTAAGTGGTGAAACCCACTCTCCTGCCATCCCAGTACTGAGTGTCTTTTCACCCCATAATGCCTCTGCGGGCTGACCACAGAATCTGCTTCACTACAAAAATAAAACCCCTTCTGACCACACACTCCTAGTTGTCTCCTACCACCCTACACTGGAACCCCTTATGGGGTATCATCAAACAACTACAACCCACATTCAATGGGGGGAAAAGCAGTCACAATTAGAGGACTATGTCATCTGGGGAAGAATAAGTAGCAGGAACCGATCAACGCTTACCTTCCTATTTTTCCATAAATGTCCTGTATGGTATTAAGAGCAAGTTAAAAATCCATAATAAGTATAAACAGAAGTTGGTGATATCAGAATCTTACACATATATTCCTCACACATATATCGGTTTTCCAGCACTCTGATTATCATCTCACACTGGTGTACACATGGGGTCACACCCTTGACTTCAGTGAAGTTACCCTGGATTTACTCTCTTGCATCAGAAATCAGAATTTGGTTCAGGACCTTTAATATTCAATACAATTGATGAACTAGAACTACACCGGGCCATCTGACTTAAACTGATATCCCCATTGATTTAAATGGCAAATCATACTTCAATATAGATGGAATGATAGTATCAGGAATGAGAGTGAATACAATTTACACTTAACTCTTCCACACATTACCTCAGCCTTCATTGTCTGGACAATATGTACCTAGAATACTTCCACAGCAAGAAAGTCTGGCCCAGACTGTGTTATCTGGTAGATCAGTGTAACAATGAAGTTGTTGAAATTTTGCTGGACTTTTGCCCTGTATATGTTCAAAGTTCTTTATCTAAAGACCAAAGTGATTGTTTGTGCTATATGTCATCTGTTAGCAAATTGAAATAGATGTAAAAGATGAAAATAGTAAGTTTCATGAAACAAAAAATCCTCAATTCCACTGTACAAATACATGTAAGTATCAGCAAAGGTTTGATGTTGCAATACATACCAAAATTTTCAAACCTGAGTGCCTATCATTAGTGTTTGAAAAACATATTTCAGCACCTTTATAAAAATGCCTGACTTCCAAAGGTCCAGGGCAGCTGCAACTCCCTTTAACTTCAATGGGATTTGTCAACATAGTGTTTCCAAAAGGCCATCAGTGCTTAGTCTAAAGTCTTATTAGAAAATGATGTTCAGGCCCCCTCTCATTAGGGGTGCAGAATAGCTCCATTGCACTATACCACAGAAGGCATTTCCTTGGGATCAGAGTCAGGAGACAGAGAAGCCATGATATAACATCATAAGAAAAGCCATGCATGATCAGACCAATGGTCCATCTAGCCCAGTATCCTTTCTTCCAGCAGTGGCCAGTGCCAGGTGCTTCAGAGGAAATGAACAGAGCAGGCAATCAAATGACCCATCCTGTCTGCCATTCCCAGCCTCTGGCAAACAGCAATCCTATCCTATCTAATAGCCATTGATGGACCTATCCTCCATGAGCTTAAGTAGCTCTTTTTTTTAACTCTGTCATAGTTTTGACCTTCACAACATCCTCTGGCAAAGAGTGCCACAAGATCACTGTGCTTTGTGTGAAGAAATGCTTCCTTTTGTTCGTTTTAAACCTGTTGCCTATTAATTTCATTTGGTGACCCCTACTTTTTGTGTTCTGAGAAGGCGTATATAACACTTCCTTATTTACTTTCTTCACACCAGTCATGATTTTATCTTATCTCCTCTTGTATATTTTTAGAGAAAGTACAAGAATTGCTTAGAGGGTCACCATTTCCTTAACAAATCTTCCAAGGCTCCTCTTCCCTCTCCCCTTCCTGAGACTTTCACTACTTAGTTGGGTTTTTTTTAATCCATTCTTAAAGTAGGATAAATTCATAGAAATGAACCAAAACACTTTGCCATTAGCATCTCCCACCCAATGTTATTTTATAAAAATGTCTGAGATACTGATTTATTTTCTTCAATACATTTTAAAAGTGCATATTTTGGTGTTATGAAGCAATACCAAGTTTTAGTATTATTTTTACCATATCCTTTTAAATAATACTTTGTTGGCTAAGAAAATAATGTTTCCTAGACCAGTTCTTCCAAAGTCAGGCCAACTGACCAATTTTTTTAACTTCATTTTCATTATTCAGTTAACAGATAAGAAACAAGTAAAAATGCCCTCTTGCAACATGGATTTTAATAATGACGTTTGTTTTACCTGAAATTTAGAAGCAGTATTGTTAACGTAGACCTTTTTCTTTTAATCTCTTCTCCCCATTGTCCTTAGAGCATAGCTAAAGAAGTTAAGTGGTTTGACTATCTCCACTCTAGGAAGATTTTATACACAATGCTTCACATTTCTCTTGAGTTTCAAATCTGTTTTTGTTGCCTCCACAGCCACCATACCAGAATTGAATGCAAATTTTCTGCTCTTTGTCATAATGCCACTTAAGATCATAATCTTGACACTCTCCACCATCCTGATCTACTGCACAGGCACCTAGAAAAGGCAAATAAAGGATACAGTTAAATTTTGTGTGGGAGAGAACTAAGCTCATCAGTGCTGGAACTTCAGGGTAGAAGAATATTCTACTCAAGATGGCAGACAACAGAATCAGTATATGCTTTCTCAGGTGTTACTAGAGAACATGGTGTCTTTCTAGCATATGGTGGACACGATTCTACTCTCATTTCAACTACTGAGTTTTTTAAATGAGCGGAGCTACACAGGGGAAAACAAAAGTGAAAGGAGAAAAGTAAGGCCATATGGTTTTAGTGTCTAGGCTGGTTTATAAAATGCCTATAAAACCGTTATGCCTGGGCTATAGTGATCAGGCAAAACATGTTAGCATGAACTGTGCCTTCAACTATATAAAATTTGTTCCTGTTTTACCTTATTGTAGATGTGGTTGGTAACATCAATTTATGAATACCTCTTCCTTCCAGCAAACCACACTGAAGGTCATACTCAGCAGGAAAAATTAGGTTCAACATCCATGAAAGTCTCTAGTCCAATTTCAGTGGTGATGTAAAGTTATATCAGATATATGTTGGTCAGATAATAGGTGCAAGTTGTGTAACCTGCAACAATTTGGTATGCAGTGGGGCAGATTCTGATCTCATTTACACCAGTGTAAATTCAGTCACTCAGCTGAAGCCAATGGAGTGACTCCAATTTTTCACAAGTTTATGAAACCAGAAACTGACACAGAAGGAAAGCCAGGTATTAGGAAAAGCAAATAACAACAGAATGTAAAATAGGGTGGGACGATGGCTTCATCTTATACTCTCCATCCTATCATAGAAACATAGAAACATAGGTCAGAAGGGACCAATATGATCAT
>ML675603.1:69458435-69727858 GCA_007922155.1 Mesoclemmys tuberculata | reverse complement strand
CCTGCAAAAATTAAATGTGTTAGTCTTTAAAGTGCTACAGGACTCTCGTTGTTTCTCCACTTTTTCCTGCATGTTACCTAAATTCAGCATTTACTGCTGCTGTGAATTGTCATCAGTCAGGATATTAGTTTCCAAAGTTCTTGCTAGTAGAAGGTGTCATGATTCAGATATATCTGCACATTCGATCCCTCTGAGTCTCTGAGGATATTTCTTCACTGCCGTGCCAGCAGGAAATGATGCAGTGATATCAATTGAGCGGGTCTGTGTAGACCCGTTCAGTCAATTGGACAGCTTTCTCTAGTTGACTCCATTAAACCACTTCCCCCAAAGGAGTAAGGTAGCGTTGATGGGAGGGCATCTCCCATTGACGCAGCACAGTGAAGACACCGCGTTACGTAAATATAAATATGCCAATAAGAGATACGCAAGCTACATTATGTAGCTTGCGTATCTCCCATCGACTGCCACCGCCTGTGGAGACCAACCCTGAGTGCAACCCTGTTAGGTGACAGGCCTCTTGCCTTCACCTCTCTGGGATGGAATCCTGTTATTCTCCCCCTTTCAGACCTGGTGCCAGGGTACAGCACCCTGTGTATCAACCATAACTTGTTAGCAGGCCCAACTGTATTTGGCTGCCTTGCAAGACTCCCCTTGGAGACCTGTAACCAGTGTGTGAAATAGTGACCCAAACAGCCTTTTCAAAACAAAGTATTGTTTAATCTTCTCAGTAGAAACATAGCATAATAAGAAAAAGGGTTTAACAGAACAGTCTGTATGCTTCTGACTTACCTCAAGTGTAGGCAGGTCTCACCTATCCTACCTCTAGGACTGGCTGGACAGTCTGCACCCTAGCAGTCTCTGCCTCCTTTTCTCCTAATGTTCAGGGCCTTATGTTCCTATGAAAGCTAAAGTTTTTTGTTTCAGCATTCTGAATAAATTCCCCCTCCTTTGTGTCAAGCCAGGAGTGTGAACTCGGCATGGCAGAGGTAATCTTTAAAGGGATCAACACCTGCATTGTCCCTTTAAGTATCAGTGAATGTGTAGCTACCAGAAATGTTTGTCCACTTTCCTGTCTACATGCAAAGTAACCCATGCCTAAATTTAACCTTAGTGATCAAATAGCGAACACCACAATAACAATAAAACTAGCCAATGGAACATATAATATTCAGAAAATATTACAGGCAGCTCCCACAACCTTCACAGAGGGAACCCAAAGTCCTGATTCCCCACAAGGATCCTGGTCCAGTGTGAGGCAACAGATTCCCATAAGGACAAAATAGGGAGGACTGATTGAAATACAAGTGATTTAAATCACCAATTTTAATCATTATCTTAAATCTTCAAGGAGGAAACCTTAATTTAAATAATGGATTTTAATCTGGGTTTGCATTTGTACTTCTTAGTTATTTTATTTTAAAAAGCTTCATGTTGTTGTTTGGTAACCATTCAAACATGTTGCTTTGCAACTCAGAATAGCCTTTACACTAAATTTGATACTTCTCTTTGCTAATTAGGAGGATAAACAATCTCTACACACATTTTTAAGCAATTATACAGATTAACATCTTTATTCAGATTCTTAATTTTTGCATTTTTCATTATCTTAGAAAATGGTGACTGATCTAATTCTTAGTTCCTAAAAAAAGTTGATTCTTTCTTTAGGGAGGCAGTGTGAGGTAGTGGAGAGAGCACTAGGACTCAAGAAACCTGCGTTCTATTCTTGGCTCAGCCACTGGTCCTGCTGGGTGAATTCCATGTATCAGTCCCCCCATTTGTAAAATGGAGATAATGATGTTTACCTGCTTATAAAGTGTTTTGAGATACATGTAAGAGCTAGCTATTCTTCTTCTCATAGGTTGGTATAACCACTGACATGTTTACTGAGTTAATACATGGTTCATATTTTTACTTGGGATTTGTGTCAAACTGTATTTGGATGGAAACAGGAATTCAATTAAAATGTACAAAAACAGCACTGTTTTTTATTTGTTAACTAAAGCTATCTTATGTGTTGGGAACATAAGGAATACAAGTACCTTTATCAAAACATATTTTGCATTTGAACTAATTGATTTATTAAACATAAATGGTATTAAATTAGTAAGTGAATTCACAGATTGTGTTGGGTCAACACAGGCCAGGTATAGTGCTTAAAGATGTAGAGGCACTTTTGAAAATCCAACTAGACACCTAAACAGTTTATAATATTCATAAATTATTATAGACAGTAAAGAGCTTAATTAAGTACCTAACTCCCAGGAAATAAATGATGTTTTCACCCATAATTTAAAAAGCAGCACGCTTTAACTCTTTAAAATTTGAGGTGGGCTCATTGATGCCATGTTTCATGTATTTATTTAAACTATTTTAATATACTATAGTAAACATTGGGCATAACACAAGTTGTCATGATTTCAAATTTAATTTTAAACAGGTTTATTTTTTAAAAGAAAAATGTATTTAAGTTAAATAAAAATCCAATTTGATTTAAAAAAAATTTGTAATCGATTTCTATCTTCCCTGGAAGAAAAGACTGGGGAGGTTAGAATTCTGCCCTCCATTAAACCCATGCAAGTCCATTGACTCCAGCAGGTTTTCTTGGGCATAGTTGAAGACAAGGTATACCTGTCTATGCATGCCTGATCAGTGAATTACATGTTATTGTAAGAAACACTGTCAAATGTGTCAATAATCCCAAATCACAAGGTTAATGTTCATTTTTATTTATTTTTTAAAAATGTAAATGTGCTACCAGTGGTCCTTGTGACCTTGGTCCCCTGGATTTCCCTCTGAGCCTGGAAAGCCAGCATTACCCTAAAAATAGAAACTCAAGTCAAGTTTTCCGTTTGATTCCATGTTTATAAGGACAGACATGGGGGGGCAGATCCACAGCTGAGGAAAATCTCAATAGCTTCACTGAAGTCCAGTTGGGGAGATAGATACTGCAGTTTAAATAAAGATGGAGTAGTATACAATACAAGAGCCCTCACAAGTAATAGAAATCAATGAAGAACATTAATGACTGAGATCATCACACCTCTTAGACCTTGAAGCAATAAAGCAATGAGGCTGATTTTCAATCCCTTTCTGAGTAGGAGGCACTAAATTCTAGCAATCTTATTCACAGGTACTTATCAAAAAGAGTAAGTGTTTATTATCCTCACACTTCTTCCAGTAATTCCTTTTAATCCTCTATCTCCTTGGCTGCCTGGATCACCATCTTTTCCCTATAATTTAATCAAAACCAAAATCTCTGTAGCAAAGGCAACAACAACAAATAGACACACACAGTACAAAGCAATATATACCAAAAGAAGGCAATAGCCATTCTATTGTACCTGATGACCTGGGTATCCTGGGAATCCAGATTCTCCCTGATATTGGGGAAAAAGAGAAACAGGCCTTACATTTTTATTAACCTTTAACTGCTCCTTGTTTGAAGAAACTTTTTTAAACCTAAAAACAATTTAAAGATTTCTTACAGTTACAGCAGCCATTTCTGTTGTCCTCAAGTGGCACCAGTCCATTCTATCCATTAAAAGCTACAGCAATTCAAGTATTTCCAACAGTTTTTATTTCTCTTCTAATTACTGTTTTATTAATTTTCTTTTCTTAGCGAAATAAAGTGGCACTCTCTTTTAGTGATCATATGACTGTAGTATATGGTTCTAATCTCACTTTCCAGGAGCAATTTCCTAATGGTACCAATGCATTGGCTCCTCCCTGATACCAATCATTGGTGGGCATTCAGGTTCAAAGGTTAGATCAGAAGTAGGGTTGTGTTGTTGTTTCTATGCTTTCAAAGGAAGGGAATTAATGCATGCAATTTGGCTACAGGTAAGAAATGTCATAGCTTTCATGAGCACCGGTCAGAGCTAAAGTACATCCTTCCCTGAAATTAAAGTAACTAGCAGAATTGACTCTGCCTTTGTAACATTGTCCCACGCATGTGTCTGATTTAGGAAGTTTACTCTTATGAATCTGGACATAGTGATTGTTCTCTTTCAATAGATTCTTCTAACATGATGCTACCATAACATGATTTATTGCCATTTGCATGGAAGGCTTGTTTTTCTAGGACGTTGCATTTAATAAAGTGTAAACTAGTTCGTGAATCTATACAATTTATAGTAACTTTTGTAGATGACTATATTTAAGGTTGTTCTCTTTGCTGTTAAGAGGATCCCAATCTTTTTTTGGATTACATTCTGCCTCACCCTTAACCAGGGACAAAGTTAGGGAGAAGGGAAATAAGAAGCCTTGTATGGCCCACATAAGGTTCAGGTAGAACTGGCCAAGCTCACCTAATGATTAGGCAAATTGCTATTCATTTACTCCCCCAAAAAGGGTGAGAAAGTTTGGAGAGTGGATGGAGCCCTGGCCCCCTATGGAATTCATTACCACAGGAAGTTGTTGAGGACAAGAACTGTTCAAAAAGGGAATGATATTTTACATTGGTAACAAGAATATCCAGAGTTAACATATTTAATAAGAATTTTTTTTGCAAGAAATATTAAACCTTATGCTTCAGGATTTAAGCTAATATCTAGTATAGAGAGAGTAGAATGAGATATATGTGAGGGGCAGATTATCTCACTTCCACCTACTGCAAGGCTTACACCTTCCTATAGAGCATTTGGTGCTGGCCAGTCAAGGACAGGATTCTGGATTAGATGGACCTTGGGTTTGATCCAGTCGGGTAATTCATCTATTCATTACTTGTTTCATGTACAGCATGTTGGGTAATAACATGAAAGGACTCCATGCTTGTAAAACTAAACTGGCTCTTTTTTAAGAGAACTGATATTGTAACTGCAGCTGGAATTCTAGCCATGAACACACAAATTGACTTCCAGTGCCTCCTCCAAACTCTTCCCTCCTGCAACCGGTGCTTCTCCCTCCAAGCTCCATGCAGGTTGCTATATTAGTGACTTTAGCTAAATTGTAATAAGCAGGTCTTCATAAGTTTTTGTACCACTTTAAATCATTTTAAAACAGATTTAAGTTAAATGAGAGAAATTCTCAGATAGACAAGGCCCAAGGTACTTATCAAGGAGTTAAGTGATGTAACCAATAGAAACGTATTCAGAACTTCCAGGGAGCAATGTCTATCAAGCCCCCATTCTCACCCTTAAGAGAGCTCAGGCTAACAGTAGCAAACTGGTAAAAAGTGTAATTATTTAGATGAAGAATGCCTAGCAGAAAATTATGAAGGAGTTTTCTCTCTCTCAATTGTAGGAAAAGCCCCGGGGCGTTGAGCATATTGCCAAGAATAAAAGACACCAGAAATATGGCACCTGACAGGTCATTTGTTTACATGTGAACTAAAGGGAATTATTAATGCATGCTTAGACTGAGACTGAGACGCTTCAGGCTCTTGTTTATGAACAAGATACTTTATCCAGCATTTAATGTGAGAGGTGTAGCATTATTAACCGCTAAAGTGGGTGCTTCTAGGTTCTTTTTATATTTTTGGAAAAACTTCCCTCCAAATGTTTGTCCTTCCTTCTCTCTCTCTTTTTCGTTTATGACCTTTAAGGAGAACAACTGTTGGGGTGAACCAGAGAAAAGTTTTACACAGAAGAAACCAGATTCAATGGAGCAAGTTCTGAGATTGACACTCCTCTGTTCCCCTCAGATTTATTGTTGGAACATGCTATTATAATAATATTGCCTGTTGATACACTCTCTCATTTCTTAAATCCAGTTTTCAGTGGAAGGTGTCCAGAAACTTTTTATCAGCATTTATTGTATGCAGGGTTTTCTGAGACAGAAATATGCATAATGATTGGAATTAATATTATGGCATTTTTATTTATTTTGAATTATTATTATTATTGTAAAATGTTATGGTTTGATTGTTTTTCAAATGGTTCACTGTAATTTGTTACACATTTTTATTAGAGAATCATTATCTCTCTGTTTACTAGGGGAAGGAAATTGAGCCAGAGTGTGCCACAAGTTGTTTTTGCTCAGACTTCCCCTTTCCCATCTCCACACCCAAAACAAAAGACAAACTTACTAAATATAAATATCTGACTAGAAGTTCACAGATTAGAGGACCAGATCTTCAACTAGTACAGAGGAGTTAACCATTTACTCCAATTGAGTTACATTAAATTATACCAATTGAGAATCTGGCCTTTACTTTGGATCTTTTATTGTAAATTTTTTCTATATTTTAGAAGCGATTATTTAATTATTTTTGTAAAATAACAACTTAGCGCTAGATGGTCCTTAGTTCTTACTTGCTGAGCATGAGGATGTAAGCCCCCCTCACCCCTTCTCTCCTCTTATAACCTTGTTCAGCACAGTAATGGCTGCTCAGCGAGCTACTGCTCTCCCACCACCCCAGCCAGGATAGCAGCCTGCCCAATACTTCTCTCTATGAGCAAATTGGTTGGATGGGACAGGAAATGGGAAGAGCCATGGCTCTGCCCTCCACTCACCAGCTAGCGTAGCTGGTTGAAAGCAGGAGAAGTAAGTTGTACCCCAAAAAGAAAAAGTAAACTTACTTCTCCCTTTTATCCCAACAAGAAGGAAGGAGTGGTGCCTCTTTGAGCAACAATTCCCTCCCAGGGTTTCTCCTGACAGGACATAGATACATGTCACCACTTACTCGGGGCTGAAGGGCAACTCTCCATCCAGCCTTCAATGACTGCTGGAGCCTGTGAACAGTGTCTGCACCAAAGCAGTGTCCCAGGAGCCGCTATGCCAGAACTGGAGGTAACTGCCACCACTACAGCTCCCAATTCAGAAAGCCTGATATAGAGGTATATGTGACCGGGGGTGGGATTAGCCACTTGCCTTCTGGGGAAGAATTCAGACAATGTCAGAAATGTCCTTTGTCAGGAAAAGTCAATCTAACTGGTATCTTATTAGAAATGACATTGCATGACTGAGACCTCCGCTTGATCTCACCTTTGCTCCTTTGCTCCCAGCAGGACCATAGCCATCATCACCATCTAGGCCCTGCACAGGTTGGAAAAGATACTCTTCATTAGCTTCGAATGTAGAATTGGCTTTAAATTCAGTACTCCACTGGCCTAAAGGAGCATTCATGCTTTTGGGCCTTTAGCAGCTATGGCTGCTTGTGTGATGGAGGGTGTCTCAGACACAGTCTAGCAGCGGTAGAAAAAAGCATCAAAAGAAGATGCAGCCTAAGGCTAATATCCTCCTCTCCGAATTACAGGGCATCTCATTTACATTTTCTATCTTCCTTCACGGGGCTGAGGGCAAAATTCTTCTCTCCAATCGACAAGGAGAGAGAATTTTGCCCTTGAGCTCTTAAAAGGAAAGAAGGATATGTCCAATACAGAGATGACATCCTGACAAGCACATTCATTTGCCTGGACTTCAGACCAAATAAATATGATTGTAAGATGGTGGCTTCAAGGCAAGAAGAAGTTGTTCTGCTCTTATATCTGATAGATGGTTGAAAAAACGCAAGTGTCTTCCTTCCAACAGAATAAAGATTCACCGACGCTAAGACCAGAACAGACCACTGATGATCACCTAGTCCAGCCTCCGGCGTAACACAGCCAGGATGGCAGTGACATTAGTGGGAAGACTGAAAAATGAGCAAAAAGATTTTAAAATATCCAGGATGGAAAAAAACAGAATGAAAACGAAAATGAGATGAACTGCAATGCCTCCCAACTCCCAGCAGTTAATACAGAGAACCCGGATCGGAGGAGCAAGACTCACAGGTATGCCTCTTGGGCCGATGGATCCCAGCAAGCCCCTCTCACCAGGATCTCCAGGTTCACCCTATTATAATTTAAACAAAAGACATTACACTTTTTACATTTGACTTCCAGGGAACATTTAGTACAAGGGAATTGGTCACTGGGGTAAGAGTTGCACTTACATTTTCTGCAGATTAAAAGATGCAAGTTGTAAAAGCAGACCAGACTCAAAGCTTTTACAGGGCCTTCTTCTCACAGGAACTGAAAGGGCACAGATCAAGTCAGACAACACTGTGCTCGCATGCAGCCAAATCCCACAGGCCTTACTCTGCAAAACTAACCATTGTTACCAGTGGGAATATTGCCTGAATAAGGCCTTCAAAATGTATCAGTCACAGTAGGAACCTGATTGGAGCTCTACTGGCATGAAACACAAGCGATGTTAGAGTGAACTGAATTATTCAGCTTGTCATTGGAAATATGTTCTTCATTCTGTTGCAGTTCTACTTGGACTCCTTATGCTTTTCATTTTCTCGTGATTCACTTTATTCTAGCAAGTACCATGCCAATTAAATAACATAGCCAGACTGAGTATGTCACAACACTTCTTAGACAGTGATTCATTATAGCAGAAAGCAGCATTATTTGATGGCCACAGACTAGAGACAGGGAGTCAAAACTCCTGGGTTCTATTCCCAGCTTTGATAGTCCACTTCCACTATCTTTGTGTCTGTCTACCTCTCTAAAAATTGACCTTAGCAATACCTACTTCAGAGAAGTTGTGAGGCTTAGATAAGCAATATTGGTAAAGTACTTTGAAATCCCTGGATGAAACACTATGTGTAAGTGATACTGTTGCTTTTCTTTAATAGAGTTAGAATACTTATAAAAGACACAACAACAGGTAATTCAATTAAAGGAAATTAGGGGCTAAAAAGTCTTTCAAATAAACAAATTAAAAATCAAAGTCACCTAATGCAACATCAGACCAAAAATGTGAATTTCAAACCATTTGGTCTATCATCCTATGGACCTAATCATCTCCACAGTACACATACTTGGTGGATTCCTACTTGATCCGCCATCTTGACGGACACAAAGGGGGATTAATACAACGACCTCCAGAGGTTAAACCATAAACTTGTACAGCTTGAGCTAAAGAACCAATGCTTTCTAGCTGGGTCGATAATGGAAACATAGCCTCTGAGGATTGGGCACTGAAGGGAAACTGTAACACAGTCAGCTGTGGGTTACACCTGCCCCCAGCACACAGGAGCTTTTTGAGAATGCCCAGGGCAGAATAGGAACCAAGGTTCTAGTGGTTAGAACAAGAAACTGGTAGTCAGGTTCCACATTTATCATCCTACTATAGTTCTGCAACTAACTGGGCAACCTTGAGTAGGCCACTTAGGCCCAGAACCTCAAAGATATTTAGGTACCTAACTTCCACTGAAATCAATGGGAGATAAGTGCGTAAATACCTGGGCCTTAGCTCATACTTATCTATATGTAACCTATAATTATATTTACCTCTTTCAGAGGGGGGGAGTTGTGAGGGTTAATTTATGCTTCAAAAGCGCAATCAAATCATTGAATGAAAGTTGCCACAGGAATACAAAGTATAACGGTGATCAAGCACTTCTTAAAACATTTACCTTTGATCCTCTAGGCCCTGACTTCCCTGGAGAGCCTGCTGCACCTGGGGGTCCTGGATTAGCCTACAATCAGAAACACAAATAAAAGGATGCATTAGAAAAAAAAATTAATGGCTAACATTCACCAGAGCTTGGAATAGCTCTAGAAGTATTAGTTACATTTGGCCCATCTACTGGCATTTTTCAAAGCTTTCAGGACCCATAGTAACAGTGACAACCATGCAAATTCTTTTCTCTTTTCCATGTAAAATTTCCAATATTCCTTAAATATTATTTGTTAAAGCATACACAACATAACTGGGTCTGAAAGCATGAGTCTCATCACACAAAAGTCAAGTGAACACCTCAATCTTGCTAGATTGGTCCTGATCCTGACTGAATTAAACTGGTGTAACTCCACAGGAACTCCATTGAAGTCAATGGTGCTACACCAATGTAAGCAAGAACAGAATTTGGGCCACAGAATCTATGCTCCCCCCCCATTCTTTCATCATATTCTTTGAATCTCATGGGCAAATCCCTGTAACCACACCCAAATGAAAACACTAACTAATGGTCAGATTCTGCCTTCAGTTCCACTGGTGTATACCTAGAGCAAGCAATGGAATTACTCCAGCATACACCAGTATAACAGAGAGTATAATCTGGACCTAAATGTTTTCCCTGTTACCATGACAGAGCTCAGTAACACAAAGTTGCTCTTCTCTCTGATTTACAAGCCAACACTCACTTTCAAGTCCACTATTTTGGCACCAAATTATCAAAGTCTACAATGACTAGTAACTCTCTCATTTGGATGTTCATTACTAGGCCTTAGAACAAAAAAATCCTCCACTTATACAGACCTTATTTATCGAAGTCCAAATGCAATTTGTAAAAAAAAAAAAAAACACTGCAGAGAAGCAGACAAGCATAAGGTGCAAAATAAGGCCATACTCTTTAAAACTAACCTGAGGGCCTGGTAAGCCCTGTGGTCCTGGAAAGCCTCTGACCCCCTGTGGTCTTCTTGAACCCTGGTGGAAAAAGAACACTTTTAAAAAATGTATAATGTTGCTAATTTGCATACAAAGGCAGACCTATTGCAAATTACCAAATGCTCTGCACAGCTGAACTCAGTGACTGTGTGCATGTCAGGGGTTTGCCTGCATGGAGCAGCCAGCTGGATCAGGGTCTAAATGTCTATGCAAACACAGACCATTTAGAAAAAGAAAGAAATCAAGGACACAACATCACAAATTAGACTTCTCATTTGGCTTGCCCAGTGTAAATTAGTTCTCTTTATTTGCAATACTGTTTCAGAGCACATTAGGAAATGTTCTTTTGTATACATGAGAATTTAAACACATTTTTAATTCTATGCCCTGATTGCAAATGCATTTTGAGAAAATTGCTATCTGGTTGATGATATTCCATATTCAGGAAAAGTGGCTACGTTCATCAGGAAAATTATTTCTGTTATTCACTCGCCTCCACTTGTTTCAATGGGCACCACACTCATGGAAAGTGAAAGAAAAATTTGGCCCATAGATTTCAGCAGGGTCAGGAAGAGGATGTGCCAGGGCAGAATTTTACTCAGAATATTTGAAATTGATGTGAACAAAATATTCCAAAAGGGAACACAAAATTGAACCTAACAGTATGCTTTCTCCATAAATGTCATGTAAAATAACAGCCTTTTTTCAGGTACCTGTGAGCTTTGCAGATCAGAGTTGCCTGGATAACCTGGTTCCCCACGATCTCCTTGCCTACCCTGCCAGAAAGTAAGAGAGAAAAATCACTTTACTTCATGACACATTTACCTCTGCAGATAAACTGATCAAGCAACATTACTGCAGATAACAGAAGGTGACAGTGATTTGCAAGGAGCAACCATCACTAAGGAAGCATCAGCTGGAAAAAAGAGTAGGTCAGGTAGACTTTTCCTTGTTTTGGGATCTGTGATGGATGGAGGAGAGGGAGTGGAAAAGGCTGGTTGTGTTTATTTCACATGGTGATGAATGCATTTCAATAGGCCAATGTCAACACTAGCCTAGCGCAACCCGTGCACTCAAGCAATGCAAGGATTATCACTAGCCACAGTGTAGACACAACAAGAGTATAGTGGTGGGGAGTTTCTTGAGCCTTTTCCCCCCTTCACATGCACACCTACGAAGAGCTTCTTATAATCTAACCCAGAACTGTGAGTTTTCCCTGATGTAGTCAATGCTATATGCCTCCCATTTTAATTCTGGTTGCTCAGAAAGCCACATACTAAAGCTTTCTTGACTGTGGCAAAATTAAGTCGTTTGTTTCCAAGATCAGCAGCTGAGAGTCACTCACATAAAGTTCTCATCTGCACATGAGGCAGTTCAACTGACATCCAAGAGAAAGATCTCTTCATATTATCTCTGTAGGAGTGAGTAAAGTGTATGGCTTAGCTCTATGTAGTTCTGGAGAACACTGGAGGTGTTCTTTCATTAGGGGAAACTATAAACATATGTCCAAGGATTCTTTGGAACTCTGGCAGTTATGGAAAGCAAAGTTCTGGGAATAAATTGGATTTCAAATATTATACTCCTCAGTTCTGAGGAATTCTGACCTGTTCATAATGTGACTGAACTTGGAAGGAAATCAAATAGAAAAAAATCCCACAAAGATTTGATCAACCCTAGGGGTAGCCAAAGTTATGACACTACAACACTGGAGAACTGTTGCAATGCCAGCTGTATAAAAATGAACTATGTCTTAACAGAGACAGCCTTGTATGAGAAAAATCACATGCACAGCCAAATATACAGTTTCAAGTAAAAGAGTATTTGGGATCTTTACCTTAGGCATATAGGATCCCATTCCAAAGCCTATTGAAATCAATGGGAGTCTTTCCGCTGACTTCAATAGGCTTTGGATCAGGCCTAGAGATAATTCATTCTTTTTCTATGTTTTCCTGTTTTCTTTATTTCTCTTTTCTTTCTTACCACTTTCTTTTTTCTTTGCAATCTTACCTAAAACTTGTAGTGTTGTTCATGCGCACAATACACACTTCTTCTCCTAGGCTATAGCACACTTACTATTTTCCAACCATTGGTTATCGCTGTTTTAGAATGGCTGCCTTTTGTACTACTTTTAATCATAAAATCATTGTTGACAGAATTTTTAAAGTCTGTCTTTTTTCTTCTCATGAAACATCGTAGCTGACTGGAGGTGAAACTCCAAAACAGTTTTCCTTTTCAGAAAATAGTGAAAAAGTACTATGTTGCTGCTGGATGGAGTAGTATTTTATAATTTTTGTACAACTTTAACTCTAGTGCTGTCAATTTAGCACCTTCTCTAAGTCATTTAAAAAGGTAAAACTGCATGGACGTTACTGACTGCAGTTTTGGTTCTCTGTGGGCAATTAAAAGACATCAGATGTTATCTGTCAGCCCTGATCACAAAATACTAATACTGGCTTCATTTGAACGGCATTGTTTTTGTTAGGTTGTTTTAAAAACAAAATCCTCTATGCTGCCTGATGTAGTAGGAGCAAAACTTTTCCCATGTTTATTTCCAGAGCCAAATCCTGTGGTCCAGATAAGGGCCGCCGAAGACACTAGATGCAGTAGAAGCCATGCAGTTCTGCTTGCTATGTAGAGGGAACAGGATGTGGGTCCCCCTGCATTTGTGGGCTGTGGAGCTGTGCCTTATGGCAGGTTCTCTGCATCCCGGTGCACAGATGGTGTCGGGGCGAGACGAGGCCAGTGGATCTATGACTTCAAAGAACCCGCAGCCCAATCTCCTGCTGCGAAGGTTGCTCCTGCCTCCCTACAGTTACATTAGCAGCCCAGGAGCCTCTCCACTGTTGATGGAAATCTGAATCCGGGTAGAGGTCTCAGCCCTTAATGCCTATTAATTCACGCAGATGGCTATTCTGTTCTGAACAGTCAAAACTGGTATGGAAGTAATTACAAGGAACTGATGCCATCACAATTCATGTGGAAAGTTCTCAGTTGTGGGCCCCGCTTTGCCCCCTGACTTTCTGGAGGGATGGCAGGCATTAGGGAGCACTTCCTGAAAAGGACTTCTCCGTTTGTGCATCCTATAGATTTTATGATGCAAGTTCATAGAATCACAGAAGATTAGGGTTTGGGAGAGACCTCAGGAGGTCAACTAGTCCAATCCCCTGCTCAAAGCAGGACCAACCCCAAATAAATCATCCCAGCCAGGGCTTTGTCAAGCCACACCTTAAAAACCCCTAAGGATGGAGATTCCACCACCTCCCTAGGTAACCCATTCCAGTACTTCACCACCCTCCTAGTGAAAAACCTTCTCCTAATATCCAACCTAGACCTTCTCCACTGCAACTTGAGACCATTGCTCCTAGTTCTTCCACCTACTACCACTAAGAACAGCCTATTTCTATCTTTCCTGAAACCATCTTTCAGGTAGACTGCTATAAAATCCCCCCTCATTCTTCTCTTCTGTACACTAAACAAGTCTAGTTCTCTCAGCCTCTCTGCATAAGTCATGTATTCCAGCTCCCCAATCATTTTTGTTGCCTCCCTCTGGACTCTCTCCAATTTGTCCACATCCTTTCTGTAGTGGGGGCCCCAAAACTGGACACACTACTCCAGTTGTGTCCTCACCAGTGCCAGATAGAGGTGAATAATCATTTCCCTCGATCTGCTGGTAATGCTCCTACTAATGAAGCTGTCACACTGGCTGGATTGGGGGGGGTAAGGGGGAGCATTATATTATTTAACATCAATATGTCAAAATCATAATAATTCATATGAGACATGCCATGTCAGATACTGTTAGAAAGGCTATAGTGTGCTGAGTAAGATGATAATGCTTATGTTCATATGTTGTATGTGTAATGGAAGTTATGGCTATGGTTGATATAACTGTATTTCAAATTGTGCTATGTCTGGACGACACCCCAGGCAGGATGGCTGCAGCACTAGCCTGCCTAATGGCCCATTAAGAAAATTCACAGGTACAATAGGCCCAGGAGGAGAAGCCAGGGATATACCTAATGAGTCACCAGGACTTACTCATGTGACTCTGGACTCCATCTTATTCCTGTAAAATTCCACAAGCAGCATGGCAAAGACCAAAGGACATAAAAGGCAGCTGCCCAAGATCCATTTTGTCTTTCATTCTTTGTCTCCAGACTTCACTTACCTCTGGATCAACACATCTACAACTGAACTGAACTTAAGCTGTGAAACAAAGGACTGAGACCCATCCAGGTACTGGATGCATATCAGAGGGACTATACAAGCCTGCAAACTCCACAATTCTATTAGAAACCTAACATATATGGACTTTCAAATCAATTGTATGTGTCTAATAACTTTAATCCTTTAACATTTCTCTTATAGTTTGTTACTTTCTTTTTATAATAAACCTGTAGTTTTAGTTACTAAAGGATTGGCTGGCAGCATGGTATTTTGGGTAAGATCTAAACTGATATTGATCTGGCATCGTGGCTGACCCTTTGGGGTCAGGAGAAACCTTTTTGGTAAAGAGCATAGTTTTAAATAACTGATCTCTTTGCTGGATCTAGTGGCTGACTGGAAGCCAGAGACTGGAATGCAGTAAAGAGGGCTGTATATATTTTTATTTTGGCTTCTTGCTAAACAGTGTGGGGAATCAGAAGCATTGTTTGTGGCGGGTTGGGAAGTCTGACTTCAGTGTCACCCACCAGTGCTGGGAGAATCTGCTCTCCTTTTACATCCTGCCCTGACCTTGGCATAGACGGATTACAGAAGCCCAATATGCTGTTGGCCTTCTTGGCAATAAGGGCACACTGTTGACTCATATCCAGCTTCTTGTCCACCCCCAGGTCCTTTTCTGCTGAACTGCTGCTTAGCCAGTTGATCCCCAGTCTGTAGCAGTGAATGGGATTCTTCCATCCTAAGTGCAGAACACTGCACTTGTCCTTGTTGAACCTCAGATTTCTTTTGGCCCAATCTTCTAATTTATCTATGTTACTCTGTATCTTATCCCTCCAGCATATATAACACTCCCTCCAGCTCAGTGTCATCTGCAAACTTGCTGAGGGTGCAATCCACCCCATCCTCCAGATCATTAATGAAGATGTTGAACAAAACTGGCCCCAGCACCGACCTTTAGGGCACTTTGTTTACCAGCTGCCAACTAGACATCAAGCTGTTGATTACTGCCTTTTGAGCCCGATGATCTAGCCAGGTCTCTATCCATCTTGTAGTCCATTCATCCTATCCATACTTCTTTAACTTGCTAATAAGAACACGGTGGGAGACCATATCAAAAACTTTGCTAAAGTCAAGGTATATCATGTCCATCATCTTCCCCACATCCAGAGTCAGTCATCTCATCATAGAAGGCAATCAGGTTGGTCAGGCATGACTTGCCCTCGCTGAATCCATGCTGACTGTTTCTGATCACCTTCCTCTCTTCCAAGTGCTTCAAAATGGATCCTTTGAGGACCTGCTCCATGATTTTTCCAGGGACTGAGGTAAGGCTGACTGGTCTGTAGTTCCCCTGGATCCTCCTCCTTCCGTTTTTTAAAGATGGGCACTATGTTTGCCTTTTTCCCAATCGTCCTGGACCTCCCCCAGTCACTATGAGTTTTCAGAGATAATGGCTCTGCAATCACATCAGCCAACTCCTTCAGCATCCTCAGATGCACTGCATCCAGCACTGTGGACTTGTGCATGTCCAGCTTTTCTAAATAGTCCTGAATCTGTTCTTTCAGCAGTGAGGGCTGCTCACCTCCTCCCCATTCTGTGCTGCCCAGTGAGTAGTCTGGGAGCTGACCGTGTCTGTGAAGACAGAGGCAAAAAAAGCATTGGGTACTTCAGTTTTTTCCACATCATCTGTCACTAGGTTGCCTCCCCCATTCTGTTAGGGGCCCACACGTTCGCTGACCTTCTCCTTGTTACTAACATACCTGTAGAAACCCTTCTTGTTACCCTTTACATCCCTTGCTAGCTGCAACTCCAGTTGTGATTTGACCTTCCTGATTTCACTCTTACAGGCTCAAGCAGGAGTGAAAGTTCATCATTTTCTCTTACAACTACCTCATAACTCCATTGCTTTTTGGCACCACATACTGCATAGTACAGCCGGACAAATGACAACTGCCCTCCCTCCCCCACATTCTCCAGACCTGGAATTTTTAATTATCTTATTAATATATAATTATATATTTAATTAATATTTAATTAATATTGTATTAATATTTAATTTAAAATACTCAGTCTGTTGCAAGATTTTAAATGAGCATTTCTAACAGGAACGGGATCAATTCTGAAAATGTCAGATCCTTTCCAATGATGCCCCCAGATACAATGTAATGTGTTCATTAGAAAGTCACAGGATATGGTAAATTTTAAATCCAAACCTTGTTAAAACAGACATTAGGCTAACACTCTGTCTTCTTAAGGCTGCCTGAGGAAAGGGTGCCTGAGTATGTGTTAGTCATTCTTGTGGCCTGCCTCAAGCATAATCCTTTAGAAAGCAGGGCTCTGATCCAAAATCCAATGAAGTCAGTGGAAAGACTCTCACTGAGTTCAATGGATTTTGGATTAAACTCTTAGGATGTGTCAACACTGCAATAAAAGATTCCCAGTTGGCCTCGACCAGCTGACTCAAACAACTCCTGGAGCTCTGGCTGCTGGGAGATAAAATCACAGTGTAAGCATGGCCAGGGCTCCAGCATGAACTCTAAGAATCCACGAGGTGGGAGAGTCCCAGAGCCTGGGCTCCAGTCGCAGCCAAAATACCTACCCTGCAATTCTGTGGTCTCACAGCCCATCCCGAGACAGCTGATCTGGGCCAGCCACGGCTATGCTGTGGGTCTTTTATCACAGTGTAGACGTACCTTAGGGACTGAGGTATGTCTGCGGCACAAGTAGATACCTGGCCTAGCTTGAAAAACAATAGCCATGAAGCCACAACAGCATAATCTAGCCACTCAAGTACATCCCAGGACCCTGCACAGGCTTGTATGACCTATATTGCTGCCCGTGTTATTCAGATTAAAGCTAGCTCAAGTGTGTCTACCCATGTGGCAGTCACACCTCCAACTGCAGCGTAGATATATCCTTAGTGGGCAGGCAGACAAGATGGATGGAAACTGAAAGTGCAAATGAATGGACTCAGATGAGGGGTGATGATAGGAGCAGCAGCAAAGACAAGTGACAACAATGAAAGGTAGAAGTGATTCAGTGAACAGTGAACAGGAGGCATTGTTGGTAGGCAAGCAACCACATCAGTATGAACAGTGGAAAGGTCACGGAAGACAGGGAGCAAGGAACCTTAAACACAATAAGGGGAAAGGGCTTAGAAGCAGGAAAAAATAGGGGACCCCAGAGCCAAGGAGAAAGAAAAAAAAAAGAGTAATGTAGAGCAAGAAATTGACCCAGAAACTGAAAAGAAGGGAAGACATGGCAAAGGGAAGAACCTTGGCAAAGGGTTCTCTGTTCTTGGCAAACAACACTCATCTCCAACTCACTACACCATATACTTCTGACAGGATAGTTATCCATAAAGCATAATCTATTTAAGGAATAATGCATTTATATTGAAAGCATGCTTTAGGGACTTGGAGTAAAAATTAGTCACTTGTGGATAAGGTGTCTGAGTGATGGCCTCTTTGGGGTCGTCATCCCCTCCTGTTTAGCTGGTGATGCAATGCAAGACTATTGTTTAGCCTTTCGCAATACTAAGACTTGCAATGTGAAACCACCAGAGGCAAACAATCAAAACCATTTAAACCATAAGAAAATACAACATTATAACAAGTGCCCTGTCTGACTAGAAACAAAAGGCTGTTTTCAATTTAACACAGGGGAGAGAGAAGCAATCTGTGTCCATTTACTAGAGCCACATGGGGTTTTTCATGAATGTTTGGGGCCTGCTTCATTCCTGGGTACCCCATGAACAATCACAAACACATAGGAACAGATTCAACGCTGGCAATGCAAAGGGGCTGGAAAGCGGCTGGATCTGGAATAGGATCCCTGACGTACAGGAGTTCCCAAAAGGTGCAGAGCTGCCATAATCTGCTTCTGTGCCACTCCCTCCAACCTTCCCTCCAGGAGGTATATGCTGAGGGTGAGGGGTGCTGCACTCTGGCTATCCTCCACTGGCATACATGTCTACCCTTGAGGACCATTGCCAGGCAGCATCAAAGGTCAAAATGCTTGTAACTGAACGCAGCTCTGGGAATCCTGGCCAGGGAGCCAATGAGGCCAAGGTGTTGTATTTAGCTATAAACTCACACTGCAGGCTGTGAAGCAGGAATGTGGCAAAGGAACTATCCGAGGGGTTCACTGGATACCAAGCTGTAACAGTCATTTTCCATTGAGCAAGGCAATGATCAATAGAGAGCATGAGATTCCACCTCTGCCAACAAACAGACCCTACAAACTTCTGGGAAGCGAAGGGGGACAGCAACTCAACAGGCATGTGCAGCGATTCAAAGGCCAAGTGGCTGAAGGAAATGTTGTGCCATTGCTGGGATTCTTATGCAGCCCAAGCTTGCTTTGAGTAAATTATTGGTTTATCTAGTTGTGACTGTTCGTGTTATTTGTTAATGTCCTCTCTCTACGCTTGGCACTCAGTCTGAATTTACTCATGGCCCTCTTTCCCTTGTGTTGGAGAAACCCTACAGCCCTTAGTCCTCCATCATGAAAAGTTCTCTTGAAAGCTAATGCTGCCAGAATAAACAGCAAGTGAGCACTTCAGTGTATAGCCTGCACATGGAGGGAAGACAGAGGTGCGGGGACGGGGAAATGTAGTAAACTCGTGTAAAACTCAGTAGGCTATTTCCAGGAGAACTGCAGTGGGGTTTCAAGGGGCTCACTCCACGTCCATGCTCCCAATCGTATCACAATTGCTATTTGAGCCCAGAGACTGCAAGTGTGCTAGCTGTTCTCCCCCCCATGAGACTATGTGCAGCTCCCAATCACCGGAACTACATCGACATGAACTGGAATGAAGGGAGTTGCCCACGGTGTAAGTCAGGACAGAATCTGGCTCTTACCATTTTGTAAGAGATAGAAGCTGTGCATAGCATTATGAATTCACTGAAATGATGGAGCGCTGCACTCTCCCCCAGTGTAGGGCAGGGCCGTAAAGGCACAATCTTGGCCTGAAGGTAATGCCTTAGAGCCACAACGCAAAAGTGCAAAGCTTCTCTGCATTTAATATTTTTAAGGAAAACAAGAGCATTAAATGATTGCTCAAGCGAACGGATCTGGGAAATTGCTGGCTTTAAGATCAAGATACAGACAAGTAAAAGGAGAAATAAAAGAATCAGCCATAAAATTCAGAAACATTTATTGAAGTGCTATATTTTACCAAGTTATTAGACACATGTCACCAACGTTATTATTTGTATTGAGGGAGCACCTCAACTAAGAATGGGACCCTATTGTGGTGCTAACTGCTATACAAAGTAATACGGTCCCTGCCCTTAACAACATAAAACCTAAGTAGATGAGATAGAAGAAGGGTAGGATAAAGGGATATACTATGCAAGCATAGTGAACAAAGTCCTGGTTTATAACCATCACCACAGACCCACCATTTTTTTAAGGTACAAGGGGAAGGTTTGTTTCCCTCCTTTTAGAGTCACACAGCCTTCCTGAATTTCTTCAATGTTTTATTTTACTTTTGCCCACTCATTATTGGGTCCATCTACTTTCACACTTCCTTTGATAACTGCATTGTCGAAGTGACATACTGTGACAGGAGGTCTATTTCAATCCTATATTTCTCAGTCTCAGACACATTTCTACAATCTCTAATCAAAACAATGAGCATTAAAGCGCTTGGAATTTCTTTTCCTGGGCCAACTGCAATCTTGTGTTTTATTTCTGAGGGGGCAAGAGGCAGCTCGCATGTTGCTAAAGCTAGAGATAGCTGACATCTGGAATTTCCTGGAACTCTGCCATTTCGAAATTCCCTGCAAATCAGAGCGTCCAAACATTTCCATTTTGAAAACAGTCTTTCCAAAATGAAATATGTTCCCCAGATCACCAGAAGTTGCTGGGGATTCCAGTGTACCCCAGCTCCAGGGAAGACCACAGAGCCCCAAGAGCTTCCAAACTCCCAGGCCAGCTAGCTCCCCAATTCCCACAGCTTGGGTAGTAAGCTGGCCCAAGAGCCAGGCAGCCTGGGGAGCCAGCTGGCCCAGGAGTCTTGCTCTGTGGCTGGGAATCTGGAACACGGAGAACCACACTTCCAGTCAGGGCCTTTATTGCTTCCATGCTCTCTGCTGAAATGCCAGGAACCTACACCCTGTGAGTCAGGGCTTGAGCTGGGGCTCCCAGGGCCCCTTGGACTGCCACACTTCTGATTCCAGAGGCAGGAACCTGGAACCCACACTAAGCCATGAGCCAGCTTTTAGGCTCCCAGCTCTGCAGCAGAGAGCCAGGATGTTCTGGCAGCCAACATTTTCAGGACTTCCAGGCTCCCTGCTACAGAGCTAGAAGCCAAGCCACAGTCAGAGCCAAAAGTCCCAGGGTTACAAGCTCCTCGTTCTGCTACTGGGAGCCAGGAAGCCTTGGGGTCCCTGACCCTGGGGCACACCACGTGGCAGGACTGTCAAGAGCCCATTACTAGAGCTGGCAAGGAAATAACAGGCTTCTGTTGGAAATCTTCTCAAGAAAAATTCATTTAACCCAACGTGTTGTCACAAAACTCGTGTTTGACTAATTGCCATTTTGTTTTGTTGGAAAATTTCTGACCAGGTCTCATTGGTGACCCTGTAGTGGAAGAAGTGGAAGCTCTGGGTGAGAGAGCTGGCGTACGCACACTGGGCAGACATTGAAGGAATCACTCATTTCTGTCTTGCCTTGTCAACAACAGTGCAGATATTCGCAAACCTCTAGTAGAGTTTTGTGTTGGTTTTAAGGAGGCTTAACACAGTGGATCTGTACCAGCATGCCTTTCAACTTCTCAGTGGTCAGTCACTAATTTTTTAATTTTAAAAGGTTAAAAAAATGTGTAAGCCTTAAAGGCTAGAAAATTCTCACATTTTTATGTAGCAGTGTTTTATAGCCCAATTATTTGAGAGAAATGGCTCCAGTCTCTTTGCTTGGCTTTAAAAGAAACAAACTGTTGGCTCCCTGGACAGCGAGTTCCAATGGGACAGAGGCGACATCTCCTCTCTCTGGACCCGCGCCCGCATCGCTACCCGGCGCCTGGGCAAGCGCCTGGGCTGCCGTTGGACGTGGTGCGAGGAGCGCCAGGAGCTGTCGGTGCTGGTTCTGCGGATCAGCACCCCTGACAACACCATCATCCCCCCCATGCCCGGGGCATGCCGGAGAGGACCCTGAAGGACGCCGTCCACACCCTCTACGTGGAGACCCTGAAGAGGAAACCCGACCAGGGGAAGGTATTCGAGCTAACCAGCAAGTGGGACTCCAGCAACCACTTCCTGGCCGAGGGCAGCTACACCCACTTTGCGGACTGGCGCTTCATCCACCGGGCCCGGCTCAACTGCCTGCTGCTTAACGGGGCCATCCACCACGGGAACCGGGACAAGCACTGCAGGAGGTGCGGGTACGTCAACGAGACCCTGCCCCACGTCCTCTGCGGCTGCAAGCCCCACTCCAGGGCCTGGCAGCTCCGGCACAACGCGGTCCAGGACCGGCTGGCGAAGGCCATCCCGGCCCGGCTGGGCACAGTCGCCGTCAACTCCGCCGTCCCCAGCACCGACAGCCAGCTGAGGCCCAACCTTGTCGTCACCAACGAGGAGCGCAAGAGGATCACCATGGTGGACATCACGATTCCCTTCGAGAACTGGACCCCGGCCTTCCACGCGGCACGGGCGCGGAAGGAGGAGAAGTATGCCCCCCTGGCCAACGCCCTGAGAGTGAGGGGCTACGAGGTCCAGGTCCACGCCCTGATCGTGGGGGCCCTGGGTGCCTGGGACCCTCACAACGAGACCGTGCTGCAGGCCTGCGGTGTCGGCTGGCGCTACGCCCACCTCATGCGACGCCTCATGGTGTCGGACTCCATCCGGTGGTCCTGGGACATCTACGTGGAACACATCACCGGCCACAGGCAGTACTGCGAAGAGTGAGCGCTGCAAAGTAGAACTCTGTGAACTCTTAACATGCTCCCACTGCCCCATGGACCTCATGGGGGACGCCACGTCGTCACGAACTTATGAACTCAGCCCCTTCCGCACCCCCCGCGATCGTTGTGACGCGTAACCTTTCCCCCATCACTGTTATGTCTCTTGCACTTTAAACCCCCGCTCTTCACCCCATCTGGGACTCCTCAGGCTATGATCTCGTTCTGCTCCCCGACCCCCAATGACTCTGTACCCACCGATAGCCCGTACCCCCGCCCGGATACCTCTTGCTCTCGTGTTGTAAACCCTGCACTGTTCTTTGCAACATTAGCTTCTAATAAAACCTTTAAATCTGTAGCTTGCGTAGGTTGCCATAGCAACAGAGCTTAGCTTGTTGCCATAGCAATACAGTTAGACTATTAGAGGATTGCTCAGCCAGTCCTGGCTGTTTTTTTGTGGTAGTTCAATAAAGACACTCCCTGTGTTGCATCTCTCTGTGATCCTATGCTGCTTTCTCTCTCTGAATACAAGTAATAAAAAGTAATTCAGCACAACAAAAGTGGTGACAGAGGATGGGATCAACCTGTACTGCACTGGCAAAGAAGTAAAAGTCATTGTAAGAAAAAACCTTTTTGCTGTTTTGGGGGCTGGGCTGTTTACACTGATGGTTCAAACTGAAACTAAAACAGGCTCTGATTTGTTCTGGCCAAAGTGAAGCAGACAGAAACAAAGCAGTGCTAGTGAATGAAAATCACCAGCAATTGTGTGTGAACAACCCCAACACACATGAATAAAAGACACAAAGACAAGAGAAAGAAAGCAAAAAAAAAAGGGGGGGGGCAGAAATGGCTATATTTACAGGGCCCCTGGGACCCATTGATGAGACTCTAGAGATTTGGAAGTCATATTCTGAGCGTTTTCAGCTTTTTGTTATTGCAAATGAAATTACAGATGCAAAGAAGGTGCCCATTTTCTTAAGTGTTGTAGAAGCTAAAACCTATACTTTATTGCATAGCTTAGTGCACCCTGATAAGCCAGAGACAAAATCTTAAAGTGACTTTGTGAAAATCCTGGAGGCACATTTTTCTTCAATACCTCTGGTAATTGCAGAGAGATTTAGGTTTCACAAAAGAAATCAAGAAGAAGCTGAAACAATTGTGTAATTTGTAGCAGCTCTGAAGAAGCTTGCTCAGCCCTATGAATTTAATGATGTGTTAAATGACACCCTACGTGGTTAGTGTGCAGTCTGCACAATAATGCAATAAAGGAGTGCCTATTGACAGAGGCCCAGCTCACCTGTCAGTAGGTCATTGAAATTGCAATCTTTATGGAGCTGGCCACAAAGAAAGCCCAACAGCTCAGTGCATTGACCAGAGTGCATAAGGTGTCACAAGAACCTACCCACAAGACAGTGGGGAGCTATCACCACTGTGGAAAGCTGGGTCAACCATGCATTGGAATGCTGGTGTAAAGACCTAGTGCGTCAACAATGTGGCAAAAAGGGACACATTGAGCGTGCTTGCAAACAAAAGAAAGAAGAGTAAAAAAGAACAGACAAACTGGAGAATAAGAAACCTGCTGTCTGGTGGACCAAAAAGGAAAATCTACACCTGGTTGAGCAGACTCAGAATGATCAAAGTGACACCCAGTCAGAAGAAGTGCCACTCCACATCTTGTCAGTTGGCTCACATGAATACTGAGTAACCCTGCTGTTGGAAGGTAAACCTGTACACATGGAACTGGATACAGGTGCAGCAGTTTCACTGGTCTCAGACACAGTGTATAAGGAGAAGCAAAAGCATTTCCCGCTTAAGCCAATAAAAACTGTTCTGAAGATGTACACTGGAGAAGCTGTACCCATGTTGGGTGGATGTTAAGGTGAAGCTTAATGGACAGACTGCTAAATTGCCACTGTTTGTGGTGGAAGGCAAATTACCCAGCCTTAATGGGAAGGTCATGGCTTAGGAAGATCCAGCTGAACTGGGCAGAATTGCACAGGATGGCTAAGAAGAAACAGGTCTGACAGCTGTATTAAAGAAACATGCTGCTGTTTTTGGAGAGGTCTGGGAAATATAACGGAAATCACTGTGAAATTGAATATTAAGTCTGACAGCCAACTAAAATCTCTGAAAGCCAGAACTGTGTCATATGCCATCAGGCAAAAGGCTGAAGCAGACATGGAGTGCCAGGTCAAAAATGGAATCCTAGTATCTGTTACCCACAGCCAATGGGCAACCCCAATCATTCCAGTATTGAAGAAAGATGGCTCCATTCAGATTTGTGGGGATTTTAAGGTCACTGTTAATCCAGTATTGTGTGCAGAGCAATACCCTCTTCCCCACATCAGTGACCTCTTTGCTGGCTTGTATAGTGGACAAAAGTTCAACAAGATTGATCTCAGTCAGGCATATTTACAGATGCACATTGATGAGAAATCCCAAGAGCTGTTGACTATCGTGACACACGTCTGTGCCAGCTTTGTTCCAGAGGGCTAGGGACCAGATCTTGAGTGACTTGCCAGGAGTCCAGTGCTACCTTGACAACATCTTGGTCACTGGCAAGAATGAGGAGAATCACTTGGAGGCTGCCCTACAAAGACTGGAAGAGTATGGCTTATGAGTCTGCAAAGACAAATGTAAATTCTTCCAGCCCTCAGTTGAATATTTGGGACATATCATAGATGCTACTTGCCTTTGTAAGGCTCCTGCAAAAGTCAAAGCTATTGTGGAGCTCCACTTCCTCAAAACGTAAGCCAACTTCACTCTGAACGATTATGGAAAGTTTATTCCACAGTTAGCAACACTACTAAAACCACTACATGAACTCCTTTGCCAGAGCAAGGTCTGAAAGTGGACTGAAGCCTGTGATGTTGCATTTAACAAAGATAAACATGCTTTGCTAAATTCAGAGGTTCGGATGCATTTTGATCCATCCTTACCTCTACAGTTGGCCTGTGATGCTTCTCCTTATAGAGTGGGAGCGGTCATGTCACACATTATGCCTTCAGGAGAGGAAAGACCCATTGCTTTTGCCTCATACACCTTAAGCAAAGCAGAAACTAACTATGCCCGAATCAAACATGAAGCACTGGGAATCATTTTCGGAATTCAGAAATTTCACCAATACCTGTTTGGATGGAAGTTCACATTTCCCATTGACCATCAACCTCTAACATCCATTTTTGGACCGTGCACAGACATTCCACCATTGGCTGCTAGTCGTATGCAACGATGGGCATTACTGCTTTCCGTACACAAACATATGAGATCAAATATTGGAAATCCACTCTGCGCTGCAACGCAGATGGTGTCTCAAGGCTGCCTTTATCAGTTAAACATCAATATATTGGCCAGAAAGAAATCTTCTACTTCGAACAGGTAGACAACACACACATCACTGCTACTTAAGTAAAGAAGGCAACTCACGTTGACCCAGTACTGTCCCAAGTTATGGACCCACTGATGCATGGAACATCTCTATAGGACTCTCAGGTCTCACCCAACTTTCTTCTCTACATGTCCAAGAGGATGGAGTTATCAATCCATTCTGGCTGCTTGTTGTGGGGGACATGCATCATTATTCCAACACTACTGAGATTACAGATGTTAGAACAGCTACATTCAGGTCACTGTGGAATAGTGTGCATGAAAGAAATTGCACAAAGCTACTTTTGGTGACCTGGCCTGGACAGTGTCATTGAAGAGAAGGCAAGAGCTTGTACTCCATTTCAGAGTGTGAGGAACATGCCTCAGTTGGTACCCATAGGACTGGCCTGAAAACGCATGGCAGCATATTCACATTGATTTTGCTGGCCCATTTGAAAGAAGCATGTTCCTGGTTATTGTACATGCCCACTCTAAATGGCCAGAAGTCTCTATAATGCCATCCACTACTGCTGAAGGTACTATCCAGAAACTGTGTGAAATCTTTAGTTGTTTCGGTGTGCCAGAACAGCTTGTGAGCAACAATGGACTGCACTTCATCTCTCAGGAGTTTGAAAATTTTATGAAAGCCAATGGGATACATCACATCACATCAGCATCATATCATCCATCCACCAGTGGATTAGCAGAAAGGTTTGTGCAGACCATGAAACAAGCTTTAAGATCTGTAAGGGGTCATTCATCCATTCAAAAGCATCTGGACACCTTCTCACTATCCTACAGAAACACACCTCATGCTATGACCAAAGTGGCCATGGCCTTTCTAATAACTGGATGACAGCTGCGCACTTGTTTTGGTCTGCTGAAACCTGCCAAAGCATGAGAAGTTGTGCAATATCAACAGCAAAACCAAGTAATCAGACGTGCACATGGAGCAGCAAACCTTTAGTGCTGGACAGCTTGTCCTAACTTGGAAGTATGCTTCTGGAGCTAAATGGGTCCATGCTACAGTCATAGCCCAAACAGGACCTGTTTCCTGAACTGTCCAGACTGCAGATGATCTCACCTGGCAGCAGTATGTAGATCAGTTGTTGCCAGGTCATACATGTCCCAAGGACACATCTCCAGTTGAACTTCCTGATCTCACCATTACAGGTGAGATATCGAGTCAAGAGTCACCTGTTCCTGACTCTCCTTGTCCATCCACCTCTGCATCACATACAGCCCCCTCCACTGTTCAAGCAGATACAACATCCTCACCAGTTCGAGCTACGAGTCCTGAGCCCATTGTTAGACCTGCACCAATAACACCTTACAATGCAAGAACACCAGAAGTCCACCTTAATCCACCTGAGAGAGAAGCCTCCTCTACAGTTGCATCTTTAGCTAGGGCAAGCCCACATTACAGGACAGAATAATCCCTGGGGTTAAGCTGGGAAATGAGACAGTCTACCCCCATTCCCTAGTTTAGTGATTGTTCTGTTAAAGGGGCGTTTTCATTAACGGGGGAGGAATATATTGTGTATTTTGTGTCTCGCCTTATTACCTAGGTTGCTGTAGCAACAGAGCTTAGCTTGTTGCCGTAACAATAGAGTTAGACTATTAGAGGATAGCTCAGCCAGTCCTGGCTGGTTTTTAGTATTAGTTCAATAAAGATGCTCCCTGTGTTGCAGCTCTCTGTGACCCTGTGCGGATTTCTCTCTCTGAATACAAGCAACAACAAGGAATTAAACATAACACAAACCACCCACTGAACAAGTGTTATCCTACGTACACCAGATAGGCCAAATTCTTTGGCTATACGTGTACATATTTCATCAGTTCAAATGGGAGCTCACATGCATATCCCAGTGGGAAATTCAGGCATCTATTTTCTGGATTTGATTCTGAAACCAGAGCCAGCCTAAGATGAACAAGGCTGCAAGATAGTATTTTGCTGCCTTACACCAAATATGACCCATCCCTGTTGCCCATTATCATATTGCTATACGCAGCGCTGGCCTAAGGATTTGGGGAATGTTAAGACAATGATTCTTTGATACACCCCACAATTAACGGAGTCATTTTATGTAGAAGTTTGTGCGCAGGTAAGGACTAGGGAGAAAATCATCAGGTACCTCAGCCTTGGGCTGCAGAAATGAGCCCTGATGCTCATTCCTTATAACTGTAGTGACTGACTTACCTCAGCTGATGTCAGTTTACATTGCCAAGACTACCTTCACAAGAAATGAGCTAGAAAGAGACTTTTATTTCAGTGAAAGTTAAGATTCTTCTTTATATTTCTGGTCCCTCCAAATCAAGAAGATCTGTGGCCAGGTGTTTTCTGGAACCTAAAGGCCGACGAGGCTTGCAATGGACTTCCTAATTATTAAATACTTGAATTCAGTTTCTGTGATCACACTGAAAATATCCCCTCTAAGATATATATATCTCAAGTCTGAACTTTTGCCTTGCACACACAGCATATACCAGTAATGATCACTGACCTTTAAGCCTGGGAGGCCTCTTTGACCTTCTGGACCATACGAATGAAAGACAAGAGCAATTTAACCAGAACCACAGAGCAGTAAATGAAAAATAATGGCCCTGGAGCCAAACATGATGAATTAATGGGGAAAAATGGCTATTCCCAGACAAAAAAAAACTAGGTTCAGGTGAAACTGAGGTTGAGTATCTGTATCAGTAAACTAACGGTAGAAATCTTACAGGAAAGAGTATTGCAGTTATCAAAACAGTCATTAGAAAGGCAGAAAATTCAGAGGGAAGGTATCTAAACAGCCTTCTCCAGGATGACTTTCCCCCTCTCTCTCCCCACTCTTAAGATCAGCAAAAGGAGAGCCTTTATCCCATGCACATTAGGCAGTAGGGACTGCATTACTCCTCTAAGCACACAGCTCTCCCTAGCTTCCTTCATTAACCTTTTGGGAACTTCCCAAGTCCAGGTTTGGAGGGAGCAGTCAGCAGCCCCATTGCCTTCATTTCCTAGGAGACAAAGGAGGTTCAGCAAATGTTCCCTCAGCCTTAATAGGCTCCTCTGTCTCCAGTGAGTCAAAATAGGCTTGTCTGCTTCCAAAGAGCTTGTATAGCCTTGTAGGGGCATAAGAAACTTCCTTAGGCTCATAGGTGGGCATGGGAGAGGTTAGGTTTGTCCCTGATGACATTCCCAAGTTTCTAAGACTCATGAAGAGTCCTAGGTCCCCACTGAGTGCAAGGCTCAAGGATAGTCATAAATCAGGAACTCCTTGTCTGATGTATTTAAAATCTGGTAGAAAACGGTTACCTCTGTCACAGACCTATCCTTCCAAACTTGAGGCCAATCATTCTTTGTTGTAGATTTTTTTGTAGGGAGAAAAGAGTGGGGAGCAAATTTGGGTTTATAAATGGGAACATCCTAAACTATGGATCAGCTACTTCCATTCCATAAGGATAACTGCTCTTACATCAGTGCCCTCTTGACCCTGCTCTCCTGGCATTCCATCTGCTCCCAGTTCTCCCTGCAAAAGAAAAAGACAACTAGATTTAAAAAAAAAAAGTACACATGTTTCTTTTTACAGACCTCTTCTGATATTTTTCCAAGAACATTTCTTCTTCTAATTTCATTGTAAACACTCAAATCACAGTGGGTTTTAGACCTAGGACTGGGAAAAATGTGCTCAATTAAAAATATCCAACCAGGCAGAACTTGTCTGCTTTTGGGTTCCAACCCTTCAGTCATAACCATCTGAGATTAGATAAAGGCTTGTGTGGGATCTTTTTATTGTCTCTGCCTTCCAGAGAAAGCAGATGGAGGAGATTCTGAGGGAAGATAAATAAAAAAGTAGTGACTTTTGTTCCCAGAAATTCATTAAAGTGAAGCTCTTGTGTCAAAAGTGACTATGCAAAAAGGGCAACTTCTTAGGTCTGCGGCCTAATCCAAGCCCCACTTACGTAAACAGGGGAAGTGTCCACTAACTTTAATGGATTAGGTTCTGGATGTATGTTTAGAAAGTGAATTAGCTTCCTGTAGATCAAGGAATTTTAGAGATGTGATCAGACTTCATATTGATCCTCTACACCCACTGTATCACATACTTTGGTATCTGAGTAGAGCTTAGCTAAATCCTTCCTTACTGATGGGAAATCAAGAAATGAGGAAATATGGGCAGTGCTTCTTTGGTTATTTTATTTGTACTGCATCATTGACTACTAGGATCAGGGCCCCTGTACATACATAGACTAAGTTTCAAGTTCCTGCCATAAAGTGTTTACAGCAAATCTAATGTAACTGGAAAGGATTCAGAAGACATTTTGTAAGCATCTATCCAAGTTCAAAGTGACAGGTCAGAAAAGAGTTCCATCTACTCTAAGGAAATATTTTTAGCAAGGTTGACAAGGACGTATTCATATTCAGAATGCCTGATTTTTTTTCCCCAAGCAGTGTAGTTTGAGAAATCTGTGGTATTTCTATGATTAGAGGCCTCTGAGAATTGAAGTTGGTGGTCTCAATCCACCCTGAGAAGTCTTCTGTGGAAATAAATTCATGCTAAATCCAGAAAACAAATTACAAAGTATCTTTCTGTTGGTCAAACCCTATCTGACATCCATCTGCAAGCACAAGAATGTTAACAAATTGTGGGCACAGCATGGCATTTCTATGGATTGATACAATAGAAAGGAGGCACAGTTCTCCAAAGCTTTAAGTGCAGCAGACACAGGTTACAAAGCAAAAGATACAATTAAATAGCAGCTCACCCACAAAAAACTGATAGAACTCAACCCTCTAAAACACACAAATCTCCTCTCCACACACTCCTACTGGCCCGTAACAGTGCAAAGCTGTGTTTACCTGCTGCCCAGGCTTTCCTTTTTCACCCTCTGGACCAGAGACATTATTGTTAATTCCAGAATCCCCCTGAAAAAAATCAAGAAGTTAACCATTTTTGTCTTTGCTATTGTAGCTACAAAGGCAGGATATGGAAATAAGAGCAGAATAATAAAAAAGAGGAGTAATTCAGAAGATGATGGCGGCAAGAGGCTTCTGCAGAAGCAGTTCTTCTATCAAAAACTAAAAGCTCTTTGCTCAAAGAGATTAAAAGAAAGTATCTTGATAGGCAATTAATCCAAGCTTGTAAGTAAATGGTTGAGCTCTCTGTTTAAGCATAATTATCCAGGACCTATATAATAAAATTCCAGGATTGTCACTTGTCTGTCACTCTGAAGCCTAGAATGTCTATTGAGTGAGTGGGAAGCGATGAAAACAGATACATACTTGGCTGAAAGCAATTTTTGTTAAGAATATCACCAGGTTCAGTCATCACTGAGATTCACCGCCTGTTACCATACAATGTAACAGTCACACCCAGGCAAAAGCAGGGGTTTATATGTGCTAGTAAGAACGCAACTGGTCAGTGATCTTCAGCAAAAAAATTTCCTGAAATGAATTTTATTAAACATGGATATTAAAGAGGATACAGTTGGACTCAGGGAGTGAAATCCTGATCCACAGAAGTCATGACGATGGCAAAAATTCTCATTTCACTTCAGTGGGGCCAGGATTTCCCTTTTTGTTACTAGGACACCTGACAGGGTTCCAGTCTTAACTGAGATTAGACACTGGCAGGAGCCACGCAATAGCCTTTGCTACTTGGAGAAAAGGGCTGCAAAATGCACCTGAAAAGGTCCTTAACCTATGGGGTGGGGGGAGCAGAGCCTCCACTGATTTCTAACTCCTGGTCCTCGGGCACTGCTGACGCCCCTCCATAAGGTTAGGGCTCTGCAGTTCATAACAAGGAAGGGTGAAGCCTGAAAGCAGCTGCTCTCTGCATCATTGTACATTTCCAACCAGAAATCAGCACATGAATTTAATCCAGTAGAATCAACAGCAACTCCTCCAGATGGCTGCAAATCTCCTTAGAGGATGGGGTTTTAGTTCAGCCAGCAGTAGGGACTGCATGACAAAATTATTCCAGAAGGGGCTGTGTTGCCATGGATAAGAAAGCACAGGGAGCAATGAGGCCTGTGCTACTGCCCCTTGCTGGTGTTAAAACAGGTGTGTATCTTGGGACATTCACAGATTGCAGGTGCCAAACCTCCAGCCATTAATGAGGGGGATTCCTAATCAGAGACAGGCAGGAAATGGTTTTTCTAGCCAGCAGAAAACCCCATCCTGCAATGAGAGAGCAAGCAAGCCCACCCTGGAACAGCCAATAGCATTAGGTTAGGGCATTCACTTGGGATGTGAAACAGTCAGGTTCAAGTCCCTGCTTTATCTGAGTCATAGCCAGAAACTGAACTTGGGTCTTCCACATCCCAACTGATTTCCCTAAGCTCAAGTGTATTGGATGTTCTGGGGCTGAGGGCTCTCTCTCTCTGACCAGAAATTCCATCCTAGACCTGAGAAACTGATACATTTCCACAAAATGTTTCAGTTTTGACAAACTGGCATTTTCCAACCAAAGGCCATTTAATCACAAAAATTCCTGACCAGTTCTATTCCTGATCTCCTCTATAGGATAGTGCAGGGTCCAGGATTATCAGGATGCCCACAAACAGCATAACAAAATTGACATTTGAGGCAATTTCTTCACAAAATCTGAACATTATGTGACAAATCTGGATTCAAATATGAAGATTAAAGTCTTTTCAGCCTGTCAAAAGTTAAGCAAAACTACAGATTTTACTTACATGGTCTCCTCTTAGACCAGGTTCTCCACGCTCACCCAATTCTCTTCTGAGTCCTTTTCTACCCTAAAGTCATGAAGAAAGCACAAACAACTAGGATATAGGTAGAGAGCTACAGTATTAATGTCATAGTTAGATCCTTAGGGCTAGAGAATGTGCAGTTGTTAACAGGTCACAGAGATTGCAGATATGGCACTAAAGGTCAGAAAGCTGACAGAGGCTTCCATCAGAGCTAAATACACTTTACCTGTCTTCCTGTGCTGCCTTTTTCTCCAGAAGATCCAAGAGATCCTCGTTCTCCCTAGAAAAATAAAAATCCAAAAAAATAATGTTCTTTCTTTCAGATAAACTTCACTAACTGAATTCGGGACATGTGATTATAGGTTACCTCCTCTGCATCAATCCCATCAATTCCATTATCACCCTCTTTACCCTGTTGGTATAAATAAAAATCCACATTAGTGAGCTCTGTGAGGCAAGGAACCTGTACAGTAAAGCACCTAACATGCTTTTGCGTACTTTGAAAAGTTTTAAAAAAAAAGTTATTAAAAATATGCAAGAATATGAACTCTATTTTGCCATCAGGTATTTTTAAACATCTCTTTTACCACCTGCAGCATCCTTAAAATCACAACAACTTCCAGTATATAATCAGTTTGCATTTGATCTAACATTTAGGTTCTCTTGTATTTTTGGTGCTAAGTTGTTTTACTTATTTATAGCGCTCTTTTTAGGGCATTTTCTATTGTGGTTGCTATATTTAACAGCTGGTAAGAATTCATAGATTTATGGATCTAAGCTGACCTCCTATATAACACAGGCTAGGAAACTTCCCCCAAAATAATTCCTAGAGCATCTCTCTTACAGAAACATCTTTACTGAAGGTGCAAATAACTATGGAAGAGTTTTGTAGACTTTGGAACAAATTAAGGCACAGAACCATTGCTTTACTAGAACTGGTCTTATTCACATCAGGGTGGGTTTTGTCACTTTGAATCTAAAGCAGCTTCATTCAAAAATGTGAATGTCTCCATGTGGTGGTAAAGGTGTCCTTGATCAAAACATTCTGAGAGCCAATCTGACGGGTGGGTAATTAGTATTGAGACACCTGGTTTTAATTACTCCTTTACCAGGGTAAGCAAGGGCTAAGAGCTCTGAGAGGATCAGCTCCAACGGGAAGCCAATGATTCCTCTGGCTGATCTAGGAAAAGGGTGAATAAGATCTGAAAGTAATACATTCAGCCCTTCATAACTGAAATTATTCAACCACGTGGTTTTTGTTTTTTGTTTTTTTTTTAATAGGACTGGTACGACTAAGGCCATGTCTATATGAGAGAACTTACAAAGGCGCAGCTGTACCAATACAACTGTGCCACTGTAAGATCTCTAGTGTAACCGCTGTAAGACAATGGGAGAGACATAAATTAATCCACACCCAATGAGCAGCAGTAGCTAGCCAGCGCTTATGTCGGTTTAACTTACGTTGCTCAGGAGGTGGTTTATTCACACCCCTGAGCAACATAAGTTATACAAACATAACTGATAGTGTAAATATAGCCTAATACATTACATCACCCTACCGTCATCTTTTCATCTGCTGATATGCATTTCATCAGCTGCTGAGATCATATCACTTTAAAAAAATCAGAACAAATATCAGCCATTTCCGGATGACATTGTCTTATAAAATAGCTACCCAAATGCCAGAAGCCTGTAATGTGAACTTGCTGTTCAGATGAAGAAAGTGGCTTTTGAATGCAGTTATGCTGAAGCTTTACAGCTACAAGACATTAATTTCAGCGATGGAACTCTGAAATGTTTTAGAATCGCCTGAGTAGTTTTCTTTCCATTGAAAACAAAATGGTACTTGGAGTGCCTATCTTTTCCTTTTATCTACCTTTTACAAAAGAAGGAATTTACTCTGATGCTCAGCTGGAATAAAGAATGAGATGGAAAGGGACCACACTTTGTTTTGTTACCTTGAGAATTGAAATAGGTACTCATGGTAATACACAAACAACTGGAAGTGACTTTAAGGGCTTTTTCTACGGGCCACTGGAGTCAATGGGACTCAATCTGATAGCTCTGATATCTTTGTAAGGCTATGCCTACACTACCACTTTTGCTGGTATAATTTATATCACTCAGGAATGTGAAAAAAAGCACACCCTGACCAATATAAGTTACACTGACAGAAGTGCCGGTGTGGACAGCACTATGTTGGCAAGAGATCGTCTCCCACCAACGTAGCTACTGCCACTCATTAGGAGTGGTTTAACTATATCAATGGGAGAGTTCTTTCCTGTTAGCATAGAGCAGCTATCTGAGGCTGGGTCTACACTGATGGCAGCAAATTTGCCACTGTCACATCGATTGCTCTGGATCGACTGAGCGGTCTGTATAGATGCACTCAGTCGATCCAGGAAGCGACGCAGAAAAACCACCCCCGTAAGCGGAGTAGCGCTGCGTCGAAGGGAGCGCTGTTCCCTTTGACGCAGCGCAGCATGGACGCCGCGTGGAGGAGACGCTGCAAAGTTAAGGGGAGATATGCAAGTGATTTACGTCACTTGCATATCTCCTGTCGACTGCCACCGAATCACCAAGGTAAGCGTAGACCGGGCCTGAGAGATCTTACAGCAGCGTAGCTGCAGCAGTACAGCTGTGCCACTGTAAGCTGTCTAGTATAGACATGGCCTAAATTGTTGTTAACTTGGCCTGGGCAGTAATTAACACTGTATATTACATGCTTAGGAGGCAAATTTCATTAGTTAGTAATGATTTTGTAAATATTCCAGGGGCGAAAAGTAGATTGCTCCAAATCTATTAGCTCATAAATCACTGTTTACTGTATAAATATTCCACAGCTGCATACTAAGAAATCACCACTTTTGTTCTTGTTTTATTGTTGGGGTTTTTTTGGTTATTTTTCTTTACTACATTAACAGATCTGAGCCAAAGTTTATAGTATCATATACTAAGTACAGCTGTTTCTGAATCACTGTCTCTAGAAGGTGTGCACCATCCCAAAGTTCTGATTCTCTCAACCTTACTAAATTACCAGTATTAAATAGTGGAGAGTTTCATTTTTAAATAACTTAAGTGGACACAATGAGCTGAGCAACTGAAGCATGTGTTATGGCTGAGTTGGAGATGCACTTCCCAGATGATAATGTTAGTAATGAAAGATATATGCTCTCCAAATGAAATTTCATAATGGTAGCTGAAAAAGGTTAAGAAGTCTCTGTATATCAAACAGGGTAGGCTTTGATTCAAAAACTGCACTGATACCAATGGCTTTTAGACTGCACTTTGTCTATGAAGCATACATGAAGGTTGACATTTCACTAAAGCAATTAGGCATTCTGCTATCAATGGATTTCCATGTGAATTGGATACCTAACTCCATTAGGCCTGTGTAAAAATTCCACCCTAGATTTCAATCTATTTGAGCTGAAATCAGCAATGGTTTTGAAATCAAGCATCAGGGCTGAATTGACCCTTCTTTTCCTCTCATACATTTTAGCTCTTTAGAAAAGGATAAAGAAATTCAGAAAACAGACTTACTCACCCACTCTGGTTCCTTTGCATTACCTCCTAGAGCCAACTATCCAGATATGGAACAAGTCCTGGCAACTCTCTTTTGTGCCCCTAATAGCCATAATTTCACCCTTGGCCTAGTATCTGAGATGACACACTGGTAACTAGTGGTAAATGCTGATTTTTTCACTGTGAGCAATTTAGGTCAACTTTGACACCTTTCTGAAGTCATGCAATTCAAATGACTAACACGTTGATAGTCTCCTAGGATCGTCTATGAACAGTTCCCAACCCAGCAAGCATCTACACAATTATATTGCAAATACACACCATTTTTTTAAAAACTCAGTTTTTTATACCCTTTGCCTTTTGTCTTTAGCTAACTTTAATGCCTTTCCATCCTACAACATAAAGTAAAGGTGATAGGACTATGTGTCACCAAGAACTGTTTTACTGGGAGAATCATAGATTAGGGTTGGCCTCAGGAGTTCATCTAGTCCAAACCCTACTCAGAGCAGGACCAACTGCAACTAAATCATCCCAGGCAGGGTTGTCAAGCCAGACCTTAAAAACCTCCAAGGATGGAGATTTCACCATCTCCCTAGGTAACCCATTCCAATGCTTTACCACCCTCCTAGTGAAAACATTTTTCCTAATATCCAACCTAGACTTCCCCATTGCAACTTGAGACCATTGCTCCTTGTTCTGTCATCTGCCACCACTGAGAACAGCCCAGCTTCATCCTCCCTGGATCCCCCCTTCAGGTAGCTGAAGGCTACTATCAAATCCTCCCTCATTCTTTTCTTCTGCAGACTAAATAAACCCAGTTCCTTTAGCCTCTCCTCATAAGTCATGTGCCCCAGCCTCTTAACCATTTTTGTTGCCCTCCACTGAACTCTCTCCAATTTGCCCACATCCTTCCTGTAGTGGGAGGCCCAAAACTGGACACAATACTCCAGATGTGTCCCCACCAGTGCCAAATAGAAGGGAATAATCTCTTCCCTCCATCTGCTTGCAATGTTCCTACTAGTGGAGCCCAATATGCCTTTAGCCTTCTTGGCAACAAGGACACGCTGTTGACTCATATCCAGTTTCTTGTTTATTGTAATCCCCAGGTCCTTTTCTGCAGAAATGCTGCTTAGCCAGTTGGTCCCCAGTCTGTATCAGTGCATGGGATTCTTCCATGCTAAGTGCAGTACTCTGCACTTGTCCTTGTTGAATCTCATCAGATTTCTTTTGGCCCAATCCTCCAATTTGTCTAGGTCACGCTGTATCCTATATATTACTTCCCCCCAGTTAAGCATCAACTGCAAACTTGCTGAAGGTGCAATCCATCCCATCCTCCAGATCATTAATGAAGATGTTTGAACAAAACCGACCCAGGACCAACCTCTGGAGCATTCCGCTTGACTGTTCTTGATCATCTTTTTCTCCTCCAAGTGCTTCAAAATGGAGTCCTTGAAGACCTGCTCCATGATTTTTCTGGGCACTGAGATGAAGCTTACTGTTTTGTAATTCCCCAGATCCTCCTTCTTCCCTTTTTTAAAGATGGGCACTATATTTACCTTTTCTCAATCATCCTGGACGTCCTCCAATTGCCATGAGTTTTAAAATTAGATAATAGCCAATGGCTCTGCAATCACATCAGCCAATTTCCTCAGAACCCTCAGATGCATTGCACCCGGCCCCATGGACTTATGCATGTCCAGCTTTTCTAAATATTCCTTAACCTATTCTTTCACCACTGAGGGCTGCTCATTTCCTTCACATACTGTGCTGCCCAGTGCAGTAGACTGGGAGCTGACTTTGTCTGTCAAGACTGAGGCAAAAAAAGCTTTGAGTACTTCAGCTTTTTCCATGTCATCTGTCACTAGGTTGCCTCCCCCATTTATTAGGAACCCACACTTTCCCTGACCTTCTTCTTGTTGCTAACATATCTGTAGAAACCCTTCTTGTTACTCTTCACGTCTCTTGCCTGCTGCAATTCCAGATGTGCTTTGGCCTTCCTGATTTCACCCCTGCATGCTTGAGCAGTATTTTTAGACTCCTCCCAAGTCATCTGTCCAAGCTTCCACTTCTTGTAAGCTTCCTTTTTGTGTTTAAGCTCACTGAAGACTTCTCTGTCAAGCCAAGCTGGAAATTTGATTCCATTTAGGAAGAACACATACCTGGATTCCTCGATAGCCTCTTGCTCCCTGAAATTAAAAATAAGTTGTGCTAAAATTTAACTAGACCAAAAAACAGCTGAAGTGTTTTCCAGAGCTCATGCAGGATCGTGGAGAAGCTTGCTGAATTGATCACAGGCAGATGCAAATGCAGGATCAAGTTGCGGGATCTACACCATGAAAGCTTCTTGTTGCCCCATGGCAGATTGACATTTCTGTTCCTGTCCTAGCAATTGAGTGAGTTCAGCTTTTTAACTCCTCGTTAGGGCTCTGTAGCAGCTCCACCGGTGCGGGATTCATCGGAGAGCTGCTGAATCATTGGACTCTGCAGTTGCAATGCTCTTGTTCTGGCCAGCACCACCTAAGACTAAATAGCAGCCCAGCACTAGAAGCCAGAGGGTCACTCTGGTATTCTGAAAATGGGTTATAGCAGTCCACATGTCCTTAAAGAGTTCAGAAAAGGGATCTCTTCTAGGTGCATAATAAGTGCATGGGGGAAAAATAAAAAGAAGGTGGATAAAAAATCCTTCTAACACTTGCCTTAGGACCCCTAACACCTGGGCATCCTACTTCTCCTTGAGTTCCATGGAGGTCTGTTGGACCTCTCTCCCACTACAAAGCAAGGCAGAATGTTAAAATGCATGCATGAAAAATTGGTCACACTTTACACAATTAAAGCAAGTCGGAGTTCTTGAACTATCGGTATTCACTGTACTAGGGACCTGGCCAGGGCCCACTGAAATCAATGGAAATCCTCATATGGACTCCAAAAGGCTTTGAGTCAGTCCCTGCAAAGCCTGACCTGTATCACAGTTCTGTGCCCTTACTGTCACGCTGTGTTTTGTCCCCCAGTAAGCTTTCTGACTCTGAAATCTTGATATTAGAGGAATGATTCTTTTTAAAATTTGTCCTGGACTGACCCTTTCCTCTCATATGGACAGCTGGTCTTGGAAGGAGTATTCTAGAGGTCTCTCAGGGATGACATGTAGACTGAAAAGACACAGATGTTTTGTTTGCAGTGTTATTGTATCCATATTAGTCCCAGGATATTAGAGAGACTCGATGGGTGAGGTAATATCTTGTATTGGACTAACTTCTGTTGATGAAAGAGACAAGCTTTCAAGCTTACACAGAGCTCTTCTTCAGCTCTGGGAAAGGAACTCAGTGTCACAGCTAAATACAAATTAGAACAGTTTTGTCTCTGGATCACATCTGTAATCTTTGAAAAAAACTGAAGATAACCTAGAAGCATCCAGAAGCAGCCCCCAAAGACTGCAGCAAAATCTTTCACAAAAAGACTCTTCAGTGTATTATATTAATAAAAAACAGAGAGAGAGAGATCATTACTCCAGATTTACACTTGGGCAAACGGGATCAGAATCTGGCACAACACTATACAAAATTCAAAGGCAATAACGCAGCTGCATTCTGGCCCTTAAGCATAGCCTTGTGTTCTATTGGACACATTAGACCTAAATTATGAGCTGGGTACCCTGGAATAACATAACAGGAAACCTGTAGTTATGCAATACTGCCACTTCAAGTTCTCCCCTTCTCAATACACTCTCCTCAGTCCAATACAGTATAATCAGTGCCATAGACTTTGTGTTAGTTATTTTATTACATTCAGTTGTTTTGGCTTCCTCAAATTCTCAGTGTGCTGCAGATTTTTATATTGAGGTCAGGAAAACTGGAGGGTTTAGCAGCTGATAGGGGAAAGTTGGGGCATGGGAACTGCTTTTAAGTCATAGCACCCATGAGGCTATGAGGAATCAAAGCATCTCCTTTGTTTCTCCCCCTTCTGGGCGGGGATGGAGGTGACCTGAAATCTGGGGAAGTTAATTACTTCCATCTACCTGCTGCTTCAGGTGAGCCATGGCCTCTGAGCTTCGAAGGCTCTGCAACAAAGCGTGCCTTCTCCACAAGTCCAGCTGGGAGGCAGTCTCTCCCACCACTGGCTCCCCCTAGGCTGTCTTCTGACCAGCCCCACACAGCATCTCCAGTGGCAGGGTCAAGCTAGCCAAGCACTTGCCAAAACCAGAAATGATTGCCAGGAGGCTTGCACATAAAGAGTAATCCCGGAATGGGTTTTTGGTGTGTAGACTCCTTACCATCAATAAAGCCTTTAGGAGAGACGTTCAAGTCACGTGGCTGCAACACTATAAAACTAGGTCTGTGTTTATATTGGTAAAGAAATGAATTTTGGTGTCATTCGCTGGGTGATGTCTGGACAGAATTTACTATTTTAAAAGGGGATGAGAGATCATTTCTAGCTTTTTGTGTGTGTTATGCTGATATCTACAGCCATAACTCATTTCAAAGCCTTCGGGAAATGCACCAAAAATAATAATCTTATGCTGCTATACTTACTCTTGTTTTCTCTCTTATGATATATTTGCTTACTCTGAGAGGGAAAGGCTGGCCTTGTGTGTGAGGCACACAACTGTAAATCAGGAGATCTGAATTCTAATCCAAGCTCCACAACCACCACCCTGTCATGTTTGGCAAATAATCTGGTGCTACGTTCACCAAGAACTAATGGCAGCAGAAGTTGTAGGCAATTGCTTTTGTGTGTGCAAGCAATGGTGTACATTTTTGGAGAGGTTTTGGGGGGTTCCCAACATCCTTCTTAAAATGAAGGCAAAATGTTTACTTACAATTCCACCTTCCTCTCCAGGATAGCCAGGATATCCCCTGAAGCCTACACCTCCCTCAAAGAAACAAATGAATAAGATAAAACTGTCTCAGATTTCCTCGTCATCAGCACAGTGCTCATTTACATTTGATTACAGGAGAGTTTTGGCAGAAGTTTGCAGGTGCAGATAGAATATTTACCTTTCAAACCAGTCAGTTGTAAAGGGGATTAAACAAAGAGCTGTAGCTGGGACATTTCCACAGTTTCTACCAAAACTCCTATTTCCTTGACATGCTTGTGAAATAATAATTAACATAGTGTTCAGTGTATAATTTCAGGATAAGCCTTTTGTGTGCTCTCTAGCTGGTCACCAGAGAGATCATGGATAGTTTTGATTTTATTAAATATCTCCACTAATAATCTGGAATAGGAAGTAATGCATATGCTACCGAAATTCAGAGAGGGTACTATATTATAAATTAAATACTACTGAGGACAGAGAAATAATATATTACAAGAAGACCTAAAGATATTAAAAGCATATTCAAAGACTAAATTTATATCTGATTTGGAATTATGCAAAACTCGTCCTCTCTTGGGAAAAATAATCCAAAATGCAAACACTCAATGTGTAGAAGAAGCCTTAAAAACCAAAATGCTGAAAAGCAACTATGAATGGCAGTGGATAGGCAATTAGTCATGAATTTTCAATACAACATGGCAGAAAAGTTTGCCTGAATGATTGTGGGCTGCATTTGTGAAGGCTTAATGTCACAGGACAAGGAGTTAAACAGTCTTTCTCTATACATTTCTACTGAAACTGCAACTTGCATATTGCTTTTATCATCTGGCCACCATGTTACTAGAAAGATACTGACCAAACAGAGGGATTTATGAAGAGCAGCAAAAATAAGCAAGGAGCTGAATGGACTGATTTATGAGGAAAAATAAGAATTGTGTACACTCGTCTTATTTAAGTGAGGACTAAGAGGGGATTTGACAATAGAGAACAGATATTTGAAGAGAGCAAATTCCAAGGATGCAGAGAACTTATTTCAAGCAATGCAAGGGATATAAGTAGAAGTAACAGATGAAACAAATAAAGACAAAATTTAGGCTAAACATCAGGAAAATCTTATAATCTTAATCATTAATTTTCATAGGCTGTGGAATAATCACCCAAAGGAAGGCATGGAAGCTGCTTCAAACAGATTGGACAAACCATAAGAGGACATGCTGTAAAGATCAACCTTGCTTGGCTGGGGGATGGAGTGCGTGAACTAATAGGCCTTTTCCATTCCTCACTTCTACAATTCTACCATTTATTAGTGAAAACCCACAAAATTATTTGCTGAATGACATACAGTAAATATCAATTTTATTTTCTCATGTGAGAATCACCATACATAAAATCTCACTAATTTATTAACTTCAATTTCCTTATTTACACCAGGAAGGGATCAGAATTTGGCTCCCTCTCTCCAACATGTTCCACAAAGTGAACAGTTTTCCATATTCATTTATGAGTCTATGGATTTGTTTCACAGAAACTGATAAAAAGAAAAATAACCAGTGACTTGAGTATTCCTAGAAATTAGCAAGGAAAGCCAACCACATAATATCTGAGAAACGTCTAACGCAATTAAAGATTCGTACCCCAGGGAATTTCAGCAATATAATCACAATTTTATCCTGTTGTACTGTTTATAATTTGGAGAATATCCTAAATTGGTGTCCCATATGTTTAAATTTTCTGTGACTATTAAAAATAACCTGGGAAGCTGTCTTTTAGAAACCATGGGTGTTTGCCATAAAAGAGTGGTTTTTATATCTGTCCTTTCCTTTCCTTCCTACAAAGTATACACAGCTGAGATAATGGTTGGTAAATAGAGCTTAATGACTTATTCATGAATAGGCTGATTTTGTCCATTATTGGAAACTATTTGAACGTTATATATGAGCATATTTCCAACTATGGGTTGCTTATGAATTATTTGTTTCAACTATTCGTTATTCGTGATGTCAGACCATTCACCTAATCACATGATCATGTTTCACCTTCCTGAATGGATGGGATGACAAATTTTTATAAGCAGCAAAAGGAAAAACAAATCAGGAACAAACAGATTGATCTTGACAGCTGAGCACAGATCTGCACAGCAATATTGTATTATAATAAATTTTTTTGCTTTTCCAAATGAGAAAAAAATCAAAGAAAGCAATGTGAGTAACAAGATATTTTCAACAGAAAGTTTTAGAAGGATGATATGCTATGTGTGATAACTTTGGGCATGGATACAGATGTGGAATGGGGCTATCTTCAGAAAAACAAGAAAGTACAAGACAGAGATGATGTTAGTGACTGAAGAGGGGGAGTTCACACTGCTAAAATGGCAGTAGTCAGCTATCAAAAGCAACTAGCAATAATTACTAATAAAGATCATGGTTAAGTGAGGTGGGGACAGGGGTTATCTCCCATTGCTGAATTGGCCAAGGACAGTGCTCAATGGCCGTTAGCATTAGAGGTCACCAAGCTCACCTATTTTTCTATGTATTTTACTGGTCAATATTTTTTATTAAAAAAAAAATTCTACTAGGATAAAATGTACAGTAGAGAAATGATCAAGCTTTTCTTTCCTGTTGTACTGGCAAGATTTGTAGGTGTTTTATGTGTGAACTACTACTACTATTTAAAAAAAAGACTGGCAAACAAAAATAACTAACCAGTATACACTTTTGTACACTTACCTTCCTCCCAACGGGTCAGCAACACCAGGAAAACCCTGTTCACCAAGACACTTAGCAAAAACACTACAGCATTTTCTTTCAGCAACCCTGTCCTGCAACATAATGAACGATATATTCACTTATTAATCAGATTATAAAAACATGACAGGTTTTGTCTGTGTTCATATCACAAAAGGACTTACAAGCTCTTTCCGTAAGATATTTGGAAGTTCTGGAAATCCAATGCTCAGAGATTGCTTGTATCCAAATCCTTGGCCAAACTCTATTTCTTGAAGTTCACTCAAATCCTGCACATTTTCCAGACCAACCATTAAAAGTGCATCAAGGCCTTGAAAAAGAAAGAAATGTTAAAACTGTTGTTTACCTGATCTGCTTTAATAATTAGCATAACAACTGTAAAAGATCTGTTTTTTTGAAGTGACACATAGATAGAGCCGGTCAGGAATTTTTTAATTCATCTGTTTTGTTGAAAAATGCTAATTTATCAAAACTGAAACCATTTGCAAAACAGGCTAGGGCTTGACAAATTTACCAACTCGAAAAAATGTTGAGGGAGGGTCTTGAAACTGTCAAAATGCTTCATTTTGGCATTTTCAAAAGGAAAAATGCTAGTTTTCCTGTTCAAAATGATGTTTTGTTTCAAAATTTGAGCTAATTAGAAGTTAAAGAAAAAAGGCTGAAACTAAAATGAAACATTTCAGAATTAGGGTTTCAACTGACCTGAAATGAAAAAAATGTTTTCTTTTCATTTGGTGAATATTTTCAAGATTGCAACTTTTCATCCTGATTTAAAACGGGAAAAATTTTCAAACTCTAAAACAGAATGGGAAAACCATTTCCTGCCCAGCTCTACCCATAGATAGATTTTTATGGATTCATCTCAATATTGTGGGCCAAATTCAGCCATTGAAGTCAGCAGTTAAACATCAGGGATGAGTCTGGCCTAGCAGATTTGCTAATTCACCTTTTTTCCCCTGCAGTAGACAGAGCAGTCATTTTAGCATGTGGAGCCAATTCATTCCTATGCTGAAACCAGCTCGGCTCTGGGATGGAGATGGAAGGGCAAAAAAGTTACCTTTGCTGGGGCAGCCAGTGGTAGGCTGAGCCTTTGGCACAGGTTAGAGAAGCATGAGATGCTACCCTAACTTGCACCCCAGCTGCAATGGCTATTCCAACAGCGGGGACTATTCAGGGCATAGAAATGGCCCAACCAGACCCCTTTCTCTCCCAACATCCTACTGGCAATTCTCCGGGACCAGGGACATGTGTAGGAGCTATAATGGTTCTGCAACTGCCTGGGGTCTCCCTGTAAATTGGGGACATTTCTTGGAGATAGTATCTACCTTTACCCACCTAACCTAGACTACATGCATCCACAAACTCAAGATAGATTACAAGCATGCATAAAAGGGGTTTTGGTTTGTTTTCCCTCCCAATTTAAGATTTATTTTATCTTTTTTGTCAGGCAAAAGAAGGAACAAAGAATACAGCAAAAAGCAAAATAATACAAAATAGATATAGTACATATATCCTGGGCCAAATTCATCCCTGGTGTGACTCCACTGGAGCCAATGGGATGGGATGAATTCATATAAGTAAAAAGAGAAACAACAAAATACCGCTCTATCACAGAGAATCAGGTCACTTTTTACAACATATATTTTAATAATTCATTTCCAGACAGCAGAGCAGATTTCATGATTTTTCACTGAATATGTCTTTGGCATTTTTAATGTGTTCCCATCTGTGTAGTAGAGTAACTAGACAACAAACAATTAAGTTTGGGATAGAGAACAAAGCAAGTCCTCAATTTTCCATTCCTGATCCATTATGGGTTTTCTTCCTATTAACCTCTCCCTCTCTCTCTACTGTGGAGAACATCTCATTGCTTAGTGCTCCTGTGGATGGCAGCTTGTAACATACAACATTCTGACTAAGTGGTTTCTTCCAGAAGCCTCCTTTTGAAGGATGACCTACAGGAAAGTATGGGGTGGAGGAGGCCTTTTGATCCAGACAGCTACTTTCTGCAGAAGAACTCCTCCCAAAGTTATGTTGCCTCCTGAAATGCAGCCAGGCATCTATCTACTTGCTGCTATTACAGCAAGATGAGAGATCATCATATAGTCTCTGCTCTTAGAAAGGAAAATAGAGGAATCTGGAAATTTAAAATCACACTAAAGTGGTTGAAAAAAATGGTCAGCCCTCTTGATTTAATAAAAAAATTACTGGCCTAGAGTGAAAATGGAACTGATGGCAGAAACTCCCATGATCACACTGGGAGAGGTAAAAACTATGAATCTTTCCAGGAGTTGAGAGCCCTGGTTCACACAGAAAAAGGAGAATGTTCACCATGAATTCTTGTGCAATACCATATTCCTGCAAATGAGTGTGAATATGTGCATGGAGAAGAATGCAGCACACTTTGGGTATGTTTACATTACAAAAAAAAAAAAAAAAACACCCATTACAGCTAATCTCAGAGCCCAGGTTGACTGACTCAAGCTTGTGGGACTTGCACTATGGGGCTACAAAGAGCAGTGTAAACATTTCCTTTCGGGCAGGAGCTCAACCTCTGAAACCCAGTGAAAGCTGTGGGTCTCAGAGCCTGAGTGAGAATGTCTACACTGCTATTTTTAGCCTCATAGAGCAAGCCTAAGTCAATTGACCCAGGCTCTGAAACACACTGCTTGTGAGGATCTTTTTGCAGTGTAGGTATAACTTCTGGTGCAATGTAATGCTGGACTGTCATAACATGCCATACCTTTGATACGAAGGGAGTCAGCTTTTGTTCTGAGCATTTCTATAGTATCATCCAGCCCATCTGTAAACACTAAGAGAACCTGTAAACAAAACACTGAATTACCAAGAACCATAAAAATACCTGTACACCATCCACTTGTTATGGGTAGTATTCAAAGTGCTATGCAATCTTCAATGAGTTTATATTTCAGGTTAACTTAAAAATTACAATTTAGTATTGAAAGCTGGTGACAATGTCTCTTAAAAGGACAGTGTTATAGTAATTAAGCCCCCAAGCCTCTCTGCTTTTACAGTGGCTCCATTTGGAAGGATTTACCTTGTAGACTGCAACTATTATTATTACAACCAGTTCAGTTAAGTGCCCAGGTGTGCTAGGCAAGGGGTCAGTTCTGTTGTTTACATTTGAAGGACTTTCACGGAAGTCAGTGGAGTTCTCCAGATTTACCCTGGTGTAACCGAAGGGAGAATTTAGAGCAAGCACTGTTTTTTCCTTTGGGTGATAGCACTCCAGGACTGGATTTGTCAGACTAACAAGATAACAATCCTAGGCTGGGTTCTCTGGTCCATTCTGCATACTTGACGCTGCTCAGACAACACCAGTTATATGGATTCAGCCATTGCTAGACAGCAGAGAATTCCCTTTGCATAGGGGAGCTCGCCACTGGGATAAGGCTGGCTTATGCAGCTGAGTCAGCTCCTGCACCAACCACTCCACACCCCCAGAGTAGGAGGAGAGGGGGGCATGTTGGCACCAGAACAGAGGATATGGTGAATCAAAGCTATCCTCCAGTGGTATGAAGTCTGCAATGGCATAAATTAGGTTAGGCCCCCCTGTGCCCTAACGGAGCTCAGATGCAATAGTGAATTGAGCCCCTGCTGTGCAAATAATCCATCACAAAGTATTAAGAATAGAAAGGTACTTTCTACTCTAAGCATGGTGGGATAGATTTCTGAAATCCTTACTGATATCTTACTTAAGCAAAATTTCCATTGGAATAAATCCATGTCTTAGACAGTTAATGACTTCAAGATTAGGTTCAGTATTCTATGATTAAACAAACAACAGATGAAAGACAAATAAAGAACCAGAATCATCCTGTCTCTTCCAGCTGATGAGCATAAACTTGTTGCTGTTCACTGACATATGAAAAACTAGTTTTTGATCTCAGTCCTGTTCTAAGTAAATAGTCAAGTGATTACATCATGCACACAAGTGCAGGACTGGATTGGCTTGGGGAGACACCAGTCTCAGGGAGCTGTTTTAGCTGTTCGCAACAAAAGGAAAAATTGAATATTTGAAGTAAAATGTTTCAGGTATTCCATATGTGGATTCATTTTTCACTAACCTCTTAAAATTTTCTGGACCTTTGTAGAATCTCGTGGAACCTTCCAGACTTTCTGAGAACTACATTTTCCTCACACCTCTTACAATGTTGTCAGCCATGCCCTCATACATATATAAAGGGCAGGGTGTCACCAGTCAATCAGTGAGATATAAGAATAAACTGAAGTGAAGTGAGAGCCCAGGTAAGATATTTTTAACACTGTTTTTTTATGTAATTGTGAAAGTGTACCTGTGTTTTAAAACATGAAGAGTGTAAGTAGTGAAATGAGATGCCAGATATATCTATCAAACCCCTATTTACACTAATTGACACTCACTGGGAGAGCTGCATTGACAGCATAAGATCAGTGAGTTAACAAATGACAGAGGTTTACAACTCCCTGATGGAACTGGCATAATCCAGTAAAGCAGAGGCCATAATCCAACATGAGGTGCAAAGCCTGGCAAACCAAGTCACGGACTTCAAATTTCTGGTCTCAATTGTGGTTTGGCATGATATCCTGTTCCAAGTAAACGTTGTAAGCAAAACATTATAAACTCAGCTGATGGACATTGCAACCACTACTACTTTGATGAGAAGCTGCCTTGATTTCATTGTGGCCTACAGAGACAACAGATTTGAAGATGCCATCACCACTGCCAAAGAAATGGCAGAAAACTTCAAAGTTGAGCTTGTCTTCAAGGACACTTGTATTCATTGGAAGAAGAGAAAGTTTGGTTACAAGGGTAGAGATGAGGTGATGGAAAGCTCGGAAGAAAAATTCAAGAGGGAGTTTTTTTGCCTGCTCATTGACCCTGCTTCAGTGTCCAACGAAGAAAGGTTCAGACAAATGAAGCACCACGGAAAGACCTGGGAGGTGGATTGTATGAATTTAGTAAGTTGCCAGCAGACAGGAAAACACTCTTGAACAATTATATCGACCTTCACTGGATGCTGACATATAAAGATTGTTCTGACATCAGTGATAAAGACCTCTATGTTGAACTGGACAACATCTGTCACTTTTTTCCACCTGGGAAGCACTCTCCACTCTAAGATCTCCAATTCATACATGATGCAGAGTTGAAGGACACTCTTCCTAATGTGTCAACAGCTTTGAGGATTCTGCTAACACCACTGATCACAGCCACGAGTGGTGAATGCAGCTTTTTAAAACTCAGGCTCATTAAAACATCTTCAATCAACAATGGCCAACAAGAGACCGACATTGCTTGATATTTTATCGCTTTAAAATGCCATTGGATGTCTCTGAGGCTATGCTTCAGTTCACGAGGGCAAAGATGGGAAAAGTGACCTTCTGAACTAAAGGACTCGAGTTAACGTTCTATAGTTGTCACCTACTGTAACATTATTTAATACTGGTTCACCCAATGTTGGTGCGCAGTTCAATTTCTTGATGTTAGTACATTGCAGTTATTCTTAAAAATTAAAAAAGTTTCTATAAGCTTAGAGGAAACAATGTTTTTATTTGCTTATATATGGCATGAATAAATATAGATTTACATATCCTAGCATGCAAATGTATTGTCTTACATGACAGGGATAAATCATGCATGCAAATCATGCATCAAAGTCATGGGCTACAAATTCAATAAAAAATAAGGTATTCAAAGATTTAACAAATGGAGGGGGGCACCAAAGACACTCCTCGCCTGGAGCACCATTCGGTGTAGGACCAGCATTGCACAAGTTCCAGGACAAGGACAATAATAGGTGCCTTTTCGACTATCTCAGCAGTGTGGTTAAGGATTAAATTTAAGGATTAAATTAAAACAAATTTGTTCAGAAATCAAATGCACTCTGATGATGCCATTTTACAGTCATCATTCAGAGAAGACCTGCACTTTACAGATTGTGACAGAAAAATCCCAAACATTAGATAAGTAACATTCCACCACGCGCCTATGTTGAGAAGGAAGAATTGTACAAATGCTGAATGTGGAGTTTATATTCTTACCTGCCAGCAGGGGGATGTTTGTCTGCTCCTCAGATATGAAAGCGAGAATACATCTTTCAGTGAGCACTCTGAATTAAGTTAAGAACATTCTAAACTAAACCTTGTAAGATTTAAAACAAGGCATCTGTGGAAGATATAAAATGTCTATTAGGGAGGCTTAAGTGCCTTTTCTGAGTAGGGATGCTTTTTTGAACTGGGACCTTAGTATGTACAAATTCTTTCCAAAACTAGTTTCTTAATAAAAAAACATAACAAAAAACAAAAACAAAAAAAGCCACTGAACCTGAAATACGAGGGAATGATCTATTTCTATTCAAGTCAATGGAAAGGTTCCCCTTGACTTCAGCAGGGATTAGGTCAGCCCTTTAGACTTTTGCTTTCCTTTGTGTCATTTTAACTTGAATGAACTATTTGCAGTGGACACGTTAGCCTACAGACATAGCGCCTTCTTTCTATTTGTAAATTATCCACGGACTGACTTCAACTTTACTCATTTGTTATTTGAAGTTATTTAAGAAATGATTTGTCTGAATACGTTCCTGCCATGAAACATTTGCCATGACATTTGAGTCATCACTATTCAGGTTGTGCGATTGGTCATCTATTACAGAGTACTGTTCTGCTCCTTAACCAACTAACTAAATTCAATATACCTTTAACAATAATTTATTCCGTTTTATTTACCTTCACTTTAGCAGAGGCCAGGCTGAGGGATTGCTCCCAAAATGACTGTAAGAAGTCTGCATTCAGGTAGGTGTCGACAGTGATCTGTACAACTAAGAACTTCTGAATGATCACTTCATTATAGGCTTCAAAATCGGAGTCAAACAAGGACAGACCACTTGGTACATGAACCTGATGTTGATCTGAGACTCAGCAGTACAGCTGATGTTAGTCAAGGACTCCATCTGGTGCAGAAGCTTGGGCAGGTACTTTTGCAGTTTCTGCTTCATATGCAGTGCAGATATAGGCTTCATGCGTCTCGAAAAATCAATTCCTACAGAAATATCTATGTTGCAGTCTGAGGAGAGAGCAGAGAAGAAAATCAGTCATCAGATCCAAGCCCTATTTTATCATCTTGTCTTCTATCTGCACCAGTGAAAAAAACATGTTTGATTTAAAATTGGAAGTCAGAATTAGAAAGCCAGATCTTCAACTGTTGTAAATTGGTGTCACTCCATTGAGTTGCCTGGGGCTACGTCAATTTACCCCAGCAGAAGAGCCGACCCAAATTACTGTACATGGGAACACACACACACACACACACACAAAACTTTATGTCACCAAAAGTATGGCTAAAAATGAACTGATCATAATTATGTATTTAGTAACCTAAACGTGGTGTACTTAACAGAACAAATGAGAGATTGTCTGAAACATTAGAATTTAAGGGCCGGAGCCTGCAAACACTTAGCACTGAGTGTTGGGCTTCCCGCTGTGAATAGGGCAATTGGCTCCAGTGCATTGTGGTTGGCAGTAATTATTCACAGGATCAAATTATATATCAAACGGTAAGTGAGAGAAAAACAAACAAGATAGGAGAGGAAGAGGGATGGGATGACGGGGGAAATACATCTTCACAGTGAGTGATTAGTATGCAAAGTATGGGCCACACTGGTTATGGAACACGTGATAAAATAGGAAATAGCACCAGCACTCAAGATTTATAGCAGCTTGTAAAAGTATTTCCACATGACGTTATTTACTGCTGCATTGTTCTTTTGGCAATGAAAAATGACTTTCTCCGAAACAGCTAAGCACACATACTCTAATTGTGCACCAGAATCAGGTTCTGAAATTACAATAGTGATTACCCTAGATTTACAGCATACCTGTGTGTCAGAGATCAGCACAAGATCACAGAACTATTGTTTAGTACTTTCGTAAAATGTTTCTGATTAAACATTTCCATGAACAGAGTACTTGTCTGATTCTAGTATGTGTTCCTTCCCAGCATACAGGATGCTGGTTTTCATCAGTAGCTTTTTCTGAGGTCTGACATGCATTTGGACCACATAACTTGGAAAGAATTTGGAGGGCAGATCCTCGGTTGGTGTTAACTAGCATAGCACAGTTTACGTCAATAATAATTTATATCAGCTTTGCCTTTTGATGTGCCTATGCAATTCCTGTTCATTTCAATGGGAAACTGAACACATACCCGAGGGCAACTTTGCACTTTGACCTAAAGATGGCAAGGCCTGTTACAGACATTAGTTGATCTTCGCCAGACTCATGTGAGGTAGGCAAGTATTTTACTGAAGGGGAAAGAGTACACAGAGGTAAAGTGACTTACTGAGCTAATACAGTGAAGACACAAACATTGAACTTTGTGAAAAGTAACTCCAAAACTGCCCACTAACAGTATGTGACAATGTGAAGCAGAGTGGAGTATTTTTAACTCCCCCTTTCTTCCTGATGAGCTCCCTAAGACCAGGCCTACACACAGATTTGTACCAGCATAATTTTAAGGGTAAGGGGTTGTTTGTTTTGTTTTGCTTTAACCAAAATAGCTATGCCAGTAAAACCCCTAATGTAGACACAGCTATACTAGTATAAAGGTGCCTTATACAGATCTAGCTTATCCTCCTTATCTCCCTTCCCATTTGGAAATAAGCTATACTAGTAAAAACACCTTTATATGCCCGGTCTACACTTAAAACTTATACTGGCACAGGTGAATCTGTCCAAGTTGTGGGATTTTACCAACATAACTGTGACAGAGAAGCCCATCTGTAGACAAGCTGTACTGGCAAAGAAAGCCAGAATAACTTACTTCATTATGGGACCTGGTATAAACTATACTGGCAAAAGATTTATTTTGCCAGTATAAACTGAATCTACATTAAGAGGGTTTATGGGTACAGCTATACCAGTATAGCTAAACCAGCAAACCTCTTCTATTGTAGACAAGGCCTACTAGTATAACTGCAACCAGAGTAGGAGGATTATACCACTATAGTTAAAGCAGTATAACTCTTGTGTATAGACAAGGCTGTATACATAGTGCTCAGCTCCTCTGAACACTGTCCTGCTATCGCCACAGCATAGAGAAATAGAAGTATAGTATTGAGAAAGGCAGTCTGGTGACCTATGCCTTTCCTCTATACACTGTACCAATAACTGAGAACATAAATATTAGGTTGCATTGTTGTGTTGATATACATTTATGGTTATTCAGACAGACACAGAATATATCCATTTTCTTTTCTTTCCTCATAGAGAGAGAGAGAGAGAGACACACACACACAAGTACATTCAGATATAGTGTATATTACATCCCCCAAAAAACTACAATACAAAGAACATTTTTAAGGTTGCAAGTCAAGCACTCAAAAGTTTGGAAATGCCAGAACTAATTCAGTCCTCTTGTGTGTATGTGTTATGATGCATGATAATTACATGATCACATGCTATTTTTTCCACAGGCCCCCTGCCTCATTCAGTGCACACTATGGATGGTGCTCACTAGATGGGAAGGTATTCAGTATCCTGATCCTTTAAATGTGTGCCCCCATGCCTTATTTACTACACTCCATCCAAACTATGCCCTGAATGCAGAATTATTAATTTCCTTATGGGTGTTTCTATAATGCTGTTTTCATAGTATCTTAGTACTTTACAATCAATGAATGTATCTTTATAACACCCTTGAGGTGTGAGGAGGTACTCTTACCTCCACTTTACACATGAGGAATAGAGGTAGAGAGAGAATAAGGCCAAAATTGTTTTAAAGTGTTGCTACCTGTGTTACCTTTTCCTAGTTCACTTCAATATTATAAATATAGATATTAGTGTGTATAGAATTATTCTATGTGTGTGTCTATATCATGCACGCTCTCTCTCTCTCTCTCTCTCTCTCTCTCGCACACACACACACACACTTTTTACAGCTGTAACTTTGGGCCAGATTCATTCCTGGTGTAGCTGCATTAACTATACCATGGATTAATTTAGCAATTCATTTTGTGCATTTTCAAAAATCAATATCCACATTGTGCTCCAGGAGATGCTGCTGCATTGAACATCTCTGGTGGATCTGGATCTGGATCAGTAATACTGAACTCTGCTGTTTCTGGTGGGAGCAGTTTTTATTTCAGCACTGATCTGTTAAGCATCTAGGTGCTGTCCTTGCGCACCCCACACCATGTAGGGCTTGGAAAACTGCTCTGCACCGCCAACACAGTCCAACCAACTCCTCCTCAAATGCCTAGTCTGCCTTGACAAGGGCTAAGCACACTACAGGCGAAAATCTTTCCTCAAACACCTCTCCCTGGCCTCCCTCCCCTGTGAGATTTGACTCTATGTTTGGTCTCCAAGTCTTTGGGAGCGGGGGGAAGGATTTTACCGGTGAGTACCAAGCAAAGCTGGTTGGCAGTTTTCCAAAACAGGTTTTTATTGGAAATTGTTGATTCATCAAACCAAAATGTTTCATAAAAATGTACTGGTTTTGATGAACCTCCTATGAAACACTGGTTTCCTGCCAGCTTGCCTAGCATGCTACTGGGGAGATTGGGCTTCTAGAGACTGCGGCTCAAGGAAGCCCTGACATGCACCAGGATCAGGGACCCCAGAGCTTCAAGGGCTTTCAGGTTCCTGCTACAGAGCTGGGTGGGAACCCAGATGCCCTGGCTTCCAAGCTACATGGCTCCCATATCAACCGTGATGCTCAGAGCTAGGTGCCTGATTTCCTGTCATTATTTGAGACCAGATAGAGAGCGAGGCGCCTAGAAGCCCTGAGAGCCATGGCTGAGCTGGAAGAGTCAGAGATTGGGCTCTATTTCATTTCAAGGTTTTCTAAATGAAACATTTAAGCATTCTTAAAGAAATGGGTTTTTTCAGATTTTCCCTTCCACAGGAAATTTCTAAAACTGTTAGTTTTCATTCCAGAATGGAACAATATTTTCCCTCAGAATTTCCCACAGAACAAAAATCCCAAATTCTACCCAGCTCTGCTACTGACTCTTGCATGAAAATGGGAGCTTTGTGTTTCTTATGAGTCTATCTGCTCCCGCTGCTTACGTCCTGCTGAAGTCATAGTGCCAGACTGAGTAGTATTCCCCTCCGAATCAGGAAACTTTTTTTAAAATATGCATTGCTAACTTATCTATGATCTACAGAAAAGTGATTTCTCTCCTTTGACTAGTCACAAAAGTGTGGGATACACAGAGAATCTGCAGATAGATATACTCAATACATTATTTTTATGACTTACCCTGGCTAGGAAGATCTTCCGATTCACAGATTTCAGTGACAATCTTCCGCTTTATGGTTTTCAGCACTTCAAAGTTCTCCAGCACAAACACCCTCTGCGCATCACCAGCAATTCGAAGCAGTTCAGATGAGTTTGGAATCCCTATGCCAATTGCAAAGACGTGTATGCCATCATTTCTCAGAGCTACCACTGCCTCATCCACTGTGTCGTCAGATCGCCCATCAGTAATCACTACTAGGTTCTGTGAGACTCCTTGTTTTTTCCGGCCACCATTGGCAGCCTCAAAGAAGTTCTTGACAAATCTTAGCCCTTTGCCAGGGTAGGTGGTTGTTTTTAACTGGAAAATGCTGTCAATCCTTTCCTTTATGGCTGTATCAGAGAGGAATTCACTGAGATATATTTCTTTCTGGGGATATTGGCTGTACTGGACCATGCCAACTTGGACTTTGTCCTGAGCAATAATAAAACTGTCCACGATTTCCTTCAAGAATGTCTTCATGGCAGAAAAGTTACATGCAGATATGCTTCCTGACCCATCAATCAAGAATATAAGATCTGCCTGTTGGTTGCCATAAGCTGCAGGGGAAAGAAATGTACTTAGCTATGCAAATCTGGAAGAGTTCAGTCATTGCCTTCATTCTCATCCATTTAACACCCTTTCTAACACCCTGCTCTCTTTGGGTGAAATTTCTCTCTGTGCAGAGGTGCCAGCAAAAAGGACAATCTACCACATAAATCCCACTTCAACCCTTAAGCCCTCTGTGCAGAGAGAAATTTCACCATGTGTGAAGTAGCAAATGCTGGGAAAGAACAGTTCCTGGACACTTTATACACAATAACTATGACTTATTGGCAGAGAGGAAATGAAACTAGGCTATGCATAACTGGTGTCTGAAGACAGGCTCTCAATGGAGTGAGGTTAATCTTTAATTCTCACTAATGACAAGCAAGTGTTGGACAGTCAACAGATGCAATCTCTTCACAATTTGAGGCATCATAGTAAAAAAAAATGTTTGCAGGAAAAGTATGCTGAACTTCCTGACTGTCTTGGATGGCATGGGAACCAGAAGGTCTGTTGGTTTGTTGGAGTTCTCAAAATGGGGGAGGTCATCACAGCCTGAAAATCCCTGGTTTACTGGAAGCTTGGGCAGTTTCTTGCCAGCACTATTTGTGCTGGAGGAGCTATCTTGAGTGCCTGACATTTATTACAGGTAGCTTCTATTTGTTGAGCTTAGTACTTCAAAATGAAAGTTTACATCAGAATTTTACAATGCTTGTATACTTCAGTGAATCTGATACTGTAGATAATGTAGCAGGAAATAAGTGATTGTGATGGACAGAAACCATCACAATATTCTATGAGGAGAAGAGTGTATTTTCAAGAAATATTTAAAGGTGATTGATAAGTAGAAGTATCCAAATAAAGTGGGTATTTTTCCTGTTCCCCAAAAGCACTTTGGAAAGGGAGGATATTTTTGTGCTGGGAAAAATCAACCATTTTGCAAACTTAGGGCCACATGCTCAGTGGGTAAAAGGCCCATTTGATTTTCAGCAGAGATTTTATATATGTGTGTGTGCGCATATATTTACCACAGTTGCAGACACTGTTACCACAAATGCTCACACAAATGGGTGTTTACACACCTAAAGACCCATTTGCAGTTATCCTGGTAAACGTAGGTGTGTTATTGTGGTACTTCTTCAAACATAAGTGAGCCTCTGCATGCTTAAAATTTGCCTCTCAAAGCTTAATTCTCACAATGTAAATTGTCCATTCGTAGGAACATAGAAATTACCATAATGGTTCAGACCAAGGGTAACTCATAGTAGCTGGGACCAGATCCTCCATTTCAAGGTGCCAGGAAGCTTTATATAGGGCAATTATGTAGAAAGCTGCCTATAGGGGAAGTTTTCTCTAACCCAGGCAATTGGTGCTTGCCATATCTCTGGAAGTGCGAGTGGTTTTATGCTTTATGCACTTTATTGGCTGAGTGAAGTGAGGCCCTTTACCTCAGCTTCATGGCATTCCTGTTTGTCTGTGACAAATAATAAGCAATAATGGTGGAAGGGGATGAGGGAGTGCATACAGACCTCCCTGACATGGGGAGAGAGAAAGGAGGACCCTGGCATAGGGGGCACACAGAACATCTGATGGGGGGAGAGGGAAATGGCGGTATGGAGGGAAGAGGAGTTTAGGAAAGGGCACAGAGCTCCTGGCATGGGAAAGAGAAAGGGAGGCCCTAGAATGAGGTGAAGGGAGAATGGGGTACAGGGGGACACATAGAACTACTGGCAGGGGGAGGAGGAAAAGGACGCTCCTGGTGTGGGAGAAAATGGAAACAAAAGCCCTGATTCAGCAAAAGCACTTGAAGCAAATGAGTGATCTCATAAACGTCAATGGACTTAGTCATGCGTTTAAAGTTAAGAACGTGCTTTGCTGGCAAAATGCATAAGAAAATGATGGTGGGTAGGGGATCTGATTTTGACTCTTGCTGCTTTCCAAACTGGAAATTGTCTCTACACTATTTCCATACACCCCTTAATTTTGTCTCAGTAAAACATTTTATAAACTAATATTGACTGGCACTGACATTGCTTGTGACATCAATAATCTGGATAAATGGCAGAAAGCATGTAAACCCAAGAGCTCAATTTAAAGGTCTCACTTACCTGGCTTTGTCTCATCACATGCTAAATGAGTGAGGTCTTCATGTAAACTTTCCAGTTCCTTATAGCTCTGTGCAAAGAACACTCTCTCTTGCTTTACCACAATTTCTTCAAGCTCTACTCTACTGGCTTCATCCACCCCAACAGCAAAGACATTGATACCATCTTGCTTCAAAGATTTTGCTGCTGCAGGAAGGTTGGGTCTGTCCGAGGGTGAAGTTGGCTGATCAATAATAAGCACAAGAGATGCGGGTGACACTAAGAGATGATGTACGACCACCATAAGTCTTACCAAATCTCTCCCTGGCAAAGTTCAAAGCTCTTGCTGTAAAGGTTAGCCCTGGCACAGGTCTCAAGTTAGAGATTGCTTCTTGGATCTGAGATTTAGTAGAGTATGTATTAAGTGAGAAATGATCCTGAGGATCAGTGCTATAGACCACAGCCCCAAATTGAACATTGTCTTTTCCAACCACCAAGTCATTAACCACAGCCTCCATGAGTCTCTGCATAACCTGGAACTGCAAGTCTGTGACACTTCTTGATCCATGGACCACAAATATGATATCTGCAACTTCAGTCCTTTTGCATGCGGTTGTTAACAAAACAAAGGAAACAAAGCAGCAATGTTACGCAGCGGTCTCTCTGCTCCTTGCTCCCTCCCTGAGAGGTTCTTTTGATCCCACTGCTAGTTAAACCAGAAAGTACAGGGACATTCAGAAAAGCAAGATATGAAGAAAAACAAAAAGGAGGGCTGTGTGCATTTCTTTTTATCCAAAAGAAAACATACACCTGCCTGAAAGGATATAAAATAAGGCTCCTGAGGAAAAGCTTGAGACTGCAGTCTGTAGAGAAAGTGATCTTATTTTCTGCTACTGCATTTAACTTTATTTTCATTGCTTAATATCACAATGGAAGAAAAGCTAAAAATCTCTACTAGAAATACGAGGGTGGGGAGAACTCAAACCTCATAAAGGATTAATAGTAAACATAAAATAAGAAAGAATTAGAATGACCCAACAGGGTTATTACTATCACTTACAATCCTCTGGGTTGCAAATTTCAAAGAAAATCTGCTTTTCCAGAAAGGTAAGGGAATCAAAGTTATCCTCTAAGAACACTTTATCTTGAGCGCCAGCAATGTCCACAAGTTGGGAATTGTTCGCCTGAAGAACGCCAATGGCATAGATGGTGATATCTTTGTCCCTAATGGTCTTGGCGGGCTCCTTCACGGTATCCTGAGCCTCCCCATCTGTGATCACCATGAGATACTGTTTTACTCTGGGTCGCCCTCCTTTGGATTCATCAAAGTAAGACAAGGCAAAAGTTAGGGCTTTCCCAGTCAATGTTCCAGATTTAATCTGCCTGATTCCCAAAATGGCTCTCCTGAGGTCAGTCTTGCTGTAATATCTATCAAGCTGGAACTCTTCTTGGGGCTCTGAACTGAACTGCAGCAACCCAATCTGAACTTCATCAGCCCCAATAGCAGACCTGTTCACAATCAGCTGCAGGAAATCCTTCATCGTCTGAAAATCAAGAGGGCGGATACTCTCAGAGCTGTTGACCAGCAAAATAACGTCAGTTTTCATATTCTTACAGGCTGGGAAATAAAAGAAAATAAAGATGACAACATTCTAATTCTCCTCCTGAATGTATTAGCAAAAAACTCAGACACAAAACCACACAGAAATTTGTGTCTTCCGTAGCAGACCCTACAGACAACAAAAGCCTGCTGTTTACTATTACCATCAAAGTCTAAATAGTAAGGATTTACGTTCTGGTGCTGAAGATACTGCGTTTAATCCCCACTGATGACAGTGGAGTGTATAAATATGTCACCAGTGCTTGTTACACAGTCTCCTTCCCCACCTCAGAACCTGGCACAGTAAGGTTTATACATTGCCCTTGATCCACAGCAGCTCTGGATAAGGTCAGTAATGTGGCCCTAAATGAGTACTTTGTTGTTTTGACAAACTCCTCTGCTCATGCTCAGATTTGGGCGCCCAAAAACTAGAGTGCTAATCGAGCTTCTTTAGAAGAGACACATGCTGCAGTCACATGTTGTTCTGGACTGTGCCAACAGTGCTCAAATGCTCAGCTGTTCAGGATCTCACATAGCCTAGCACTAGATTACAGGGAATTCAGAGCAGGGGCCTGCTATTTGTTCTATATTTGTACAATACCCAGCATGATGGGGTAAGGACCTTCAGGTGCTGCCGTACATATGTATAAATTAAGGATTTCAGCCTCCGGTGTCAGACTTCATTTCCTTTTGTGAGATGTTCAGTCAGTGAAATTATATCCTCCCGGTGTCAGGAGGAGGATGACCTGGACTTCATGACAAAGCCTGTTGCTTCTTCTGAGACAGGAAATGAAGTGAAAGAGTTTATTCCTATTTATGCAGCAAAGCTATCTTCAATGTGCACCACCATCCGTGCTATGCTAATGCAAATAATAAATACTACTACTAATTATAATGAGCATGACCAGGTGCTCTCTACTTACTAAGCAATTGAAGTGATTTAGGAAAACCTCTTACCTTCTGGTGAGCAGATATGCTGCACAATATCATGTCTGATTAGCTTCAAGGAATCAAAGTCGTTCACAAAAAACATTCGATCTTCCGTCTCTGCGATGTCTTTCAGTTCCTTTTTAATGGCATGTTTGATGCCAATGGCATATATAACAATTCCTTCTTGTCTCAGCTCTTCTGCTGCCTTTATCACCTGATCCTGGGATTTACCATCCGTAATGGCGATCAGCAATCGGGGAACATTGTCCCTTGCAGCCTTTGCAAAAAGGCTTTTCATATACTTTAAAGCATCTACAATATAAGCGCCACCTCCTACCTGCTGAATAGCACGGACTGCTTCCTTTAACTGCGTAATGCTGTTGTATTGGCTGATCACGAATTCTGTTTGAGGAGTGCTTGCATACTGAACCACGCCAAAGCAAACTCTGTTGGCACCAACCTGGAACATGCTGATTATCTCATTCATGAATACTTTCATGTCCTGAAAATCATTTGGATATATACTGCCAGACCCATCGACTAGGAAATAAATATCAGCTTCCTCTGTGTCCACGCAACCTAATTGAAAGGAAAAGAAAATAGAAAGGTGAGAGATATTTCAACTATTGCAGCACTACAGTATGATTTAATAGGAGCCACACCAAAAAAAAAAAAATGCTGGCTATAATAATTAGTGTTGGAAGAATTACTACATTTTCTAAGCCAAGGGCAGACAAAATCATAAGAGTTAGGATCACAGGTGGGGCCAAATTTTGTCCTGATTTACATCCTGTGCACTCACATATAACTTAATCCAAGCACTTGGTATGTGGCCATAAGGTGTTTGCAAGTCTTTCAGTACTTGCAACACCAAAGTTCTCCAGTATGAGCAAGACTATTGGTAACCTATTGTCCATATCAGCGTGCACACACATCTGTGTGTGTGTGTGTGTGTGTGTATGTGTGTGTGTGTGTACAGGAGGAGGCACAATCAATGTGGTTTAGCTTTAAATGTTGCTGCTAGCACTGTAGGAAAGCACTGTTTCAACAGGCTGCGCCAGCTGTAAATCAGTGCAGTATTTGTCCCATACAGTTGAATTATTCCTCAGCCACTATAAGGCCCTTTGCTGAGATCAAGGGAATTCTGATTGTACCTCTGAGGATTGAGGATGTTGGTGATGATTTGGCCCCCAGAGGAGGCTGGGCCAAACCTGAGGGTGGACCTAAATTGTGCTCCCTCCTATCATAGTCCCTATGGGTGTTGCAGTGGCATGGAATAGGTAGGGGGTAGGGACAGCCCAGCCACATCTGCTCCTAACCCAATATGCCCTCAATGTCTCCTGCACAGCTGGCTCTGTGCCTGGCAGAGAGGCCCCCTGCACTGGTGGTATTCACTGGTGGTGGGCCTTAAACCTGTCCTACGGCACCTTTGTGTCAGCTGCATCACCAGGCCTGTATATTTATTTCTGCTGGTGGGGAAAGGGCAACAGTGCATATCCACTGGCCATGACTCCCAAGGTAAGACTCTGGAGATGAAGAGGATCCTCCAGGGGGCAAAGGCAAAGGAGGACAGTGCCAGAGGGCAGATGAATCCAACCCTCCTCCTCTGTGTAGGTTGGTAGGAAGATCCATGGAAGGTTCCTGAGTAGTAGGCAGCCCCATCACCACCCCAAGCTGTATATTCGGATATCATCCCAGGTCTCAATTTTCAATGATAATGTAAAAAGAACATGACGGAATTCATAGTTCTGGATAGTTTATTTGACAAAGATAGAGGGACACAGTCGGCTCTCAGTGACACAGATGCAAATTCAGAGTATTTCCATGAAAGCCAATAAAGTTACTGAATTTCCATCAATAACCCGGAGCAAGATTTCAGGCCAGATTTTTCATATGTGTCTCTTACCTCCTTTCAGGGTCCGTAATTGCATTGGGGTTACAAAGGTTTGTAACACAATCTCACTGCAAAGCCGTTTCTTCATTTTCCATGCAATATTTTACAGCTGCAGAAAAGATTCCAAGTTGGTGACATGTTTCCTGCGGGGATAAGATGCAATTTTATCCAGCTGGCTACTCTTGGAGATATTTGTGGCGCCCACAACATAGACAACAACTCCACTACGTCTCAGTTTAGAGGCAGGTTCAATGAAGTCATCCAAAGACTGGCCATCAGTGATAACCACAGCTAACTGCTGCACTCCTTGATTTTTCCTGCTACCTGCCTGTTGAATAAAAGCCTTCTTCCTCAGGAAATCTATAGCAGCACCAGTGTACGTTCTCCCACCTCGATATGGCAATTTTGTCAGGTAGTTGAAGATATTGAATTTATCCTCAAATGTATCCAGAGGGAACTCTAGCCTTGGTTCATCACTGTACAACACCAAGCTAACTCTGACATTATTTGGGCCAATATCCAGAGCATTGACTACTTTGAGCAGAAAGGCCCTGGTCAGCTGGAAGTTCCTTAACCCAATTCTGCTGGATTCATCCACAAGAAACACGTCTGCTACAGATGCACTGGAACACACTAAAAACAAAACAAACAAAGGAAGGGGAAGGTAACAAGATTACTGTAGGTGAGACTGCAGAATCATTGAAGAATACATTTGGGGTAGTTTATTACAAGAAATCAACAGCTCAAGTAATGAGTTAAATGGGCATGAAAGAGAAAACCAGCTTCAAAATCCTTACAAACTTCAAAGAGTTCATATTTAAATCTGAACTTCATGGCTGAGGCCCATTATAAAATAGGCCTGAATCAGATACCAGGTTTTAAACTCCCTTTTGTCCAAAGTTTGGTGAAGTTTGCAGACTGAGTCTCTCACTCACTATTGCAGCCAAATCCAATCAAACTGCCACAGGACTTTAGGGAAGTCCTTCTTTAGATCTGAATCTGGAGTCAGTTCCTACAGCCCATCTTTAGAAAAAAGTGAACAGAAAAACACTGGGCAAAATCCTCACAATGGGCAACTCCTCTGAAACTAATCATAGGAACTCACTGATATAACTGAGAGAAGAATTTCACTTTGTATAACTAAGGCAGGTAAGTGTTAGCAACTGTATGTAGACAGATACTGCATCCTTACTGCTATGTGGCTACATAGTGGTCCGAGTGGCACCTTTCACAAGCACGAAATTCAGTCACCTGCATTCTGCCCCCTTCTACCAGTCATTTGATATTTCTCTTGTTTAGGAGTGAGATATAGAGTTCCTCTATCTACAAATTTATTCAAGCAGCTGTTTTCGCTCGGATGACATACTATACCTGCTGGCACTTTTGCATCTAGGGCAGAGTCATACTGTTGCTGAACTGGTGCTTCCAATACATCAGTAAAGTTCTGGTGCAGTTGACCAATGTTCTGCCCTTCATTGACTTGGTAAACCAAGGGAGAGGTGGCTATCACTTCCATTTCTTTCCGATCAGAATTTTGGACACCGATTGAGATGACTTTTACTCCAATCTCTTTCAGCTTCTCTGCAGCTTCTGTTACATCATCCTTTGATTTGGCAGAAGTTACGACCACTGCAAACTGGGGGATGCCTTGGCTGATTCGGCTTCCAGAATCTTCTTTGAAAAAGACTTCATGTAGAAATTCCAGGGCATTTCCTGTTTGCAAAGGACCCCCCATTAATGTGACACTCCCCTGGATGTGATTGAGCATATCTTCCTTGCTCTTATAGGTGTTCAGTAAAAACTCCACACGGCCTTCCCCGCTATACTGGGCTAGGCCAATCCTGTACTTGTCAATCCGAACATCTAGCTGCTCAACAATTTGGTAGATGAAATTTTTTATTTCCTCAAAAACAGAAGACCCCATGTTCACAGAAGAATCAACTAGGAAAACAATGTCTGTGTGGTGCTTTGTAAATGCTGGAGAGAAAGAAAAATGTGACAAATTAGTGAAAGGGATGACTAGCAACTTTTTATTGAACTGGGTGAATTATAAACTGAACTGAAATTGTAACTACTCATTGTTCTCTACTATTTTAAATTGAGAATTTTACAGCCTATTGCGTGGATGGTGCTGAATTATCACAAAGTAATATTATATGACTGTTGTTACTGCAGCTTTCAAGAATAGACTAGCATCACAGGAAGCTATCCCTGTGAAAACTTCCAGGGAGGGGATCCCATTTTTCACCAAATCTACATCTGACTTTATTTATATATGCAGGGCCCCAGTCTTGCTCCTACTGGATCTTCCATTTACTTCTACAGGAGCAGGATTGAGCCACTGATCTTTATGCTCTAGGGCTTCTTATTCTTCTGTTCAATAAAAGCCTGTATACCCATCTACCAAAATGCACTTCTATGTTTGTTATTGAAATCTAATTTCTACGGAAGGAGTTTATCTAGCTAAGGCTATGTCTATCTAAGGCTATACTTACAGCAGCATGTAGAATATAGGAACCACACACGTAGCTACACGCTGAAGTGAAAGGCAGACTGTGTCCACACTTGTTACTGTGGTGTATATATACACACTGCAGCGAAAGGCTCAGCAGCAGGGAAAGGCTCTTGCAGCAGAAAGCCTCCTCACCTGGTGGGTGTAGCAGCCATAACGGTGAAGATTGCTCCCTCTCCTTTCAGTCAGCCAGCTTTCCCCCCAAAATCTTTTTTTTTAAAAGGACCACAAACGGGAGGATGGGTGGAGTAGCCCATCCCCACATTATTTTGTCTACTAATCAAGCCTAATTTCCAACGCATCAGTTTTGATTAATTAGTTCCCTGTCTCACACAGCTCTTGTTTACCAGGCATGATCTTAACACAGTGCTTGAATTATTCCTGTAGGCTTTTTTGTTTGGACTAATTCAGTCTTCTTGACTCTTTTATGCACTGTTTCCCATCAAGACATGTGGTTATAAGTTATTGTGACATCTTAGGAACGTTCACTCACTTTTCACAGTTGAGCTCATAATGAGGGCGCATTTGTAGGGCCAGTTATTACAACACTCCCTACAGTCCTCCCACTGCTGCAGCTAGTCCTCACCCCCACCTGCCTAGCCCCTTTCCGAAACCCAGCCCTACTGAGCTCTTTCCTCTTCCCTCCATTTATGTTGCGCTCAATAGGGAGAACAGCACTTCTTGAGTGTGAAGTTGACTCCACACCGTCTCCCAAACTAGCACTGGTGAGCAGAGAAGGGGAGAATAGACCTTTAATAGTATCTACAACAAGCCCCTCACCTCAAACAGTAGCTGGACCCTACCCCCCCACCCCCAGAGCCAGCAGGTCTGCCAACAGGAATTCCGGGCCTCAGGGTAGAACTGTCTCGCCCTGCCCACAGTTCCCCTTCTCCCCTTCCAGCCGCTCACCACCGCGTCCCTCCCACTCTTGCTTGGTTCCCTTCCTCTCTTCCGTACTCCTCCCCCCAGGTGGCGAGCAACATCTGGGGGGGCTGAGTGGGGAGGGAGGAGGAGGCGAGGAGGGATGCATGTGAGGAGGAGGGATGCAACGAGTAGTGGGGGGGGGAGCGAGTGGGAGAGGAGGGATGTATGTGGCTAGTGATGGGGGGTGGGGGGGGCTGAGTAGAGAGGGGGGACATGGCTGTGGGGAGGCCAAATGGAGAAGGGGTGTGGAAGAGGGGAGGTGGGCTGGTGGGGAGGGAGTGGGATGTGGTGGCGGGTGGGGCCTGGGGCGGAGCAGGGGTGGACTGTGTGCAGGGACCACAGGCAGAAGAGGTGTGACAGGGAGCTAGCCTCCCCACCTGGAAGTTTTCATCCTGCCGCCCGTGAGTCCCGTCCTAGTCCCGGCCCCAGCCCTTTTTTAAATTGCCAGGCCTCTGGGCAGTTGCCCCCTTTGCTCTCTTACCCCCATATCCCCCCATTGGCAGGTCTGAGAACCAGTCACAACATGACCCATACACTCAGCACTCCTCACTATCCCTTGTTTCCATTTGAAAGCACCCACTTACCACCACAAGCAGCACCACAGCATTCAAAAGTTGCTCATAGTTCCTTGCCAAAATCTCAATCCCCACAATCCTTTGTAGAATTATGGGAATTGTCAAGGAGCTGCTGGTAGTTTTGGAGTCCTAGGTGTGGAAAAAGTTGAGAGCCTCTCTTCTAAATAAAGCAGATGGTGCTTATAATATTTAGCAAGAACTCAGGAATATAGGGGTATAAATAACTGAATTTTTTGGTTAGCTGGCAGTTCCAAAAAATCAAAATAATTAGTTTTGGGTCAAACGAAATGTTCTGTTTGACCTGAAATGAAATTTTTTTTTTACCTTAAAAACGTTTTGAAGATTTGTAACTTTTTAATTAAAATTGAAGGAAATTTTTAAACAAAAAGTTATTTCTAATGAAAAAAAAATGCATTTAAAAATGTTGAAACAATACCTTGATTTAGTTTGGATTTTTTGATTTGGTTTATTTCTTGGCTGAAACAATTTGAATTTGACACGCCTTTGCAAATATTTCAGTCATTGTATTACAGCATCAATAGAACTGTTTTTTTTCCTCTTATCAAGATCATTCTGCAAGGCCTCTTATGTAATTTAAATAGTTTTTGCCCAACTCATAGGATGATGTATTGAAATTTTAATATTGGTCTCAGCAAAGAAATTTCAGGGCTTGGGTAGGTAGCCTTCAGAAAGAAGATAGCTAAGCTTAAACAGCAATTTGAAAATGACAGTAAAGCACACAGCTACGTTTTACCTCAGGCACTGATTTGGGCCATGGTTATACCCTTCTGCAGAAAAACTGAAGGAAGGGGAGACAGGGTCCAGAAAGCTTCATGCTGCTCACCTTGTGGAGTTTCTTTCTACTGCTCCCCTTCAAGTGGAAGGGCTTACAGTCAGTGAAGGTATTTAGAGCATGGGATCCAAGCCTGAGGAGCCCAGGTGTCTCTGGGGAAACTCTTCTCCCATCTTTGCAGATCAGGGGGAGTTTGCAGGGAAGGCCTGACCTCTGTAATGAGCTGTTCCTCTGCCCCTCCCTGAGCATGGTTCTCTGATAGTCTGTGCTGCCACTGACTGGTTTGCACAGGAGTTGTGCTTGAGAAGCCATGGGCTTGCTCGAGATACTAAGAAGCATTAACTCATGTGTGGGTAATATATAAAACTACCTACAGGGTCTGGAGGGGAGAAAACCATGGCAATCATCTGCTCCAAGCCCTCTCTCTTGAGAGGCGGAGCCCCAACACCACAGGAGTTGGAGGGATTTTGACAGGCTATAATGCAGCAGGCAACCATGATGCGGAGCTCATATAGTCCTAGAAGAGATATTTGGATCCATCTATTCTGATCTCCTGCATAATACAGGCCATAGAATGAATAGTTGCTGCACCTCTTTTTCTCCTTCCCTCTGCTCCTGTCACTATCCAGCCGTTTTATTACTAATGTTTACCAAATATATATCCTTCCATCTGCTAACATTCTGTGCTTTGAGCTCTAGAGGTCAGTACCAACCATTGGCAGAGGTTCTGTATGTTTCTCATTACTTTATTTTCTTTTTTCTAGGGAGGCTTTCAGAATGGACAACCAGAAACTACTACTTATTTTCTCTTGGCAGCCACTTTCTGCTCCACTGACCAGAAAACTGGTAATACAATGTGTGTCTGCTCCTGTTCTCATTGAAATTATTGGCAAAGTTCCTGTTGCCCTTAATGGAAGCACGATTGAGCCCTGTGCTTCTTATTCTTTCAAATACATGTGAAGAAAAACCCAAACTCTGGTGCCATTTTAATTCTTTGTGTGATTCCAGAGAGCTCTTGCAACATAATTAATTTTACCAGGGCATGCATTTGCATTAGGATACTAGAGGCAATTCTACATAATTAAATTTAAGACAAATGCTCAGTGGGTTTTTTTTCCTTGTTTGGTTTTTTGTTTGTTTTCGTTGGAGTGCTGATGTCCAATGCTTTCAAAATTTAAGGAAAAAATCTTATTACTAAATACAAATGAGCATTGCAATAGGTGACACTTAGGATATTTATATTTGGGAGTAGACTCATGCTAGCTTTGCTTTTATTCCATCAACCCGAGCAGTTCAGATCAAGTACTGATTGCTGATTGCAACGCTGCCCAGTTTACTGACTCTAGGTCAATTACACCATTCCAACATTTTGTCATCAGCTCTTTAGTCCTTTGGGAAAAAGAATTGAGGAAAGAATCCATCAGTACGCAGGCCATCTTTCTTATGCCTACCAATGCAGGGGGTCATGACCATTTTATCCTTCTGTCAGATGGTGACATGCCATTTTGGAATGACTAAAAACCCATGACCCCAATACTGCAAGCATTCATTACATGACATAGTGCTTACTTCTGTTTAAGTCAATATAACTAAGAGCTTGTCTACATGGTGAAGTAATGCACACTCCAGGGTGTGATTTCTAAAGTGCACTGGAGTGTTGCACATTAATTGGTCTATGTGGTCCCACCTGGTGGATGCTAAAAAGCTCTCTAGTGCATTTTAACACAATACTGATTGAAACAGTAGTCACACCACCAGAATGTGCATTACTCCATCGTGTAAACAAGCCCTTAGTCCCATGCTAATGACTAGTAGTAAATAATTGCAGCATTGGGCCCATAGAAAACACAGGTGTAACTTTCCCTGAGATCTAAATCTGCAGCAAGACAACACACCATAATCAAACCATGAATGCTGGGCATTGTGGTGTAAGATGGTTATGTGCATACAAGTATGCATGTGTGTACCTTACCATCTGTTCTCATGAGCGGGCCTGATATGTAAATCAGATATATGTGAATTTCAATATCCTGTCTGTTCATAAAAATGGAGCTGCAAATGCAGATTGAATCATCCCTTCGCATTCTTGTGATCCCAAGAACTTGCACATCCATGACCACTGCCCTCAGAATTTAGGTTTTGCAGGCCCCTGATAGCTGGAATTTAAACAGGCAGGAGTGATTGATTTTTACTGAATTTTTATTTTAAGTAGCCTTTTTTTCCCCGCCCAGAAAGCAAACAGGAACTGAGATTGTAATATTAGATAATGCATCCAGTAAGAACTGAAAAAAATTATGTTTCTTCAGTCTGCAGGGAAGCTTCTGTTGCAAACACTGTGTTCCTTGTGGATGGATCCAGTAGTATAGGAGAAGAGAACTTCAAAAGCATTCAAGACTTCTTATATACCATAGTCAGCAGCTTTGATGTTAGGGAAGATAAAATCTATATAGGTCTGATTCAGTATAGTGATGCTCCACGCACTGAATTTTTCTTGAACACTTAACACCGCAAGGAAGACGTCTTAGAGAAGATACAGAAATCACACTACAAAGGAGGAGCACAAAAACCGGGGAGAGCTTACAGTTCATGCTGGGGAATCACTTAAAGGAAACTGCTGGAAGTCGAAAGGGAGAAGGTGTTCCCCAGATTGCAGTGGTGATAACAGATGGGCAGGCACAGGATGGCATCCAAGAGCCAGCCAGCGTAGTCAAGGATGCAGGCATCACACTGTATGCCATTGGCATCAAAGATGCTAGTTTGGTGGAGCTTCAAGAGATAGCTAGTGATCCAGATGGCAAGCATGTCTATGAAGTGAAGACTTCACTGCCCTGCAGGATATCTCTCATAATATGCTACAGGTACTTTGTAACACAGTAGAAGAAGTGTCCCAACAAATCACCCATGTCTCCCAAGGTATGTCCACAAGCCTGTCCCCCTTTGCTCTTCTTTCCTTCATATTCATAAGTGAAGTGTTTAAAATTGTGACATGCAATCAAATCGTGGGTCTTAACTTCATACATCTTCCTTATCCCTTTCTCCATTTTATACAGGAACTCTGAGGAATTAACTTTCAACACACACTGTGCAAAGTTCCTACAAGTATCTGTTTTGCTTAAAATTATTCAAAACAGCACTATGGGGTGGTAGACTCTAATCACAAACCTACTTTGTTGAATAAAAAAATCAGTTTGAAAACCATTTAATTTTGGTTGGTAGGGGGAAAGTCAACTTTATACTTTAGTATGAAGATAGTTCACAACTGTGAAAGAAATGAAAAAAACTTGCCTTTTCATTCTTTTGTGTCACCTTTCTCATGTAGTTTGCAGAAAAGCCACCTTGGCAGACATCGTCTGTTTAGTGGATACATCAACAAGTACTGGCCCAGAAAACTTTCAGAAAGTGAAGAACTTCCTCTACACATTGGTTTCAAGCCTTGATGTGAGCAACAATCAGATCCGGGTTGGACTGGCTCAGTACAGTGATGAGATCTTCAAGGTGTTCTTGCTGAATGAATATTCACTGAAAAATGACATTCTGGAACAGATACAGAATTTACCATATATGACTGGAGGGAGTTACACAGGCACAGCTCCGGATTTTGTCAGAACAATGTATTTCACTGAATCTGCTGGTAGCAGAGCTCAGGAAAATGTCTCTCAGGTAGTCATCTTGGTCACTGATGGGGATTCCAGTGATGAGGTCAAAATGCCAACCAACAATTTGAAAGCCAGAGGCATCTCCATATATGTGGCTGGAATCAATGTCCAGGATACAACTGTGCTTCAGGAAATAGCCAGCTAGGAACATCAGGAACCAGCCATACCTCAAATCAACTGTTTAAGGAGGTTTGATCTCACAGAGTGAGGAGCTCTCATTACACAGTACACATCAGTACAAGTTGTCAGTGAAATTTGGTTTAAATAGAGTTGAGTCTTTGTAAATTGTGACTTCCAATTACAAATGAAGGTGTACTATGTACAACATCAATAAAGAGGAGAGACTGCAAGCTAGCTAATTCTTTCAAAGGACTTATATACTGAGGGTTGGCCTGCAAAAAAAAAGAAATGCTTTGAAAATGTTTGCATTGTACATGATGCTTCAGTCATGGCCTACTCTTAAGCAAAGCAGAAAAAGAAACATCCATCTGGAGATCAACTGAGGTCAACAAAGTATAGCATGACTCAGATGCAAAGAAAGGCAGAAAGCAAACTACATTTTCACTAGCAGTGGACACATTGCCATCAGTGTCCAATTTTTCTTTTCAACAATGGCAGGCCAGCTGGTGAATCAAATATTATGGCAAGTATCTACGATGATTAAAAGCATGAAAACTGCAACCTCAGATTTAGTAGTGACATTCAGACACAAATAAAGCCCCATGCCCAAAGCCAACATTGGCTATGGTGAACATATTAATCTCAGTCCCGTTATAAAGATAAACAATTTATTCTGACCATACAATGATAGCAGCTGTCCGGATTTGACATCAGTGAAATGAATATGCAAGAAAGTTGGGTTTGTGTATCACAACAGAGCCCCTTCTTTGACCTTGTAATGCTTGTAAACCTTATAATGGTCTGTAACACATTTTTCACAGGAACTGAAAAAACAGTTTATAGAAATTTAACCGGAAAAATGAAGTCAGAACAGAACAACAACAAAAAATTAGAATTGAAAAAGAAAACATGGAAACCCAAGGAGTCAGAGTCCTGGATTTGAAAGATGGCACAAGATTATGCACCAGTAATGATCTTACTATGTGTTTAAGTTCATTCAGCAAAATTATTAACAAGTACCAGAACTGAAGATCATTATAATGTAAGGTATGTTTTCCTGGATAGGCACTGATTCACATTTCTCTAGATTAGCATCAGAGATTGGTTTGTGGTGTCTTTTGGAGATGTGCTAAAATTAAGCACTGCCATTTTTAAACAGACCTTAAATTCAGGACCAAGTTCCACAACTGAAGTCTCATTTCTCATTTGATCCCATCATCCAACACTGAGAGGAATTCCACCAACCTGAAAACCAAAATAGTCAACTAATGGGTGTGCAACTATGGCACTAATCATGTACGATGGCCTTTGAAAAGAACTCTAAACCAAGATCACTTGCCTTTTGGCTGTGGGAAGGAAAAGCCCATCTAACAGATTTAAAGAGTCACATGAACAGTCTACCCTAAATCCAGTATTAGAAGGATGCCTAGACAGGCCAGATACTTGACTCTCTTTGAGCTGTTTTGTGCTGCTCATTGCCTGAAAAGCTACCTAAAGGGGCAGCTGGTGGTTCCCCTGGCACAGAGAAATCTCTCAGTGGTGTACAGCCAGTGTCGGTGGTGTGTTGGGCTGGAGACCAGAGCCAGCTTGACCATAGAACCTCATGTTCTGACAATCCCCAGATGGTAAAATGATCTCTAGGATGGCTATTACCTTGTTAGTAATAGAGCTACCACTGCTGGGCTTGAATCAGCCCCTTGCTGACATCAGGATTGGGGGAACAAAAAGGGTGTCTGAGAGCCCCCTTTTCTCCAAATTTATGTATTATACCAAGCTCAGCTCAGCCAGACCCTACCTCTCCTAGGTCTTACATCTCTTAGGGTTGCATATTTCTGGTATCATGCTGAGAACAGTACATCTGGAGCTGCATTTCATATTTCAAATTTCCCTAACATATGCCTCTATGACATTGCCATATCAATTCAACTAGTATAATAACTTTGGCAGGAATATTGCCTAGAGTTATTAATAACAGAGAGAGAAAGGTATGTGAAAGTACATCGGGGAGATCAGACAGCCCCTACTTCACAGCATCTGGAGTATTTCCTAGGCTTAGTGAAATCTACCAGCATCCTTCTCAAAAGCAATCAGACTAGGCAAATTTGAAGTCATTGCTCTGGAGAAGGAACTTGAGCAGAATGTGTAAAAAGATTATATTAAAATTATTCCCCTATGAATTTAGGCAGGCAGGATTTCTACTCAGAACTACTGAGAAAAGATGCAGAAAGACACCCAAATCTCAATCTTATAATTTCAGTTTCCCCGATTTCATCTACCATATTTAGACACACGCTTATGTGTTTCCAGCTAGAGATAACTAGACACGAAACTCTAACCTTTAATCCGTGTTTATGAAATTTCAAACCCCACCCGCATTCCATTCAGAAAAGCAAGCCAAGATGGGATAAACGTTTGTAACAAACAATTGTTAATCATGTTTCATTACCCTGAGATTTGCATTAGTATTTCAGCATTCACTGCAGAAGTATAAATAAAAACCTCCTCTGTAAAAAAAAAAAAAAAAAACAACCAATCTCCTGTAGAAACCCTGCCTGCTCCTAGCACAGATCATGAATCATGGCCATGAATAAATTTCTTCTTGCAACTGTGAAAAGCTGTGTGCACAGATTTTATTTCACACCACGAGCTCATTTGATCTGCTAAACACGCAGCTTTCCTGTGCTCTGAAGCGCTAATCCTTTAGGGGAATCCTTAGCCTAAATACAGAAGGGATTAATTCTAATATACTCTGCTTACATTGCCACCGGCACACAAAGACAGAATAAATCATCTCCTGTTCGCAGCAAATCAAACCACATATTGGCACTTGAAGAATTCTTTGTGGTGTCTTGAACATCAAAATTTGCCACATTGCATACATGGTCCCCATTATTATTATTAGTAATAATATTACAGTAAAATCTAGCGGTACCAAGATTGGAACCCCATTGTGCTAGGCACTGTAGAAACATAAGGTAAGCGACAACTTGTGCCCTGAAAAGTTTACAATTTATATAGACAAAACAGACAAAGGGTGGGAAAGAAATAAAGACAAAAAGAGAAGTGACATACTGAAGGTGACAGCAGTTCAGTGTTAAAGTCAGGTCTTTTGGGTCCCAGTGCAATAATTTATCCACTAGCTCATGGTGGAATTTCACCAGAGGCAGGGAAATAGTCCCAACCTTCTTTCCAGCTGGTGGAATTCTAACATGGGCATCCTAGGAGCCCCATCCAGAAAATCAGAGGACCCGAACCAACTTGCAATTATCCTTAAACAGGGCTAAAGTAAGGGACGGAGAGTTCCTCTGTGGAGAAACACAGGCTTTCTTCAGTCTTGGGTCAAATTTAAAACACTGTAAAGTGCATATTGTTTGCCTGAGGAAACAATACACTCCAGATCCTTCTGTTTTTCTGCTAAGCATATGGTCATAGCAGACCAGACTGCTCCAGGAAAACCTGTCTAGTCTATTATGGAAACAAACAGTTCTTTAAACATACCAATATTAGTTAAATGATGGTTAAGAAAGAATTTATTGGGTAATTATTTTTTTAAAATACAAGTTCATCCTGGTATGACCCTGATATGACTTCCTGGTGTCTTGCTTGAGCAATGTTGTCAGCATTCACCAATTCTTTGAAAGACAAAAGCCTTCTGGGCAGTAGATGGGAGAGCGTGCACAGAGGAGCCTCTCACTGCCCATGTTTAACAGCTGTTGCCAATGTTCCCTCACCATAGCCACTCATGAGCAGGAATTGTGGGGTCATGTCTGCCACCCACCTGACTCTACAGCAGCCAAATTATGGCCCCAACACAAATGCTGTCTGGGGCTTTCTCCATCCCCCTCTAAAACTCTCATGCAGGCATAACCATTTGTGGCCCACAAGGTTTACTTAGATGATAGACTAAATAAATTATTTCAAAGCCCTTGTAATTCAAGCGCGGCATATACCAAAGCCATCCAAGTTCTGTACAGAGTTCTGGAAATGGACTTTTCCTCCTTAAGCAAGTTGGAATCACATTAATGTTTCTCCATGAAATAGAATCCATTTTGTGGGCTAATTTGTGGAAAAATTGATATATGACAGTAGTTTCACAATCAGCAATCCCTTACAACCTAGGCAGAAATGGAAGCCAGGTATCAAATTCAGTTCCCAAAGTCCAGAATTGGAGTTACTGTTCAGGCTCATCTCTAATAGAAAGAATAGTTTGCATTAGAAAGTGTGTGAAAACTGTGTTTTTACAACAGAAACCATTATCTATTGTAAACTCATTTTACCTTTCAACTGTCTTTAAGCTGACCCCTCCTGTGCAGATGTACTTTATATGGTTAACATGGCATTTGTGGTCTTCTCACAGAACAACACTGCTAGAGAATAAACATCTGGACAGCACTCAAACCAACTATAGTAGAAAAAACTGGGGTCAGCAACTTACAGATGTGCATGAAAAACCTATGGACCACACGAGTGTTTGTCACACATTAGTTTACAACCAGGCTTAATCCCAGAGTTTGTAGAAGTTAACTTGCAAGCTGCATACAAACAATATACATTTTTGCTGAGCTCAATGGGATTTTTTCCTAAGGACAACACATACAAATAAACACAAATGTGAAAAGTCTGTCAAGAAAAACAAGGACAATCCTATAAATTACACTTGTTCATGATGCAGGGGAAAGGACTTGCTTAGCATGACTAGCTAAGGAAAACAAGTCTAAAGTGAGAGCATGATCTTGACACAAAGAGTGGAACTGCTACAACAACGTTTCCTCAAATGTAGGGCACAACTTGCCCCTTCCTCTTCACCCCATCCCTCCAGAAGAACATGAAGGACTAGTCAGGTGATCTAGGAAAATGTATAAATCAAGATGGGAGAAACTTTAATCACACATGGAGGGGTTGAAGGAAGGATGTGATCAAGCTCCATTTTCAGGAAAATGAAATAAGCTTTCAAAAGTTTGGGAAATGTGGCCCTAAAAGATGGTAACAATGAAAAATTATCACAGCTTCTGAAACGTGAAAACGATTTCTCAAGGGACATGGAAACAGCTCAAGATTTTGAAAACAAACTGGAAATGCAAAAGAATGCAATATTCAAATTTTCAAAGTCCCGGCAAAGGTCAAAAGACAAGCCAGTCTGTTGGAGACCAAAGTAGACAGAAGGAAATGGCTATATCATATGGGTGAGATTTAGGGAGTTTAGCCACACTGCACCTATTAATTTGCAGGAAACCTGTGAGGCTGTATCCTTTAGTTGGCTTTCAAAATCTCAGACGTTATTCCTGTAGTGAAACAGTTTGGGGCATTATGAATTTAGGAGGACTTCAAAGTGATCATCAGTCCTGTACTTCAAGTGGATTAATAGCCACCAGCATGCATGGAAGATACATTTGCAATTTTTCCAGGGCAACAGATGTTTAGACCTGGAATACCAATACTTACAATTAGAGTAGCAGAGCAACCTTGGAGAAATGTTATTCTACAGGATAAGATCATCTTCTGTGCACTTTTTATTAGAGGATGGCGACTATGGAGCCATTTAAGAACCACTTTCCAACCATGTTGTGGGCTACCACTTACCTTCCTCACCTCTGCCTTGCGTGAAGTCTCCTGGCCCTCTCACCAGCAGTCAGGAAGGCCCAGTGCTCCCCACCTAATGGTAACCTACTAGCAATTCCTCCGGCAAGCCCAAGGGAGCTAAGAACAGAATCAATAGCTACATGCAGGTTTTACCACCACACAAGATTAGAAGGGGAGTCACATTCAATTTGTGGCCCCCTAAAGAGGGCTCCAATCAACCCGCTCCATACCAGGTTGTTACAGAGAATGAAGTGCATTTTAATATGACAGAAGTGTCATTAATCTAGAAGTTACAGTGGTGACGGCTGTGAATTTTTCACTCTTCTCTGGATCTTATGCCGATTCCTGCCAACGCGTCTGTTAGCATAAATAGAGACTTGTAAGCCACTGTGCGGAAATCTGCAGAAGTTCACAAGTCTTTCATTTAAAATGAATAGTCCCCCATCCCCTTAAATATTTATCAGGGGCCACAAGAACCTGTGGTGAGAGATATTTATGCCTCCAACAATTACCATTAAAATATTTTGCCACTGCATTTCTTTTCCACTGATCTGTGCCACTCATTTCTCAAATAAATGTGTCTCTTTTCTAGTCCTCTTAGCTAAGAGGAAATTATCTGACAAGATATGCACAGTTTCTCTCTCTTTTATTGCTAAAATTTCTTCTGCTGAGATTAAGGCTGTTCTTCTTTAAAGAAATATCCTTACTCTGGCCAATTAATGAAACTACAAACATGTGGTAGACTGTGCTGGGTAATGTAGACTTCTGAAAGTCAGATGTCTGTCTACCTCTCGCTGTCCTATCATATATACTGCATACTAGCTGATGAGCAGTCCTTACGACCACTTCTGCACCCCATCACAAGCAAGGCCCTCACTCTCCAAGGCTGGTTGTATAGAAAGGATATCTCCCCAATACCCTAAATTGGCTCTTACTTCAGCAGAGGGGGACACTTCCACATCCCAAAATGGTTCTTGTTCACACAGAGGGATACCCCAATCCTGAAATGTGGGTCCTATTGTTCTAAATTAGATGGAGACATGAAAACATAGCTCCCAATGGCTACTTGTCTTCTACCCCCAATAGCTTCTCTGAGGTCCAGAGTGGATAAAAATGGATGATTTCAAATAAATAAATAAATACAATCAGATTTTTTAAAATTTAAATTAAATACAGGTTTGTTTTTCAAAAATAAACCTATTTAAAATGAAATTTGAAATTGACAACCTACATTAAGGCCTATTGTAAACTATTAAAATCATTGAAATTAAATACAAATAACTATATTAATCAATACAAATTTGCTGACAAGATTTTTTTTAAAAAGCCACACCACTGAACTGGTGGAAGTCACTGGCTAAGCACCTGGAACCAGAGTTTGCTGAAGTGCTAGCTTTTTGACAGCAGCAGCCTCTTCTGCAAATGCAGAGAAACTATTTTTTTTATTTCCAGTTTATTTACCTGGGTCAGTTCAATGACTAGTTCATTCAGTTAACAAACTAATTCGAAGTTTAAAAAAAAAAAAGCAGGAAAGATTGTTTTCCTTTTCCAGTCTATGAAGAGAAATTAGGTCGGAAAGGATGAGAGCTACCAATTCTAAAATATTGAAAGACATAAGGCCAGAAACAAAATCAGTTCAATTCATTAACTACAGATAGTTATTTCTCTGTTGAATGAATCAGTTAGTTTTAAATACAAAAGATGTTTAAACAAACTTATTTTTTGTTTCTTATGTATCCAGCACATTTAAGGTAGTTTTAGTCAGGTAACAAAAGAAATTGGAAAACACTGTTTTTATGCATCTTTAACTGAATTCTAATTTGCATCCAAATTCAACTTGACACACAAATCATGGGTAGAAAACTAAGCATTATATAATAAATACTAATTGTATCATTTACTATTTTAACATCATAAAAAATATAAAATTAAAATCTGAATAAATGTAAATTAAGCTCTATAATTGCTTAAATAAATGTGTATTGACATAGCGTATCCAGCTGGTTAACAAAAAGAACAAAATTTAGCGTAAAAACTATGTTAGTTGCAAAGCAACATGTTTTCATAGTTACCAACCCATTAAAATCAATCTTTCTGTAAGAAAATAAGTATAAAACGAAAATACAATTGAAATAGATTATTTTATTCAAGGTTTCCTGCTTGCTGATTTAAATCATTATTGAAATTGGTGATTTAAATCTCTTTGATTTAAATCAATCCATTCTCTCTGTCTCCAACGTTCTCCTGGCAGCTACTTTCAATAAATAAGATTATTATGGATTTAAAGCAAGTGGTGATTAAGCTTTCCATTTGCAACCGTCTAGTTTCCCTTATGTCCCCAGAATCACAGGGACTTTCACTTCTTCTTACAGACTGCATAGACAGATAGGACTTCATGCTAGCCCCGAGAGATAACTTCATGGCCCTATCTTAGGAAACTCATGTTGCAATAGTTTAAGAGTATCACAGAACCACACATGAACTAATCAATTCAGGAGCAAACACATGATGCCATACAGTATTATTAATGTTACCAATTAGGTCAACAGTCCTTTAACGCCACACGTATTATGATCTGCTCAAATAAGGTTTGAGAATCCTACTATAGAATAAAAACAAGAGACCTGTAGCACCTTAAAGACTAACAAATTTCTGTAGGCATAAGATTTCATGGGCTGCAACACACTTCATCAGATGCATCTGATGAAGTGGGTTGTAGCCCACGAAAGCTTACGCCCACAGAAATTTGTTAGTCTTTAAGGTGCTACAGGACTCTCGTTGTTTTTGCTGTATACAGACAAACACGGCTACCCCTCTGGAACTACTATAGAATCATTCTTTTAAAATATAAATACTGGGAAACCAATTCTCAAGAACAAAACCAGAAGTGTTTTTCCTCCCTCTTTTAATATTTAATATTATATCACACTAGTCAAATTGTAACATGTCCCTACAAAGTGGTATAACATGGTGAATGCTCTATGACTATTTGACTTCCAGCTTTAAACATGCTCATTGCTGCCAGAGAAAAACTAATAAGGACACAATAAACCTCAAATTAAATAGATCAGTATTATTCCTGACTTCTCTAATATTACCTCTAAAAGCATCACTTCAACAAACTCCTTATTCATCATTTTATTGATTTATGTATCAATTTTACTTTCAATTTTTGCAGTGTTTTATGCATGTGAAAAAAGCCATTATATGTGTATTTAAAATTGCCAGACTCAAACATACAAGCAAATCTTAGTGCAAACTATTCCCTTGCCATGCCAGTAAAATACCACAGGTTTCTGGAACAACTTCTGATTTCTCCCTACAGCTTAAAGCCAAATGGCATGCACAGAGCCAAACAAAATGCTAGCATCTCTCTCCATACTCTGCTTATTGCTGTACTCACATTATTCTTAGTTTTCTCTTTCTTTGCATCAATTAAGCAGAAAGAACATGATCTTGCTCATGACAAGATCTAACCGCATCTCTGTCTGAGTGAATGTGATCAAATAGCTTCTCCCTACCTGGAGAAGCACTTAGTTTGTTCTCTAATTTTTCAGTGCTGCCTTCATTCCTTAGAAAGTGGTTTGGGAAAGCTTGAGCCCTGGAGCACAAGGAGAAAGATACACACAGCTTCAGTCAATATGTCTAATCTTTAATATCAGTTGTCTCTCATCCGCCCCCCTCCCCACCGAGCAAATTAGAAGTCAGCATTCCTCTAGCACAACTTTGTCTAGCACAACTTTGTCTTACAGAACAGTGGAACAAGCAGATGTGTCCCCTCCCCATCTAGTTGGATTGAACTTTGTCACTGAGACATTCATGCTAAGAGAATAATACACTTATAAAAGTAAGGAAGGTATTTTCCAGATGTCAACTATGCAGAAAAAGAAAACTTTGATCATTAGAAGTTACCTTATCTACATGGAGGACTGATGCATGGAAAATACTTCCATTGTTTTTATAAGTGCATTGTCAATCTTTTAGCATGAAAATGTTTCTATGAAAAATTCCATCCATCTAAAGGAAAAGCATATTTTTCTGATGGATATATACATAAATATAAGCAAAACACTAAATCAATTAAGAGGGGGTGGGGGAAGTAAACATAATGCAGTTGATGGCTTACCTGATTGCCTGGATATCAGTGTGACTAATGAGTCATGGGCCAGGTCTTCCAGAGGTTGCTCTCCGTCAGGGCTTCCCATCAGGGTGAGTGGGTGTAGCTGGCTGGGGGTATAGGGTTAGGTTGGGACTGCTTTCCCAACCAGGCAGACCATGTTCAGTATATGCCTGGTATAACACAGCCCCTGCCTCCAGTCTGCATTCATCCGTAATATCAAGACTGCTTGCAGCAGCCTATGTCAAATATCTGTCTGATACCAGAAGGAATAGGTCTGTGCAAGTAAGTTGCATTTAGACTTACTTGAAAGGCTTGTCATATGGAAGTTCATTCATTTAGCTCTTTTATAAAGACTTTTCATCTTTCTTTCTTGAGTGGTGGTTTAAGAGTTTACTTACTTAACCTTTTATATGAATGCTTAACTATTTATAGAATGGAAAAACCACTTTCATCTTGTGATGTGATCATCAGTTTCCCTTTGGTTGTTTGTCTGTAGCTTTTTAAATCAGTATTTACCTTTTTTAAATGTCTAAAGATTCATTACTGCTGCTGATATGAAATGAGTAAAGTACAATGGGCTCCAGATATAAAAATTCAGATCCTGATCCAAACTTTCTTAAAGTTCCAGGGTGAGCCCCATTTCAAGAACAAAGGATTTACTAACCAGTCCAAAGAAAATTACAATATTCCTCTCAATGCAGGAGTTCATACATATCACTGGACCAAATAGGAGCACATCTAAATATAATCTGTCTAAAACTCAATTCAACCCTAATCATGGGGCCACTAATTAAATCAATGGGATTACTCACGTGTTTAAAATTAAGCATATGCTTAAATGCTTTATGAAATCAAGACCAGTGATCATCATTTTACATATCAAGGCCTAAATGCCTATTTGCCCACTAAGGAAATGCATTTCTACCTTTTCTATCTGTAGTATGTTTCTGTTATTTGCATCAGCACCAACCAAAGTTTTATCCATCATGATCTGTGGCCTTGGGAGCAGAGCCACAGAAAAATTGATCTTTTTTCTATGGGGAAACTTCCATGAAAATGAAAAAAATAATTTTCATCAATTTTTTTTTTATTTTTGGTGAAAGTTTGAAAAATGAAAAATTTTGGCTGAAAACCAAACTATTTCAATATGAAAATGTTGCTTTAGTGTCTCAGTGGAGTTGTAGTTCAGATGCTTCAAAACCTCATTCCCTTCTATAGGCCAGGATTGCTAGTTGCATTACATCTCCTATGATCCACCACGGTCTACCTTCTTAGAGAGAAAGAAGCGCATCACGGGTTATGTGTGGCTGGGAAACTCAATGCTTAGAAGAGAAGGGGAACAATACACAACTTAACTCCCACAAAGCACAGTCAGCAGCATTCCCAAATCAAAATATTTCAGGTTTTGGCTGAAATATTTCAGGTTTGGGCCATTTTCTCTTTATACAAAAATCTAATTTTCTGCAGAAAGCAGATGCTTTTTATGAAAAATTTCATTTAGTTGAAAACCTATTCACAAACAGTTTTGGTGGAAAAATTCTGACCAGCTCCTTTGAGAATTTCACAAATTATAGGTGCTTATAGCAACTCCATATAAGTATTGTTATTTGTAATTTTATTATTATTTTAATTACAAAAGGTTGATCTCAGCCTAACTTTAAGAACATGAGTCGTCTCACTGAAGTATCACATGCTTAAAATTAAAGCATGAGAATAAGTGTGTGCAGGATCATGGCTTTAATCAACTCCCTTACTCATGTCCCAGAAAAGAAACCAATTCCCTGGAAATTTCACATGGCACCTCTCATCTCAGGCTAGAATGGGAAGTTTGAAAATAAAAAATAAAAATAAAGTTATAGTGTGTGAACTTTGTGTCCCCATTGTTGGCACTGACAAGGGGCAGGCTTATAGTATTTACTGGTAGAAAAGAGAGCAACAGTATGCAACAAGAGATATGGCAATAGTAAAATAAAGCTATTCTAAAGGCATTGCAAAATGTGCTCTCTGAACTCCCAGCACGATACAGACATCTATAGGCATCTTTGTCACATTAATTTGAGAGGACAAATAGAAAAATGTCAGCAGCCTAAAGGTTAATAATATATCAGTCCTACAGAGGATATCCTAGCAGAGGCTAGTAAGTGGAACAAGCACAAACATTTCATTCATGAAGGCATCTTCTAGTCAGAACTAAAATTGCTTAAGCATTCAGAAAAGCTGCTCATATATGTAGGAGTAAGTATTAAAATCCAGTCTCATCTGGAGATAAGTTATTTTATTAAAATTCTGTTTTAAAAGAGAAACAGAGCTAGGATTTAACCCACATTTGGCATTAAGTAGGACATTCAGAATCATAGCCAACAAAATCCACCATTAGCTCAGTGTCTATTGATTTTGCGAGAGCCTCAGAGCAATTGCAGCCATCAGCACATACCCACTAATATAAGCGGTACAGACATTTAGAATGGGACTGTATATCATATGTGAGACAATAACAGGCACAGCTGGACAAGTTAAAGGTGGAGTGACAACCTGGACTCTGATTTTATTGGTTTGCGGTACCTGTCTATATACAGTGTTACCACTCGTGACCTGCCATGTATATACAGTCATTTAGGAGTCCTCTACAGCCATTTTGAAGCTTTTAAAGCTTTGGCTGGGATTGTCAAAGGATTCTAAGGGTCCCATTGAAAGTCAGTGGGATTTGGACACAACTCCCTTAGGCTTCTCTGCAAATTTAAGTGTTTGATTTTACTTTAAAATGCCAAAATTGATCATTAAACAAAGATTTAAAAGCATCAGAAACAGCTATGGGAGAATGCTCGTTATTACTGTAGTGATTAAAAGATGGTAGACAACAGCCACAATCACACCTAGGAACACAGTTAAATCAGGGTGTGGTACCCTTTGCTTACTACCCAGGCATGGCATAGCATAGCATAACGTAAATGAAGGAATACGTTTTGACAATACGGGGTCCTATTTACTGAGACATATTTGGACCCTTCTACAGACCACACTGTTTCTATTTCAAGGGTAGCACACTTCAGCTATTAATTTGACTATTTTATAAAATGTGACTTTGTTTTTTGGGAGACATTTCAGTTTGCACTTGGCCTGCATGTTCATCTCAAAGAGTTCTCATGCTTTGTTCCTTTGTACAGGTGTTTTTAAGGGAATCCCAACAGAAATGAAGGCGATTGCTCTGAGACTGGGTAAGAGAACAAAAACAACAGAAAAACAAGAAGAGAGAGATGACGGTACATGATGAATCCTATGTACCTCTGGACAAAAAGAGAGAGGACTCTCTGTAGACCACTCAGTTATTTAAATTTTATGTGTTCAGATACCACAGCGATGGGCATAGTATAAGAACATAAATAGGTAGATTTTGTGTATGTGAGACTCTTGGGACTCATTGATACAAGGTCTCATGAGATACGAAAACAGTGCTGTGTGAAACTTTCAGACTGAAATCCCTAAACCCTACAAGACTTACCTGGCTTTGGCCAGAAAGAGGAACTCTTCAAGGTGCACATAAACCTTGAAAAAGACTCAAGCGAGACCTTTTCCTCCCACAGTTTTCCCTGCCCTAACAGACCTGAGCTTCTACTTCACAAGCTAGGACCTGTATAAATACGTAAGAGAAATCCATACCCCAAAGAGTTTGCAATATCATTTAAAATTATTATCATTATACGTATTATTATAGCGTGTAGGAGCCCCACTCATGGACCAGGACCCCACTGTGCTAGGTGCAGTACAAACACAGAACAAAAAGACAGGCACTGCCCCAAAGAGATTACAATCCAAGAATAAGACAAGAGACAAGATAGATATGGACAGATTGACAGGGAAGCACAAGGAAACAATGAGACAATACTGAAGACAGATGCAGGGTGGAGAAAACACAAGCAGAATGAATAATGTGATGGTGGCATGTTAGTTCCCTGGGGTTTTTTGGGTGTGTTTACTTAGGATGGAATCAGCTAAATGGAGGGGGGAAAGAGAGAGAAACAGGGCAGGCGGAGAGGGCAAGGGGCTGATGTGGAATGAATCTGGGATAAAGAGACTGAGGGAGAGGTAGGGTTGGAGCAAACAGCTAATCAGTGCAGGACAGAGAAAATCAGAGCATTTTCCACACTTTGATTGGAGTGTCCAAACATGGAAAAGGTCCCTGCTTTATCTAAAGGACAAGGTGCAACAGCTGCGTTTAACAAACAATTGCAGCAAATGTGGGAAGGACGATGAGGTAAACGGTAAAAGGAAAACTTGGTTACACAGACTCGTCATGGGTTGTGCTGTTCCATGCACAAGAGGTAACATTAATAGAATTCTTAAACAAATAAGATTGGGAATGCCTACATTAATCCTGCCTACATTTGATTTTACTTTTAAAAAATGCTATTGTGTTCATTAGTTTACTTTAAAATGTTTGCTATTGCAAAGAATTGAAATATTCATTTCTGTTGCCAAATGATATGATATTGAGAATCTATTTGAAGTTAATTGACATTTAGTTTCATCATTTTTCATACACCCACATAACTTATGTGGGAAATCTGCTCTATTATAGTGTATTTTCAGTTCTTACATGCTAAGCATTGAGGTTTTGGATGCAGAGCAGTTTTTATTTCAAGCAAATTCTACTCTTTCATATTTAATATAAGTTTGGCCAATTTAAATATTTCCCTTTAGATGAAATAGTAGTTTGAAGGTGAACACAAACAAGCTGATAATTGCTCCTATTTGCCTTACGGCATCTGCATGTAACAGGCTGAAAGTGTATGTTCATATGCTACTGCTAATGTAAACAGAACAGACTACAGAAGGACCACACACTAAAGCTTCTGTGCTGAAGGATTTTTATGTTTATCTTTTCTTTTAAAAGAGTAATTGAATGACTGAATTACAGGCAGATAGTATCTTTTAAAATTAAGACTGAAGGGTATCAGGGTATTGAACCAAAACCCCTGATTGAAAAACTGCTAAATTTTTAGAGACACATCTTACCTGTCATACCTTCACAATTTATGCCAGTTCATCTTTCCATGGGATAGGGGTTCAGACTCTGAACCCAGATCCAATTCAAAGTTTTGCAGCTAGAGACCTTCCCTCTGTAATGAGCCAAGCCAAAGAAATAGAAGGATGATAATCATAATCTGGATCTGACTTTTGCAGCTAAGACCCATCTCTAACAAGGAACAGACGTAAAAGTCAGTTACCATTTGAGATCATAGACTTTAAGGTCAGAAGGGACCATCATGATCATCTAGTCTGACCTCCTGTGTGAGCTGAAGGGTTCCTGGTGCCATAGAGACCCTTGGTATGAGTATCTGTCCTTCTGTGTTTGTGCTTGTGGTAGAACTTCAAAGCTGCCCGCAGTCTGATAGTCTGTTTTTTCTTGGACGCAGTCCTGCAATGAGCCCCGTGAGGGGTGGGACATCAGTGCCTGTTCATAGCTCATTATAGAATGGAGGCCATATTTTGTTCCTTCATTGCAAAATTTACAATCTTTCTATGTGATTATATAATCCCCAGCCCAATGGGGCCCTGATCCATTGTTGTCTGTGGGTGCTACTATAATATAAATAATTAAGGTCAAGATTTTTTCAAAGTGACTTGTGATTTTGTGTGTCCATATGTAGATGCCTTAAAAGGGTCAGTCTAAAAGGAATTTTTAGACGGTGGGTGCTCATCAAAATTACAGACCTTAAAGCTACTGATAAAGAGTTCTACTTTATTTACTTTTACATGAATCATCACAGAAATACTCTTCCTTTATTTCAAGCTTTTCAAATAAAGAATGATGCTTTGTTGCTTATTTATACTAGAAATGAAAAACAAGAGTTATATAATAATAGAGCTGGGGACTCTTGCGTGAGCTGCATAAAAATGACTGGAGAGAACAATGTCTCCTACCATTTCTGGATCTGAAAGTAACATTTGGAATATAGCTCAAGTCTGGCAGCAGTGGAGAAAAGGCAAATTAGCAAGGTCTAATGGCTTGTTTAGAATGGAGTATGATATAAATTAGTTTATAGTAACATTGCCTCAGCAGTTCATCTTCTCCAGAGGTCCTCCAGTACGCACAAAGAAACTTAGCAACGAGAAATACTCTACTTCTAGTTCGATCGCATACAGCGAATTTGGCACAAAAATAATCAGTCCTTTATAAGTCTTCACTTAAGAATTGGAGATCAAAAGAAGAAATATAAGGAGCCAAGGAAAACCTTCTAGTTGCTGTAGATAGAAAGAGGCTAAAGAGAAGGTTGAAGTAATGGATACATAAAGGTTGGGATCTTGCTACAGTAAAATAATTGATTTAGGCTATGAAATTGTAATCTCAAGAAAGACACAGATAGTAGTTTGGAAAAATTGCAAAGATAGCTGCCATTCATTTTTTGTTCACAGTTCTCATCATATATTTGTTTTTAATATAAAGGCCCTGCTCCTATAAATTGTCACACATACAAAACTTGACTGACCCCAGTGAGTTCACAGGGCCACATTTTCCTGTCATTTAGAAATGCCATCGACTTCAGTGGAGCTACACTGGTGGTAAATTCATGAAAGAGAGGAGAATCAAGCCCACTATTTTCAAAAATATCTTCACTAAACATGGCCAGCCTAGAATAGGAGAAGTTTCATAGTTGTTGGGAAACTACAGAAATTATATATATTCCTGTTCATGCTTTTCTGCCTGCTAAGGGCATTGGTTATAACATTTTTTAAAGACTACTTATATGTAACATATGTAAGAGTTTTGACTAAGAGGCATAAAATCTATTTCTAATAAGAAATAAAGAAAGCAATTCTTAGGAACAGATAGCTTTTTATAAGTGTGCTGCAGTATTTCATTTACAGTAGATTATTTTTCAATACACTAATGATATGACCTGACATGTTATTCACCCCTCTCCTAATCATCATCAGGCAACTCCAGCTATTTCCCTAGGAGAGAGAGCTAGTTTACATAGGTCAGATAAGATAAGCAGTTATGTATGTCACTGTAATGAAAGGTGATTTGTGAACCTCTGCATGTCATATCTCAGGTAGAATTGAAGGAGATATAGATGTAAACATGAATCAGCAATTATGAAAATCTTATCAGTGCTAGAACTGTACAAAAGAGGAAAGTTCCACAACGGAAAGGATTTTGAGATTTCGTATTTGGCTTCGTTCTGAGTCACAGCAAAAACTGAACATTTCAAAAATGCTCCGTGAAGGAAAATTCACACAAGAAATTGGTTGGGGTCATTTGAAATGTTCTTTTTCAATATTGACTTTTTAAAAATTGTTTTATAGTCTAATATATAATAAGTAAAGCACAGTAAAAAGTCGTTTCAACATGAAAAATCAAAACTGCTAGTTCTGAAAATGTCAAAATGAGATGTTTGGACACGGTCAGAACAGTTTTCCAAGTTTTCCCTAAACAAAAACCTCAGCCCAGGCTCCAAGGAAGTCCACAGCACCTTGGTCTAGGGGAATAAGCATTGCAGTTTACAAGTCTTTAGCCCCAGCCCCTGGCGGGGCAGGCTTCCCTCACAGTCTGTAGCCTCTGGCCCTCACGTAGGCAGGGCTTGTAAGGAGTCTATAGCCCTGGCCCTCCAGCAGGCGGGGCCAGGAAAGCTCGGTGTCCACAGGTACCCAAGTTCCGAAGAAGCCAAGCACCCCTGGAGTGGTTAGGGAAGGGGGACACAGGCCCACCCGACTCCACTGCGTCCCATCCCAGGGCTCTATCAGTGGCAAAGTGGTTTGCCACTGAGTCACTCAGCAGGGATCCAGCCGCAACATGCTGACAGGTTTATCCCCTGACTCAGCCACACTCTAGTTGGCTGTCCCTGGGCCACTTCCTCCCACCCTGTCCCGAATTACCTGCAGCCAGTTGTGTCCCTCTGGGTCGCTGGGGTAGACGGTGAACAGGAGCCCCACGAGTCCCTCACTGTCAACCGGCGGCAGGTCTGGAAACTCCTCAGGGTCGTCAGTGGAGGGCAGCTCCTCCAGGTCCCAGGGGGGACCAGGCCCAGGCAGCTCCAGGGGGTCCCCAACAGCAGGCAGCTCCTCCAGGTTAGGGCCAACTTCAGGGGGGTTTTCCCACCCAGCAGTCTCATGTGGCTCTCCCCAGCTACTAGGGCCTGGCAGCCCTCTCCAGTCACTCAGGCCCAGCATTCTGGGCAGGACTTGGAGGCTCTAGTCGGTGGGGCGGTTCCTCCAAACTGCTGTGGGGCTTGGGTCAGGCACAGACCACAGCCTCTGGGAAGACATCTGCCTCCAGCAAGCTTCCCCTTCACTGAGCTGCTAGGCCAGCCTTTTATATTTCTCTTTCCTGCCCTGGCTCTGCCCCTCTGCTTCCGGGGAGTTTGGCCTGTGGGGCTTTGTTCTGCCCAGCAGAGGCATCACGACCATTCTTCGGGCCCAGGCTCCGAGGAAGGCCACACCGCCTTGCTACAAGACGACAAAACTTGCTTGCGAAAGAGAAAACTCTTGTTCCTATAAAATGATCTAGTCTGCTTCTGTTAATGTAAATGATAAAATTCCCATTGACTTCAACATAAGCAAGATCAGTCCATCTTTAGTTAGCAGTGGAATATATTAAATTACTTTTTGTATTAAAGTTTTGTTTCCCCCAGTGAGCAAATTCCTCTTTAAGCCTAGATATAATAAACTTGAAGACGTTTAGTAAACATAAATGCATTCTAAATACTGTATAGATAAAATGGAGTCAGGAATTCTACTTCTAACCCAGGCTTCTCTGCAGAACTCTCCATCTAAATTGGAACAACAGTAGCATTTCAGTAGATCAATTTTGAGGCCTTGTCACACAATTGAATGCCTATATGTTTTGAATTCAAAGTGATACACATATGAGTAGAATATAACTGAGGCCCAGTGGTCAGTCCGTACTAAGAATGCTTGGGGTGCAATTTAATGTCACTAAAAATAAGGAAACCTGACATAGATACAATTTGGACAGATCCACGCAATGGGAGACCTCAGTTTATATTGAAGTCTTGTTTAAAAATATTTAGGATAGCTCAATGCTATTATAAACAAAAAGAAAGCATGGTGCATCAAAATGCTGAATTAAGTCTTATATGTTAAACATGCAGAGACAGGGAAAACCAAACAGACTAAATCTAGATTAGAACAACTCACCAAGCAAACCAGAGAGATAACCCCAGTTGTGGCCTGCGGCCTACAATCCGTTCAGTAACTAGAATAACTTCAGTCGATTATCCAAACTCCTACATTAAAAGAACTATAAGGACCAGCCAAAAGGGAACAATTCAAAGCTATACAGATGTTATTACCTTGGTTTATATGTGCAATTATGTTTAATCAGTCATAGGTGTGCTCACTTACTCAGTCCCAAATCAAGTGCCCATTCCAGTAACTCTGAGTCAAAAGAATAGACCATCCTCCTAAGAGTAGCATAATTGAAATCAGTGGGAGTACTGCATGAGTAAAGACTACTTACGTGAGTATGAATTTCCAGGATTGGGCCTGATATCAGAAAGGCTAGTAGCTTGCCCAGTGAGCATGGGAAAGGATGGACTCAAGGAGCCTGCTTGTTCAGGGAACAAAACTGAGCCCCAAATAGGTTCCAACTCCATTGTGTAACTCTACATTGATCCCTTCTGTTGCCTTGTTGCTCCTACTGACACCCTCATTCTTATGAGTTCGATCGTCAACAGCAAAGTTCTGTTAGTTGTACTGTTTTTCTCCATTACTAAACAGACATTTGGGGCCAGATCCTCAGTTCTGACCAATGTCCACAGTGCACAACTCAGTGGCATGGGGAGGGTTACCAAAACTCAGAGCCCCCCAGAGCTCCACTAACAAAGCCATAGAGGGCCATGTGCATACAGGCTGTGTCTCCAGTGGGCACTGCTGGATCTTTTGGGTTGGGAGGAGAACTACTGCCCATTCCACAGGAAAGAGGCAAAACCTCACCCTTTGCCAGGGAGAACAATATGATGCAAACTTAGGTTTTCTCTTTTCCCCAGATTCTTCTTGTGGGATTTTCTGTGGGAGTGAGTGATCCAATTACAGCTGTTATACAACTCATATGATGACAGCTTTGCACCTAAAAGCTATCCCTGATAGTGTGTATCAGTATTGTGACTGGAGCTGATCAGACACACTGACAGAATCATATTCCATTGCAATATGCAGCTCCATCCAAATGCTTCGTAGCTACCAGCCTACACTTCTCCTTAATTATACACAAAAGTCTTAATCCAATATTTCCAACCTCACAGTCACTTGCCATGGGTATTATTGTGATACAGGACTTTATTACAATATATTTTGTTCTAGTGTAGGGAGCAGTAGTTGGACAGGGGCAATTATAGCATGAGGAAGGATACAGCTTCCTACCGGATTCTATAGACTAAGGCTATGAAGCTTTGACCAAAAACCAAATAACCTTTACCTTTGCCACGTTGTTTTTCTACAAATATATCAAGTGCATTGCAAATATAGGCAATAAAAAATCAAGCATTTTTACTGCCATCAGTCTGACAAAGCCCAGAGACCTTATTCAGTCTTATAAAAGCCTTGCCATCTCTTTCTGGAATGAGTCTGACTGAAGGGCAGATACAGATGTTCCCTTATATCTGTGCATGAAAGAGATGTCATAAATTATTAGCATTGTTGGCTAGAACATAGATATCCTATGAAGTAGTGAGGGAAACATCATCATTTCTGAAATAAAATAATATGATTTTCAAAATTGCTGCATACGAGTTTACACTATGAAGTGCACACAAATTATACAGCATATCACCTAAAATAAAAATATGGTGAAGACATAACTAAATACAGCATGGTCCAAGCAGACATCAGTCCTCTGTATGTAAACAATTCATATCAACCTACAGTCAAACTTCTGCATAGCTTTTTTCTTAATGCTACCTGGCAAATTTTACAGTATGTAATTAATGTTTCTAATTGCATGTTCTTTGGAAAAAGAATTTCCCCTCATGAATCTAAACTCAAGGTTTGTGTGTCAAATATTGCTCTCAAAATTTGTTTTCTCCAGGTACGTTTTTGCTTGTTGTTACAAGCCCAAATCCAGTAAATATGTCCTTGATGTTGACAGCTCAATCTGTTTGATTGTAATTTCTGAAATTTGTGGTAAAACAGATGTACGAGAGCCCATAAGCACAGGCCTCTATGGCCACTTTGGATAGTGGAGTGGGATTTTCAAAAGTGCCTAAATGAGTTAGGAGCACAAATGTAACAAAGTTCATGAAACTTGTGCTCCTAAGTCACTTGGGCAGTTTTCACCTTTCTGCTTTACAATTGCAGGTACCGATTATATGTTGTGCTGCTGTTTAAAATTACGTGCACCGTGTATATGAATGCTCTGATTGTAAAGACTAACAAACTCAATAAGGATGTTTATTATATATGGGAGGGACTTCAGTGCTCTGAGGCCCCAGTCAAGATCCCTAGGTCAGGGAAGGTGAAGGACTCACAACTCCTACCCCAAGGGGAACCTAAAAAGTTTCAATTCAATATATGCATTGTGTGACATTGGCCTCTAGGGCAGCCATGCTGAGATCGTTTAAACAAGGCAAACTGCAAAGAATGGGGCAGATAAAGCCCTAAATACTGGTGTTTTTTCTTCTATAAGATATACTAATCCAGAAACAATCAGTTTCTATGATCATCTCACTGGTCATTCAGAAGACAAAACAGAGTTTCTTTAAAACTATCCAGCCCTTTGGCTAGCACCCAGACAGCCAAGTCAAATATGGTGGGGATTACTGAAAATCTTTGTCCATCATATGTACAAAAGTTCTACCAATCCCAAAGGATTGCAGACATTACCAAACAGGCCAACAAACAATTCAGATCTTACCCAAATATATGATTAAGCCAATATTTATTAACTAAACTAATATTAATTTTAAAAAGGAAATGGCAAAAAGCTCAGTATACGAACACATGTGAAAATTAAGTTCTTAGGTCAGTTTCAAAGTAGAGAGGATAACTGAGTTGCAAAGTTCTTAAATCACAAAGCCTCTGAAATTACCCAGACAGTTTGGGGTCATCATTTTAGAGCTTCTTTATTAGAAATCCAGTCCAGAGAAATGAAGACTAAATAATCCATGTGCAGAGTTCATTCAAATTCTCCCAGGAGAATTAGTAGGGTGATTCCAGGCTAGTGCTGGGTCCCAATCTTGTGATCCAAACTTTCCCTGACAAGCTTGGACAGATTTGAGATAAAAAGGATCAGGCTTGAAACTTCCTTTATAGTTGAAGCAAGGTGGGCACTTGCAAGTAACTTCCTCACATGGACTTTAATGAAAGCAAGCCAACCGTTTGATCCTTACTCAATGGGTCCTTCCTCAGACAAAACAGACATCAATAGCCATTTAAACTATCAAGACAGCCCACAGATATTTCCTTGAGTGGAGAATAATAATGTATACTGTCCTTTGAAGTAAAACCTTCATTTCCTAAGCACACATAGGTAATTAGCTGTATTCACACATTTAAGAGACAGTTTGCATAAACCTCAAAGAGTAATACATGCAAATGATAATAAGAGTCCTGTAGCACTTTAAAGACTACCAAATTTCTGCAGGCATAAGCTTTCGTGGGCTGCAACCCACTTCCCCAGATGAATGAAACAGAAATCAGATAGGAAGTGTATATATACATCCAAGGGTAAGAAACAACAATGGGGAAGGTAGATGTTAACAAAGTCCATTCAGTTAGAGTAAATGAGGCCTATTCACAACCATTGTTTAGAAGGTCAGAATGTGTGAACAGTGACAATTACTTCTTGTAATGAGACAAACATTCCAAGTGCCTATTCAGATCCAGTTTGATTTTGTCAAGTTTGCATATGAGTTCTAGCTCTGCAGTGTCTCCCTGAAGTCTGTTTATGAAGTTTTTTTGTTGAAATATGGCAACTTTCAAGTCAATTACAGAGTGTCCTGGGAGACTGAAGTGCTCTCTGACTGGTTATGGATGTTACCATTTTCTATGTCTGATTTGTGTCCATTTATTCTTTTGCGTAGTGACAGTCCAGTTTGGCCAATGTAACTGGCAGAGGGGCATTGCTGGCACATGATGGCACATACTACATTAGTAGATGTGCAGGTGAATGGAGTTCCTGATGGTGCTTATCTGAGGTATACCATGTCTCAACATTTGGTAGGACTGCCTACATCGTCCATAGAAAGTAACATTTGCAAGACCCTGGACTTCAAAGGAGTGATAGTCTTAGGTATCGTTGGGAAGACACAGAGTAGTCCCTTGCTCCAGTTGAGCAAGCATGTGTCGCCTACAGACGCTGCTCCTAGTCCTGCCCTGGAACAGAATGGGTGACACTTTTTGTTGTGTGGCAAATAGGTTGATTATGGGAAGACCCCACTGTGGAAAAATATCGTATAGGACCTTGTTCATCTGCCATTCGTGATTCTGTGGGAAGTGCCGGCTTAGGCTGTCTGCAGTAATGTTTTCTCTTGCTGATAAGTATGCCACTGCTATTTGGCTGTTGTGTTGTATACATCAGTTCCATAGTCTTATTGATTCAGAACATAGGGATTAATATAGGGCATGCATGCTATATTGTCCATCATTATTCATACTGATGTTTCTTATGAAGGGTAGAAAGTGTTGGCAAGCATTGTGGACTGCCATGAACTCTAGCACATTTATGGGAAGAGTGGCTTCTGGTTTTGACCACCTGCCTTGTATCATGTGGTGGTGTAAATGTGCTCCCCAGCCTATAAAGGAGGCTTCTGTCATAATCATAAGTGTTGGCTGAAGCTGTGCAAATTGAATTCCAGACATCATGTTGCTTTTGTGTGTCCACCATGATAGGGAGTCTTTGATGTTCTTTGGCACTGTCAGCTGTTTGTTGAGGCCATATTTGTTTGGTCTGTAAACCATTGCTAGCCATTGAGCTGTACCCCAATAAATTCCAGTTCTCTTGTTGGGTTCCAAAGTGGACTGTTTGGTATTTATCTTGAGTCCTAATTAGTGGAATAGTGTTTGGTTTGTGCAGTGGCATGTCTTGCTAAAGTTTCACTGGTTGCCCTTATTAAACAGTCATCCAGATATGGGAAGATTGTAATGCCCTGTCTCCTTAGGTGCGCAGTGACAACTGTGAGCACTTTGAAAAAAACCCTCGTGCCACAGAAAAGGCCAAACGGCAGCACCTTCTGTTGGCAATGCTGCCTGACACCATAAATATTAGGAAGTGTCTGTGTGCAGGGTGGATTGTAACATGAAAATAAGCATCTTGGAGGTCAAGAACTAAGAACCAGTCCCCTCGGTTGCAGTGTTGGTATTATCGCAAATATTGTGACCATCTTGAACTTCTGATGCTTCACGCGTTTGTTTAGTGCTGTCAGGTCTGAAAGGGTCTCCATCCTCCATTCTTTTTCTGTACTACAAAATAGTGGGAATAATAACCCTTGCCTCTGTGTTGAGGCGGGACATGTTCTATGGCCCCTATTTGTAGTAGATGATTTATTTCTTGATGCAAAATTTGCATGTGAGTTGGGTTCCTGAAGAGGGATGGGGAAGGGTTGTGTGTGGGGGGATGGATATAAATGGGATAGTGTATCCCAAGTTGATGATTTCTGTTACCCATTTGTCTGTTGTGATCTATTGACCAATTTAGATGGAATTGTCTGAGGCAAAATTTGAAATTTGTTATGGATGGTTCCGGTACTGCGTGCTGAGTGGGATTTCTCAGACCCTCGACCAAGGTCTCAAAACTGCTGTTTGGATGGCGCAAATTGAATTCCTGAGGATGCTTGTTGAGGTTGTCTACATCTATGACCTCTGTTTTCCCCTCTGTGACTCATAGTGTCACCTGGTGGTGAGGCGGATACCTGCGGCTATAAGGTTGGAATCTATACTGCTTCCTTTTAGCTGTAAGTGTATAAATTCCTAGGGTTCGTAGTGTTGCTCTAGAACCTTTAATAGTGTGAAACATCATTTAAAAAAAAAAAAAAAAAGCTGGGTCTTATCAAATGGGAGAGCCTCTATTTTTGTTTGTAGATCTCTGGGAAGAGCAGCTACATGAAGTCAGGAGGCCCTGTGCATCACTGTGGCTTTGGCCATGGTTCTAGCCACTGTATCTGCTACATCCAACAAGGCTTGTAGCGAAGTCCTGGCTACGAGTTATCCCTCAGTGAGTAGAGATTTGAATTGTTCCCTTTCATTGTCAGGAAATTTGTTTGTGAATTGGGCTAGTTTCTCATAGATAGTATGGTCAAAATTTGAGAGTAGGGCTGAATAGTTTGATTCTCTCATCAGCAGGGTAGAAGATGAGTATATTTTTCTTCCTAAGAAGTCAAGCCTTTTCCAGTCCTTATCCTGCAGGGTTGACTTATAGTTTGTTTGTTTTTCCCCTCAGGTTTGCAGCATCTGTTGGCAGTTGGTATGTGAATAGAAATTCCATCCCCTTGGCTGAGATATATTTTCTATCATTCCTCTTGTTCGTGGGGGGAATTGTAACTGGTATCTGCCATATGTTAGCTGGCTCCATTAATGTCTCATCTATAGGGAGTGCGATTTTTAAAGATGTGATCTGCAGGATTTTCAGTAGTTTATGATGAGACTCTATGACCTCTTCCAGTGGTATCTCTAGCTCTTGTAGTACCCTCTTGAGCAAGTCATTAAATTGCTTGGGGTCGTCCACAGGAGTGGATGTAGTTTGAATGACTGCTTCATCTGGTGATGAAGATGAGTCATGCATAAGAGGGATGTTTCCTGTTCCCCACTTGTCTCTGTTGCCTGTGTTTGTTCTGCTGCCTTAGCAGATGTAGTTGGATGTGATTGACTAGGTGACCTGGCTTTACTTACATGGGAGCTGGTAGGTCTATCATATGTTCTAGAGTAGGTGGAGCAGGCTTCCCAATTGTGCCATTGCATTTGATATGGCATATGGGGAGGAAACTATGGTGGTTCGTAGCATGGATATGGCATGTTACCCCTTTGGGGCATATATCCCTGTGACTCCACTGTTGGCCTGGTGGGTGATGAGTGTTCTGAAGAAAATTGGACTTCCTCTAGGTCACTGTCTCCTGAAATAATAGAGTGCACTGTGGAAAGGCCTTGTTGGATGGTTGAGCAAGAGCTGAAGGGGGAGTCAAGTTACATGTGCGTGAAAGGCACCACGAGATGGAATCTGCACACGTGTGACCTGGACAAGTACTGCTAAAAGACGTCTGATCAAGGGCACGGGACATGAAGACGACATCTAGAGTGGAGCACCAACAGAAACATCACTCGAAGAAGAACTACATATTCCCAGCTCCCCTTCCCCGCAGTCTAGAGTAATGTAGCTGTTAGACTGCATAGAGTATGTTGACTTGACACATCTTTGCTCCTACCTTTCGTTTGTTATAACCACTATCCGTCTATCTCCAGGCAGAGTAGTGCATGTGTGAGAACAGGGTTGGTTCTAGACCACATGGCGCCCCAGGAGAGGAGCATCTTCAGGCCCCTATTTGTTAAACTTTTGAATATCTTATTTTTTTATTGCATTTGTAGACTATTTTATGACTTTCATGAATGATTTGCATACATGATTTAGGCTTGTCACAAGACAATAAATTGACATGATAGGATCTGTAAATATTCATGCCACTGTTACACAGTAAAATAAAGTTCATGATATCACAGGCAGGCTCACTTCACTTCAGTTAATTCTTATATCTCACAGACTTTGGTGACGACCCACCCCTTATATACCTCCAAGGGCATGTCTGACCACAAACCTCCTAGCATGAGGAAAATGTCATTCTCAGAAAGTCTAGAAAATTCCACAACAGTCTACAAAGGTCCAGAACATTCTAGGAGGTTAGTGAAAAATGAATCCAATGTACAGAATTCCCAAAACATTTTACTTCAAATATTCTATATGTAAGAGGTCTATTAGCCCCTTGCTAAAATTTAGTGGGTCTTTTTGGTTGGCATTTCTTAAGAAAGAAGGGCCCTGAAACAGACAGCCCCCAGTGCCAGTGGGGAGAGGCCAACTCAGGTCAGCCTGATTGACAGGGCAGGCAGGCCAATGACTCAGTCAGGAGGGCGGGGAGGATGGTCCCATGGTCCATGTGAGCTGCAGCTGCCTGCCTGGGCAGAGAGCAGGCTGGAGCGAAGGACAAAGCAGCCAGAAGTTGGGAGATGAGAGAAGCAGCCTAGGCCAGGGAGCTGAGCTGACCCATGGCAGCAGAACCAGAGGAGCAGCCAGAGAGCTGGGCTAAGCAGAGCAGAGCTAGGCTGCAGCTGGAGCCATCTGGAGCTGGGTGCAGAAGCCAGAGAAGAAGCTCAGAGCCGAGCTGGGCTGACCCACAGCAGCAGAACCAGAGGGGCCTGAGGAGCTTCCCAGAGAGCAGAGCCGAGCTGAACAGAGCCGCACGGAAGCGGAGTGGGGTTCGAGCTGGGGCTGGAAATGTCTATAACAGTGTGGTGAGCAGCTGGGGATAAGTGAGGGGGACCCGGGGCAGAAGGCCTGGTTGCAGGGAGATGCCACCAGCCAAGAGGCCTTGGAGGGAATCGTGACCCAGACACTGGGAAGGCTGATGCTGGGGACAAGAGCAGTCCCCTAGAGCCTGGGGGCATGTGGCCTCTGCAAGAGCACGTGTCTGGCCCTGCATTCCTGCAGCGCAGCCAGGCAGGAGGCCTGCAAGGTGTGAGAAGCAGACAGAACAACCCTTACACCCCCAGAGATGCTGTGTATGGTGCCGCCAGGCCAGGGGGCAGCCTTAGGTGTTTTCCTTTAACATTTCTCCTCTTTTCTTCATTTTTTAAAATTGTTTAATAAATTGCATCTGCTTTGAACTGTGCAGTGATCAGTGGGTCAGGGAAGCGCTCAGTGCAGACTTAGGACACCCACTCCCCTGCCTTAAGTGACCATGACAAGATTGGGAGTTGAGCCTCCCAGGCATCCTGGGCCCAGCCTTGTTGGGGTTACAGGGACTCCGCCACACAGGAGAATGGGAGGGAAGCCCCCAAGGTAAGCAGGCCTCTAGGTAAAAGGAGTGGGAGCAAGGATTCAGATCTTTTTGCTAGCCTACTGTATTGGGGTAGTGTATGAGCCAGGAAAGTTTCCCACAATAGGAGGACCATTCTTCTGCTTACATATATTCCCTTTTGTCACCAACAAAAATAGCACCCCAAACCCATTGCACCCACCCCCCTCAAGCTGGACGCCCCAGTCACCTGGGGTGTCTGCCCATAAATCTGGCCATGTGTGAGTAATTGTATGCTACAAATGAAAGCCTATTGTGAAGCACGTCTATGTAGGGGGAAAAAAGTCAAAGAACCCTGTTTCTACATCCTCAAGCAGATCGTGTTTGGGTCAAGAAACAAAAGATGATTAAAAGAGTCCCTTATAGGTGATTGGTGGAAGCTGCCACAAAGAGAGAATACACAGGCACGTTACTGAATGTTTCTCAAAAAAAAAAAAAAAAAAAAAAAAAGCATCTAACTGGAGAAAGTTTATACAGTTTGTGCAGAACTGACATGCACTTAATGTGAATCTCTGCAGCTCTGCTTTTTATTTCTATATCTGCCAATTCTTCCCTTTCCCAATACTAGTAGTCCTTGTGAAAGCCTCTCTTTAAAAATAACTTTGTATATAATAGGCCAAATTCATCCCAATGTAACTCCACTGATTTCATTACTGTTAGCTAAAAGTGAGTGAGTCACGTATGTGCAGAAGGCTAGTGTGACCCATCTGTGCCTAGAATATCCTACCACAAAATGCCAAGCTTAGGGCAAACAGCAAAAGGAGAGCAGATTCTCTCAGAACTGGTGGGTAACTGAAGTTAGATTCCCCAACCAGTCAGACAAACATTGATCCTGCTTTCCACACTGGTTATCAAGAAGCTATAACAAGAAATAAAGTGAGCTGTGTATTGCATTTCAGTCTCTCACTCCCAATCAGCAACTGGGTCCAGTAAAGACAGAAGTTATTTAGAACTCTAATCCCTTTGCCAAAGTCTGCCACATTGCCAGATCAATAGAAGTTGGATCTTACCCAAAATACCACGCTGCCAGCCAATCCTTTAGTAACTAAAGCTAACGGTTTATTATAAAAGGAAAGAAACACAGAAGAGAGATGTTAAATGATCAAAGCAATCAGATACATACAAATGACTTGCAAGTCCATATATATTAGCTTCTTAGCAGCACTGCAGAGTTTGCAGGCTTGTACTGTTCCTTTGGAGTACATCCAGTGCCTGGATGGGTTTCAGTCCTTTGTTTCACAACTTCAGTTGTAGATGAGTTGATCCAGAGGTAAGAAGCAGGAATGAAGATAAGATGGAGATGGTGCAGCTGCCTTTTATGTCCCTTTGCCATGTGGCTCTTCCCAAACAGCCACTCAGCGCATGGCCTGGAAAAGCCTCAGAGTCCCCTGTCCATAGGCATGTTCTTACATGTGATTAGTAAGATATAGCCTCCTGGGTTCTTTCACTGGATTCAATATACACTTGAGTTCCCTAGATGGGCCATTAAGCAGGCTTAGTACTGCCGCTGCCATCCTGTGTGCATGTGTCACTCAGACACACAGCACAAGTTTGAAATATAAGCATACCCACACATTTAGAACGTAGGATACATACATAAATGTGCTTATCAATCTTAGCGAATCGTGACTTTCCCATTGATACATTGCATGGCATATCCTGTATGATATTTATTGCAATTCTGTAGTATTGGTTTAAGTAATACTATAAATGATCACTCATACGCCAGATAGGTCTTATGCTGGCTGTGATGCTATTCACTACTGAAGTCCTCCAAAATATGATTAAGTGGCACCTTACGTGGTGCACAAGTCTCATGCTAGCATTCTGCACAGGGGTAAATTGGATTGGGAATGAATAAGACCCAGTGACTGTTATATGTTAGCAATTGCAAGCGTTAAAGTGTTTGGAGTTGAGGATTCTTGTTTAGTGGTCAACGACTGGCATAAAAGATGTGTTGTCTGTATGCATTCCTAAAGTCAGTGTTTTCGCTCTCAGTCACAATTGCTCCATTAAGTGTTTTCATAGGAAATTATGAATTGCCAGACTGGATCAGACCCACGGTTCATCCAGTGCAGTATGCTGTCCCTGATAGTGGCTAGCACCAAATCCTTCAGAGGAAAGGGTAAGACTTCCACCGTAGGCATACATGAGATAGTTCAGGATGAGACCAAATGTTGGGAGGCAGACTGACAGTTGCAGGTTTTAAGCTGATCTCTAACATGAGGTTTAATATCCCTTCCACAAAAATTTTCATTGTTAACAAGAACACCCAGAGTTATAATTATCAATGGGAGTGTCCAGTCCCTTTCTGAATTCTTTGTCTCAATGCCTTCCTGTAGCAATGAGTTCTACCATTAAAATTTCTTTTTACCTTTAGGAATTTAGTACCTTTCAACTTGATTGACTGTCACCTTGTTCTTCCTGATCTACTTTCTCTAGACCATTCATTGTTTTATATACTTTGCCATGTCCCTTTTATTCCTCTCCTTTCTAAGGTAAACAATCCCAGTTTTTTCAAGTTTTCTTCCTGTCAGTTTTTCCCAGTTTTGGCTCTTCTCTGAACCCTTTCTAATAGCTATTTGATGCTTACCTACTGCAAACAGTCTACAAATATTTTGCCAAATTGAAATTACCATCTAGTTAAGTTAAAGAAGAAAGCAGAAGCCCATGGATACTGTCCAGACGAGTGAGACATATAGTAATTAGTAAAACCAAAAAGGGAAGCTATTCTTGTATAATTGACAGACTCTATTAGATGGTTAAAGCCAAAGATAAACAAAATCTAATACCATTAATTTCACCACATGCTCAGATGGTGAAAGTCGGTATAGCTTCATTGATATCAAGAGAGCAACATATGTTTACACCAGATAAGGATCTGTCCAGGGTTTGTAGATTAGCTCATATTTCTCCAGCCTTTTCTGTGCTGCTGAGGGGGCAGGGATAGAACCATTACAAAGGAATGCTGAACATGCTTGAGCTTCAAATATTTTCAAGATAACAGAATAATTTCACAAGAAGCTTCACTTATCCCACTTCCGAAAGTAGATTTTCAGCAAACTTTTGCCAGTGACTGGTTGAGCATCTGGATTTGCGTTCACTTTGTGGGCATCCATCTCCTCCAAATAAGCCATGCAAGAACAAGAAAGATTCGAAACTAGTCATGTCCCTCCTATTATAGATATGCTTTATAGGAGCTACAAGTCATTTGGGGCGCATCTACCACATAGGAGATTCTAGGCAACCTTTCAGACAACAGCCTTCTGAGAGAGAAGATAAAGGATGGCTACTTACCTTGTAACTGTTGTTTTTCGAGATGTGTTGCTCATGTCCATTCCATTCCATTCTAAGTGTGTGCACGCCTCTGTGCACAATTACTGGATTTTTTCTTCCCTTTAACAGTACCCGTAGAGCTACTCTGGTGTCCCCTAGAGTCCCATGCACATGCCACAGTATAACAGGCACTGCCGGCTCTACACCCCCTCAGTTCCTTCTTGCCATCAGCTCCAACAGCAGGGCCAGGAAGCAGGTAATGGAATGGACACGAGCAACACATCTTGAAGAACAATAGCTACAAGTTAAGTAACCGTCTTTTCTCTTTGTGTGCTTGCTCATGTCAGTTCCATTCTATGGAATCCAATACCAATGCAATACCTTGGAGGTGGGCCCGGAGTTCACAGGTGAGCTGCCTATAGCACCGCTCTGCTGAAGCCAGCATCATCCTGTGCCTGAGACGATGCAGGTCTAGAATGGGCCTGAGACCCCCTTTCACCTTGGGAATGAGGAAATACCGGGAGTAACAGCCTTTCCCTTTTATGTCTGGTGGAACTTCATCTATAGCCCCTAGACTGAGAAGGTTCTCCACCTCTTGTGCAAGAAGTTGCTCATGAGAGGGGTCCCTGAAGAGGGACTGAGGGAGGATAGTGAGGACAGGAGGATGGGGGGAAGAAAACTGTAGGATGTATCCCGCTGAGATTATGCCAAGGACCCAATGGTCCAATGTTATCTTGGCCCATTCGGACAGGAATGGAGCAAGTCAGTTGAGAAATGGATGTGAAGGCGGATCCTGTTTTGAGATTGGAATGCTGTCCGCGGGTGCACCTTCAAAAGGATTGGTGCTGGCCTTTAGAGCGCCTGGAAGGCCCTGGCTGGGGAGCTGGGGCAGAACCCAGTCAGCCAGCGCCTCCTAGACATCATATCTCTATCCCTTCATCTATAGGGGGATAAACAAGGAGGCTGGTATCTCTGTGGCTGCTGCTGGGAGCAGCCCTGACACCTCAAGGCCTGGGGTGTATAAGGCCCAAGGAGCACAGTGTGGCCCTTGAGTCATTCAGACTGTGCACCTTACTATCAGTCTGGTTGGAGAAAAGAGTAGACCTGTTAAAAGGGAGGTCCTGAATGGACTGCTGTAGCCCCTGTGACAGTCCAGAAGACTGCAGCCAAAAGCACCAACACATACAAATCACTGAGGCCATGGGTCTCCCAGCTGAGTCTGCCACATTGAAAGCCACCTGCAGGGCCGCTCTAGCCACTGTTCTACCCTCCTCAAGGATGGTGGCAAAGTCCGGTGCCTGTTACTGGGACAGTTTCCCTGAAATGCTTGAAGGAGTCCCAAAGATTGTAGTTGTACCTGCTCAGAAGCACCTGCTGATTTGCAGTGAGAAACTGCAGGCTTGCTGTTGAATAAATTTTCTTCCCAAAAAGGTCCAGTTTTTTGTTGTCTTTATTTTTGGAAGTAGAGCTAGGCTGGCCCCGCCTATTGCGCTTGTTGGCGGCCGCCATCACCAGGGAACTCAGGGAGGGGTAGGTGAACAAATATTCAAAACCCTTGGCAGGAACGTTTAGACATTGGGGCCACAGACAATGGCATCTGCCATTGGGCCTTCATTACCTTGAGCACCCCTTCAAGTACAGGCAGAGCGACCCAGGCCAGTGTTGCTACTACAAGCACATCAAAGAGGCTATCCACGGCCTCCTTGAGCTCCTCTGCCTCCAAACCTAAATTCAAGACCACCCTCTTAAGGAGCTCCTGGTGGGCCTGAAAATCGTCCGGGCCATAGACAGCCCCAAAGCGACTGCCTCGTCCAGGGAAGATGAGGAGGACTGAGCTGGGCATGGGAGGCAGTGACATCCCCTCCTGCTGACAGGGAGCTGCTGATGATATCCCCTTGGGGGTTCCAGTCCTCTGAAGCCGATGACTCATGAGCCCCTCCGGAGCCACTGGCTCTGACTGCATGCCAGAGGACCTGTATGATAAAGGGTCTGGGGCCACTGGAACCCCCCAGGGTTCCCAATAGGGCCACTGCGCCAGTCACTTGCCCTGAGGCCAATCAGGAGCTGCAGAGCAGGGAACTTGCTCCTGTGCCGTCAGGGGCATGGCGGTACCTCAATCGGGTGGTAGGTTGCCTGTCTTCCCCTGAGGAAATGGACTCCCTGCCAGATAACCACTTGGGGGCAGCAGTTGGCTCCCTTGCAGTACAGCCCCATGGAATGGAGGAGCAGTGCCCCAACCCGAGTACCATGGTGATCCAATGACCGCCGCCTCGGTGTTGGGGAGTGCAAGGATGGTGAGTGGCCGGGATGCCAAGGATCCATGCCCAGAGGATGAGTGGGACCAGTGCCACATCAAAGGTCAGTGCCTCAGGACCGAAGACTTACAGCGTCACTTGCCCCCTTTAGGCGATGGCTCCCTCTTTGGTGACTGTTCTCTGCACCAGGCTGGTACAGGCGAACTCCTTGGTGCCAGGGAGCAGGAACAACATTGACTTCCTTCCCGCAAATGCCTACGCAAGGATGAGCAGGACCAGTGCCATCCATCAGAATTCGAGGCGCTCTGTGCTGGACACTGTGATTCGTGCCATATGGACGACAGAGACCGCCTCTGACAGTGGTGCTCCACTGCCAAGGAATGCCCAGGAGATGGGACTTGGATGAGAAATGCCCCCTCAGAAACTGATGCCACAATGACAACTTCCTGCGCAGTGATCTGGTCCTTGGGGATGGACACCTCTGTTCAGGAGATCAGTGCAACCACTGCAGGGGACCCATCGCAGGCTTCCCCTTGGAGACCGGAGCCTTCTCTTTTGACAGCACCAGGGGCCTAGGAGAAGGCAGCAAAGGCAGGGCCATCAGGTTCCTCACCACCTAGAATGCCTCCAGTGTCAATGGCACCATAATCTGAAGAGACCCCCTACTGCTCCAAGGTGGCACACTTATCAGGATCACACTTCTGGGCGGCAATCCCCTCTCCTGATGACCCTGAGCCAGTTGGTCCTGTAGAGGTCCCACACTCAACCCTGCTTTCCTGGACTTCTTTGGTGTGAGGGAGCAGTCTCTATCCGGACACTGCTTCCTCTGTTTCTTCCTTGATGAGGAAGAGAAAGAGATCCAGAGCCAGGGCAGGGCTGGTGCTGACTGGACACTTTGTCCCGATGTGATGCTCGGCACCGAGGTAGATGTTAGAAGTGGATTTTTCCACTTGCTTTTTGCTATGGCCAAACTCCAGCCTGGGATGGAATGCAGCTTGTTAAGCCTCTAATTAGATAGATAAATAAATAAATAAATAAATAGGTGGTATTATCTGCAAACAATAGCAGTTTTCTAAGAAACTCACTACCAGTGTCCCAAACTGGTTTAAAACAACCCTAAAAAAAGTAATAAAATAAATTATAGCTACCAGCTGCAGAACTCATAAAAAAACTTTACTGACCAAGGTCAGTAAATTTCCATGCCAACAGGCAATACGCTAATTTTCTGGAGTCTCAGCCATAAAGCCAAAGTTCTAGTTTAAACACGTTAAAAAAAATAATAAGTTAGTAGCCTGTCGTTTCACCCGGGGACCTGGCCAGTCCTGGGCACCTCCCCACTCTTCACAAGGAAGAGTGTTAAACCCCCTTGTCTAATCACCAAAAAAGCCTGCAGTTTAGTTTTCTTGTTCTTTGTTTTTTGTGTTTTTTGTTTTTTTGCAAATCTGTTTTCTGCTTTTGGATTTTTCTTTTACTAATTCTTTTTGTTCACCTAGTTGCCCTGGATTGCAAGGCCGCACACCTTAGCATATCCGAAGAGGGTAGCAGGGGGTGTTCAACCATTATAACTAATTGCAGTAAGCTCTAATTATAGCTACTTATAATCAAAATAAACTATAAACTTAATCAAGCCAATAAAACACCGAACTAGTCCAGTGCGTGCAATTGGTTAACACCAAACCGGTAAGCTCTAATTATAGCTGCTTTTAGTCAAAATAAACTGTAAGGCAACCAAGCTAATAAAACATCAGGCTGTTATCTACACTTAATCTTTTATCTAAAAAAAAAACAAGTTAGAAATCTGTTATTTATCACTCCAAAAATAACATCCACATGTAGTACATATAATCTAATTAAATTTAAAATTTAAATTAAAAATGTTTTTAAATTGTATATGTATATATTATCACTGCTCCAAGCTAACTAACCCACAAATTAAAAACATGTTAAAATCCACTTGTATTCCCCACCAAGCACCCCAGCTGACCCTTGTAACTCCTAGCCGCAAACAGCCCATGGCTAGCCTCACCGGGCTGTGACCCATAGTGTCACATAAAATCCTTCCTATCCAACCTTAAGAGAATTATGGCCAAGTCTTAGTGTTTCAAGCCACTGTTTATCTCTCAATCCCAATACTTGAAGGATCCAAGAAGTTATCCAAACAATCACAATAATTACAATAGAGGACATGAAGAAAGAGCTGTAATAAATTTAGGAGGGTTTTGTCTAGCAATTTGAAGGTTAGTGAGTTATTTTACTCCAGATTTACAATAGTTTGTGAAAAATTATTTGATTTTAGAGAAAAAGTTAGCCTTGACAATTTTGCATATTTATTCGTGGCATGGTCTCTGATGAAAGAAAATAAATAGGTAACAATTTTTTTGCTCGTGTGTCATTAAAAGAACAAAGTCATTTTTTGTCCAACTCAGACTGTCATTTGAAATATTTCTAGCCATTATAGAACTTATGGTTCTCTGATAGAAAGAAGAATGGCAATATCAGGTGAAGGGAAATACACTAGAGAAGATATTAAATAGAAACTAATCTGGTTGATAAAATAAAAATAGTTTGCAAAAGCTGTGACAGATATGTCAGTTGCCTGCAATATCTTTGGGAGATCTTATTGTATTAAGTGTATGCATCATTGTGGGCAGAGAGTGTAAGTAATTTCATGGAGTAGGGTAACTACAGCCCCTCCAGAAACTAAGAACAGTGGTAGGGAGGAATAGGAATGAGAGGAGATGCAGACAATTAGGCAAATTGTGCCACCTGCAGAGAAGTACCATCTCTTGGGGACCCTCACCTATACTAGTTCAAATTAGGTTCTCCCCAGGCCAAACGACAAAGAAAAGACTTTTGGATAAATAGCTGGAGTTTAAATGGATACAGGGCCTTCTTTCTGATCCAGCAAATGGTACAACCTTTTGTGCAAGGGGACAGGTGTTAGGTACCCAAGGTCTCTAAAGAAGTCTATGGCAGCATTAGGGAAACCTAAGTTCAAATCCAAGTCCCAGTCCTGTCCTTTAACCACGAGATGATCCTTCCTCTCTATTTTAAACAAATGTTCCAGAAAAGTTGCAAGATTTCAGATATGTAATTGCCAGTACTGGAAACAGTTTTAGAAGTTATTCCCATCCAATTGGGAATTGGAACTATACTCTATATGCTGCGTCCAATCCAAACATCTTATATCAATCACAAATACTGAATACTCAGAGCAATAGTCAGTGAACATTAGTAATTTCTATAAAATGTAGTTGGCTTGTGAGTAGTCAGCAAACTGGGGAAAGAGCCAAATTCACTAAGTAAATTGTTTCATCCAAATTCTTCACCCATTTCTACAAAGCTTTTGTGGCCATTTCAATTGTTTAACAGTACAAAGTTTACTTTGGAAACAGCATTTTTCAAAAGGCAGTTATGATTTTTGGTTTCATACAGTAGCTTAATATATATTAGCAAACTGGAATAGCTACACTGAAGTCCATGGAGATATGTCAGCAGCTAAGTTTCTTGTAATCTTTTACTTTAGGAAAATTGACAGAGAGAAGCCTTTTTTCTAAAAGCCTCCAAAACTCTAGTAGATTTTACGCCCATAAAGTAAAATAGCAATTTTTTATTTTACTTTATAATTCTTCACATTGCAGTGGTGCTTAGGAGCCCCAGTCACTAACTAGCACCCCATTGTATACAGGGCTGTCCCTACCCCAAAGAACTTACAATCTTGTAAGCAAGTCCGTCAGTATGCACACATGGAGTTAGACTCATAGGTCAGAAGGGACCAATATGATCATCTAGTCTGACCTCCCGCACAAGGCAGGCCACAAAACCCTACCCATGCTGTGTGTGAAGTCCTCTCTCTTACATTTTATTCAGGAACTGGGAAAAATATAGGACTGTTTAGTGACTGTCTTATTATAAATCTAAATTATTTTACTGGTTCAAATAAAAGCATAGCCTTGTTCTACAAGGGTAATGGAAACATTCCCATTATTCAGTTGTTACAAAAACAAACCAACATCTTATTTCACAAGATTTTTGGCCTTGTCCTCTGCTCCCTAAATTCCTTCTTGTAACTGAGGAAGAATGTTTAGTGCAAGTACTTGAATGTCTGTAAAGTGGCCATTTTGTAATCTAGGGGTGGGGAGGTTATTATTTCTACCAAGAGATCACTTCTTTTCACATAAAAGGTATTCCTATATCACTGTATATTGGGTGCATAGTGCATATTGACAGCTCATATAAAACAGCTAAAATGCAATCACAAAGGAGGATTTGAAAAATTTGACCCTTTATGAAGGGCAGCCGTGTTTTGTGTGGGTGCAAATTGTGCCCATAATTCAACTATGGGTGCAAATAGAGTACTCCTCGTTCAACTGGAAGACAGTACCTGGTGATCCTGCTGTATGGGAAAGAGACAACAACACTGTACATATAACAACTCACAAAAGACTTTTTGAATGAAAATGTCATACAGCACTATATTTTTTTCATATAGCCTTCCTTCAATATCCTGATCAATCAAGCCTGCAATGATATTTCTCCAATGCTGTCAATAAAAAATAGATAATTTCTGAGATAATATACTGTAAATGCAGTAGTCTCAATATAAAAAGTGAACAGCACCCTCTAATGGCATATTGAATGTTTTAATTAACCAAAGCTGTAATGTTAATTACGGCTAACAGACTCCATATGCTCTAGAATCCCATATGTGCTTCAGCCCTGCTCTCATTTTAAAACCCTGAAAAAAGAGAAACAAATTAAGTGAATTAAATGACTGGGAACAAGTCCAAAAGGAATTTTTTCCTGTGATTGACAGGGCCATGGAGAATAGAGTATGAGAAACAAACATTTCACCTAGCCATCAAATGTTGAGGTTTCTAATAAGGTAAATCTGGACTGCATTGCTCTCAGTTGTCAGGGAGAGAACAAAATGCAGATATTTCTCCTTTCATCAACTCAGTGCTTACGCTTTACACTCCTTAGGCCAGAATCACCAAATCTAGTACCAAAAGGAGCAAATTCTAACTTCTTACACCAGCCTAGCCCCAGCATTCTAGAGAGGGGATTCACCCCCCACAGAAGGGTTGGCAGTGCTGCCCTCCCAATGGGAGCATCTTTAGATTATGACCAAGGCTTCATATGAGCATGAGTGGTGGAGGATGCACTACATTTGGTTATTCCATGAACAAACCTCTTCCGTGCCAGAGCTCCCTAGTCTGCTTATAAACTTGGGATTCCGCACTAGAGTTTAGTATGATGTAAACCAGGGCTCTATTTAGCCCCTTAACAGTTCAACATCATTAGATATTGTCACAGCTCAGGGCAATTGCACCTGTATTCACCCCTCCATGGTTCGGCAAGGGGAGCCACTCTTGGGCTTCCAGCTTCCCAGCCATCACCTTTTTTGGGTAGAGACACAGCTCTCTCCCCCGACAGGGGTATTTCCAGGCTGCATAGTTCCTTGTCTACATGGAATTCCCCAGCAAGTCAGAATGCCTCACCAGGCCTGCTTTGCCTTCTTTCTTCAGAGGCCACAAGCAGTGTAATTTCCCATCATTATAAGTTACCATGCAGCTCTTTATCTGAGAGTGCATTTATTCTTAAGGTGAAGCGTTACAGAGAAATACATTAAAAGTGAGAATCTATATGCATGCTACTAAGTTTACCAGAGATCACCCCAACTCCAACAAGGGCTCTGCCAGGTGAACAGTCCTTCAGACCTACCAAGGGTTTACAGGTTCATAACCACCTTGGCTCATAACAAGAACCCACAGGAAAAGTGTAGTCCCTCCATTATACAGACTGGGTCTTAGACCGAGGAACAGGTATTTCATAGAAAACAGATTTCTCTGTAGGGCATAGGATTAAAAGGCTGTGTTTTTGCTTAACTAGAGGCATTCATTTGCTTATACCTCAGACTTCCTGGAAAACCCACTTAACTTGAAAAGAGTTATTATTGAAAAGAGTCCTTTGAAGTTCATAACACTTCCCAGAGTTTACATTAGTCAGATCTCCCCCCAGATATGTTACATACAATCCCACAATAATACATAAGTATTTGCATTTTTAAAACAATGAACTCCTAAGACACAAACTGAAGGTTTGTCAGTAAGGTTTGTCCAGGATATTGCTGTATCTGTCAGATACTTCTACTCGTTACATTTTTTTTGCCCTGCATTTAAAGTTGAATGAATCCCCTCCCTTCCACAACTTTTCATTCAAAGGGGAAGATGCTTCAGAAATCTATCCCTTGCCCTAGCTGGGCACTCCCAATTACAGTCACTTGGCAACATCTAGATTTAATGCACCTTTACTTCAACTAAAGATTTTGGATAACTGCTTGTAATGATCTGCCAGGCCCTCCATATAACTAGCCCCCAGATTATAGAAAAGGATCACTGCTGATTCGTCTTTGCCCTTCTCAGTAGGGCAGCTGAAACATAGCACTTTACAAGTTCAAATAGAACAGTAAGTTTCTGAAACACTGCCATCTTGTAATAGTTTTGCAGCATAGTACTGCTTATTGTGAAAAGTTCCAGATGGGTAGCCGTGTTAGTCTGTATGCAGCAAAAACAACAAGAGTCCTGTAGCACTTTAAAGACTAACAAATTTAATTTCTGCAGGCATAAGCTTTCATGGAATGTAACTCACTTCATCAGATGCAGGGAATGGAAATCAGATAGGGGGTGTGACACACACACACACCCCTCCCCCCCATTGTGATTCCTTAATACCATGGACCAGAGCAGAACGTTCCTCACTCAATAGAAGTTCACTCTTGTCAGGCACTGAGGTAAAAATTTTTATGGAGGCTTTTCAAGACGTTTGATTACAAGTACCATTCACTGAAACATTTTCAGCACTGATGAGAAAATACACACGCTCTTCTCATCAACTATGAGTAGTAGACACATGTGTACATGTGCTATGGGATCAAAAGTTTTGGTTCTAACAATACTGCCTCAAAGGAACTGACAAGTAATAAGAACTGCCAAGGTACGTGTATATGTAGTACACATAGCAGCTTGGTCAGCAGCTTTAAAAAACACCATACCAGTTGAGTAGACATGATCGGCCCGTAATGGGGTCCCAGTGAATTACACACACGCATTCTCACACTCACACCCCTTCCTGAAGGGATGGAAAAGGAGAAGTGAGCCCAAGGAAACCAACACTTTCTTATAGACAGAAAATCCTCCCCACAAGTCCTTGTTAAAATGAAGTTAAGGTTACAGTCACAAATCAGTGATCTGAGCACCTCTTACTTTTCAAGATTGTTAGTTTTTGTTTGTTTTGTTTTTTTAAAGTGAGAACATTCAGGGTGGGATTTTCAAGAGTGGGTGAGATTGACCTCACTCTTCTCCCGTTGAAGACAACCTGAAAGAGTCCCAGAAAACACAGATAAAGAAAAGGGTTAGGGACTTTTTTAAACAGAATATAATGAAAGCTTAGATCTCCAGCACCCACATGCTATACTCAGACAGATGGGGGCAGCATCCACCATTAGTTGGCCAATTTCCAAAGTCAATCATTCTCAAAATTAGACTTCAATCAACAAAAATGAGGTATTGGACAGTTAATTTCTGCCAGGGGAATTCAGAAAACTAAGTTTACTTCTCTGGAACAAACTAAACAAACAAACAAACAAACCAACCAGAAATGTACAGAAGAGTCAATAGAGTTAGAAGGCTTCTTGAACTACATTGAACACGTTTTTAGGGTTGTCATAATGCATGAAGCTTTGTCTAACTCACTTCAAATTTTACAGAAAAAGTTAACTTTGAAACCAGATCTGGCCTACCACTTTTGAGGCAAATATAGCGTTTTGTGTACAAAAGTCTAGATCTTTTAACCAGGAAATGCTTGAGTAAAACTTCTGCAGGTAGAACTGAGGGGTGGGGGGTAAAAGAAGAGGGAGACAAACACTGTATTCTAAAATGCAAGAGTTAAAACATCAAATTTTAACACTATCCTTTAGCTTTTGGAATGGGTATTTATTAAATCTACCCACTAGCGTCATACTCAGGCTGGGTCCACACTGACAGCAGCAAATTTGCCGCTGTCACATCGATTGCTCTGGATCGATTGAGCGGTCTGTATAGACGCACTCAGTTGATCCAGGAAGCGATGCAGGAAAACCACCTCAGTAAATGGAGTAGCGCTGCGTCGAAGGGAGCACTGTTCCCTTTGACGCAGCGCAGTATGGACGCCACGCAGAGGACACGTCGCAAAGTCGACGGGAGATACGCAAGTGATTTACGTCACTTGCGTATCTCCCGTCGACTACCGCCGAATCGCAAAGGTAAGTGTAGACCGGGCCTCAGTGGCATTCACTGAAGGGTGATTTAGATGGGGCACCGTCACTTCCTGAGCAGCTCCTTATGGGTGAGTATGGCTTTGCTATGGCCTGCCTCAATTTCCCCTCCTTACTAAGGGGACAATGAGGTCACTTAAACAGCCCAGCCAAGAAGAAGCCAAACACTCTATTCTACAGCAGAGTAGCATCTTTAAGAAAGCTCCTGAAAGGAGCACTTCTGCAAGTTGTGACCCCTCCGTGCCTAGGGTAGCCACCTGATAACGCCAAGGTCAGGGCAGGCTGTACGAGGAGACCAGATTCTCCCAGCACTGGTAGGTGACACTGAAGTCAGGCTTCCCAACCAGCGCTTCTGATTCCCCACACTGGTTATCAAGAAGCCAGTATACAAAAAACACACAGCCCCCTTTACTGCATTTCAGTCTCTGGCTCCCAATTAGCCATCAGGTCCAGTAAAGAGACCGCTTATTTAAACTCTATGCTCTTTACCAAAAAGGTTCTTCTGACCGCAAAGAGTCAGCCACAGTACAAGATCAATATAAGTTTGGATCTTACCCAAAATACCATGCTGCCAGCCAATCCTTTAGTAACTAAAACTAAAGGTTTATTATAAAAACAAACAAACGATAAGAGAAATGTTAAAGGATTAAAGCAATCAGATACATACAAATGATTTGAAAGTCCATATATAATCAGGTTTCTAGAAGAATTGTGAAGTTTGCAGGCTTGTATAGTCCCTCTGGTATACATCCAGTACCTGGATGGGTCTCAGTCCTTTGCTTCACAGCTTCAGTTCAATTGTAAATGAATTGGTACAGAGGTAGATAGGAAGCTGAAAGCTGAACACAGCTAAAGACAAAATGGATCCCGGGCCTCTGCCTTTTATGTCCTCTGGCCCTTGCCGTGCTGCTTGTGGAACTTCACAGGAACCAAAATGGAGTCCAGATTCACATGAGCAAGACCTGGTGACTCATCAGGTATATCCCTGGCTTCTTGGCCTGGGCCCCTTGTACCTATGAATGTCTTAATGGGCCATTAAGCAGGCTATTGTTATAGCCCTCCTGTCGGAGGTGTTACCTAGGCACATCACAATTTGAAATACAGATATGTCAACCATAGCCATAACTTCCATTATGTATAAAACACATGAACATAAACATTATCGTCTTACTCAGCACATTATAGCCTTTCTAATAGTACCTGACATGGCATATCTCACATGGATTACTAGGATTTTGACATACTGATGTCAAACAATATAATAAATGCCCCCCCAATCCAGCCAGCATGACACAAGTGTTTAATGGTTCTTACCTCAGGGCCCAGATGAAACTTCAAAGTCCCAGAACAAAAGCTCCTTCTGCTGTAAGGCCTCTGGCTTCTTCACTGTCTGGAGAGCTCAGCAGTCCTTCCCCTGCTTGGGCAGGATCTCTCCCAGGGCTTTTTACCTGGTGAGTTTTTGCCTAGCTCAGGCTCCCTAGGAGCTCCCGTCCTGCAAAACTTCTTTCTGTGCTGAAGGTTCCCCTCAGTTGAGCTTGCCTAATTTTTTTGTTAGGCCCAGGCACTAGTTTCTTTATTAACTGCCTTTCAGCTGTTTAGGCAGTTAACTATCTCCAGGTGGACCTGGGTTGGCTCACTCCCTTCAGGAGAACCTGTCACAGGTCAGCTGGGCATCTGAGTCCCTTAAAGGGACAGCCCTGTGACAGGTGGCCACTGGTTAAAAATCCAATTACCGCTGTTCAAAGGGAGATTTGACAGAAGCACCACACGCTCTGCAACAAATCTTATGTTTTCGCCTCCAGCAATCACTGGTTTGGTACAAGGGGAAGAAAGGAAACTGGAACAAAATGTTTTTTTCAAGTTCCTGAAGAGGGAGGATTAATCCTTGCTCTGCTCGTTTATATAAAATGTAATGTTTCCGTTTGATTACCTCATAAAAATGAGACCAAAGCCAGAGCTTTGTGTGTATTTTAAAATCTCAGAGTATGTACATTCCATTACTCTGCTTTTACTGATTGGGTTCCTTTTAATTTTTTATATCCCTTGCCACTTTCCACATCATACCAGCTCTTGTTCTCTTTTTCCATGCCATAAAGCTCCAAAGCTCCCAGTGATGTTATGTTCCTTGCAGAGTTATGATAGTTTTGCTGAAAGGCAATAGCTTAATAGTGCAAAGCTGCTCGGGGCAGGGTTGAGACAGCAGTCTGGATGGTTGTCCAAATGGTGACAAAAAACTATGGTCTTCAACTCCAGTGCATCTTCATTGCTTCATTTATTATTGGCCGCCCAACAGCAGTAGACAGTCACAATAATGCTAAAGGGAGATACTAATTTCCACCACATAACACTGGCAATGTGCACAAGCTTTGCCTTTAGTTGGAATACTGTGAAGTTAGTGGCCTGCTTTAATTAATGAGATACTAATGTCCTTTGTAGGGGGAATATCTGGTATAATGTATCAAAATGGTCCTGGAGTATTGGTATTTTTCAAATAAATTTTGTCTTGGAAATTTTAGCTTGGCTTTTAGTGTAAGGACATCATGATACTTTCATCGAAGTTGTCTTCAAGACTACTTGGCTAGTCTTTGACACTTTCCTTGCTTTGATCATTGTTGATCTCTATAGTTTTTTTCGTCAAGCAACAAAGGCTGCTCTTGGATGAGTGGATAAATTAGTATTGCTAAGAGGAACAAGTGTTTTAGACTCATGATGTCTGCTGGTCATGGAAGACAGCAGTTTAGAGTGGGTACATACGATGAGATCTTGAGACAGTTTGCTTGTTGTTTGAAAGGTGTTCTTTTTAAATAAAGTTAACTTTGCTTCTCCCTGGCAGTAAACACATCAGATAAGAGAATCAGGCTTGGTACATTTATATACCAACTTTTTTGTTATCTGCTGTGATGGGAGGGTCAATACAAGAACATTACATGACAATACAACAAATGGCATTTTGATGAAATACTAGGTTTTGTAGGGTTTGCCTAAGCATTGTGTTGGAATTTTAATGCAGTTCTTTAATCCAATAGGCTAATGTTATCCATGACCCACAACAAACTGAAGAACCTACAAAAGAGAGGCAGCTTACTATTATTTCAAGTTGTATATTCAAGTGCAGTATTATGATCCTCCTTACCTTATCACCATCCTTCCATGGACAGTCTGTGGGGTTTCAACACAACTCTTCTGTGGGTGTTCCTACAGTACACAGGTTAACAGAGAAGCTATTCCCACTTTTCACCCCGTGTGGCGTATCAGGAATGCAGGATCTTTGTAGTCACATATTCCATGGCCCATCCTCATCCCCCCTACACTCACATTTCCTATATGTCCAAGCCTATTCAAGCCCTGCAGGACCCATTATTGTGATGCCCAAGAAGTGAAGAGTCCCTCCTCAAGCAGCAGTCTGCTCTGGTGTGCCCACAAAGCCCCTTTGCTGGGCTAAGGCAGTCCAGTAATTGTTGGTGGACCCTGCACATTATCACACTACTGGGCAAATTTCATGCTACAGTAAAAATGTTTGCATGAGTATCCATTTCAATGTTTGAAAGGCATAGACTTTATCAAAATGGGTTCATCTACCAGAAAGGTTTCAAATGCTGCTACGTCAAAGTTCACAGAAATGTTTTTTCTTAAGAGTGTGAAATACTGTTGCTCTCACTGAGGGCTATATAGATGGCTCTACTGAAGACTACTAAATCCAGATCCAACTGCAGAATCAGGGTCTCAGTTTTCCCACACAGTAGAGCCTCTCTTACACCTGAACTGCACCTGCACCCACCATCTGTAAAAAAGGTAACTTTGCCCATAAGGGCACATTTACATTTTGCATGTGCCAATATTGTGGATGCAACTTGGAAATCAATGTCAGAAAAACTTGACCTTAGTTGTAAGAGTAGAGCAAAATTTACTTGGCCATATCAAAGAGTGGGGTTGAATTAACAATTAAACATCATCTGTGTCAAGCAATATTTTTTTCTCTTGCTGTGCTCTCTACCTGGTGCAAAATTTGCTTCTTTTTAGGTACAATAGTACACAAAAAAAATCTTTGAATTACAATATTTCTTTTATACTGCAATTTATATTAGATGACCAGTGTTTAAATCATCATGTTACTAGAAAGCCATAGATAGTTGCATTAAAAGAATTTTCCTCAAGCATAAGTCTTATGGTAAAACAGTTGTTTCAAATAAATGTAAAGGATTTGCTTGTCCCAATCCAAATCTCTGGCAAATAATTTGATGCAACACAGATAATAAGGTCAGCTTTTAAAAATCTGACATCAGAAGTTAAAAGCACCATGAGAATTTAGTCAATTTGTAAACAGTGAAAGAAGGGATACTTTGGCTGAACTTCTGAAAGTTAAATAGTAGATAAATGAGTGTATGAATTATTTTTTTTTAACTGGAGCAAAAATGTTCTTTTATGATGCAAAGAGTTGTAGAAATATTCCTAAGGAATTTCAGATCAGATTAAGTTGGTACAACAGTGAAACAAACTACTAGGAAAAAGAAAGTTGTAGTACAGTATAGCAAATACCTGGAGAAATGAGTTCACAAAAAGCCACTAACATTCTCAGGTCTAAGGACCAAATTCTGCAGATATTATTCATGCAAGACTACCCTGGACTGCAAGGTCTGGCCGTAAATCAGTTGCAATGTTCCCTATGATGAATGAGACGACTCAATTTATTCTCACAGCAAAAGCAGAAGATAAATTAAATTGTTAAAAAGCTTTTTGTGTGTGTGATGGAGTTCAACAGCCTAGTGTGCCTGTGCTATTTTTTCCATTTGCTCTGATTTCCTGACTTTTTTCACCTAATGAGCATGAGAAACAAGGAACCAGGAATTAAAATATAAATACACTCAAGTCTATTAATTAACACTAAGATCAGTGAATATTTTAAAGAATGCTCTAGAGATGCTACCCCCATACAGAGGGTCACAATTTCAAAGAGTCTTCAACTCGCTTTCTAAACTGCTGCTCCCTTCAGCTTTATCTGAAATATTTGTTTTTATTCATAATTGTTAACACGCACAACTAGTAAAATTGCAGTGACATGAATCTTGTAGTTAGATTGCAATATTTGGTTAGTTGCACTCACAAACAAGAGCACATGCAAAATTGCAGGTGCAAATTGGGAGGTCATTTTTAAAATTAAGCCCTTAACCAATTTACCTGATAATATTCCATGCCCATGTCTGGCTCTCATTCTTTTTGGATGATATACATCTTTTCCCTGTCTTAAGTAAAGCAGAATACAAGCTTTTTCTATTGTGAAGGAGACAATAAAGCTGTGAGTAAAATTTTCCAAAGCAACTAAATCACTTAAGAATTTAGGCCCCATTTTCAAAAGAAGCTGAGGCCTGGTCTACACTAGAAAATTAAATTGGCTCAACTATGTCACTAAGGGGTGTGAAAAATCCACACTCCTGAGCAGCATAGTTAAGCAGACCTAGCCTCCAGCACAGACAGCACTAGGTCAATGAAAGAATTCTTCCACTGACATAGCTACTGCCTCTTGGAAAGGTGAATTACCTGTGCTGATAGGAGAATCCCTCCCATCCACGTAGGGAACGTCTACACTGAAGCGCTACAGTGGTGCAGTTGTGCCATTGTAGCATTTCAAATGTAGACAAGCCCTGAGGCACTTCTGCCCAGGTCCTCAGGAGTATTTAGGTCCCTAACTCCCATTGAAAATGTGACTTAAGCACTTTTTAAAATTTAATCTACAGTAGCACTGTGATGCCCACTCAGCACCAGCATTACCAGCCTGCCATGCTTGCCTGAAACAAACAGTTTTGGAAAGCAGCAAATCTTTAAAATGATTCCTAAGCCCCTCCCATTTGACACCTCTACACCCTCTTCTGACAAAACCAGTAATAACAATCACACAATGAAGCTGTTTTCATGAGATTATTCAGAGCAATACTAGATTAAATGCTGCTCTCGTTTACATCTGTGAAGCCCTAATGAAATCAGGGTGGTTGCATCGATCTCACTACCTGTGAGGAAGGCAGAAAATTTCTGTATTTTTATTAACCATATGTGTGAGTCAAGATGCCTACTTTATATAGCTACTCTGTATGGGGAAAGAATTATTCCTATCCTTGGGACAAGGGGGGTAAGGGCTAGGGATCTGAGTCACTATGCTGTCTCTGTTGGAACCAGTAAAAGAACTGGCTGGAATTTATGCATGTGAATGAAAGACCTTGTGTTGACAATGGAAGAGCCAAGTTCCAGGCTGTTAACACTTAACCACTGGGACAGCCAGGACAAGAGCAGGCTACTTCCTCCAACACTCTGTAGGGAAGCAGAGTGAAAAGGCTACAGCTAGGAATACAGGAATGAGATGTCAAGGGACTGTCTTGTAAAGTTGCTGCACTAACCAGATAGGGACATGCAGATAGGGAAAGAGAGAGCAAAGAGGCACCTCAGGGCATCATGGCATGTCAAAGTCATTTTCTCTACCCATATGAATTCTATCTTAAGCTTGGTTTTCCTATGCTAGCCTAAGGACTTTCTCATGATGTATTCCAGTTGAGTAATTCATACTACCTTGTTTTGAAAAGGCTGCCCTGTGACACTGCAAATATTCTGCTCATTGTATTACTTCCTAAGGCCTGGTCTTACATCGACCTAGTTGTGGATGTGAGACAAAGGTGAAGAGGGTGCTGGGGCTGCAGGGAACTGGCCCAGTGAAAAGTACAGAAAAATTGGAGGGAATGCAGCAAGTGGCTACCATTTATAAGGTCGCTGGGCTGGGACCCAGAGTAGTGGGCAGGCCTGGGTACCCCCATTCTCCTTGCCATGGGATGTGGCTGGACAATTAGCTGCAGTTGCCACTGAGGCAAGTGGCTACACAGCAGACTGCTGACCCCCCTGGAAGTGGGGGAACAGAATGTAGCACGGGTGGAGGGCTGCGTTATTGAAGAGGGTGGCATAGTCCTGGGAGCGACATGGATCCTGGAGATGAAGTGATAGTGGTGAGGTACCACCAACAGGGGGCAAAGTAGTGAGCAGAGCTAATGCTCAGAATGGCCAGCAGGAAGCACCAGTGTGGTGAGGCCACACTGTCACAATTCCCCTGTGGCATTAGGTAGAGGGGGCCACAACAAGCAACTGGTTTATGTCCCGTGGGAGAAACCTTGATGAAACTTTCATGGAGACGCTCTGCAATCCTCTGCTAAAGATTTCTAAGGAGGGCTGCCTTATTTTTTCTGCTGTGGTAGGACACTTTCCCATTGCCATTCAGCAATTACTTCAGCAGGCACCACTGCAGTACACAGGCTAACAACATATGTGCCTGGGTGGCATCGGGACACCAACAACAGCTGTACTCTCAGCCTCTATTACCATTACGAGTCAGGTATCAGCTGAAATCACTGCCACCTGTGGAAAACAGTGCCAATATTCAGTCCCATTGCCCTATACACATATACTCATGCCTATGAGCTACCCCCCCCCCACTTCCCCAACCAAGCCTCAGTCATTGACGCACAGATGTGTCTGGCTAGTCACTCAACTGAAACCCTTTTTGTAAGCAAGTTAAATAATTTTACACGTTACACAACTTTCACCCAATCAAATTAATGCTTTGAAACATCCAAATGATATCCTACACATGTAGAGCTTGTGAGTAGGAATTTTCTTTGGAACAAATTTTTAGTGTGACATGACCCTACTTCTGTGTGGTATACTGCATAGGAGGTTAGCTGACAGAGCAATATAGACATGTAAGAAATAAAACGGTTGGATTTTAGCAATATTAGCAGGCAGAGCTAATTGATACTTATATGGTGTAATACAAATGCAGCCATGAGAGATGACTGTAGATTGCTGTAGTTGGCCCCAAAAATCAAACACTGGCATCACTAAAAAGGTAAAAAAATTAGACCCTGCAGGTGAAATCCTGGCTTCATAAGTCACTTTACCATTGTTACTTCACTTTTGTGCCAGAGCTGGCGTTCAGACCAGGTATCTCCATGACACTGACACAAGGTCACATTCAAAGGCCTGCCTACACTAGGAAATTAGGTTGGCATAATTGTCGCTGAGTGGTATGAAAAATCTGCACCCCTGAGACGCAGTTAAACTGACATAACTCCCGGTGTAGACAGCACTAGATCAATGAGAATTCTCTTCAACCCAGCTACCACGACTCAGGGAGGTGGAGTACTGATGCCAACAGGACACACCTCCCATTGGTGTTGGTAGTGTATTCACTGAAGTGCTACAGCAACGCAGCTATGCCACTGCAGTATTTAACTGTAGACAAGCCCTAAGCTACATTGAAATCAATGGAGTTTTACAGGATAAGACTAGTAAGATCCAGATTAGTGTAGTTATCAAGAATTGTTGCTTTAAGATGATTTTCAGTGGCTTCGAAGTGAGTTAGTGGTCTCAATTCAGTTCCTAGTGATGTTTCCTCAAGCATGATGAGGCACTTTCCCTTGGATGCCACAAAAGACTAGCTTGGTGAGATCACAGCCAGACCTCTCAATTGTTCTGCAGAATTTTAGCTTTGACACATAGGACATGGTGTGGCTTCAAGGGGAACATGACTGGCTTCATTTTCCTGAACTGGAGGCTCAGCTTTCAAAAGTTTAGGAAACACTGCTCTAGTGGACAGGTGACCACATCACAAGAAAACCCATATCTTCACTATTGGCACAAATTAGCAGTACAGCTGACAACTTCAGTAAAGAAACCAAAACCGAAAGAGCAGAGAGACTGAACCCATACTCCTTTATCCTAGAAGTTGTCTCTCTTTACTTAAGGATTAGGATAGCAGGGGAAAAGTTGGCCTACCATTACCTGAGGTATTTAATAACTAAACAAAAGACTTACTTCAGTTTTTAATGGCATGAACCTGCATTAAGTTAATTTTAATGAGATCAAGATTTCTTATGCAGCTGTCAGATAAGGTGCAGTCCCACAGGCTTGTTTGATTCCCTCTTGACTAAGGCATCATGTTACATCCAATGGATATATTGTTCCTTATAGAGTTGTACTAAAGATAACAAAAAACCCCACAAACAACCTTGTGATCTGAGGTAGAGGATCAAATATCAGAGTGTTAATTAAATACACAAAAATGAGTTTGTCAAATGACACTTATGACTTAGATTTAGGTGGAGATGCATTGCCTTACTTATAATTTCAAACCTGTAGGTGGCTTCCATATGCATGTTTAATTAAGGAAATTTGTGTCTTCTACTTTTTTTAAATGTAGAAGGCACAAAAAGTAGGAAGGTGAGAATGATTACTCATATAAAGCAACTCCAATAGCTGTACTGACTTTTTTGTCCAATTCAGTCTTCCCTTTTGCCCTTAATTCTACCCTGTATAGCTCAGATTTACATCTGGTTTGCAAAAGGATTAGTTTAATCCATGATAAACACATACAAATTAATTGTAGATTTAGTTTTAGGTAGGCCGTTAGCATTTTTTCTCAATGTCAAATGGAAAGACTGCTGGTTTATATCCTCTGTTCATTTACATATGATTATTGAAGGAATGTTGAACTGATTTATTTTTATTTAATATAAAGCCTTTTACCATAGCTTGGATCTTACTTTTTCACAAATATGTAGCATAAAGTAAGCTTTGAAAATTTTAACAAAGCAGACTACAGGCTAAAATTGTAGGGGGTACAAGGACAATCTTTGCCTTTGACAAAGCATATAAAATAGATTGCTGAAAGCATTAATCATCTTTTAAATCAAAGCATTACCACACTTGTTATTAACCTGACCAAAAAAGCAGAGAGAGGACAATGGAAAATAAGTTATTTTGCCACCAATTCTGTGTTTAAGAAAATAAGTGAAATGGCAGAGGGGTAAATAACGTATTCTAACATTCTAGCATTTATATTTGCAGGCACTGATATTTCTATGCATCAATGTTGCATTTTTAATTGTGGTGTATGTAACAGTTAGAGCCAGTCAAACATGGGGAAAGAAAAAAAATCACCTTCAAATAATTTTAGAATGAAAACAGGTCACCAAGAGTTAATTTGCAGACATCCAGCATTTATTGTCTCGGAAAATTCTGAATCCATATGCCATCACTGATAAAACTAGATAGACATAAACTCTCCATAGTCATGTTAACAAAAAGCACATTAAGAGTTTGTCTACACTGTTTGTGATCCAGTTTTAACAGGCAATTAACACCTTTGTAAATGATATGGTAGGCACTCTGCAAATATTTATTCCAGACAGAAACCTCCTAAATGCAGAGCTATTGGCTTGTCTACACTTAACGGTATTGCTGAAGTACTTAGTGAAGATGCTACCTATGCCAAGGGGAGAGCTTCTCCTGTCAGTGTAGATACTCCACCTCCACAAGAGGCAGTAGCTTTGTTGATGGCAGAAGCCCTCCTGTTGACATAGCACTGACTACAACAAAGATTAGGTTGGTATAACTACATCAATCAGAGATGTGGGAAAATTCACAGCCCAGAGAACAGTAGTTATACCAACAGAAGCTTGTAATGGAGACCAGGGCTAAATGTGAGTCCTGCTGACAAAAGCCTCCACTTTTGCCAGCAGTTATTCCATTTCCCCAAGAGGCAGACCTTCCTGGTATGGTTTTTTTTGGTACAATGCCAGCATGGATGCAGAAGCACATGTACCCATGCAAGAAGTCCTCCAGTAACAAACGCACAATGCAATCCTCTCTTCAGCAGTGACATATCTAGCCACATTTTTTGACTCTGCTACCCAGCGGTCACAGTGACTGGAACCCTACCTTCCATTTAAAATGGTATCCATCTTTTTTCCTGTCATCTCCACACTACACTCATTGCTCCAGCTCACCGCCACATGGTTCAGGAGAGAGCTGCTGGATTTTCTCAGCCTATGGAAGAGGACCATGTGTGGCATTCCTGCAAGAATAAAGATATTTATAATGCTGTGGCAAAATCCAGAAAACTTGGAGTGCACCAGGGCCAAGGATTAATGCCAGGCAAAAGGGAAGGAAATGAGGCAGAGCTACAAGAAAGCAAAGCATAACCTCAATTCTGGTTCTGACTTAAGACCTGACTTATGACTAGCTCCCATTAGTTTAGGCCTAGACTACAGTTTTTGCACCAGTACACCTATTTTGATTACGGATGTGTTTTTTTTTTCCTTTTATCAGAATAGTTAAAGTGGTACAACCCTTAGAATGGATGCCATTTTAACTTTATACACAGTGAAAGCATTACAAAAACTACATGTAGACCAGACCTAAAGTGCTGAGCCAAGACCAAATGCATCTCCTTAGATGAATGGATAGGGCTCAGCCAAATCAAACATTATATAATTCTATCAGATTTCAGTTTGCAGTGCCCGTGACCTGCTAAGTAATTTATTTCTCCTAGCCAGTTTATCAGCAGTGGCAAGATTCTGCTTCCTGCCATACCATGGGAATTACATCATGCCCTGTCACCACAATTGACATGGAGCAATAATTTTTGTAAAAGGTGTTTTTTCAAAGAACTCCAAAATCCACGCGGGGGGGGGAAGCATAGAAAGAAACAGCTTTGGTCTGATGGCCAAAGTACTGCCAACCTCCACCGTTCCAAAGTCACGAGATTGAGTTCAAAGGCATGAGATTTAAAAAGAAAGGAAGGAAGGAAGGAGGAGGTTCGTCCTATTTGCTTTCTCCTTTGTGAGGCTCTGATGTCTAGTCGGGGGTCCCGGTATCCAACTCCTCCGGGCAGCCTTGGCGGCTACAATCTTAAACTTAAAAAAAAAATTAAAAACAAACGTTGAGGTTTCACATGCCACTGGGCTCTCGGGGCTGGCGCTCGCCGAAGGCCAAGAGGGGGGGATCAGGGAGACGAGCGCTCCAGAGTCCGCAAAGCGGCGACCTCCTCCACAGCTTTGCAAGCGCAGCCGAGCGAGCGGCTCCGCCACACAGAGCAGGGCCAGCAGCAGACCCACCCCTACCCGCGCGCGCTCCTGCCAGCTCCCCCTCCCCTGGCGGGCGGCGCGCGAGCCCCAGCAGCCCGGTCCTCGAGCCCAACCCCTCGCGTGGGTGAACTGACGCGTACGGTCGCCCGTTATTATGAGACACCAGAGAACGCCCCGCCCCCTCCCCGCCACGCGCGCTGCACGGCTCCTCCCGGAGAGGAACCGTAACCGCCTCTCTCTGCGCACGCGCGGGGGAAGCCTCGCTCTCTCCCTCACAGGCGCGGGGCCGAGCTGCTGTGACGATGGAGGCGGGGCGGCCAGGGAGGAGGAAGCGGAAGAAGAAGGGAGCGGAGCGGGGCGCAGCGGCCGGGGGCTCGCGGGCCGGGGCTGGCCATGGACGCAGCGGCGCTGGAGCTGGACGCGGTGCAGTTCGCGCAGCTGGCGGTGCAAAGAGACCAGGGCGGGCGCTACCAGGAGGCGGCCTTTTATTACAAGGTACCGGCCCCTCCCCCATCGCTATAGCCGGCACCGGCCCGGTCCGGCCCCTCCCAGCACTCCGCCTCCCCCCATCACCGGTAGCCCCGCCCCTCCGGGGACCCCAGCAAGGCGCGCCCCATGTCCCTGACCGCGGTGTCCCCTCTACTGCATGGATGTCCCGCCCGGCCGCCCACGCGCGTGTCACGCCGCACCAGGGTCCGACGCCCCGGGGGTTCCTTTAGCTGGACTCGGGGGGGTTGGAACAAGATCGCCCCGGATTTTGACGCTGACTAGCCACAGCTGCCAGGCAAGCCTGGAGGGGGCGGTGGGGGTCGATTAGCGGGGGACATTTGCCTGTTCAGGGGTGATTTAGAAAAAGGCTGGCATGAGAGGCTGATGTTGGGTCTGGGTAAACTGTGTCCTTAAACACAAGTTCAGGAATACAGTTTCCTTAGGTTGTCCTTAGACTGCAGGAGCTTTGGGCAGGGGGTTGGACTAGGTGACCTCCTGAGGTCCCTTCCCACCCTAATCTTCTATGATTCTATGAAGCTTATAAACTGCCTCCGTGTTTTACAAACGGGGGCGGACTTGTCATCCGAAAACTGCTTACAAATGGGTGTGGGTGGAATGCCAGCCCTGCGAAACTTAACCTCATTATTGCAGGTCAGGGAGCTAGCTTAATGCGATCTCATTGCAACGGGAAGAAAAAAATGATGGTTTTTCTTCGTTCTTTGCAGTGCCTTTTCACTGTTAGCCCCTGGAGATATTTTTGCTTTTGGTCAATAGTAAAATGGGAAGATTTATCTATTTAGTGTAGGAGATCTAAGACTAAAGTGTTCTGGAAAAATAGAAGTGGACAGACTTTGGCTATTAAGTACACAGAAGCAATCATCCTTAGCTGTATCGTTTAGGACAAGATGAGTAACCAAAGTGGTGAAGCCCCTATGCAAGCTCATAGAAGGTTATTACGGGGATGATTTCAGACCACATAGTACTTGTATATTCCCATATAATGACTCTTGATACCTATAGAGACTTTCATGTAACAACATTTTGCAAACCTGACAGCACTCTGAGGACTCTGTTTTAATACCAACTGTATAGCTGTGTGTTTAGCATGCAGAAGTTACATGACTTGACCATGGTCTCACACCACATTCATGGCACTCAGAATAGAATATGACTTCCAGTCTCTGGCCACCGCAACTACACAACGCTGCCTCTGAATTAGTGTTACTATCTTGATATGGCAAGTTTTAGTCCAGTTCAACTGTAATACACCAGCTTTATGGTATCCACAAATATTCACGGTATTTTTTTAATTTCATGCATTCTTGTCCTGTCAGTAGGAAATAAGCTTTTAAAGACTGACTATAAAATAGTGAATTTTTCTATCTAGCCTTTTTATTGGCTAGCCATGTGGCCATTTTACAGTTACAGTAGAGTTGCATGGTATGGAAGCATAAAGAAGCATAAAGTAGCATGGGAGGGAAACAGTTATACTGATCTTCTATTATATATCTGTCTTTTTTCATTTTCCCTGTGTCTACAATTCTATAAAGATGTTTGAGTCATTAAATAATGAGTGCAGATAATTGAATAGAATTTAGATAATTGATGGGTCAACAGGCTTTTTTTAAAAGTGGGAGGAGATTGACTTCTGAGGAAGTTAAGCACCTAAATAACTTTGAGGACTTGGGCCTTAGAAGCATGGGCTAAAGGTTAAACTGATTTAAGTGTGCTACACTGGAAATTTGCATTGGTTCAGTTCGGTTAGTTTTTAAAAAAAATCTATTTAGTTAAGACAGTGCACTGATCCAGTATAGACAAGTCCTAAGAGATGGCTTTATAGAAGCTTGTTTTAATTTTCCAGGTCACTCCAGGTGCTAAAATATTAAGTGGAAGGAAAAACAACAGAGGCCTCATTTGTGATTTGAAACAAGTTCTGTGCAGGCAGATCCTCTTTGAAGTCATTGAGGCGCCATGCAAGCCCAGAGGCTCACCTGCATAGAGCTCATTACAAACTTATAACCAGGGATTCTAAAAATCGGTTTGCCATGGAAAAATGTGAAATGGAAATTTTTACAGAGAATCTTTAGTTTTTACTTTTTGTGAAAAAATAAAAACATACGCAGTAGAACCCTGTTTATCCAAGCTTCCAGTATCCGGCTCTCTGTATTAACTGACCTGGGATTAATCCCCCAAACCCCAGCACGATGCCCATTCTCTGGATTATTCAAATTTTAGATTATCTGGTCTGGCCCAAATTAGATCAGATAAATAGGGTTCCACTGTATATTGTGGTTAGGGAAACTAAAGTTCAGCATTTCATTTTAATCATGGAAAAACACAGATTTTTATGGGGGGTTTTAATTGGAGAATTGTATGAGTTTTTTATCATGGAAAACTAGGTTTTCTGCTCATAACCCAATACTGCAGAAAGTACTTTTTCGTACAGCAAGCAGATTTTATTGCATGTTAACTTCTTCCCCCCTCCCCAGGAAGCTGCACAAGCCTTGATTTATGCTGGAATGGCAGGCTCAAACTTGGAAAATATTCAAGAGAAGATAAATGAGTATTTGGAGAGAGTTCAAGCTCTATATTCAGCAGGTTGGTGGAGAGCTTTCTAATTATATACTTTAGATTAGATTCACTGAGTGTGAAGAGGTATGGTATGGTCCTATCAACCATATAGCTGAATTACTATATTTCATCCGATATCCAGACCCCCCCAATGCATGAGTAATCTGACTGCTAAAATGCATCGCAAACAAAGCTTATTTTGGGGGAATTATTTCATAAACTTTTGTTCTAAACATTCTGATATAAGGAAGTGGAACACTTCTGTCATGGTGAATTTGAAAAAATTGATTAGCCATGGCAAAAAGAGTGAAGAACAACTACCACGTGCATTCAGGCCCCAGTGCAATGAAATCTCTGCAGGTGAATACCTGCCCCTATGTGAAATCCCATTGACTTTAGTGGGGCTCTGCATGACCACAGGGGTCCACCCATGATCTCATTGCAGGATTGGTCCTTGGGCTGCATTTCCCACTGAGTCTCACCAAGTTCATTTATCTCAACAGGAATTTTTTCCACAAGAAGTACAGGATCTTACCATATTTTAGAGAAAACATAGTATCCATGTATAGTATTAAAGTTAACTATATTCATATTTTTATTTCAAATTCACAGTATCCTGATGTTCTCTGTCCTGTGTTGTTCCTTTCTTATATTATGTCTTTTAGCTTAAAATCTGAAAGGATGTTTAAAAATGGTGTTGGTTTCTGGCCCATGAGTAGATATAAGCTATACCACCATTGTGTTCTTGCTTACCCATGCCGTAATAAAGACTTTTTCACCTAACCACCACCACATCTACCTAAATACTTCCTTTTTTAATATCTAGTTCAATCACAGAACACCGATCCTTTGAAGTCAAAACAGCAATTGGACCTGGAGCGTGCCCATTTCCTGGTTACACAGGCTTTTGATGAAGATGATAAAGGCAATGCAGAGGAAGCTATAGAACTGTACACAGAAGCAGTGGAACTCTGTTTGAAAACAGTATGTTATGCTACAAGTTAACTTGGTGGAATTATGTTTTGGTAAGAAATTCTTCCATTTACACAGGTGACTGATCTTTAGAGGCTGGCTTAAAAATGTAGTACCTGTATTTTTTTATTTTTTTTTTTGGTGGGGGGGAAGTTGTTTTGGTGTTTTGTTTGCTTCTATTCTCTACATCCCATTGAAAAATACTTTGCCTCCATTGGCTGCAGTCACTTGATCCTGCACTGTTCTTCAGCAGTGTAAAATTAATATGTGCGGTTTTTCTTCTCAAAGCCTCTCTTTAAAATGTTGTATATAAAGCATGAAAGTTTGCTGGAAAATTCTTTTGGAGGCAATGGCCTGCAGCCAGTAGAAAACTAAAACAGTTTAAACTGTAATTCTTCTCCCAAGAAGATGGCCCTCTAATATGTCAAACTACTGCATTGGATTGATTTAAAAAAAAATATATTAAAGGCAAATGCTTTCTTTTAAGTAACAGTTAACATAATTTAAGTATTCCTACAGATTTTCATCTCTTTTAAGACATTAACACTACAAATTAATCCCAATTGAATACTAAAACTAATTAGGCAATTATTACAGGTACTGCTTTTTTCTATTAAGTCCAGTAGCCAAAACTAACTCATTAGAGGAAGAGCTCACCATCATGATATAACTCCACCAAGTCTGATTATCTTCTGCTGCTGCCCATTTTTTTGTGATGTGGTATATTGGGAGGGTGACATTACTATTTCTCAAGATAATATTTACATAAAACATTTTGGTCAGAATTCTGCAAATACTTAAGCATGTTTCTGTCTTCACTCAATTCCGCTGAAGTCAAAGGGAGTGCACAAGCTATGAAGTTAAGCACTTACATTTGGTTTTGCAGGATCTAATAGAAGACTAAACGTTTTCCCATTTGATTTATTGGCCCTGAATGCTTTCTGCTTATGTGGGTATTCATATATTGTTTTGTTGTCTTTGCTGTATCTTGCTTTCTATTCTTACCATGCTTTGCCACACATCTTTAGATGCGTACAATTAATGTAACTTTTTAAACCTGGTCCTTCATTAGATGCAGTTGCTGCCTGAGTTTCCCTTCACCTAGGGTAATCTGTTGCTTAAGCAAGATGACAGTTTTATGCTTTTGGCTCTGCAGACAGTTCACAAAATGCCCTCTCCCCCTCCAGGATAAAAGAAGTTCCAAACAAACAGTCCTTTCACTCACTTGGCTACAGTGATCCTATCTAGTTCCTTAGCTGTAGGGCTTTCTGCCTACCATATACAGGTGGAGAGACCAGTTTGTTCCTCTACCCAGGCACTATGTAGGGAGCAGACACCTATTCCAGCCTAAATATTCCATTTCCTACTTCTCCCATGATCACTTCATAGGTTGGCCAGTCTGCTCTCCACTCCACCCTCCACCTCCACTGATTCTGTTCCTTCTAGCCAGGAAAAACAGGAATGAGACTTTAACTTACAAGCTGAAGAGTTTTTTAAAATGGAAGAAAGTCTTCTGATGTATTTTATCTTTAGCATAAGTTTTTCTGATTTGGGGCAGAGGGTGTCATAAAAGTCAATAGGAAAACTTGAAGGGACACACTCAAGTTCAATAGTGTTTTAACATAATGTCTTTAATAGTTGTGTTTTTTCCCCTGTAGATTTTAACTGGATTCATTTTCCTCCAGCATTCTATGTGAATTCAGAGCTTCCCATGCTGAAAAATTTGAAACAATACCTTGCATTCTAAGAAACTATGCACACCCACTATATTGAGACAAATAAACAGCTTTATTTATCTCAGTATGTGGAGTTTGGGTTTGGTTTTTTGTTTGTTTGTTTGTTTGTTTAAGTCTGAGTGTAGAAAGTATTGTCTGGTTTCCAAAAAGACAGATTTGGAGAAATTCTGAGGTTAAAATCTACAAGGGAAAAATAACTAGTGAATATTTGGCACTGTGAATTGTACATCTGAAATTAGATTGACAGGTAGGGTTTCTAATACCTGTTGTTTTATTTTTTTCTCTTAAGGCTAATGAAACTTCAGATGCAATCCTTCAATCAAAACTGAAACAGCTGGCTCGACAAGCACTGGATAGGTGAGCACTTACCAATGATTTGCATCAATATTTTGTATCAAGTTTCATTGCATATTTTGGGCTGGATTCTCTGGTCCACTCTGTCCATTTTTGTGGAAGGGTCTCTCACAAAGGGGATGGATTCTGGCTGGAAATGGCCAGTAGAGCGTTCTTCTTTTGGAGGAGAGCTCCCCACCAGCTTAAAGCTGACAGAAGTAACTACTATGTCAGCTGCTTAAGGGACATGAGATATGCTGAGTTAGGGAGGGACAGGCTAAGAGTGGAATGGTATTTCATAATGCCAGTTCTCCACTGACACTAGGTCCTTTAGGTCCCCAGTAGCATAAATTAGAGTAGCCTCTTTGCTCCTCTAACTAATGCTGGGGTCAAGCTAGCACTGAGCTAGACCCTTCCCTGCACTGAATGGAGTTTTGATTCCAGGGAAAATTGAATTCTTTAGTTTAATTTATACATACATCAGTCTGTATAGTGCATTTAGTGGGCTAGATTCTAACCTCAGTTTACACAGGTATACATCCAAAATAGCTCCATGTATATAAACAATGTAACTGAAATTAAAATATAGTATGTAGCTTGTTGAGCTCTCGTAGATGTTATTTCTATATCCTTGTTCATCTCAGCATGATAAAAAATTAAATCTATTTATATCCACATGAATATTGAAAAGCTTAATGGATTTTGATTTTGTGTTTGGGTTCCAAAATATATATACATTCTCACATAAATTCTCCAATTAGCATAAAGTTAATAGCAACAGAAAATGAATTATGCCTAAACTAGTTTATATGCTAATTACTTTTGGTAAGGTTTTGTCATCCTAGAACAGGAAAAAGTAGAGAGAGATGCTGGTTTGAGGATCTTCCTGAGTAAACATCTCACATCTATACAGTTTATGGAGAAAAGACTTCCTTAGCAGAGCAAAATAGATGGTTTTGTTTACATTCCTCCATGTGATGTGATATATATGGAAGCATGAGCAAACAAATTAATAACTGAACTATACATTTGTTGTTGCTGTAAATAAGCATAAATATTTGTTTTAGAGCCGAGGCGCTGAAAGAATCTATCTCACAGTCATCTCAGAAAGACAGACAAACTGCAGTTAAATCAAATCAGCCAGTCAGAACGTTCTTTCCACTGGGACCTGATTTCTCCTTGAATGATAAGCCACAGACAATCAGAGCAGTGCAAGCCAGTGAATCTCAAGGTCAGAGATACACTGCAGAGGAGATTGAAGTGCTCAGGTAAGATAGGGATGATTTTCCCAAATATTATCCATGTAAGTCTATTGCAAAGAGCTATATTGAGACATAATTCGTTTTTGAGAGGGGAAGGGTGCTGGATTTTTTTTAATTTTTAGTTGGGTTTGGTTTTTTGGTTGGTTTTTAAGGAGGTGGGAGGAGTATTTCTGCAGTGCTCATTACCACAGTATCTGGGAGCTAACATATTCTAATAAATATTCTCTTTGTAAGTGAGTGCAGATGTCTCCTGTTCACACAGCATTCTTTGTAAGGTATGTTTGATGAAGATCTTAATTCTTCTAATTGACTATGTATTATTTCTATTATCTCCGTGTATTTATTATTTCTTTAGTGCAGTGGAGAGTATAGAAGCCACATATTTCCTATGTGAATGAGTCTGTCATCTCAGGGCCTGATACTGTGAGCTACAGAGATCCTTGTATAAGTTCTCTCAAGTAAAATGACTTCAGTTAGAGTAGGATCACACACCTAAATTTTTCATGCTTCAGTGTTCAACTGTTAATAGATAATATCCTTAGTTCAAATTACAAGCATTGAAAATTCCATCAAATGCATCTTAGGTTATGTCTGCACTGCCCTGTAGTCCGAAGTATGGGACAGTGCAGTGAAGTCCTTACAAAGAATGCTGTCTGGACAAATGCGCTCTGCTTTCCTTGTCAAACAGACACTGCAATATAAGATTTCAGCAGAAGTTAATAGTGCCCAGCACTGTGCAGGATTGGATCCTTTAAACTTAAGCCCTGATCCAAAGTCCATTGAAGTCAATGAGAATCTTTCCACTGGCTTCAGTGGGCTTTGGATCAGGCCCTGACAATATAAACATGTTTGCATAGGAAAAGTTGCTCAGTTGTATGAACCATTCTCATTTTAAAAACAAGTTTGTTTTTTTTATCTTGACTAATATTTGTGAAATGGAAACATCTTTAAAGCTTCAAAGAACTTCAGATTGCTTTAAATTGTACATATTTTGTTCAGAAAATATTTTGTTGTTATTTTTTCCTGTCTTTGCCTATTGTTCAGCGGCTGTCACTGAAACTTGTTAGGGTCACATCTGACTTGTACTTATTTCTTGATTCGTACTGGTCTAAAAGGCCTGCATCTATAGCTGTGTGTGCACTTGACTGTCTCTTTACAAATACACTAATAAATACATCTAGTATTGTCATTCATGCCTTCACTGTTTGACTAACTGATCAGAAGTGGATGAAAATTAAAAAAATAATCTTTTTAAAGTGCCATATCAATTGTTAGTTTGGGGTGGGGATTTCCAATGAAATAACTATAGGAAAATAGCAATTTAAAGACATTAAAGCCCTTGGACCTCCATGCTACAAAGAGATACACACATAGCAGACAATTGTGCCTTTACAGAGGACTATTGGTCTTTAGAGATGAGCTTTAGAGAGAGCTTTAGAGATGTAGAACTTGTAGTTATTCCCTCTTCGAGGCAGAATGCCACCAGTCCTTAAGAGCACCATTTCTTGACTTCTGTTTTTCAATCATTTTGTTATTTCTGGATCCTATGTTCTGAAAGGTGATAAAACCCAAATAGTTTTGAACATTATAGCGTCCCACTTTGACACTGACAACCATGTTCTCCTTTTATGATGTGCAGAAAGACATCAAAGATAAATGGTATTGAGTACGTCCCATTCATGAATGTTGACCTGAGGGAGCGTTTTGCCTTTCCAATGCCATTTTCGTAAGTGAACATCAGTTATTTCAATTATTTATGCTTGTTTTTTCTGTTTTCCGGTCTTTATTGCATTTTCTTTCTCAAAACTCCAAATTGTTCCAGTTGTAATTAAAAGCTGTTGCTCATGCAGAAGTTTTAATCATCGCCAGCCAGTTGGGTGTGCCATTTGTACTAAGTTAGGCTGACAGTAGAAGAGAGTGGTAACAGTGAAGACTGAGGAGTTGTGTGCAAAATTGGCTTAAAACTCAACCATAATTTTCAGAAGTGATTACAGATTTAGGGTGCTTCAATTTCTGGATGCCTCCCTTGAGACACCTCAATAGAGCCTGACTTTCAGAAAGTGCTGCACACCCAGCTTCTAAAAATGAGGGCCCATTACAATGTCTCAAATTGGAAACCGAAAACCATCTGTTAATTGGAAATCCTGGCCCTCCTTTGTACTGTCTGAACCTGGCACTGTTCAATGCATGCTGTACTGTATTTTTCACTCTGTCATATTTAGTTGCACTTCCAGCTTGTTAGAAATCTTTGGACTTTGTGGATGGGTGTGGGGAGAGGAGATATCTTCACATAATTTCATAGGGTAGCTTTGGTTTCTCTTTGGCGTGAAAGTGGAAGTGTGGTTTAGTGGATAGATAAATCAGTGAATTGGGACTTGGGAGACATGGATTCTCTTCTTGGTTCTATCACTAGCCTTCTGGATGACTTTGGGCAAGTCACTTCACCTCTTGGTGCCTCTGTTTGCCCACCTGTAAAATGGGGATAGTGATACTGACACTGATCTACTTTGTAAAATGCTTTGAGATCTACTGTTGAAGAGTGCTGTATAAGAGCTGGGTATTAGGAGTAGTATTTTGAGAGCAGCAACCTGGGACTCAGATGACTTCCTTAGGAGAGGGGATCACAGCAGAGATAGATACTACTTTTACTTCAGTTACGTGAAGCTGTTGGCAAGATTGCATATGCACAGTTCTGTGCCAATATTAGAGAGATGGCAAATTATGAATTACAGTCCAGTATCTTGCAACCTGCCTGGCCCTGAGTAGAAAAGCTCAGCACTTTCCAGCATTGAGTAACCTGTTCCAAGTCCTGGTCCAACACCAGTGACAAGAAAATAATTTATTTTTGTTGATAAAGCTGCCTTTTGGAATTCTCCTCTCCTGTTGGGTTTCACATGGGGGGAAGATGTTAACATTTAGTATTTTATATTTTACTTATGTCCAAAATAATTATTAGCTTTGCAAGGCTATTACTATAAATTACTTCATAACTGTATGTCCATATGTCGTAAAGTCGTAGAAGTGTAGGACTGGAAGGGACCTCAGTAGGTTATCTAGTCCAGTCTCCTGCACTCAGAGCAGGACTAAGTAATAACTAGATCATTCCTGACAAGCGCTTGTTTAATGTGTTCTTAAAAATCTCCAATGACAGAGATTTCACAACCTCTTTAGGCAATTTGTTCCAGTGCTTAATTACTCTTACTGGTAGGAAGTTTTTCCTAATGTCCAACCTAAAACTTCCCTTGCTGCAATTTAAGCCCATTGTTTCATGTCTGTCCTCAGAAGTTAAGAACAATTTTCACCCTCCTCCGTGTAACAAACTTATATGTACTTTAAAACTGTTACATCCCCCCCTTAGTCTTCTCTTATCTAGACTAAACAAACCCTTTTTTCAATCTTTCTTCATAGGTCATGCTTTTTAGAACCAGAGGGGTAGCATTAGTCTGTATACAGCAAAAACGACGAGAGTCCTGTAGCATCTTAAAGACTAACAAATTTTTGCGGGCATAAGCTTTCATGGGCTACAACGTCAGTGAAGTGGGTTGTAGCCCATGAAAGCTTGTGCCTCCAGAAATTTGTTAGTCTTTAAGGTGCTGCAGGACTCTCATTTTTTAGAACTTTAGTAATGGTTACTCTCTTCTGGACTTTCTCCAGTTTGTCCACATCTTTTCTGAAATGTGGCACCCAGAACTGGACACAATACTCCAGTTGAGGCATTATCAGCATGGAGTTGAGTGGAAGAATTTACGTGTCATGTCCTGCTGACAACACTCCTGCTGATAGATCCCAGAATTCTGTTTTGTTTTTTTTTTGCGACAGTGTTACACTGTTGACTCATATTTAGTTTATCCACTATAACCCCCATTTCTCTTTCCACAGTACTCCTTCCTAGGTAGTTATTTCCCGTTTTGTATGTATGCAACTGATTGTTTCTTCCTGTTCAAATCCATGTTGATTGTTACTTATTACCATATTATAGGTATTTGCAAATTGATTGTTTAGCTATTTGCTCCATTATCTTTCCAGATACTGAAGTTAGGCTGACTAGTCTGTAATTCTCTAGGTTGTCCTTATTCTCCTTTTTATAGATTGACACTATATTTGCCCTCTTTCCATCCTCTGGAATCTTTCCCGTCTTTCATGAGTTATCAGAGATAATTGCTAATGGTTCAGATAACTTCTCAGTCAGCTCCTTGAGAATTCGAGGATATATTTAATCAGGCCGTGCCAACTTCAAGACATCTACCTTGTCTAAGTAATTTTTAACTTGTTCTTTCCCTATTTTAGCTTCAGATCCTACCTCATTTTCAATGGTGTTCACTGTGTTAGATGTCCGATTGCTACTCGCCTTTTTGGTGGAAACTGAAACAAAAAAGGCATTTAGCATTTTCACGTTTTCTGTTATTGTCTTTCCCCCTTCATTGAGTAGTGGGCCCTGTTAAGTAATGTCTGTGACTGATATAAATAAAATGGAATATACCATGGCAAGTTGTTTCTGATCTGCCTTTGGTTGATTTGAACTATTTTTTAATTATTTTTAAATCCAGAGATAAATGTGGCAAGTTACCACTGTCCCCCAAACAAAAGGCAATGTTTGCCAAGTGGGTGCGACCAGATGACCTAACAAATAACCCTACAATGATCTATACTGTGTCAAGTTTCAGCATAAAGCAGGTAAGCTATTTCTAAAATGAAATTTGTGTCAGCTATTCTGATAATTGCAGAGTGAGTTTGGGATCTTTAAAGGAATGTTGGTGTGCTCATTAACACCTGGCAAGTGGGAGAACTTTGACCTCTTCTGAGACCTACATTTGATTTCACTGTGGACCATTTGACTTCTGACTAAGAATAAATAGAGGGGAAAATATAGGTAGTAATGAAAAATGTGACTGTACACCTCAGTTCACCATATCCAAAGGAATGTAGTTTGAACTACATTAGGTAGTCATGTACTACAGGGAGTGGTCCTTTATAGACATACAAGATAGCTGCCTTCTTCAGACCTCTTAATAATCCAGAGCCATTGATCTGTCAGCTATGGGAAGCACAGAGCAAAATTGGATAAGGGGCAGAGCACTCTAGCTTCTGTGGAGGGGGGATCTGACATGTTAATAGTGAAAATAAAAATCAGTGTTTGGTACCATACACAAGAGGGGGCACATACAGTAGGTTTTTGGAGCAGCAGTAAGATGAGTTTCAGAGCGTGTCCTGTCTAGCTTGACCTAAACTGTTCTACCATGCAACCAACCACAAGATGGCAGGGCCTACCACTCAACTAACTTTAATATCTTTCCACTCTCCACACTCTCATGTACTTACGAATAGTTAGGAGCTAGGGTTGCCTGTTTCTTTCCTAACTAGTATATTACACACTTGCTTATTAAAACTTATCTAATATTAAGCCATGTGTTTAATTTGGTATCTGTTTATTTTATTTAATCCTTGCTAGGTGGTTTAATGGAAATTTAAGTTGTTTTTTTCCTCTACCAAAGATATACATTTTATATTGAGGTTGGTGGAGTTTTGTAATTGGCAAATTTTGCTCTTCTAATCCGAATAGCTGTGTCATTGGTCTATTTGCAATCTGAAGTCACACAAAAATAATTAGTCCTGACAAATGTTTAGCCAAATTCTGTGCAGGTAAATACAAATTTAATCCATTTAATTGGAAACAGAAGTCAGGCCATCGAGAATGGTGGCAGTTTCTGCAGCAAAAAACATATGACCTGTCCCAATATTAAGTCACGTAGGGCCTGATCCAGAGTCCTCTGAAATCAGAGAGAGGTTTTCCCATTGATCAGACCCAATGTTGCACAAATATGACAATAAAAAAAATGGATAAGTATGTGTGTTTACATTGTGGACATTTAGGAAGCATCTGTCTCTGGTCCTCCTCCAGTTGAACTGAGACAGAAAAAGGAATTACCAGGTTTTAGTTTTGAGGAAACTTAGGTTTTCCAGCCCTTTAGGTGTATCTTTGCCTCTCTTGGTTCAAAATTCCTTTTGCTCATTGGAAGCACTACTAATTGAATTTTTTCCTGTTAAATATTAATAACTGTTCAACCCTCACTAGTATCTTTTGCTCCTAGACAATAGTATCAGATTGTTCTTTTGTGGCATCACTAGCTATCAGTGCAGCATACGAGAGACGGTTCAACAAAAAGTTGATTACAAGGTAAATAGCTGTTCCTATCTAAAAGCTTGTCAGTTATGCAACACATTTTAAGCCTGTTTCTCTTTAACATTGGCAATAACAGAAGAATGCTGTATTATGGATGTGATGATTTAACTTGGGTTCATGTGTAGCTCGCTCACAAGTCAAAATTTAGATGTTTGGTTCAAAATTTTCAAGCTTACCTGACTAAAATTAGACTTCTAAATTCACATTTGGCACCCAAATAAAAAGTTCCTATTTTCAAAGGTGCTGAGCACCTGCTGCTCCTGTTGACTTCACTGAAATTTGTGGTGCTCAGCACTTCTGAAAATGAAGTAATCTTTTTGTAAAATCAGCCAGAGTCCTGTAGCACCTTAAAGACTAACACATTTCTGCAGGCATAAGCTTTCGTGGGCTGCAACCCACTGCGTCAGATGCCTCGCAGAAATATGTTAGTCTTTAAGGTGCTACAGGACTCTGGTTGATTTTGCTGTATACAGACTAACATGGCTACCCCTCTGGAACTTTTCATCTTATTGTAGATGCTGAATATGCTTTTTGGACCCTAATTTTGGACGCCCATGCTTGGAAAACTTCGCTATTTTGAGTTTTTTTTATTTCAATTGACTTTTATCTTCCTTAATCATGCTTCATTCACTTTGTTTTCCCCCTGTACTATACTACTGCTGTACAATAGGCGCCACATGTTTCCTCTTGCTTCTGCATTAATGTTAAATAAAATTGAGATAATATTGTCAACTGAAGTCCTGATGCTGAAATGAACTCCACATAGGCTTTGCACTCTGTCACCTGGAGCCCACTGCAGGATCATGGCCCAAATATTTTTGAAATTTTGTTTTAATCAAAATTAGTTTAGCAGATTTTTGCCCAAGCCAATGTATTTATTGTCTTTTCCTTACCTTATTCCTTGGGCTATGGTCTCTTAAAACCTTGATTTATTTACTCATGGTCTCTGATTATAATGAATACAAATATCGTATGTAGTCTAAAAGATATATAACGGGTGGCCAAACTACTAACCCCCCAAGACCCTCCTCCCTGCTGGGTAGAATCCTCTAGCCCCACCACCCTGCCACAGGGCAGAAGGTCCAAGCTCTCCACCCTAATATGGTGGGCAGAGAATGGGGGAGGAGGCATAGGGGACTCCACAAGCCGCACTTTAAATGTAAAAAGAACTGCATGCAGCTCATGAGCCACAGTTTGGCCACCCCGATCTATAACGTTGCTTTAATGATAAAATATACAGTTGCATGCCTTTCTTTTGTTCGATTAACTAAATGACTAGCTGACTGATTGGGGACTGCAATGTGTATAATCTATACAGATCTTGTTCAAATTATAAATTAAAACAAGAAAATTGAGTTAATTCTTTCATGCTCAGTTTTACACAGAAATTCTAGTAATTTGAGAGAGTGCATTTTTAAATTCCAAAACCAGATCAAATTAATGTAACACTTTTCTTAAACATCATATAATATATATACATGCAGCACATTATTCACAGCTATATTGTAATTTATTTTTCTTTTTCCAATAGCATAATTTACCCTCAAAATAAAAAAGGAGAACCAGAGTATAATCCGTGTGGAAAGTACATGGTAAAACTTCATATCAATGGTGTCCCTAGAAAGGTAATTAGCTTTAAGGAGAGCAATATGATTGTTGGATAAGCTAACTACCTTGAAAGCTCATTCCATTTCAAGTGTGAACCTGTGTTTTATTTCTCAATAAAAATTCAGGATATACATTTGTTGAAAAGCATTTGAAATTATTATGCCTTGTTACATTTCATTTTGATTACATAATGTGTAATATAGCATAAATGCCTTTATCCTGTAAACATGCTGATGTTCGGGGGTTCAACGTAAAGCAGTAAGGGGTTTTGTCACTGCCTGCCCTGTAACCTTGGGTGCTGCTGTTCTGTGCAGCTTTGGTTCAGAGACCTGATGCTAACATTGTGCTACAAAGCCTTATCCTGGTTTTCTCCAGTCTAGTTAATCTTTGGAGAGTGACATCAGCACTCTCACATTCCCGAGTTCTCCCCCAAAACATCTTTCTCTGCAGTGTTCAGCTCTTTACTATTGCACCACAAAACTTTATCAATTTTGCTGTTACTTTAAAGAGACAGTACATAATAGCTTACTCACTGGGGTTGACAACCCTCCATTTCAATCAAAGCACTGAGTTGGTATATGGTAAAAGTAAAACAAGTTTATTAACACATGGATTTGGGTTTACATGATACCAAGTATAAGCAATAAGGATAGAAATAGTTTTAAATAAACAAAAATAAAAATACACTTCTAAGACAAACTCAACAAACTAGAGTCTTTTGTTTAAAGAAGTTTTGTCTTACCACAATCATTCTTCCAGCACACCTGTCCTGTTTTTAGCTAGGACCCAACACGTGGAGCTCAAAGCACGATTTGTTTGACTCCTCAGGTGAAGAATAACTTGGGGATTCTTCCCCTTTATCGTTCAGTAAACCTTTGAGATGTATTTTTCTGAAGTGTATCCCCAGGTAAAGTTGCTTTCCCTTGCTAAGCATAGATGCCATGCTTTCTGGTGTTAACATGGTGCTGACTTCTCCCTCTGCTTGTGATTTTGTAGTGCAAATGATCTTCCTGCAATTTCCAATACAAATGAATAACCCATTACAAATGAGTAGCCCATTGTCCTTGGCCACGCCTGGCTTGAGATGGTATCCCCTTTTCTTTGTCTGAAAAAACCTGTTAGTCAATTTCCCTCGATGTGCCTGATTTAAACATGTTTTAATTATACATTTCCAGCCACTCTGTATATATCTTTATAGGTTAACCATACATATATCGTGCAAGAATTTTAAGGGTCAGTGAGTTTAGTTTTCCAGTGATGTATTACGTGATACCTTTTAAAGAAATATTGTGCCAACTATAGTGTATAAAGGGTGTTGAGCAGGTCAGGCCAGCTGAGTTTTACTTTTACATACCGGAGAGCCCCTTGCCAGCTGGCATTGGGTTCTCCTAGGGTAACACATGCACGTAAGTATCCTTATTCACATGAATGAGTCCTATTGAAGTCACAGGGCCTACATAAGGGAGTAAGTTACTCACATGCAAGCTTGCAGGGTTGGACCATAAGTTTGTGCTTCATGGTTTGTACCAATAACAGATAAGTATCAAAATGGAGGTGAGATATTTTCTTTGTGGAGCCATTGCAGACCACTTTTGGAGTAAAAATTCACATTCTGACTAATTTAAAATTTTAGTCATTTCTAAAACATCACCATGTGGATTCTTCTTTTGAGAAAAGGAAAAACTACAGGTGACAGTCAGGAATGAAGGAACGGGAGATGGTGGATGTGAGGCGGTGTGACGCCCTCCTCCCTTTGGAACAAAAAACTATTCATATTTCTGATTGACTGGGTGAGGGTTTTTGTTAGACCTTTCTATACATTTAATAATAATACCTACCTGTTACGTAGGCCTTTTTATCAGTAGATCTCAAAGCACTTTACAAAGGTGATCAGTATTATTATCCCCATTTTACAGATGGAGAAACTGAGACAGAGTAAAGTGACTTGTCCATGGTCACCCAGCCTGCCAGTGGCAGAGCTCGGAATAGGAGCCAGGTCTCCTGAATCCCACTTGAGTGCTTTATCCACTGGACCACCCTGCTATTGTGAATTAATCGTTACGTTTTTAAATCAGAGAATAATGTTCAGTTTCTTCACAGTCTGATAGCAGCTATATGAAATACATTGAGCTTCTGGGGATTTTTGTATTTTAAAAAAAGTTTAAAATGCTTGAATGATCACCTTGAGGATAATTTCTGTTTCCCTTATTTTGCTCAGGTGATAATAGATGACCAGTTACCTGTAGATCACAGTGGAGAACTCCTTTGCTCTTATTCCAACAACAAAAGTGAATTGTGGGTGTCCCTGATAGAAAAAGCTTACATGAAGGTCATGGGTGGATATGATTTTCCTGGATCGAATTCTGTGAGTACTAGATTATTCCTGGCAAGAGACAAAAATTTCCATGTAGATCATCCCATAGTACATATTTTTTCTTCTAATGAATATTGAAGAGATCTGAATGAATGGTCTGAGGAGAGGAATTACTTTTCTTCTATATGTTTCTGTCTGGGTTTATTTTTATATATAATTTTAAGTTATTTTGATGATTTTAGTAATTATAAATTAAGTTGCTTTCAGCATCTCTCAGATCACATATGCTACAGATCATGGCCCCAATCTTGTAAATGCTTATACACGCTTAACTATACTCAGTAGGAGTATAGTTCACCCATGAAAATGGGTGAACTGTATTTCAGTGAGACTTCTTGTGGGTACAGTTATACACATGGGTGTGTCTCTTCAACGTATAGACCCTAAACCTGCAAAGTATGTGTGTTTTAGTTTCAAAAAAACATAGTTTTGTGCCAGTAATAACCCTTTTTGGTCTCTAAGGCCACTTGTATAAGTAAGAGACATTCTCCCTTATTAAGTTGAGGAATTGGGTAGGGGAGGAGCACACCAATGATTTTCGTGTTCTTATGCATGTATTGGAAATGGGATGTGTACGTTACTATTATTCTATCAAATACTAATGTATGTGGTTATGTAACTTGGTATTCATATTATAGTTTCTTTAGCAACCACCACAATATATAATGATTAAGCTTAGTCTGGGAAGCAAAGCACTTGCAAAGAGAATTGGACCCATTTTGCTGAGCCAAGCAGACTTTGGTCTCTAATCACGTGAAGAAATACTTCCTAACATTTGAACTCTCACAGCGTATTTGTCAGTTCATACCAAGTTTCACAGCCTGATGTCTTGAAAACCAGACCTCATTGGTTTTTATTTTGATTACTCATTTTCTTTTGATCTTTTTCTTGAATTTGGTCTGGTGTAGAAAATAACAGTAGTGTACATTTCTAAGTTTGTTCAAGTCACTGCCATGACACTTGATTTCAGAGAACCAGGAAGTTGTCAATGAGAAGGAACAACTTGACTACTAACATTTGTTTCAAAAACCATAGAAACTCCAGTATGTCTCCTCCTTTGCATAATCAAAGAAGTATTTCCAAATGCCTGTGCTGGATTGTTGTTTTCCAAGGACTGTCAGTATTGGCCTTAAACAGGGTGGGAGGTATTTCTTTGAGCTCTCATAGTGCTGCTTATTTGGGAAAGGGAATAGAAAAAAATACCTTTTTGGTTTTAGTTTTGTTTTAGGGATGAAGCCCAATATTATGCTTGTAAATGCATCGGTGCTAGTTAAATTGAAATGGCTTTTATTATGCATGCCTTTTCATCATGTAAAGCTAGTTGTGGCTTGAAGACAAGCTAGAGTAAAAGCTAAATTATTGAAGGTGCACTTTGTAGCAGGAATCGACAGAGTTTTGCCTTGGGACCTCACTTTGAGATAGCTGGGAATTTGAAATCATGAGTTTGGAACTCATAAATAATTGTACTTTAAAAAGATACCAACAGACAATACTGAATTATCAAAAAACTTATTTGAGAAATCATTTTCATACGCGTAAGCGCATCCTACTCTAATGAAAACTAGTTCTCATAAGTGTTATGAGACTGGTGCAAAATAGTGTTGTGTGTACAATATTCACTAATTTAATATACAGCATCTTAATATGCACTTGAAGGGAGCTTAATGCATCTTTTATGATCAAATACGCTTGCATTTCAGAACATTGATCTCCATGCACTGACTGGCTGGATACCTGAGAGGATTGCTATGCACTCAGACAATCAGGCTTTCAATAAGGACAGTTCTTTCAGAATGCTGTATCAGAGGTAGAAGTTTGTTCTTCCTTCCACGATGACAGAGAATGTTCTCAGTGAAACAGAGGCATTAATGATATGAAAGTGACTAAAAATGTGATAGGTCTTTGTTGCTAGCTCTCAACAACAAGCATCATGGTTCTACCACATATGATCCTTCATGATCACTCTGTCCTCCTGTATGAAATCTGCTGGAGGAATAGAGTTAGTAATGTCTTGACATCAGAGGTGAAGAAAAAAGGGGGTTCTGTTAATAGATAGAGAGCTGGATCCACATCTATAGCAGAACTATAATTTTAAAAAAAGCAGTAGTCCCTCTCTCCTGTTAGCCACTGCCAATGTGGGGAGGCAGTGGGAAGCAGATCTGGAGAAATTGGGAGTGGAAGTTAGACTCCTGCCCCAGACTAGATTTATGAGGAAGCAGGAGCCAGAGTAAGGAGGATGGATTTCTCAACTATGCAGCACGGAACTGACTTCATAGTGGAAACAGGTATCAGGAGGTTTCTCTTAACAGTGCCACCAGAGTCCTTAGTAACTGTGCCCCATCAGTAGATCTCCAGTGGAAGAGCACAGAGGTGCGTTGTGCCTGTCAGGACCATGATACTAATGCTGAGACTTAGTATATCAGTTCTGCTGTGGTGATAAGTGTGGCCTAACTTATGTTTTTCAGCTAGATGTGTTCTTCCTTTTTCCCCCTCCTTGAATTAAGAGAAGTTTTAAGTAGCCAACCACTTTCTCCTCATTGTCAAGGAAGGCAGAGCACCAACATGATGGAAAAGGGATATTAGCTTGGCCAAAGGATCAAAACAAGCAAATGTTCTATACCTGACAAAAGACCTCATATCTCTTCAGTAGATTTGTTACCTCCCAGTACGTTGACAGTCACTCTTACACTCTGTTTCTCTGTATTTAGGCATGGGGGGGGGCTAAATTTTCAGACACTGTAGACCTACACTGATGCTACACTAATATTTGTGTGCATAAACTGATGTTTTGACCATGGAAGCATGTACTTTTCACCCTCGGGTTCTTAGAAAATTTGCCCCCAAGCTCATAAGTGCAGAGACTTATGAATTTCAGCTTGATGTATGCATGCAGCAGTTGACTAACAGGGAAGTCAAAGGACCAAAAAATGTGTTAGGTAGAAGATTTATTTCACTGAGTATCTTTAAATAATATTGTCAGTGTACGGGTAAATCTAACACGTTTTCATGGCGACAGTCATTTTCCTACTAGAGTCTACACTTAAATATTGAAAAGTAACTATTACACTTTCTTTTATTGAGCTTGCATGAATAATTTCTGCCTCCTTCAGAAAAGATTACTTGCATTCCAGGTTTGAAAAGTTGGGACTTAACAATAGGACCACTTGGAAAAAGAGATTTGTGTTCAATAAACGTAATAATATTACACGGGTCATTGTGTGTTAATAACCTAAACTAAGCTGCTTTTTCCCCCCATCCCCCAGATTTCACAAAGGCGATGTCCTTATCACAACAGCAACTGGAGTGATGTCTGAAGAAGAAGGAGAGAAATGGGGTTTAGTTCCAACCCATGCATATGCTGTTTTGGATATTAGAGAATACAAGGTATCCAGTAAAACAAGAAGATTTATATTGGGTGCTTTTTACATACCTGTCATCTGTTATAATAGGTGGTGGATTTAAACATGACTTTCCAGGACACAGTGGAGTTCTGCTCAAAGAAGGGGCTCAAAATCTTTATCTTGCTCAAGAGATTTATCAAGTTATTCCAAAAAACTTAACATTACATTTCCTTAAATGTTTAGTGTGTGTACCTATTAGGTAAGATTAACAATATGTTCACTCTTATCCTGACAAGATAAACCAAGTAATTTTTAAATTTTCTGTTTCTTTAGGGGCTTCGATTCCTCCAGCTGAAAAATCCCTGGAGTCACTTACGCTGGAAAGGAAGATACAGTGAAAATGATGTGAAAAATTGGACCCCAGACCTACAAAAATACTTAAACTTTGATCCTCGAACAGCTCAAAAAATAGACAATGGTAAAATGAATTAAAAGGATGCTGTCAATTTTTTAAAAAAATCACACTTCTGTTTGTCTATTTTATTTGGTTACTTTTGTTACAAGTAACATTTAAGGATACTATCACTGAAAGATTAGGAAAAAATACCTCTTGTAAGTTTCAGCTGGGGTCAATTTCAGTTTCCTTGTTTTTGTAAAGCAACCAAAAATGGTTAAAGGCAGGGAAGAAGTACTTTAAACTCATGTTCCAAAATTGGAAGGCTCTCAATGAATTGCAGTTAATGCATGTAATTAATGCAAAAAAATTAACTAGATTTTTAAAAGTAACAATCACACTGTGAAAATGATAAACAAAAGAAATAGTGTTGTTCAGTTCACTTCATACTCAGTTCTACCTCTTGTTCAGCCAGTTGCTAGAACAGACAAGATTTACATTTATGAGAGAGAATGCTGCCTGCTTCTTATTTACAATGTCACCTGAAAGTAAGAACAGACATTTACATGACTCTGTTATGGCTGGTGTTACAAGGTATCTACATGCCAGATATCCTAAACATTCTTATGCCCCTTCATGCTTAGATTTTGTTTTGTTTTTGCATTCAGTTTAAAAAAAATTTACATTTGCAAGTTGTGCTTTCACAATATAGATTGCCCTACAATACTTGTATGAGCTGAACTGAAAAATACTATTTATTTTTTCTTTTTTACATGCAAATATTTTAAATAAATAATGAAAGTGAGCACTGTACACTTTGTATTCTGTGTTGAAACTGAAATCAATGTATTTGAAAATGTAGAAAAACATCCAAAATATTTGATCAATTTAAATTGGTATTTTATTATTGTTAAACAGTGCAATTAAAACTGCAATTAATCATGACTATTTTTTTCATTTCATTATTGTGATTTTAATATATTTTAAATTTAAGATTATTTCTTAGTATCAGCTTCTATTTTCCTTTTTTTAATCTCATATGTTTTTGGCCATCCTTAGTACTTCATAACACATACTGAGAAACCTTATAACCTCATTTGCTAGTATGCAAGTGGACTATTCTGTACTTCATTAGATGTTTTCCTAGCATTCATAAATACATGTCCATACGCTATTTGTAAGGAATGTGTTTTGTTTCCTTTCATCCAAGACATTCTTGATGTCTGTTTTGGAGACCCCAAGATATTCTCCCTGTGCAACATTTTAATATACACAGGTCTTTAGTTGCATGAACTTGTTGACTGGATGATTGTAAGTGGCTGAGATATTTCTTTGAGCCCAACAGAACTACTATGTAATTATATAGAAAGATTGCTTGAGCAATACTAGGCACTGTCTTGTTGCCCCATCTTCGCTGCTCCCCCCTCTTCCAGAGAGAAGTAGTGTACTGCATTAAGGAAATCAGCATGGGTTTCCCATGTGGCAGGGCAAAATACTGTCACTAGATCAGCCAGTTCCCAAATGCTAGAATAGCTGCTCCACTTTGGAAATACAATGTAGTTTTTTCCCCTGTATGCTAATGGCTGTCTCTCTTGTTAATTAATTATGGTCTGGGAGACCTTTTTTGTCTGGTGTCATTATTTTCAAAAGGTTGAATGCAAAGACTGAGATTCCGTATTGATGAGTGTGGTGTAAATAGCTAGGTGGAATAACATTTTTTTTAGCCGAGAATAATTCCATCTTCATACTGTCTTTATAATCTTCAGGAAGGATAGCAAATTATTCAGTTATTAATGAATCACTTGATAGTACTTGGATTTAAATCCCTTGATTCTGAAGTTAACTCTTAACATTTTTAAGGGTGCTCCTTTTTATGAGTGGATTTGTATCTGACTAGTCTTGCTGTCAAAATGTAATGTTGCCATGACTATGGATATTCTTCATACCATAAGTCTGAAATTCATCTGTATTAGCAGCTTCAGTGCTGTGATCATACGGAAAGTTCAAGGAGCATGATTTCAGTAACTTGTATTGGTGTTGGCTGTGGTTGTACTTGGGTGAGCTAGGCAGAGTATAATCATTGCAAGTGAATATTGTAAAGATAAAGCAAATTCCAGTGAGCTAGAGAGAGCCAAAATGGATGTTAAGTAGAATGTCACGGAAAGAACTCAGAGAATGCCATGCTGATGTCTCCTTTCTGGTGGACTGTCAGTTAAATAGGTAGAAAATGGCAAGCTAATGCCTAAACTGTTGTATCTCATTTTTCAGAATCCTCAGAGAGTAGTGGGCAACACAGAAGTGGTTTACATTGTGCCCCCCAAGAATGGTAAAGATTATAGCTTTTGCTCATTGCTTAAGAATCCAAACTATTCCTTCTGCTGAGGAAAAGCAAAGGCCTGGCTGATCAGCAGAGACAATGACCAGATGGTGTCTCTAAGTTCAACTTCCGTCTCTCTTGGTTTACCAGACAGGCCTGTTTTTAGATGGGGGAGGTGAACAGAATGGACATTTGTATTAAGGTTTACAAGAATGGATTTTATACAAGCCTCACAGCTTGTGTGTAATTAGGGTCCTGTAAAATGAGTAGAACAAAGCTATTTTGCAAGCAAATAATGAAAAATATGTTTTCTTTGCAGGGATTTTCTGGATTGCCTGGGAGGATCTTTGCCAGTATTATGATGTTATTTATTTGAGCTGGAACCCAAGTCTTTTTAAAGAATCAACGTGTATTCACAGGTTAGTCCAAAAGAAAAGATTGAAATGTTAAGCTCTACAACATAGTCAAATATTTTGATTTCTTTTTTAATAAACATTAATTTGAAGTTTTTTCCTTCCCTCCATTCTCTCATCAGTTCCCAATTTATGAGCAGTGGCTGAAGACCAGCCTCTTCATTCAGAGGCTAACATCCAACTTTAAAATCCAGGGTCCAGATTCTGTTCTTCATTACACTCACATAAATCCAGTGTAACTTCACTGACCTCAGAAGAATTACGCTGGACATGAAGTGGGTAGCTGAAAGCAGAGTTTGGCCCCATCTCTCCTTTTGGCTGTCATGTGCTAACTTGGAGGGTTGAACTTGCTGTAACCTTCAGCATCTTCCATCCATGCTTTCTCTAAATAGTCTACTGAGGGTGCTTGAAGACTAGTGCAGTTACTTTTACTTATCTCATGTCCCTGGAAAGTTAGTGTCACCTGTGCAATGCATGCAGTCTCTCCCAGGTAAACGGAGAATATTTGCACTTTAAAAAACACTGAAATTATTAACTTGGGGTGGATACATTCCATGACCTTAGCCATAATTCTGCATTTCAGCATTCACTGTCAAGTAATCTTCCTTGTCCATTGATTTGATCACATCATTCCCCTTCTGAATCTCTCCACTGGCTCCCCATCCTCTCACCTCAGATTCTGTCTCCTTGTCACCCCCTTCTAAGCTCAGTGTAACTCTGCTCTTCCTTACTTCTCTGAACTCATCTCACTTTATGTTGCTACTTCCACTTTGCCAGTGTTCCCACCCTGTCTGCCCATTTATCAGCTTCACTCAAACTCCCTCATGCCTTCTGTGCTGCTGCCTGTGCATGGTGCAATTTCTGCAAAGGCCCTTGCCATATGCACATTTAAGTCAATCTTGAAGACCCACTTCTGCTATGTTACCTACAGCAAGACTCGTTAATGTGTACATTAAGTAAAAAAGAAAAGAAAATATTGTCTCCAATTCCCCAACTGTCTGGCTGTCCTTAAGATTGTTGGGGACTGTTCCTCGGAAAGCATGTGGTACATAGTGGCCATTACCATAAAGGTGTAACAATAATTAGGACTGGTAGTTATTAATGCAGCTGGTAGTTAATAACTGGTAGTTATTATTCCATGTATCACTTTTGAGTAAAGTGGAAAAATGTAATTTTAGACAAGAAGAGCCTGTATCCCCATGTGTACCCCCACAGTGTTCTAGACTTTTTAGTGGAGCAGTAATCCCCTTCTGTTGTTTTTCACATCTAGCATCCTTCTCCAGGCAACATATGAGACAGTGTGAAGATTTTATTTTGAAATTATGATTCAAGCTGCTGCTCATCCAAAAGAGGAGCTGCTAATTAAAAAGCCCCCTCTATGTATAAAATCGGAGAGACCAATGTGTTTAGATTTTGGACCTCGCCATATTTTAATAGCTTTTAAACAAGTCCTACAATTAATATTTTAGAAAGCCCAGATTCCCTTTCACACCATACATGACAGTAACTCATTACACTGGGGGTGTGTCCTAAATCATAGTTTTAACTTTTACAGTGTTTTGTGCATGGTTGTCATCTTCACCATGCCAAACCACTATGCTGTTCCTATTCAGCATTTGTTACTGCAGCAAAGCCATCTGTAAAAGAAAGTGTTAGGGATAGTGTTTCTTACACAGCTGTTCTTTGTAACCATTGTAATGCTTACAGCTAGATAAAGAGAGGCAGGTTTCAGTGGGAAATCATTTAATTTTTGTTACTTAGTTTTCATTAAGCAAGGTTGGTATCACTTACATACAGGATTTGAAATTATTTTTAGAAATATGAATTAATATCTTATTCATTAACTTATTACTATTACTTTTAGTACTTGGGATGCAAAACAAGGTCCAGTCAAAGATGCTTACAGCCTGGCTAACAATCCGCAGTACAAACTGGAAGTACAGTGTCCACAAGGTGGAGCTGCAGTCTGGGTTCTGCTGAGCAGACACATTACGGACAAGGTAGTGCATTTTTTTCCTGACTAATACAATACTATTTTTCCTGTATGATTTGTTACAATTGAGAATATATTTAGATCTGGGCACAAGACTGTAGTTCTCTAGATCCTAGTGAATCTCACTGTGTGTCTTTTTCAACTGCAGAAGGCTAAGGTAGTGAGGTATTCAGAGCACGGTACATGAGTATGTGTCATACAGCTCCTGTTCTGCCTCTCATCAGGTTAAATTAGTTCATTATGGTAGAATGTATGTAATCTCCCTAACAATTTTTATTTGTATATTTTGAAAAAACTTGTCCTAAAATTATTCTACTCCATTAAGCTGTAGCACTGTAGTGTAGACATGCTACAGCTATGGAAGGGTTTTTTCTATCACTGTAGTAAATCCACTCTCTCAAGAGGCAGTGGCTAGGCAATGGGAGAATTCTTCTATTGACCTACCATTGTCTATGCTGGGGCTTAGATAGGTTTAACCATGGGTCTCAGAGGGGTGTGAATTTTTCACACCCTTGAGCGATGTATCTAGGTCGAACTGAGTTTTGGAGGTGGACTAGGCCTAAGAGCAAGATACTACAGGCTTGATCTATTCTTAGTGAAGGTCTGTAGCAAATTTTTTTACTGACTTCAGTGGGAGCTGGAATAGGCACGTCAGTAAATTATAAATGCCAAATCAAGCCACGTTGTTAATACAAAAGCAGTGATGGAATGTTGAATTTAAATTACACAATGCATTAGTGGTAGTTTGGGATCTGTGTTCAACTCATTTTAATAATAATCTCTTTTTAGGATGACTTTGCACGCAATCGGGAATTCATCACAATGGTTGTGTACAAGACTGATGGGAAAAAAGTTTACTATCCAGGTATATGTTTTTAGATGTCTATTGTCAAAGTGGATTAACACTTGATAATTTTTTTAAGAAACTGCTTTGCCGTTCATGAATGGGAAACCGCAAGTCCTGAAGGGGTGAGGGAGGATTCAGACTTCAGTGTGGTCAGTTGGACTTAATATATACTTTGGCCTGCTTTCATTGTGTAGAGACCTAAAAGGCTCATTCTTGCCCTCAGATAGACAGAAATCCATTGCCAGTTATACAGGCACAATTTTTACATTTATTTCTCTTGTAAACCAGTTGCTGTGCCTGCACAGACAGAGGATAGTAAATATTAAACGGGAAGTGACATTGTGTTCCTGATCACCTAAAGGCACAATCATTCCCTAGTTTTGTGGAATAAAAATAACAGGAAGTGGAATTCTTCTATTGCCTTTTGTGTTGAGTGGGAGCTGTGGGGGCTCAGCACCTCTGATAAATTATTTAAAGATCCAGTTCAGCAAATCACTTAAGTCTATACCTAAGGATGTACTTAAAGATAGGCACATGCCTGGTGCTTTGCTGAGTCAAGGGTGAAGTGTTTATGGATTTTAGTTGCCTAACTTTAACCCCCCCCAAATTTGAAAGCCTTGGCCAGTCACTATGAGCTAAATCCTGCTTGCCTTGAAGTTAATGGGACTATTTGTAAGGCTTTGTCTTTGGTGCACTAATAGGTGTGGTTTCTGTATCAAGATAGTTAATTGTGTAAAATCCTAGAGCCAGTGAGGCACAGGTAGTGTTCACCTTGATGTAGCAAGTCAAGGTCAAGCCTGGAGGAGGTGTGGGTGTAGGGTCGATCTTGACTTGCTACATCCAGGTAGAAGCTACCTGTGCTTCATCTCCACTGGGATTTGACATCCAGCTAGCGATCTCAATGTACAAACCACACCTATTATTGCAGTGAAAACAATAAAAGGCAATCAGGTGTAGGCCCATCATTGGGAACAGTCAGGCAGCCTCCTGTGTAAAAACTGGGTTTGAGGTTAGGTTGCTGGTGGCTTTTCATGCCCTTTAAAGGAAAGGTTAATTATACTTAGAAACTGCCTTTTTATTTTTTACTGCTGCAGTTGTCAGTAAGGGCAGAGCCCATCATCTGCCAACTTGTTCAGTGAGCTCTGCCAACGAGTTCCTCTTTGATTCCAAGCTGTGTTTCTGCAGTGAAGGTCCCAAAGGACCTTCTAGGCAGATTGTCATCCATTTTTGCAAGAGATAATCTCGTTAAGTGTTTTATGTTCCTTCCTGCCGTCTCGAAGACATCCTTCTGATATGACTAGCGCTAGCAGCAGCACTTACATGGCATTTTTGACCAAAAAATATTCTCACTGAGCATCAGTGCATTTATACAGTGGAGGAACTGAAAGTTTAATGTATGTCTGAAAGGGTTTCCAAAGAGACTGGTTTTACATCTTACTTTCAGCACCTGAGTTGTCCAGTTTTTGTTTTCTTATTGGCCAGTTTTGTTTAATAGAGCTTTTAATTTCTAGCAAATTCATCAAACTGCTTTAAAACACTTTCCACTGAAACTGGGAATTGTAACAGATTTGTAAGGCTGCAATATTATTTTCACCCATCTGTTAAAATACAGCTTAATCCTTTGGCATGGAGAGATGGATTTCCCAAAGCTAAGCTTCAATTTGTTTTATATTAATCCCTTTCCTTCCCCCCTCAGACAGTTTAAAAAAAACAGACTCCCTTGTCAAGAAAGTAAAAGACCTGATCCTAGACCTATTGAAGTCAGTGGCTAGATTCCCAGATATTTCAGTGGAACAGAAGCAAGCCTGAAAAGAACCAAGGAGCCCATAAGAGGCTGAATATTCCTGAAAGGTTCTTCAGCATTAGCTGTCAGATTACATCACTATATTTAAAATATTATGTAAATCTAGTAAAGCAAACATTCAGCCTGCAGCTATCTTCCCATTTGGGTAGATAGTGGAATGCAGTTTACAATTGCAAAGTTATAAATCTACTGTGTCCTTTCTGCTAGAAGAGTGTGTGTGTATGTGTGGGAAAAGGGAATTGAAACGAGAAAGTACAGCATGTTAGGAAGCTTCACTCTTAAAAGCTTTGGACACTTCCACAGCCCAGATCCTGAATTTTGATTGCTGAACTTGCCTTGCCAGCCCATCAGGGCACCATGAGCTCAACACAGGAAGAAGCTTGAGAGGTTCTGTTCTCCTCAGATATACTCCAATTTAAGATTCTGGGTCTTATTTAAAATGTCTACTTAATATCACATTAGGACTCCATCTAGAGTAGAGACACTGAGTGTGATCCACTCCCACTGAAGCCTCTGGAAGTTGGATCAGGCCCATGGTGCAAGAAAATCGCATTAACCTGCATTTCCCAATGCATCCTGAAAAAGCATCTTAGGCACAATGTGCGGATGACATATCATACCCTATTCCCAAACACTGATTGGTTAGAGTTGCTCTTGAAACATTTTGCGTGTTTCACCAGTGAAAGCTTAAGATGCTGTTATTTTTTACAGTTAACAAGCATAGGTGTATACCTGTGTCACGGCTGGGTGCCAACAGAATGACTTTCCTGTCAGAGTCCAGTGATGATGCAGAATGGATAGAAATTTTCCCCAATTCTGGGGGGGGTTTTTGGTGATGAGGAAACATGCATCTGTTTCTTTTCAGCTGACCCACCCCCATATATTGATGGGATTCGGATCAACAGTCCCCACTATCTGACCAAGATAGCGCTGACATCTCCAGGGTGCCATACATTTACACTGGTGGTGTCCCAGTATGAGAAACAGAACACGATCCACTACACTATCAGGGTATGTACTATCAATATACTACAACTGTATTATAGGAGTATTTAAATTTGGTAAGAAAAAATATCAGTGAGGGGGTATTTTCTCTTTGGTAAGAGTGATGTGCGGAGTTTGTTGATCCTGGGGGCAGTGTTCAGGTTTTTGAAGTTTATTGACCTATTTTTCTAAGTATTTATTTTTAGATGAATATAGTTGTACCTTTGGAAGGGGTCGGGGGAAGATGTGAATGATGGACAGGAAGCATGGGAGAAACGGAAGCATAGTGTAGGTAAGTGCTTTAGTGGATGTGTGCAGAGCAACTGGGAGCTGTTTCCCAGCTCAGATAGACACACACATGCTAGCTCAGCTTGAGCTAGGGTGGTAAAAATAGCAGAGTGGCTGCGGTGGCACAGACATTAGCTCAGGCTAGCTGTCCCAAGTACATAACCTGGGGTCAGGTGGGGACCGTATGCAGCCTGAGCCACTGCCTGCTTCTCTGGCCACACTGCTCTTTTTAACATGATAGCTAAGCCAGAGTGCATATGTCTTCCCGAGCTGGGAATCACACCTCCATCTGCTGTGTAGACATACCCATATGTGAATCCCCATCTAGTGGGGGCAGCAAAGAGTCAGTTCTTGGGTGCAGTGCTTTCAGTTACATTACCGCAGTCCAGAACCTCTCTAGATCATACTTTTATAATAGCCACTAAGGACTAGAATAAAAAGATCAAAGTATATTTGTTTAAATTTCCTCAGATAAAATTGAATGTCTTCAAGGTAAAAGGCTAGAGCACCAGCTCATCTTTGCACTATCCAGCCTTCATCCACTTCATATTTCAATAAAGATGATTAAAATATTTTCTTCCCTAAATCCTCACTTACACAGTAATCAAATGAAAGATCATCCTGTAACTGACACATCCCTTGCTGAGTGTTATGCATTTCCTTTGCCACTACCAAAAATAAGACCGCTTATGCCCTCTCTCCCTACATTCTTTACACTATAAAAATGTGACACAGAATTGGGCGCAATTCAGTCCTGCTTGCCCCATTGCACTTCTGGGTTACCAGACTTAAAAACAGGCCACTTTGACAAGCACTGGTAGAAATGGAGGACCCTCACTGCTACAATTTTGCACCTTTGTTGAGCTCTGTGTTCATTTAAAATGACTTGACTCCTCATGAACAATGAGAAATGAGCTGCGTTCGCAGCAAAGTATTGTATGGGAAGGATGTAGTTCAGAGCAAACAACTGCCCCTTATTTCACTGTTCAGATATTAATCTCAGTCCCCACCCAAAAGCATTCTGGGGGAAGGGAGGGCAGTGGAGGATAATGGTTGGAGCCCAAGCACTGTAGCCTCAGTCATCCCATGGTCACATTACATTTAAAATTCACAAACTCTGCAGGGCATGGTACTGTGGATGTAATTTTCTGCTGCTTCTCAGTACTTACTGGGCCGAAAGTGTTTCTGGTTCTCATTTAATGTCACCAGCCTCTTCCAGCAGATTACATACGGGCGGAGTGTTCCTCTGCACTGCATACTAAACACATTGAGTAGCCAGGTGGAGCTTTAGGGGAGCATGCGCTGTGCTATATTGTGTTGGTATCAGTAAGCATATTACCCGCTATAAAGCACCAGTGTAGGTGTTCACAGTTTGTTTTGGTGTGAGGACTAGAGCTTAATAGTTGAAAGGAGTATGAGTGCCCATGATTCCATTTACACTCTGTGCCCTGCAACTGTTAGTCATGCTTGAGGGATTGGATTTTTTTTTTTCAGCGCATGGAAGGGGAATAGGGAATGTTCTCTTTTTGCTTATATCACTGTATTGTGTGAATTAGCTGATGTCAAATGTCAGTATGCATCTTTTACCTCTCAGAGACTGGTGGGATTTGAAATCTCCAAAGTTGCTGTACACATAAAGCCACTTCGATATTTTGTCATGGCTTTATGTTATAAATGCTTAGTTGATTGGTGTGACTGAATTCTTCTTCCACAATTTAGGTCTATTCAGTATGCAAGTTTACCTTTTCCAAGATCCCCACCCCATATACCATCTCCAAACGGGTAAGAAAATAGATTTTCTTCCATAAATCAATGCTTGTTGTTAATCTACTATGGGCATGTGAAATTCTTGATGTTTGGAAAGAGGGCCCCTCTCTGTCTCTGGGTTTGTTTTACGTAGTTTTGTATTGGTAATTTCAAATGATTTTGTTCGGTATTTTTCATGCAAAGTGAGTCTCTTGACAAAACACAAAGGTGTGCTTTGACTTAGAATGTCTATATTGTGCATCCCCTCCAGTAGTGTGATTGGAATAACATGTAAGCTTTATTTTTTTATCTATATCCAGAAACTTGAGCTCGTTTTGGATCCTTAGTACTAGGTGCCTTCTAGCCCTTTGTGGGTGTACCAGAGCGTTGGAGAGACCAGGTGCAATTCTTGTCTTTGCATTCATAGTGCATAGTAATGGGGCATTCTAGTATAAACCAAAGCACTAAATTCCCCAAAGAGTCACAGCCTCCACACACTCACTGTCCAGAGAAACCCATCTTGCACCTTGTAAAAGGGCATGGCCTGGGTTGGGCTGGAAGTGATTTGTGGAGAATAGCTTCTCCAAACCGCACAGAGACATGCATGGGCAATGCTCAAACTCACATTCTTCCCTTAAACATGTAAAGTGATTTATCTTACCCATTCGTCAGTTCCTCTAATGCCAGCACCAAGCAGTCCTGGAACATCTCTCTCCTAAGACACGCTTCGTGATCTCTTAGACACCTACCCAGATTCAGTCCATTTTAGGGATGATTTTCAGAGTTTGAGGTGGTGATAGACGAGCAACAGGTGGCCAAAGAGACTCCTTAGTCATCTCTTCTTTTCTTGGATAACAGGGTGTGGAGATTCCTCATTTCTCCACAAACCATCAGGGAAAAATTGGTTATCCTTATCTAAAAAGATTTAAATGCTTTTCTATAAAGGGGTGTCAGTTTTGGGGATAATCCATCAGGAGGACAAAGATAGACTCTGCTGCCTCAATCAAGATGAGCTGTTTATAGACTAGCTGTCTAAGGAACAACACTTGACATCTTCTGAAACATTAAAGCAAAATCAAGTGAAACCCTGTGGTAATTATTTATATATGTATTATAAGTTTATTAGTACTCACGCTCCAAATATAAGGACATGCGAGGTAAGCCCTGGTTTGTCACTATCTGGCTTTTATCATAAAATGCAAGGCAGGGGTCAGCTGTCTCTATTTAACATTATTGTTGAATGCTTAGTGGTCGTTATCTGCTTTTTATCTAAATATTTGATAATGTGACTTACGCTACTGGTAAATTGTGGAACACGCTTCATGGATCTAAATCAGTGCTGACCTGATCTCTACAGCTAACTTAACCAGCAGAAGTCGTCCTTTGGGACTTGTTGAACTTTGTGTAAATTGTCTGAAGTAGGAATAGGGTTGACTGATAACTGCTGGAATTGGACAGTTAGTGGCAAATCCTAACTTAACACACTGTGGGAATGTGCTCCTGTTGATGAGTTTAGGGATGGATCGGTTCCAACAAACAAGAAACAATCCCTCTTGTTTCTAAGCTTTGTTGCATTAGAGGAGTTTGCGTGTGCATAAATAGAGGTAAGTCAAGAAAACCTTTTGCTCAGAACTAGTTAACAACCAAAAATTAATACTCTAGAAGTAGAAAGTTTCTCGAGGTCTGAGTAATATTCTTTGCCCCCACTTGTATTTATTTGTCCTTGGAATGCAGATCCCTGGCTAGTATGTAAATAACTTTTTGTATTGGTTTGTTTTGGGGGAAACGTTTTTAAAACCCAGAATAGTAACACAGTGCTGTTTTATTTTGAGTGCTTTGATTTTGATGTTCACTACACACCCACGAGAAATGCAACTATATAAATCCATGATATGCTTGCACTTTGAATACTGCATGCAGTTCAGGTCATCCCATCTCACGAAAAGATGTATTGGAATTGAAAAAGTACAGAGAAGGGCAACCAAAATGATTGCAGGTATAGAACAGCTGCCCTAGGTGGAGATTAAAAAGACTGGGACTGTTAAACTTAGAAAAGACATGAGAGATATGATAGATGTCTATAAAATCATGATTGGTGTGGAGAAAGTGAATAAGGAAGTGTTATTTACTCCTTCACATAACACAAGAACCATGAAGTCACCTAATGAAATTAATATGCAGCAGGTTTAAAAGAAACCTAAGGAAGTAATTCTTCACACAACGCACAGTCAACGTGTTCAACTCTTTGCTAGGGAATGTTGTAAAGGCCAAAACTATAACTGGGTTAAAAAATAATTAGAGAAGTTCATGGAGGATAGGTCCATCCTTGGCTGTTAGCTAAGATGGTCAGGGATGCAACTCCTGCTCCAGGTGTCCCTAAACCTCCAACTGCTAAAAGCTGGGACTGGATGGAGCACTCGGTACATTGCCCTGGTCTGTTCATTCCCTCTGAAGCACCTGGCAGTGGCCAGTGTTGGAAGACAAGATACTGGGCTAGATGGATCATTGGTTTGACCCAGTATGGCCATTTTTATGCTAAGAGCTACAATGATATGAATCACAACATGAGTGCTTATGGCTAAGAAATTCAAGTTATCCATCCTATGATTACTGGACTCTCTCTCCCCTCCCCACCTTTCAGAAGTGTGGCTCCTTCCTTATTTAATAAACTTCATATAGCCAGGAAACAGATTGCCCAGTATTACCTCAATAATGTGATCCAGGAAAAGATGATACTGAACTGTTTAATCCAAATTAGACCCTCTGACGTTTCAATCTAAATAGCTTCAATATTTGTTGAAGTGGAAGCCACTATATTTAGGCGGGGGAAATCAAACTTTAACACTAAAAATAATTCTGGTATTCTCTCTGCTAGTGTAAATCAGGAGTAACTAGTGAAATCAGTGGAGTTGCACAAGTGGCCAGCTGAAGTGAGGAGAATCCAGGACTTCTCTTTTCGTTCTCTGTACTAAAACAAGTGAGAAAAAGCAAGATCTGCCTGTACTATCTATGACAACATATGTTCTGTTTCCTGTCAGGTTAATGGGCAATGGAAAGGTCATAGTGCTGGAGGCTGTGGAAATTTCAGAGATTCCAACAAAAACAACCCCATTTACCAATTTCAGCTGGAGAAGACTGGGCCATTACTAATTGAACTAAGAGGTCCAAGGTTTGTGAAGCATAAATGCTTTGTATCAGTGCAGTTAGAGCCTGATATATAGATAAAGTGTAAGGTTTTTTTTTATTTAACATGTCAAAGTGAGCTTGAACTTTAAAGATCACTTAATTTCCAACCGAACCAATCCTCATTATCTGTTTTGTCCTCATTCGCAGGAGTCTCAAGCAACTTCCATTCTCCACCCAGCTGTTAAATAGTGAATTATTCTTTATGTTCAGGCTAACTCATCTTTCTGGCACATGGGGGAGAACCCAAGTGGGAATCCCCTTTCTTTTCACCTGCTATTTAAGGGTCAGACTACAGCTGGGCCTTGCAGGTGGGGAAGAGAGCACAAAGGCCCTTCCTTGCTGTCATGGCCCCTCTGAGGACTAGCTATACATGTGGTCCCTTCACCCCTGCAGTAGAGCCAACATGCAGGAGGACCTCACCTCACCCCTAAGGATGTGACAGATGGTGTACGGTCCCTGTACTTGGGAGTTCAGGATGACAGGCTGCAGCTCATCTTCTGTTTGTGCTGGGAGGGTAGTCCACTCCACACTCTCACCACCAGTGAATGCAGCTAAATGGTGTGGTCATGCTATAGTAGGATAGCAGCACATATCGAGGGTAGTTACAGGAGCCATCTGTAGAGGGCTAGACAAAGCACCATTCATTCTGCATCTTCCCACAGTGTTTTATAAATGTGCCCAGAGTATTCGCCCAGCACTGAAATGGTCACCTTAAGTAGAAAGTGGTCATTGTACTCCACCAATACTGCTCACCACTTAAGGTGGTGGTGAATAACTTCTGCAGTTAAAAGTGAAGGAGGAATTTAGGGAAGCAGACTATAAAGTAGAGACTGAGGCTGACTAGCCTTGCAATTTCAGTGACTTCCTCATCACAGGTGAGAAGGGCCTCTGCCTAAAGCCCCTTCTGAAAGCCACTGCTTGTGCATTCAGTCAGTAATGGCTGAAGCAGTGAGTGGACAGCCTCCTGGACCCCACATTCACTTGCTAGCAGAGCCGTAGCAGGCACTTATACATCGTTCCTCACTGACCCTAGAGTGTCACTGTCTAGTCACAAAGCAGTAGTATAGGGAAGTAGCAATTTTGTTTCGGGCAAAGCTGTAAGACAACTCCATTTAGGTGAAGCACTCATTCGCCTGGCTGCAGGGTGTGTAAGCAACACTTGCTGTCTCCAAAAATGAGGAACTGTGGAAGCAGTTTCATGTAGGCAAGACTAGTTTACTTACCCTGTCACTTCTGGTGTAGCAATAACTTGGCACTTTCCTTTTGTGGCTCCTGCTCCTTGGGATTTGATTCCAGGTTGAAAGGAAGGGAGTCTGCACCTCTTATACAGGTGGGACCAACTTGACCTCAGTTACATGGATGCAACTTGGAAGAAATTCCATGGAAGGCAATGAAATCTGGACCCATGTAACTTAATGTGTCCTGTGGTCTCTGCTGTTCAGCACCTGCAGTGACCAAGTCCTTCCCCTTCTTCCCCAGCCCCGCAGGCATCTCCCACCTATTTTAGTTCTTGGTTTGAAGTCTTATATGTTGCAGTGAATTTCTGCAGCCAAATACTAAATTTGTGTTTGAGTTTTTGAATGCAAGTGTTGACGTGTGGTTAAGTGGCAGAAATAGCCTTGTTCTAATTAACAGAAATAACTTGCAGATGTGCTAGTTGCTTTTAGCTGTCTTCTAGTTAAAGTAACAACTTTTATTTTGTAAATCTTATTTGACACTTAAAACCAGGGTAATGAAGTTTGTCTTTATATGTAGGCAGTACAGTGTGGGGTTTGAACTTGTCACAGTCTCTACAATAGGAGATCCTGGTCCCTCGGGCTTCCAGAAGAAGAACAGTGGTGACTACAGGTAATGCTCATTTGATTATATATACACTTTTCCCTTCTCCCTTCAATATATATTATTAAACTGGCATTGTATATTTTTTAATCAGATGTGGATTTTGCTACATGGAAGTGGAGAATGTACCTGCTGGCGTTTACAATATTATTCCCAGCACCTTCCTGCCTCAGCAAGAGGGCCCTTTCTTCTTGGACTTTAATAGCGTTACCCCTCTTAAGATATCACAACTCCAGTGAGGTGGCAAGTCTATACCTTACTCTCTAGGCAAGCATGTGAGAGCTAGAGCTATGCCATTGCCTGAAAACAGAGGAAATATCCCCCAACCACTTACATGAAATGCAGAGAACTGCACTCTACCTGAAAAAGTAATAGACCCTGGGCTTGGGCCCCCAATTACTACATCAATCGCACTGCATTAGCCACTTCAGAGTTTACTCATGCTTTTCGCTGTCAGCCATTAGGTGGGGAGAATGCTTCAGAAATTCTTACTGAGGGTAAGTTTTTGTCTGAAATGCTTGAATGTAAATCTCAATACTAATCATGTAAATGAATGGCAGGCCTTAGCTTACTGGAGTTTGGCACTTTCTACCTCATCAAGGCTTTCCTCTCCCCACTAAAAGGGTAGCTTAGTTCTAATGATCCTTGCCTAACTTTACCATAAACATTTTGCAGAAAAAGAGGCAGGGTTAGTGTGGACTGGGTAAAAGTTGCTGTCCTGGATGTTTAAAAGCACAGTTGTTTATATTACCCTCTACTCGAGCTTTTTAGGGGAAGAAAGTCAAGTTGTACTCAGACAAAAGCCTAATAGGCATTTCTTCCTGCTGAGGTTTAATACACACTGTATTAGCATATGTGGGAGTGTCACAACCAATTAAGTCTTGATTTAGAGAAAAGTGATAAAGATCTTGAGTTCTAGCTTTAGATATACCCATCACCAGCTCCTGTTAATACAATCACAACCTTAAGTAAACCACTATTAATATGCTAGCGTTGTTTGTGGAAAGAATGTGCCAACAGATCTACGAGCAGTATCTCACCCCACTGTATTTAAGGGTTGTGAAAAGTGTCCACAAGAGCACCTTGTACAAGCAGTCCACCATGCTGGTATCTGTTCCAGTATTTACATACAGGGGCTACACGAGCTGTTAATCAGCTTCACCAAAAAATGGTTTGTCCTTTAAATACTAGCTCTTTAACCATCATTTCTGCATGAGCAGGGCTTCCTGGAGTAATGAGGGGAGGGATAAGAGGCTTCTTCTCTGTAATAAACCACACTGTTGCAGCAGTGGCATTTCAGCTCCACAGACAGGAAATGATGTAAGGCAGTACTTGGAAGGGACTTTAAGCTGTAACCAGTTAAGAAAAGACGCTAAAGATTAATGTCTGAAGACTGTAGGACCATCCTTAAGGGTTGGCAACCCTAGATTTAAAGAGTCTCCTGTGATGAAACCGCCAGGAATACAGCCACCCAAAATTGCAACCTTATCTACAGCATTTGATCCCAGTTCTAGTGAAGTCAATGGTAAACACTGAAATTGGGGGGGTGAGGGGTCAAGACAAGCCTCAAAACCAAACAAATCCACCAGCATCTTTGGTCTGGTTCTTTCCAACCCCTACCCCCACCCTCCAGAGTGCCTGTGCATGTGTTTTGGGAGACTCAGCAGGAAGAGTCTCCTTGCAAACTTATCTAGCTGTTTAATAGCCCAGGATCACTTTTTAATCTCTGACAGCTGCTTTGAGGAGAGAGTAGTTTTGGAAAAAAACATAAGATGTGCCTTTTAATTGCAGCTCTGTGAAAAACCATCTGGGCTAGGAACTCAATCACACTGCATTTATGCTAGTAACTAACTCACCACTTATCTTCTTTGCAAGATGTTGTAAGACAAAAAAATTGATCTAAGAGCTGTCTGATTGCAGATGAACTAGGGTCAGAGGTTGAGGACAGATATAGTTTAGGCTACCTGCAGTAAGTTGATCTTTACGGGTTGCCTGTGGAGGAGTCAGCCAGTTCCAAGGATGGCTCTTTGTATGCAAAGCCCTATGTCTAGTTTAAAACATTCTGTTAGTGTGAGTATGTCCTGAGGTAAGTTTTCAGCTCGGGCTACATCAGCCCTCATTGCAGACATACAGGTTTGCAAAGCACTGCAGGTACAGTTTGGGTCACCCACATACTCCATGTACAGGCAAAGAACAGTTAAGTGACTGAACTGTGTATTGCTCCATCCGCTATTTGCGCTTACAAAATATATTGGCCAATTTTTTTTTAAGCTACCAGTCCTATCTCTTCAAAGCTCTGTACAACACACCCTGATAGATTGTGAAATTATACTATTTTGCTGATGGAGTTAAGGAAGCTGACTAGCCCAAAGTCGGTGTATCATCCTCCTCTCATGGCAGCTACTGTACAGGAAATCTTATTTTTTCTCTCTAATCACCAGCAAGTTAGTTCAGTGGCTTTTATATCAGTAATCTCACTGAGTTTCAGCTTTCAGGGAGTACAGCATAGAATTTAGGATAGAGTGGTCCTTTATTTAATCTTAATCTCTACACTGCTTACATATTTGTAACTATCCCTGATGCTAGGGCAAGATGTGCTTCTCAGAGAATACACAGGATAGATACTGTAAATGCCTGCAACAGGCCAGTGCTGCCAAACAAAGCATTCTGATTTGGCTGTGCTAGTCAATATTTGAGGCCAGGTATGCAGAGTATGAAAATCAGTTCTATTCTAAACCTCCTAAAATACTTCAGCCTTAGTGTTCTGACACTTTAGAACCATTTTACATCTCCTTGCCTATGTGGGGCTTGGTACACCCAGCACGTGAATGTGAAATTTTCAATCGCAGAACATCAGATAGTAGCATACATAGATGCACATGATGGGTTTGTGTGTGCTAACCTTCACTTTGGCAGAATGTCGACTTTTAAAGATGTTTTTTAAACTTCCTTCAAGGAATAAAAGCAGATTACCTAACACAATAATAATAGCAAATCAAACAGACTATTGCATATTTTAATCTAGTTCTAGAGATCTTTATCAGATGTAAAAAGGTTATTAGAAAGTGACCCTATTGCACAGCTAGGAAAACAAAACTAAGCTAAATTTGCCCCTTCCCCAACGCCATTCAGGGATTCTGATCATTAGGATTAAAAATAGTAGTAGATGCTGAGCTAATCCTTCTGGAGTGCTCCATTGTAACACTTATACAAGAGATGAGAGACTGACAAAGGGATATAGAGATGTCTGTAAAATGTTGCATGCAGTCAAAGTTTCTTACTACACGATGGATCAGTCTGGGCTGGAAGATGCATATTGTAATTAGCCATTTTGCTGTACTTCCACTAAGACTGTCCTTCATCAAATAGACTCCCACTTCCCTTCTGTATGCTTCAACTGTAAAACAAGTTTGAGTTGATGAACTACAAGATGCACATTACATGCAAGTACTGCACTTAGTTGTAGCATCTTTGTCATGTGCTAGCTAGAGTGGTTTCAGTCACTAAGGAGCAGTGTGTACAAGGAGCGCAAGCCACCAGATGCAAACTAGTTGAACATCTTTTTAAAGAAAAGGAATGATCCTGTAAGAGGAGGAATATTAAGGAGAAGGAACTACTGGATTGCACATAGTGGAAAGGATAGTTTACAAAGAGCAGTTTTCAGTATCCTTCAAAAGGATTTTTTGGCATGTCCTGCATTTTCCCCTACAATTTATGCGCTGTAACCTCTACATCGTTCTTTAGTGCAGTGGTTCTCAACCAGGGGTATGTGTACCCCTGGGGGCACACAGGTCTTCCAGGGGGTATATCAGCTCATCTAGAGATTTGCTGAGTTTTATAACAGGCTACATAAAAAGCACTAGAAGTCAGTACAAACTAAAATTTCATACAGACAATGACTTTATACTGCTCTCTAAACTGTGTGCTGACATGTAAGTACAATATTTATATTCCAGTTGATTTATATTCTAATTACATGCTAAAAATGTGCAATTTTTCAGTAGGGCGCTGTGATGCTTTTGTATTTTTATGTCTGATCTTGTAAGCAAGTAGTTTACATGAAGTGAACCCTGTGGTACGCAGGACAAATCAGACTCCGGAAAGGGGTACAGTAGTCTGGAAAGGTTGAGAACCACTGCGTCAGTGAAGCATATGTTAGAGCTGCTGAGAACATCATGCTTTACCTCCTTAGGACCCAGAGTTGAGCTCTCTCTCTTTAAAAAAAGACATTGGGTTAATCATCCTTGCTTAATCTGTTGGAGTTCAGAGAGAAAAAACTTAATCCATGGTGCTACCTTTCAGGGAAAGTACTAGCAACATCCATCCCATCTGCAAACACAGAAAAGCTGAAAGGCTCCATTAGAAGCAAGGCTTCCCACACAGCAAAATGTTTGAAGTTGTCAGACCTAGCATAAGCATGTTGAGATTGTAAATGCATATTTTGAACAGCAAAAATACCAGAGGAGTTTCAGAAACATCAGAACAGCCTCTGACAAAATTTAAGATTAAAAATAAATACTGAGTACCGGTTTTCAGGGCATATTGCAGAAAGCATGATGAAGCTTAAAGGGTGATAAGCCATCAATTCCCCACTCTTTGGTAAAGCCGTGTTTACATTGCATCTCACTTCAAGGCTGCTAGCTTATCACACATGCTTTAAATGTCAGAGCCTTATTTTTATACTTTCAACATCACACTCCAGCTACTGTAATATTACATTCAAGGCTGTTTTGAGCAGTCTAATGGAATGTAACTGGTATTCCATGGTGGTAATGACAAATGGATGTGAACAGATCATGTACTGGATACAAAGAATGGGCATTTATCAAAAGTTTAAAATAAAATGGTAAGTAATTATTTTTCCTGAAACTGCATTTTCATTTCTACTGCCGTGTCTGGGCGCTCTCCCAAGCCTACCTGAACATGGTAACACACGCTGTGCACACACACTTCAATGGTAGCGTAGCCAGAGGAAGAGGCCCTTTCACATATTTACTCTTTAAAAGTGAGTTGGCCCTTCTGCTGTTGGTTTGCAGAGTACTAGCTGCTAGTTTCTTGAGCCCTGTGACACCCCAGCATACTTTCTGCTGGTGATGTCTCACCCTATTGCAACCTTCCTAGAGACGTCACAAATGTACACTATGTAATAAGGAAAACTTAGTTTTGGTGTCCTATGGGGCACAAACAACTAACCTTCCCAAGAGTGCAGGTGTTTTGGATCTTTAAGTAGTAACTTACCTTTTTACTAGTAAGTACAATCTAGTAGGAAGGATCTGATGCCAAGGGAAGTAGGAAACAACAGTGCATGGAGAGTTGGTGTGCCTTCAAAAGCCATACTCAGAACTTAATTGCTTGGTTGATTTACCTGAATAGAGGCAGAATGGACAAATGGTTTCGCTACAAAGATTAGGTAAAAACATGACAATTATGCAGTTTTATTAAGAGACACTTCTCTATTTTATTTAAACTACAGTCTCTCTTTCCCAAAGTATGTTACTTCATAAACTGGAAATATAAACACTTCCTTTCCACGTATTTGACTAGCTGGAAGATGCTGGTGATCTAAGGGTTACACACAAGTTTTGCACTGAATGACCGTCTCTGTTCAAATTATCAGTAGCTGTAACATACGGAATCTTAAATTCTGAGAACGGGCTCCCTCCCCCATGACTTGCCTTGTTTTGTCACAGCTTTCCTTAGTGATATGAAACACAGAAGTGTTAGTATGCAGCAGAGGAAGGTATTTGACCATGTATACGTGATCTTTCAAAAAGTCAACACTGTAAACAAAGTTGGCTAATCTTTGATCATAGGAAATACATAATACCCAATGACTCATGAGTAGAAATCTAGGTACAAAGCTGTAATGAGACACCACCACCTACCCACATACTCCAGTGTATTCCTAGTGTTTGGTCTTGTCTGAAAATTTACTGTACCAGTTGTGGGTATTCGCCAATAAATGAATCCTAGAACTGCATTAAGCCTCTGTTTTCACTTCACTAATTACCTGTGCCTTTGGCATTAAAATTGCAAGAGATTATGTTGTTTTCATTGAGTGAATGTGAACCACACACAGTTGTAAAGAGAGGATTAAATATCAGACTATGGAACTATATTTAGAATAGCTATTGAAATATTTAGTACTTCAAATACACTGAATACTGTACAAGACAAAATAAAATATGGAAAACCGAAATGTTTACTGTAGTGTTTAGAATTTACATTCACTTTGAGAATAGATACACAAGCCAAGGGGCAAGGACAAAATACACCAGGACTGCAAGACATGGAATAGAAAATACTTCAAGTGATGCTAAACTCCCATCCAATTAACATAAAAATGAATATTTTAGATATAGTCTGGTGCTTTCAGAAATGTTCAGCCACCAAAACAGAAGTTCTAGGATTTTTGCTACCACTTACTAGCATAACTACCTGACACCACTATTGCCTAACAGCTGCTGCCAAAACATGCCCCATTCCCTTTTTATTTTTAGTGAACAGTTTCTCTAGGGGATACTAAAATTGCAAGTCCCTTAAACAGTTCTAAAACCCCACACTGTTACAACCAACAGAGAAATAACACATCATCAATCCACACTACCAAGTCCTTCATGCGTCTTAAGGACAAGCTTCTAATAATATTCAGTAGGATGAGATCTACAACTACTCTCTGGCACACACCAATTATCCCATTTTACAGTAACACTTAAAGTGCTGTAAAATGATACTCAAATTCTTAGAAACGAGTTAAATCTGTCATTTTAGTCACTGGATTCATCCTGGAAGAGTCGCAACCCCCACCTGAAAAGTAGGGGGCTAGAGGGAGCACATAACTATTGAATAATAATGCCACATTTGTCACCCACTCAGGCCAGTATTTTAGGTCACGCCTAGCTTCCTCATGAGCCTTGGAGGTGGACCAAAGGCTTCTAGACCCAAACATGCAACAGCTTCCTTCTATACAAAATACTTTGTTTAAGCATCATACAGACAAATAAGGATGTTTAAAGGACATTCCACTTATGCTTCAGAGATCCACTGTATTTAAAGTGCATCTCATTCTACAAAACTGAAGCCAAAGGGCTCAGCCCAAGTGTTTGGCTTGGATTTCAGACCCCTTCCGGCATGTGTTTATATAGGAACAATGCTAGTTATTGCTTCAGCCAGGCTGCTACAAAACAGTTTACAAAGGCTGTGAAACACAGCGAGCACAGTTTACACATTTGACAACTTGTCTGTCCTACAAAGATTTTGCTGAAAAAAAACTTCAGCCCTCGACATCAATTAAACTTCTTTAGTGCAGTTTTAAATTTGTAGAGTAAACGCTTAAGATTTGGCATATATTAAATAGTTATTGGCACAATGTTCTTCAGACATTTTGAAGTTCATGTATAAATATTTATACTCCCATTAGCCAGAGTAGCAGGAGGACTCAGCCAATCTGCACGGCCTTTCTGTCTGCAGTGATCCCCTCTTTGACTTTCATGCACTGGAGTGAAAGCTGCTTCATTCGGCTATCCAAAGCCAGACCTTCAGTGGAGTTGCCACTGCTGCTCCTATTCTTGTTTGCTTTGTTGCTTGTCTTGTTCTCAGCCCCTTCTGCCCTGTCCCCTGCAACGACACAATTAAAACGTTAAACCTTACGTCATAGGATGCTATACAGGTCCAGCTGGCACTCACACTGCTTCCCTTGCCTTAGGATCCAAGATCCTAGGACAAGGAGTAATACATTTAAATAATGGATGTCGGCCTTCTAAGCTGAGCTTTCTTTTGTGCACTGCATCACCAAATGAAGTGACACGGCTTGGTCTACACTTACCTCCGTGATGCAGTGGCAGTCGATGGGAGTTATGCAAAGAACTTGCATAGCTCCCGTCGACTGCTGTGCTTCTCTTCTGCGTGCCATCCACACTGCACCGACGGGAACCGTGTTCCCATCAACACAGCACCATGCCACTTGCGGGGTGAATTAATAATGTTGACTTCTGGGTCAACTGAGCAGGTCTTCACTGACTGCTCAGTCGATCCAGATAAGTCGATTTCATGGTGGCGACTTTGCCGCAGTCAATGTGGACTTAAATAGGAGTGTTAATCCTCTAATCCCAGTTTCTCAGCAAGGGCTTGCAAAGCACCTCCAAGAGGTTACCCTTTTGGCACCTTATTTGATCAGAACTGGGAATCAGGATTTTCCCCAAGGAGGACATCAGTTTTTTCCTCCCAAAAGTAACTCAGAGCTTATCCTTCCAATAACGTAGTATCAGAATCCAAATATAGGTGGGCAGCGACTGATGTATCGGTTAGTTACTGCTACACCTCTGACATCATTGCTGTACAGAGTGAAACTGGGGAACCTCTCATTTCAGGAGATAAATAACTAAGTTTTTAAAGGGCAGTGATACTGTGGGAGGCAGAAAGCTCTGGAATGGCCCTCCAGAGCAGGTAACCTGTGTGAACCCAATCAGCACACCATCCCGGGAGGAGTTCTGCTCCTTTATAAAGCTGCACAGTAAATTGGCCCTGGCCTACCCCAGTTCTGCTTACCTCTTTCAACTTCACATTCAGGTGAGGATGCCCCACTGCATTCACTTCGAGGACCTAGCACAGGAAACATCATCCCAAATTCGGACAGGGAGATAGGACTGGGCAGATCCAGGCTTGCAGGTCGTGTTGCTGGAGGAAACTGCGTGGGCATCTCATAGGGACTTGTAGCACCGGAACTGAAACTGGACACCGACTGGGTCTCCGAATCTTCTTCAGACACGAAGCTGCTGCAGTTGTCATCCTCGAACACTTCAGAAGCTACTGTAATGTTTCAGGGGAATTCCCATTAGCCTATCCTTTCCCCAAAGCAGCTTGGACGTGCAATTGCCATTATTTGCTTTTACATCAGTAGGATTTACATTGCTATCCTAAGGGGCTGCCTTTACAAATAGAGTTTAAAAACTGCTCCATAGCATATTAACATTGCATCTCATCAGTGGGGGAGAGGGAGAGATTCCCATTTCTTGAGAGAAACAGGCTAAGGTGACATGTCATCCAACACCACATCAACTACTACTGCCCAGTAGCTTGACTTTCTTTAAAACTTGGCAGTGAACTGGTTAATATTGTTTATATTTAAATTTAAATGATTTTAATACATGATAACTGTAGGCCTAAACATAGATGATCATCATTTCAATTTAATTTTAAATACTTTAAAAAACCTTAATATAAATTGAGTTTTTTGAATCTCAATATTTATTCACCCTGACATGGTTGTAAGATTGGTGTGCGATCAGAATCAGGCTAGATCTATCTATCTAAACAGAACGAGTTGCAGAGTAGATGTCCTAGTGCATATGCTCTTGGGAAGAGCAACAAATGGGACATTGTGTGCATATTTCTAGCTACTTTAAATCTCTGGCCATTATGAGTGTGCGCTCCATGCATGGGATATAAGCATCAACTAACAGACAATGCAATATTGAAGAAAACTAAATCTAAGAATGCCCCAGATAATAGGTGATGTGGCATATACCAGCTTGAATTTATATACAGAGAGGACTTTGAGTGTCTAAAGAAACAAGCCCAATAATACTTTTGGGGGACCTGCCTCAAAATTTCAAGAAGTCAACAGAGTCCTAATGGCTGGCTTATTAGTCTCCACGAGAGCTCTAAAAGCACTGAGTGCCGTGCATTAAGGCTGCAGGGAGAAGATACAATTGGGTTATGTAATTATGAACAACTCTCGTCATCAGCACTTTGACAGGGTTCTTTCCTGCAGCTGAGGTACAGACAGAAGGGAGCTGTGGAACTGGATTTACAGAAAGGGTAGGTTTTGGAACAGAAAAATATAGCTTGGGGTGACAGAAAAGGAAGTCTGTTTGGGGTCTCAAGCTTTTTTAGTCTCTCCTCTTCATTGGCCTCCTCTTCATCAGCCCACTCTTCCTCACAGAGGGGCCTGAATCAAAATCCCAGATCCAAAGCTCCCGAGAACTTGGGGAACATTCCCGTGTTTGCAGCTCAGACCAAACCCTCTGCTAATCAGAGTGACTAGCTAGCTGAGCTTGCAGCACAATCTTACTGCCATTTGTCTGTCTGTCAGAGAAGATGCATCTATCTCCAGTCCTGACATGCAGCTCATTGCGCTAATATGGTCTTATTTCTTTGCTTCCCTCATTCAAAGTCCCAGGTCTGACTGCACTACTTACAGGGCAACACGTCAAATGATCCCACATCACGCAAACAGCTGGTGTGTAGACAAGGCCCAAAGACGAGGTGCACCACTTTAACTGTACCAGTACAGTTTACTGCTGGAGGCCCAGTGCAGTTTGAATTACCTGACCACTGTCCTACAGACCTAGCATAGCTTCAGTTGCTTGCTTGGCTATTCTGACCTCTGTAGCATGACATCTTCCGGTTGGCAGAGATGACTAGGACTACTGAGAAACCTTGCAAATGTCTCAGTTTCTGCATACCAGGGCACATAAGATGAAATACACAACACGTATACTTACAGCTGCACATAAATAATGGTAATGTAAACAAGAAGTTATCCTTGACTATCTGGGGGTACATTTTTTCATTGCCCCTCCTATCACCAGATGTTGTTTTAACAACCCCAATCATCATGGTAAAAATAAAATGTAGTCAAGGGTAAAAATCAATGTAGATAATTAGCATATACAATAAGTAAAAAGGTAATTAAGTAAAACCTGTTTGTAAAAAAAAATATGAAAAGTCACTCTTAAACAAACATCAACACCTGACTCCGTGGAAGGTGCTGCCGGTTAGACCAGAGGATTCACGATCCCTGGCGAGGCCCCTAAAAAAGGCCATTCCTGTATACAGCCTTCTAAGTAACTGCTTAGCTCTCCAGGCTTAATAAGTATAATATGTTGTAGTTCATTTTAAGCTTTGTATTCAACTAGTATATCTCTACAAAATATTGCACCTTAAACCTTATTCATCACAAATTAGGCGTACCATGTCTCACTGGTATCCACACTGGTCACTAAGCCTCCGGGATCAATATTTACTATACAGATGCACCAGTATAGTTAAAGCAGCCCGATCCCCCCACCCCTGCACGAATGCAGTTATACCGGTATACCAGCATACTGGCATAACTGCATCCAGAGTACGGGATGTACTGGTATATTTCAGTTTTAAAAAAATCATCACACCAACAAAGTTATACTAGCACAAAACAACGTGTAGACCAAGCCCTAGAGTTACTGCATAAATGCCATTAAGTTGTGTGTATTGATTCTGTTTCTTACATACAACACTCTGGTTTGCAACAACTGTGATGCTAGAAGCAACTAGAGTGCTTCCTTCCATTCTTCTCTATTTCCCCTGAGAACTGAATTCTCAAGTGCATGGTAAGTTGTGAGGTTAACTGAAGGTACAACTGAGTCAATTGAAGTTGTAAAGTATTCAACAAATCACAAGTCATAGGATACAAACAAGGTCCTTCATTTCAATTTTTCCTTCCCAACCCAACCCAACCCACCCCACACACACACACCCCCAACACTTGCTCATGGGAATTTCTGAACTCAACTTTATACTTACTGGAGATGGCATCCGACTCCAGTTTACACGCTGAAAGATCTTCCACCGAGGTGTTACTGCCTTCGGCACCCACACCACATCCACGGGGTCCCATAGCAGCAGACCGTCTCTTCTCATGGATCTCATCTGAGATCATCTCCAAGTTTTTCAAGGCTGTTTTGTACTCTCCTTTTGCTAGGGCCAGCTTTGCCTGCAGGTCATCCACAGTCTTCTTTAATTGCTAGCAAGGAAGGCAAATGAGGTTTCTTTAAAGCATCCTGGATGTCAAACCAATTTTCGTTATGTAAGGAGGGAAAAGGAAGATTTATTTCTCCAACTAAGCAGTTGGGGAACTAGCTGGCCCAGTTGAGAGAGCACTGGACTGGGACGCAGGAAGCTTCTATTCCTGGCTCTGCCATTGGCCTGCTGGCTGACCTGAGACAATTCGTGTCATTGTTCTATGTGTTGGTTTTTCATCTGCAGAAACGGGGATAATGGGGATCCTCTGTAAAGTGCTTTGAGATCTACCACTGAAAAGTGGTATATTAGAGCTAAGTATAAACCATTTGAGTGTATAGGTTAAAATCTAACTAATCATTCTGGTGCACAAACAACATGAGGGGTTTTTAGTTGATAACTACCCTGATTATGCAACCAGCCAGGGAAGTTGTGAGGGGATAAAGTGAAAAGAACCAAACAGTTGTGGTTGTTCAGGTTTGAATCAACACTCCAGTGGATTGGAAAGGATTATTTGTGGGTCACATACCCAGGAATGATGCATAAACTATTAACTGAGGGCAGGGTGACCCACTTTAAGATGAAGAGCTAATGAAAGTGCTTAACAACAGCCCATGTATATTGTGACCATGTATTGAAGAGAATTAACATATGAGTAGCAGAAAACCACTTGGACGGTTCTCCACCCAGTTACTGAACATCTAGACTGGGCTCTGGAGCAATTTGGGGCATTACTGCCACCTGTTAGAACAAATGCCTAAATCTGAATGTGCCTGCATGAAGCGATCACACAGACCCTCAGCAATTCACTAGCTGTTAACATGAATACTAACAGTCCTTGCCTCTCCCCCTGCATGATAAGGGAGTAGGAATGACTGAATTGCTTATCCGGCTCTCAACAGATGGAGGGAGTTTTGCAGGCAGAAACAAAACAAACCCATCACTTCCTGGTTACTAAACCTGCACAAATGATTCCAGACCCAGGATGCAACAAACTTAAAAGCCTTGAATATTGCGTGTGCAATTTTAACGGCCCTTCCCCCTCCTGTGCACAAACCCCAGCCCACATCTAGGAAGGAAGACTGGCATTAAGGAATACAAACAGCAAACATGCCACATGGCCTGCAGCAGGGTGGGATATGGCAAGATCAGATTATGAACGCCATTTTGTATTACGTGTTGAACACAAATCTCAGCTAGTCTGAGGGGAGCCTACTGTACTGCATTTTCAGCAGCTGCCCTGTGGCGTATTAAAAGCCTAGGTAAAAATGACAAGCTGTCACTTTCATTTTCAGGGGGTTCCTGGTCCTGCTTTCAGGCTAGAGGGCTCTGTAGGGAAGCACATGATCAGTCTGTGGACAGACAGCCTAGCATCTAAGGAAAGGGGGAGCTGTGCCTCTCTGTTTGAAGGAGCCACCTGGCTTGTCACACACTGGCTTCGGCTCTCGTGCGTTACTGTTCTGAATTCTAAGAAATAAAGTAGAGTTATGCTGCAACCTTCCTGTTGTGGCATTTTTGTTTTTATCTAACTTCTCTGTGTGTGTGCCATGAACACAACATACCCTATCTGGGAAAGGCACTCAAAACCCCGCTGAAGGGCTATCATCAAAGCACCATCCAGACAGCAATCTAGGTCCATCAACTTTTCTGTCTTTCAACCACTGACCCCACCCCATGGAACAGTGGTCTCTACACAGGGGCTCACAGCTTCAATTTGAGTACATGGTACAGAGGTTCTGTGCAGGGGGGCCAATTATTGCCACACTTGAGGATGGGCGGGAGAGAGCGAGGACCAAATCGATTCTGCCCAGCATGATCTGCAGATGAACCACAGACTTACAGGAAGGGAGAGCTCAGACTAGAGTAGGCAGTACTCAAATACTTCTAGTCTGTGGTGGAAAAACTTCCTTGCTTCCCTGCCACCTTGTCTCAAGGGGTTAAATCAGGGGTCCAGATGGCTCACTGCCTAGATGGAGCTCTGGGCGAACATGTGTAAGTGATGAAAGGGAGAAGGGAGATGCCTCCCGGCAAGCTGAGACACCGATTTCAGGGTTTAGAGCACATCCCAAGGAAGGGCCCCCGACCAGATCCGAGTCTGGGTCCCAGACCTAGACGACAGAGACTGGCCAGTGATACTCAGACTGAGGAGCCACAAGTGCCTCTTCAACATGTCTCCTGCAGCTCATGGCAGCACACGGTATCAAAGCACTGATTTAATTAACAAATGAGGATGCTTTTACTATGTTGTAACCGACTGCACTAGATAAATAATACCTGGTCAGAATGACCAAGAAAAAGCCCAACCCACATGCGCACACACAAAATAGCAAATGAAACGAATTCACACTGTGGTTCTTTTGGGTAATGTTGATTGCTAATTTGGTCTGAGCATCACTAGACTAGACTCTGTCCAGACTCCGCTGGCTTGGAAGCACATGGGACCCAAGGGTCCGTTTTATAGCGGTTTGCTGCGCCAGGCAGAAACACAGTTTCCCTCTCCAGCTTGCCCTACAGGCACTCAGCAATCCCTCCACTATCCTCCGCTGCCTGCACAGGATACACTTCTGCCCTCCTTACTCCCACCAGTCGATATGAACGGCTACTCTACCCATGGATCGCAGCTCTAAGGACATTTCCTGGAGAGCAGGTAAAGAGGAGTGAATACTGACCAAGTTTTTCTGTGAATTCTCTCTTTTCCAGCCAATTCACTTTATATGGGTTTGCACCCTGTTCAGCTCATTTTTCTGGCACAAATTTTAAGCTTACATTTGAGCTCCGATAGAAAGCTTACTGAAATTTGCTTTCTGCAATACTACTACCAGACACTTGACGGAAAGAATTCTCATCCAGTCACAAAGGAGAAATAGTACTGTGTGACTTCAAACACTTAAGAAACAACTTAACTGTAAACCAGTGAGTAAATAAAATTCACAAACTTCAGATTCTGCAGAAAGAGGTGAAATTGGTCACGTTATTTGCTCAGTTCTGCTCTAGCAATAAGCAGCAGGGCTCTAGTTGGGTTTTGGAACCCTCCTGCTTCACAAGTGGAAACAAATTCTTCTTTGGCCTTTTATTTTTAAAATATGCTTAGTATATTCCTCAGTATGAAGGGTTTGGAATGGAATTTACTTTGTACAGAAATGCAGAGTGATTATAGCAGCATTTTGCACTCTATTTTAACATTTTACTACAAGCAGTCATTAATGGATCTGAATTAAATACATACCTCCAGCTGTACATAGTATTTTGCCTTCAGTTCAAAATAAGGCCTGTAGAAAAACAAAGAATAATTTGTTACAGTTGTTGGGATAACTCCAAGGATCGACATAGGAGAGGCTCTGACCCAAAGCATTAAAACAGTTAAGTCTTATGCCAACAATGTAATCCTCAGAGGTTCCCTATCTAAAATGAAAACATCTATGTTTGCTCTCTGTAACTCTTTGTTTTTAACAAAACCCTGGATCCAAAAGTTATGTTCCTGAACAATAAAGATTACCTGAGTTGACTTAATACAACTCTTTTAGTTGGTTCTGCTAACTACATACCCATCTGTAAGCACAGTGTACTTTCAAGTCAGGCACATGCTTAAACACCTTGTAGAATCTGTGTCTAACCCCTCTTAAAGTGGTTAGAGGATTTTTTGTTTTACACAATTCTTTGAACACATACACCAATCTTTGTGGGGGTTTTTAAATTGCTAGAAGTAAAATGCCTGTATATATCCACATCACAGGGAGGATTCAGATGAAATCTGCACATTTTTCCCTCCAGCTGCAAGACACTCCAATGTTTTGTCTTTGCTCAGTCACAAAACAGAAAGGTGCTACACTGGAGCTGTTTCCTGCTTTATTTATATAACATCATGAGATAAGTGTACAAAAGGCACAGTTTAGAGCCAAGAAACCAAGGTCTATTCCAAAGCTTTAAAGACACAGTCATCAATTTGATGTTACACAGGGCTATACTAAAATCATCTTACTCAACTGTGATAGAACTTCCAAGCTCTCTCACATGTCAGGAGCTATTACTGAATGAGGGTTCCAGAATCTGGCTTTCAAATCCTAGACACGTGGATACGGTTAACCCTGGTCCATAATTCAAGCTTACCTAATAAAACCTGACCCTGCACGAAATAGTCAAATTCTAGATTTGTTACTAATTCATTGTTTAGATGTATCACACACACTTTGGGTTCCCTACAACCCAGCGTACGCTAAAGTTATTTGTAATTCAACAGCCCTCACCCCATTACTGTAACATGTGAAAAACACCTTCCTGTTTAGTGTATTATCAAAAACCTGTAGGGCCACACTGCAACTCTATGCCCTCAGGTAGGTCATTACTTCCAATGGTGGGCCCATGAAAGACTATTCATATGGGAATAATTCCCACCATGGGAAGCAGGGATTTGGCTCTAAAAATTAAGAATTCATTATTCTCCTTCCATTTAGCCTCCTCACATAATTTACCCTTACAAAGAAGATTAACCTACTCTGAAAATTCAAACACATTATATGGGATCTATACACAACCCTGGTTCCATGTGAAGGTTTCTCCTCAGGCCCTTGAGTCCACCCTAATACTAGGCGAACAATGTAGGTTAAGTCACAATCCTCTCTACACTGTACAGGAGCACCCAAATTTGGTTCCTGGTCTCACTCCTTGGGGCATCTCACCGTGTGTGGGAAAAGAAGTCCCTCTTAATATTTTATAGATAGTATGGCAGTGGTAAACACTGTAAAAGAACCTATCAGAGCACTTCAAAGAATCATTAGTTCAGCCTCAACGTCCCTCAAGCTGCAGGAAAGTACTTTGGTTTCCATTTTTCAGATAAGGAACATGAGCAGCTTTTCTCTGGGGGAGAGGTTTGTTTTTCACATCACCTCTACCTGAACTCAGGGGAAGAGACTGGACAATAGACTCATATTCCCCTTAAAAATTGGTGGGATTGCCTTCTGTTTACATTATGAAGCTCACATGAGAAATGAGAAGTTCAATGTTCTCAAAAGCTTGGCAGTGTGAACTAATTAAGCCTTGTAACTCCACTGTAAACTGGCAAGGAATGTAGAAGGGTCATTCCACTCACCACTGAAACAGACAGCTTGGAAGTGCAGTGTTACAGGACACGGCAACCCTACACACACAGTTTGGGGGAGGAAGTGAGGAAGCCATGTCCATTTAACACTGCAAGGTGAATGAAGGGTAGCAGAATATACCCAACACAACAGCTGGCCAAGGCGCCAGGATGAATGCCCTTTTTCTTATGAAATGGTCCAAAATACTTTGATGGTAAGTCAGGACCTTAGTTTTCCATCCCACTCAAATAAAGGCTCTTTTGTAACTTAATGCCCCTACCGCCACGCTTATCTAGGGAAGAGTGCCTTCTAGTGAACTGCTGAATACTTCTTTCAGTACTTATGGACATTTCCCATCCAGTACTGGCCCAACAGCACCCTGCTTAGCTTATCATATAGAAACACAAAGCACAAGCTGGAATGGCTGCAGGGTGCAGATGTGTGGCAACAACATTTGAGAGAGAACGTGTGCTCGGAATTTCCCTGGAAAGTACTAATCCTTTTCTTTGTATTGAACAAAACATCAACAGACGTTGATAAAGTCATTTTTAGACTGAGGGATTTAAACACTAAATAAACTAACTCTGTTTAGTCAAGCTGCAGAATCGGGAAATACAAAAAAGATTAAGCAATACAAAGAGGATTACAAATATTAGTTGGAGATAGGGAAAAAAACTTTAGGCAGACAGTGAGCAAATATTATAAAAGGCAGCTTTTCTATACTACTACCACCACATTTGCATAGACTTCTATGCAGGAGAGGAGAACCACACACCAAACAAAGACCCGTTTTGTCATTTATGCCGCAAGCTTATTAGCTACTATGCCCTCTGAAGCGTGCACCTTTCCACAAGGCTGGCTCTCACATGGCTTGCCAAGGTGGCTCTAGAAACTGTACCAATCTGATGCGCCATATGCAGCTCTGATGTAGTCTCACACCTTTGAAGTTTTTGTCAGTGGCCTTGCCGCTTTCCATACCAATGTAAAGTTCTATGACCACCTTGGCTAGGCTGCAAGTCAGACACCAATTACAACATCCACGCCCGATGGCAAGTTCAGCAGATAGAATCCTGTAAGCACATAAAGGAAGCACACCGTTCAAGTAGTCTTAGCATGTGAACGCACCACCAGCCAGAACACATACTTCGATTTATTGATGGCCCTTTTCAGTTTCTTCTCTAGTTGTTTCATCCTGCCCATGGCAGCATTATATTTTGCTGCAGTTTCCTTGTGCACCAGCTCACTTCTTGTTTTAGTCTGTTCTGCCTCCATGACCTTCAAAAAAGGAAATAAATTATTTCAGTTGTAAGCAAGCATGTCACATGCTTATCTGTTTCATGTCATTTTAATTAACAGCATTTCCATAACCTCTCAAACCAGAGTGCAGCCGGGTGATGGAGAGATACAGAAAAGACGAGACATCTTCTTTCAATTAACCTACTTAGGAAAATTGTTCTTGGAAGAAACAGCAGCATGTCTGGTTAGCAAATAAACTATTAATGATGCAAGGAGCATATTGCTGCTAGCTAAGCGTATTCTGGGGGAACTTTCATATAAGCACCCTATAAACACCCTCAAAACACCCCTGCAACCTGAGGGAGATGTTCAACATCCACTAGCAATGCTCCATTCTGAGCTACCACATGATCCCTGTTATTTCCCCCATTCCCTTTACAGAACATTCCTCTTTTGGCGGGGATGACGAACCACCACGAATGCTGCCACACTCATTGAGCAGGCAGAGATGCACATGTATGACTGACCCACAGGTTAAGTGGATCATGCTTTCCATAAACACTTCCAGTCCAACACACAGTTTCATGGCCCATGATGAAGTCAAGCAAGCATTTGAAGGTTTATAAATAATGCTCATTGCCTCAGTACTTTCTAGCAATTAAAACAAAATTTACAAATATTAAAAATCCTCATCGTCTGCTCCAGTGAATGTCCTGCTGCATTTATGTTGCCAGCGATGCTATAAAGAATATTCAGATTTGAAGAGCCATGGTAAATTAGGATGCCCATTTTTCTGTACTACCTGGCAGGAAAAAAAAATGTAAGAGTGGAGTGAATTACATAACAGGGTCCAAGCCAGCAGATAGTCTAATGTCACCACTACTTGGTCTCTCCACCCCACCCCCAACATTCTGACAAGACATAAAGGTTTCCACTGCGTAGGTGACACTCTGGCTCTCTCACAAGCAAGCATGGCTCCAGAAAGCAGCAGGACCCTGTTCTCTGTGCTATTCCTTTTCCAATAATTCAGAATGCAAACCAATTTACTCCCCAACACCAAAGTAAATTGCTTGAAACATCTTCCATTATTTGAGGCATTCCAAAACACACCAGAAGGGGCAGTCTACCTCAGACCAAAGAAACATGCTCTTATTTCAGGAAAAAAAACAACTGCAAATAGATTTGTTTTCAAATACTAGTCTCGCCAACATCGCTGTGTTCTCCTGCGATCAAATGAGCAGCAGCTCTCGGAGACCAAGCCAAACAATTAGTGATATTCAAAACACGCAAAGAGATGCGGCCAACCTGAACTCTACCACTGACCTTTGCTTTCCACTGTGTTCAGAGTAAACCAGTGCTTTACCCCCTTTTTGATGTTTACGTGAAAGACAGAAAAATGAAGAAGTTAAACTTCGGTGTCTAGCAGTTTCAATTATTGTAGTAGTGAAGTTTTTTCTAAGCCCACATTCCACTTATCTGCTCTACCTATTTTGCAACAAAAAAAAAAAAAAAGGTATGTATTATGAACCCTCTAACCAAGATAGAAGAGTTTCCATAGACTTGGATTACACCCAAGAATATATATTCAGCTCCAGTGCTCATCAGCTGCCTGTATATATAACTAAGACTCCCTCCTCTGGAGGAAAGGTCAAAATTATAAAATATCAGAAGACATTAAAATAAGATGAAGTCTGCTCTACATCCTGCACGTTAGTTAATCTCTTTGCTGCTACTCAGTTTATGCAACCATTAAAAGCTAGGATGATGCTTTGACCTTTCCTAGAGGACTGCATTAGAGCAGCAGTTTCCAACTTTTTTTCATTTACAGTCCCCTAAAAAGTTTCAAATGGAGGTGCAGAGCTCTTTGAAAACTGTAGACAGTCTGTGGACCCCCTGAGGTCTGTGGACCACAGGTCAAAAACCACTGCATTAGACAAGTCTGGCTTTGGCAAGGAAGTGTCCTAATTTAAGATGTGAATTCTCCTGGGACAGCAAGGAAGTGGGTTTGCCTTCCTTGGGCATGGCAAATAATTTACCACAGCTGGACACTCTGCAGAGATGGAGCTGACGGTTTCTGGTTGTTGCCACTTCTCAGTTGAATGCCAAATTGTTCTTCTCAGGAAGCGTTTTTGGTTGACACTGCTACTAGCTCAGACATCCTGAATCACAAGTCCTGACTCATGGTGTGATGAACGCTGCAAACACCAGCAAACCAGCTGGGTTACTGGCCTATTCACCTCACAAAAAGCTTTGGCATTTTCAGCACCCTACAGATTAAACTATGAACAACTAAAAACATGCAGCCAGGAAGGTGAAACTGCTTACTGGCAATTTTTTTTTTTTTTTAATTATTGTGCTTTGTGTTTGAAGTCAATTGTGAGAGTGATTGTTTATTTAATCCTTTTATAATCTCAGACACCAAAAAAAATTCTCCCTGCCTCCCTAATTCCCACACTGTCTCCATTTATTTAGTTCCTTGTGCAAGGCTCCAGACTGACAGCCCTGAACACTTAACTCCTCTCTCCAAAGAACAGGTACAGGACAGACATCGGCTCCATAACCTTTCCCTCTCTGCTTGCTCTCTCCCTTCCCTTCCCCCCCCTCTCCCCCCCCCCCCCGTCCGCGCACGCACGCACGCACGCAGAGAGAGCGTGCCCAGCTAACGGTACATCTACACTGACGTCTATCTAGATCTATCTGGATCGATTGAGCAGTCAGCGAAGACCCGCTCAATCGATCCAGAAGTTACCAGAAGTCGACGCAGTAAAACCACCCCCTCAAGTGGCATAGCGCTGTGTCGACAGGAACGCAGTTCACACTGGCGCAGTGCAGTGAAGACCCCGCACAGAGGAGCTCAGCAGTCAACGGGAGTTACGCAAGCTACTGCCGCCAAATCACCAGGTAAGTGTAGACCAGTCCTAAGAAACAACTCTAGGAGTGATAGGACAACTCAATCTCCGGGATTGCCAGCTAACATGCGCTTGCGCATTTGCTGTGGAAATGAGACCATCAACTCTTTTCGCACTGACCACTAAACAGCCTGCAAATGGAGACTGTTGGTCACCATGACTGGATGAGAACCAGTCATTTAAGGGTCTCTATTACCAGTCTCCCCATGCTTCCACCTCTACACCCATGCATTAGGAATGCTGGCTGTGGAGGGTTCACGTAGGGCCTGGTCAAGAATGCTGGCCAGATGAGAGCTTTCCGGAGATGATCACAGCCTCTCGTTATTATAGCCTCTCTTTTGGTCTTCTTTGAAAGACAGCGGTGCTATTAAAAATTACAAATGTATCCACAGAGTAGCTTGGCACACAGAGGTCAGCTGCATATTAGCTGGCCCACCTGCTAGCTCACTCCTGTGGTCTAAAAATGGACTGTCCTATTAACGTAGTTAATTACTAGATCATCAACAGCATCAAGTAAAATTAATTGCAGCACAGACCGAAACCGATAAGCTGCAAGATAAAAGGCAAACTCCAATACCACCGACCTGGTATTCTGCCTAAGACAGCGGTCCTGCGGTCAGGAGCCAGAACTAGGAGCAGAGCCGCAGCCGGAGCTGACGCCCAGGTTGGGAGCAGGTCTGTGGCTGGGGGCAGAGCAGAACTGGGGTAGGGTGGGGCTGGGTGGCACTTCCTCCTCACCTCCTATGGGGGCTGGCCCGGTCCTCCTCCCCCCGTATGTTCCTCTGCACCCTTCCCTGAGGACACACGCCCCCCCAGTTTGGAGATCACTGACCTAAGAGGACATATTATAAAATAAGCATTTCTGGAGAGCAGGTTTGCATGGGTTACTTTGTTTTCCCCAAGTAAATCAGGACAAGCCTAAGTATGTACCTTCATCAGGATTGAGAAAGAGAGAAAAAATGGTGCAGTTGAAAGAGAAAAAGCAGGGACAAGTGAATCTTGTCATTGAATCTTGTATGGACACCAGAGTTGTTGATGAAATTAGTTATGGGCCACATTTCTTCTCTTTCTCCAAAAGCAATCAGTATGTCAGTTGGAGGGAAGTGTTAAAAACAAGGTGGTAAGAGGCAATGCAAGTTGACAACAATTTTTCTGGATGCCCCATATATTTCTGAGCAACTGAAAGGTGAGAAACAAAGGAATTAGAGGATAACCCAAAACCACGTTGCATGTGATTTGTTTTCTGAAAGATAGATTGCATATATGAAGGAAGCATCCCTTCTCCCTGCATTCGGGAGGTGTGCGCGCGCACGCACGCACCCCCCACCCCCTTAAGTTGATCAGATCGTTTCACCTGGTCCTAGTTTCAAGAAAAGCAACTCATGCCCAGGTACACCAGGAGTGAATATTTATATTCCCCACCCACTTAAAACTGTTTGTGGTAAGATCCATAGCCCTTCTGCTCATCGTCAGAATGTAAGAGGGAGAGCAGTCTCTCAGTAAAGATTGCAAGCACAGCATTTTAAAAAAAATGTACTGGCACATCTCTCTCTCTCTCTCGAATGTGTAAAGGACATTCCTTTCTGCTGCAATGAAGCTCAGACTCCAGATACCACCCTTAACCCCGCTCTCCTTATGCACATATCTGTGCTTCACACTGATATTCTACAGGAGCATTAATGCTACAATTCTCCCTTCATCCTTCTAGAACCATTTATCTTTCGGTCCCTGTCAAAGCCTCTTTGTACACACCCGTGTGTCTAAGGCCCGGTCTACACTTACCTTCTGGATTTGGCGGCAGTCGACGGGAGATACGCAAGTGACGTAAATCACTTGTGTACCTCCTGTCGACTTTGCTGCATCTGTTCCGCGCACCGTCCACACTGCGCTGACAGGAACAGCATTCCCTTCAACGCAGCACTACGCCACTTACCAGGGTGGTTTTCCTGCGTCGCTTGCTGGATCAACTGATTGGGTCTACACAGACCGCTCAGTCAATCCAGAGCAATCGATCTGACGGCGGCAAATTTGCCGCCATCATTGTAGACCCAGCCTAAAACTGGTAAATAGTGAAATTGGCTTCTTAAGCCCTGCCACTAAAGGAGACAAACCCACACTCTTCCTCTTCCCAGAAACCCTGCTAAACTGAGGCTGAAACATTGGGTCTGCCTCATTACTGGGAAGAGGCAAGTCAACATTAAGATGATACTCTTTTTGATAGCACTGTTCAGAGCAAAGAGTCTTTATCCCTATTTTACAGGTGGAGAAACAGAAGCAGAGAGAGATGAAATGATTCACCTAAATCACACACAGCAGGTTAAGGGCAGAGCTAGGAATGGGACCCTAAATTTGACTCCCAGCATCTAGTCACTCGACCATGCTGCATATGAGTGTCCCGAGTACCATATTGGTGTGTCTGATGGAGTTCTAAAGCATGTGGGATTATACAGACTGAGGGCTAGCCACCCAGGTCTTATCTACATTCAATGGGATTTAGATGCCTAATTCCTTTAGAGTTCTCTGAAAATACCTGTCAAACTTCAAGACACAGCCCACTTCAGCCCTCCCAGCAGCTATTCATATCAAGCCTGGCTGCTCCACCAAATAAAAATACCTGCTACTTTTACTCTTCCATCCCTTTAGGATCCCTTTTAAGTAGGCCTCCAGATTTTATTAGATTATTTTCTATACTGATGGTTCCAAAGGCCTCGTATATACTCTAATACAAGGGTTCTCAAACTGGGGTCATGATCCCTCAGGGGGTCATAAGATTATTATGGAGGGTGGGGTCACAAGCTGTCAGTCCTTATGCATGCCAGTAAGGGTGGCATGGCATGGGAGAGGTCATCACCCCTGAAATATTTGCAAAGGAGGTCCCAGCAAAAAAAAGTTTGAGAACCCCTACTCTTACAGATTGACCTCTTAAACATGGGATTGGCAGTTACTAGTGTGAGCTGTGCAATTTACATACCGAACAAATATTGCTACAACTGACACCCTTTTGTTCATTGACTTTTCTCATTTCAAATAAGGACTACAGCTGAGACTTCTGCGTAATCACAATGCAGGGGAGGAGCTAGTCTTGTCATGCATTTTGAAGTAAAGCAACCTTAAACACAAGACAGTGGTGACAATGACATAAGTGTTTGGTTTGCACATCTGAGACGCTTTTGGTACTGTGCCCCATCTAGCAGCACTGTTGCATACAATTTATACATGAAGGTTATGTTGTCTTATCAAATAGTTTCCACAAAAGGGATTTGGACTGCTAAATAATGGATTTCAGGACCAAGATAATGTTGCAACTACTGTTTCACCCAGCTCGCAATAGTGGGTTAAGCTTTCCTGGCACATCTGGAGAGGCTTAGCATGAGAGGTTTTAAGTGTGGTTTGCTCCTGTCCGATCTTTTTGCATTCTTTTAGGAAAGAAAGTGGGAAGGAAAAGTCCGTAAGAATTTCTGTAACACAAGAGTTTCATGTTAACGCCACAACTACCTGTTACATAGTACTTCTCTTCTCTAGATTTCAGAGCGCCTTACAAAAGGAGGACAGTGTCATGATCCCTATCTTACAGATGGAGGAAGGAGAAGCATGGAGAGGTGAACTGACGTGGCAAGATCACTCCGCCAGTCAGCAACAGAGCTAGGGAGAGAACTCAAGTCTACTCAGTGGAGCCCAGGGACCTACTCCAACGTGCAGGTCTTTGATTTCCAAGCATATTTATATCCTGTGTCTGCACTTTTTACATTTAGGAGGCTCATGACACTTAAAACAGTAGCTCTGGTCCTCAAATACGAGTCTTATGTTATCCTCCATTTCCCTATGGAAGCCTGTTTCTTGGATGCTGTTTCATTTCCCCTCAGCGCTAAGGCAGCAGAAATACATTTGCTACTCAGCGGAAAGGGCCTTCCTCAGGCAGTGACTCTGCTGCTGTGTCCCGGAGGAAGCTCCTGGAGCAAGGGGAACATCTACTGTCACGCCTGTGAGAAAAATCTACCAGACAGAGAAGAGGAGGCTGCCTATCCTCACAAACAGGGCCAAGGAAGAGGAAAACGAACTGAGTGAGGGGAAGAGGCCAAGAGGGAGCTGCTGCTGGGGCCAGAGGGTGAAGGTGCTAATGGAGGGGGATGGAGACATCTTATTCTGGTAGCTGATGTGACAGAGAGCAGCACCAGCACTGCCTCTTTCATAGAGCCTCTCCCACCTTCACACAAAAGCTGCCTCAGCTCCTCCTGTTTCTGCCTCTCCCCTCATGCATTAGAAGGGCGTGTCCGCATGACTGCAAATAAAAACCCACGGCTGGCCTGTGTCAGCTACCTGAGGCTGAGGGGCTGTTTCATTGCTGTGCAGACCTCCGAGCTCAGGCTGAAGCCTTTCAGCCTTTCAGACCTTGTGCGGTGGGAGAGTCCCAGAGCCCGAGCCTGGAAGTCTAACCCAGCAACGAAACAGCCCCTCAGCCCAAGTCAGCCGGCACGGGCCAGCTGCAGGTTTTCATTTGGAGTGTAGACGCACCCTAAGCGGCCTCTAGGCTTGAAACCTATTGGAGCTGCTTCCTCCCAGCCACTCTCTTCCATCGTTTGCAGAGACCCCCCATTCTGGCGCCCTCCCACTGAACTTCACCTGCACATCTGGCTCAGCATTCCTCTTCCTCACCACGCCATCGGGTAAGGGCGCGGCAGGGCCAGGGACTCAGATACCACAGTGACAGGCATGGTATAAAAACCACCCACCACCTACGCAGACTCCACTGCGTTCACCCTCTCCTGGCCCTCCAGTCACAGTATGAACAGCTCACAGACCATCAGAAGCAGCTCCTGTTAACTCTTCCCTGAGGTGCACACGGTGCCTTTGCCATCTCACAGGAAGCTCGGTCTTATTTAATCTTTAATGGGGCCACAAGCACCTGATTCAGAACCCATTTCTAGTCAGGTGCCATAGCAGCCCAGCAAGTGGAATTACAGCCCCTCGGCATCATCCCTTGCACAAAAGAAGGAGCATAGGCCTTGTGGCACGAGGCAAAGCTAACAAACTGAGTGAGGCACCTGAGGCAAGCACCCCTTTATTGATCTTACCCTTTGGGTGGCATGATTGAGCATCTCTTGCCAGGCAGAGTCAAACTGACGTTTGTCATCCTCCAGCAGCCTCTGTTCAGCAAGTGAAATGGTCTCCTTGGCAGCACGCAGCACCTCAGTGGCCCTCTGGAAATCCTGAGTCGCTTTCTGAGCTTCCAGTTGTGCCTACACAACAGACACGGCAATTAGGCGTCAAGGAACACTTAGTACGACAGTTTTTAAAAATAGCCAAGATCTGGATTTCAAGGCCAAACCCTCTGGTGGCTTTGATTTTCCACCCTTTCGTTTGGCAGAACATACCCGGCTCATACATATTTCCTTGCCTAGGTCACTGCTGGTTCACATCCACATCTCTTCTGTAAAGCATTACCATGCTGTTTGTATCCAATAAAACCAAAATGCAGAAAACCAGAGTCCTGCATAACAAGGATAACAGACGGAGAAATACTATGTGAAACAGCTTCAGTCAGTCAGGAAGAAACAGGAGGCAGCAAGAAAACACCGAACTCCTTAATCTCTCTGCTCTCCAGAGCCATGCTGATGTTGAATTTCACAAGAATGCAATGGGAACAACCTTGTGAGAGCGCAGAATTTAAGTCAGCACCAACATTTTTTACTCATTCTAATATTAACCAAGCAGAAGTGCATTTCTGAGCTGTTACATTATTTAGACAGTATGACACGGAGCATTCTGGGGAAGAGATCTATAAATCAGATTATCTTCTATTCTATTGTGATGGGGGTACAGTAGCCACTGCAGGTCCTAGGTCTGAGCCATAGGGGAGAGGGATGGAGGTAGCCAGACAGTTCCTAAGTGCAGTTCTGTATCGTGTATAGACCTATGTTCAGCGGACACATGTTGATTTGGTTCAGTCTCCAGTCCTGGGTCAGCTGTTCAAGCCGAGGGATCCTCTTGTCAACAGTGTGTTTGAAGTAATATTTAAGAGTCTGGATGAGAGCTAGGAAATTATAATTACCTAAAATTCCAGCTACATGAGCAAGAGGATTCATTCAAGCACTCCACCCATACAAGTATCCTACCAAGATATTAAGTTACAATATTTCCAACCAATGAAAAAACAAGTTAGACGCATAACAGGACAAATTCATTGCACTATCTGACTTTTGAGGGTTGGACATTTACTCAGAAACTTCTAAAAGCTGCTGGTTTTACAAATTCATCTTTTCAAAAGAGATGGGCCCAAGTGACCATATTTTAATCCCAGTCAAAACTGCCCTGAGATTAGGAAGTGTTCAGATCCAGGGCCTCAGTTTTGAATCATCTCTGTTTGCCATGGTTGAAACATACTCTACACATCAGTCTTCCAAAAATCCTTAGCCAATGTGGTATCAGAAACCACTTGCCCATGTGACTGGACAAGGGAGAAAACAGCAGGCCTGATAACCAATAAAATATAAATACAGCCACTATCACTTCATACTCCTATGAACTCCAGACAAAAGGGATTAGAAATCTACATATTCATCTGCTTGTAGGATTATTATATTTTGGTACCAATAACTTGTGTTAATGTTTGTTAGAGAGAGAGGGTTGGTTTTAAGAAGATAAATTCTAGGAAACAATCCTTTTAAAAAGCCTAGTTTCAAGATACTGGACTTTTTTTTTTAAATGAATATTTTTTTTAATGGTTGTCACTGAATCACCTCAGCTACCTGGGGGTTTTGATCTTTAGGTTGTTTTTAAAGTTGAAGGTGTTTGTCAGCTGCTCATAACTGAAGGTTATGGCCACTTTCATTATCGTATCATTTACCTTCACTTAACCTATGAACATCCATCTAGTATACAACATTAAAAGTTCTTTTTGGGATAGCAAACCCAAGGCGAGTTTGTTGTTTAACTAAAGGTCATAGCCTTCTGCATTCTAAGTTTTCATTAAAAAAAAAGTTTCCAGCTTTTCTGCCAAGAAAATCTTTCAAATATAAGAGAATGCATTAGATTTATTTAGCATACAGCACTGGAGAAGGTGAAATTTTCAGTTACATTTTGGTTTTTAAATTAAATTAACGAATAAATATTTACTAAATGTGAAACATCAGCTTTGACAAGATATGACAGAACAAACTAAAACCACAAGTTTACATTTTCCCAGATCTGAAAAAGAGCTCTGTGTAAACTCAAAAGCTTATGTCTCACCAACAGAAGTTGGTCCCTCACTTATCTTGTGTCTCTAACATTTGGAAAGGGGATTTGGACCTGAAACAGTTCAAAGGATTCTGGAATATGGGGCCATGTGGGGAAAAAAGTAGATGGTTTTGATGTTGCAGGTGGAAAAAGGTAGTCATTTGGGAAAAGGCAGCTAATCCCTGCTATAGAACATGAAATAAGCAGAACAGAAGAGCAATCTTTTGTAAGAGATGTTTGCAGCTTGTTCTCAGCACCAGATGTATCAGACTTCACACTTGAAACAACATGATTATTTTTACAGGGAGTTACAGAAACAAGGGCTCCTTAGGGAAAAAAATACCACCAAATTTAAACACGGGTTTCAAAAGGAAAAAAAACAATGTTCAGTTCCCCTCAAAAGCTTCTGAAATGGCAGAAACCTCTTTCGACTTTTTCTCTTTTCTGTCACACTTCAGAGATGTGTTTTACCCCACAGTGAGGGTAGATAAATATATTCTTGTTGGAGCGTCTCTATTAGCCTAGGAAAATCAGAAGCCAGAACAGTAAGGATGTGTTCTTCCCCCACCATGACCAGTGCTTGGCACACTGCTTTTTGAAGTGATGGTTAAGTACTTTCTATGTACGCAGATCTATCCAACCCTTGCTGCTTTCAGATAGCTTACAACTTAAACTCCTTTAAGAGAGAGCCCTAAAACATTAGAGAGCATTTAATTTCTGGTTGAACGGCACATCATGAAGACACTGTGCTTTGTTCCAATATCAGTGGATAAACTATGGTTTTGCCAACCTGGTGTCAGTTCACTGTTAAGGCAGTCTGGCAGACAGGCTCGCAATAGCTGAAAACAGTCTCGATGTTTAAAAACCCCAGCTGCTCACATCTAATGAATAAATACATTTTATAAATCCTAAACGCCTCTGGGCAAGTAATTTAAAATATTAAGTAACTAAGCTCTCTGCCCTTGACCTTGGTATATGGTGGATACAACAAAACCTTCATATGATCTTTAAACAACGTTGGATCTGAGCCTTTGATAAAATACACTAGAGCAGCATAAATCTCAGTCCCAAAAATACCCTCTGCTGATCACTGGGAAATCATAACTACCGTTTCTTCCAATAAGTTTAGTCTGTCTTGGTAAAGAGGTCACTGCAACTGAAGGTCAGAAGATCTCCATAAAAAAGTTGGCTGACAACCTACCCTGGGTACTGGGAAAAAAAGGAAAAAGGTTTTCACTTCCAAAGCCGTGTGGGATAAAGGGCTATAAGAATTTCACCTGGCTAATCTAATAAAGTAATCTTATGGAACAAGCTTTCAGAAGCCTGGATTCAAGGGCTTTAGCTACACAATTCTCCCACTGACTTTAATAGAAGCTGAATGGCTAAAGCCCTGTGCATACAACTAATGTTTAATGGCAGCTCAATCATTAACAGCTCCTTTCATTATGTTTCAAATTAAATTGTCTCTACAGTGAGAAAATGCTCCCTATGTGGAGATCCAGATGTTAACACTGCAGTTCAGCCAGGCTGGAGTCATTTTACAACTCTCTCTCTCACGCACACGAACACCCCTTTTCTCCCCTTTTCTCCACCGAGTCCCATGTTGGTACCATAAAGGGAGAGAACGAGTCTTCAAGGAGTGAGGACAGCAGCACTGCATCGCTGTGAAAAGAGTTGTGGCCTCCCCAAATGGCTATATTCAGAGGTGTGTGAGAGAAAGATTCTCTGTTGGGCTTTGTCGGGCCAGGCTGAGAGGAGGTCATACTGGTGGGGGAGTGGCACTATATGTGAAAGAAAGCATAAAGTCAAATGAAATAAAAATCTTAAATGAGCCAAATGTGCCATAGAATCTCTATGGATGGTAATTCCATGCTTGAGTAATAAGAACATGGCAGTAGGGGTCTACTACCGACCCCCTGACCAGGATGGCGACAGAGACTGTGAAATGCTCAGGGAGGTTAGAGAGGCTACAAAAATTAAAAACTTAGTAATTGGGGGCTTTAACTATCCCCGTACTGACTAGGTACATGTCACCACATGACAGCATCCAGAAATAAAGTTTTTTGACATCTTAAATTCTTGATTTAGTCCTATGTGGAGCACAGGAGCTGGTCCAAGAGGTGACTATAGCTGAACCGCTTGGTAATAATGACCATAACATAATAAAATTTAACAAACGGGAGGGCGGTGGGGAGGATAGGAAGAAACACCAAAGCAGCTCACCACAGTGGCATTTCATTTCAGAAACAGGAACTACACAAAAATGAGGAAGTGAAACAGAAATTAAAAGGTACAGTGCCAAAAGTGAAATTCCTGGAAGCTACTGGAAACTTTTTGAAGACACCATAATAGAGGCTCAATCTAAATGTATATCCCAAATTAAAAACATAGTAAGAGGACCAAGAAAGTGCCACTGTGACTAAACAAAGTAAAAGAAGCAGTCTGAGGAAAACAGAAAGGACCATAAACTCTGCAAGTGAAGTGTTGGAAGGCCAAAAAAGAATTTGAAGAACAGCTAGCCAAAGACTCAAAATTTTCTCAAAAAAGCAAAAAATTTCTAAGTGTGTCAGAAGCAGGAAGCCTGCTAAACAGCCAGTGGGGCCACTGGAGGATTGAGATGCTAAAGGAGCACTCAAGAAAGATAAAGGTTATTGCAGGGAAACTAAACAAATTCTATGCATCGGTCTTCATGGCTGAGGATGAGAGAGAGATTCCCAAACCTGAGCCATTTTTTTAGGTGACAAATCTGAGGCACTGTGCCAAACTGAGGGGTCACTGGAGGTGGTTTTGGAACAAATAGATAAATTAACAGTAATAAGTCACCAGGACCAGTTGGTATCCACCCAAGAGTTCTGAAGGAACTCAAATGTGAAATTGCACCACTAACTGTGGTATGTAACCTATCATTTAAATCAGCTTCTGTACCAGATGACAGAAGGATAGATAATATGATGCTGATTGAGGAAAAAAACCCTCCAGAGGCTGGTAAGCCTAACTTCATTCAGTACCAGGCAAATTGGTTGATACTCTGGTGAAGAACAGACTTATCAGACACATAGATAAATACAATGTGTTGGGGAAGAGTCAACATGGATTTTGTAAAGGGAGATCATGCCTCAATCATAGACTACATTTCTTTGAGAGGGGCGGGAGGGTCAACAAGCCTGTGGACGAAGGTGATCCAGTACATACAGTGTAGTTAGATTTTCAGAAAGCCTTTGACAAGGTTCCTCATCAAAGGCTCTAAAGCGAAGTCAGCGGTCCTGGGATAAGAAGGAAGGTCCTCTCCTGGATCAGTAACTGGTTAAAACATAGGAAACACAGGTTAGGAATAAATGGTCAGTTTTCAGAATGGAGAGAGGTAAATAGTGGTGTCTCCTAGGGATCTGTACTGGCTCCAGCACTGTTCAACATATTCATAAATGATCTGGAAAAAGGGGTGAACAATGAGGTGGCAAAATTTGCAGATGATTCAAAACTACTCAAGATAGTAAAGTCCAAAGCAGACAGTGAAGAGTTACAAAGGGATCTCACAAAACTGGGTGACTGGGCAACAAAATAGCAGGTGAAATTCAGTGTTGATAAATGCAAAGTGATGCACATTGGAAACCATAATCCCAACTATACATATAAAATGATGGGGTCTAAATTAGCTGTTACCAGTCAACAAAGAGATCTTGGAGTCATTGTGGATAGTTCCCTGAAAACATCCACTCAATGTGCAACGGCAGTCAAAAAAATTAACAGAATATTAGGAATCATTAGGAAAGGGATTGATAAGAAGACAGAAAATATCATATTGCCTCTTCATAAAGCCATGGTACACCCACATCTTAAATACTGTGTGCAGATCTGGTCATCCCATCTCAAAAAAGATATCTCGGAATTGGAAAAGGTAGAGAAAAGAGCAACTAAAATGATTAGAGATATGGAAAAGTTTCCCTCCAATGAGACATTAATAAGACTGGGACTTTCCAGCTTGGAAAAGAGACGACTAAGGGGGGATATGATAGGGTTCTATAAAATCATGACTGATGTGGAGAAAGTAAATAAGGAAGTGTTAGTTACTCCTTCTCATAACACAAAACCAGGGGTCACCAAATTAAATTAATAGGCAGCATGTTTAAAACAAACAAAAGGAAGTATTTCTTCACACAATGCACAGTCAACCTATGGAACTTCTTACCAGAGGATGATGTGAAGGCCAAAACTATAACAGGGTTCAAAAAAGAACTAGATAATTTCATGGGTTCATCAATGGCCATTAGCCAGGATGGGCTGGGATTGCTGTTTGCCAGAGGCTGGAAATGGCAGACAAGATGAATCACTTGATAATTACCTGTTCTGTTCATTCCCTCTGAAGCACTTGGCACTAGCCACTGTCAGAAGACGGGATACTGGACTAGATGGATCATTGGTCTGACTCAACGTGGCTGTTCTCATGCCTCCGTGCCAGTCTCTCCAGAAAAGTGGTGAGCAACACTTCCTCCGCAAAGGCTTCACACCTTCTAGTCAGCCAGCAGCTATACTCAGGGCAGCACCACTCTCTGCCTCCCAGCACTGCCACCCTTAGCATTCCTGCCTCCAGTCACCATTTCTGAAACTCGTCCTCCAGCAGTTCTTCCCACTACCCCAGCAATAGATTTTCCCCCTCTGACATAGCAGCCACAGGCCAGACACCTGAGTCCACCCTCTCCACTACTCCTCTCCAACTATTCAGCTGTCCTGCCTTACTCTGTGACCTCAGATGCTTTATCCCCTCTGCCACAACCTGCACTCCACTTTTTCCAGTTGGCTGCCTCCTCTCACTGCCATGCTTCCTTTGGAGTACCTGGGCTTAAGCTTCACCACACACCACCTCATTTTCTCCAGTCAACCTGTGTGTCCTCAGAGTGTCTGCTTACTTGAGCCATAGTCCTCTGTTACAATGCAAGGAAGTATACCTTCTTTACTTTCTCAGCATGGTGTATTTTTAGAATTACTCTTGTAAAATTAAGAAGTTGGTGACAGACGTGGTAATCAATAATCATTGTCACCCCAGGAAACTATAGCTATGTAGCCCACAGTCACTGCTCTAAGCTATTTGGTTTGTTTATGCGAAACCCATGTATTTCTTGCCTGTTAATCTTTAAACAAGTGTTTTAGATTTGTCTTGCTAATAGCCAAGACTTGCTTACTACTCCAAAATAATTAACTGGCTCCCAACTAGACTGTTCAGAGAGACAAATGGGAAGTTTCATACACTTCCCTTTAGGTTATCATCTCTTAATTAAGTCACGTGGTTAAGATACTAGGTAAAGTACAAGAGAGAACACTAGGTACTCTGCTATATCAATTGTCTATTCCAGAAATGCCATATTTAATTAGTTGCAACATGGGGCAGGGTTCTACCCATTCACCTTTCAAGTCACTCCCAGTCTGCTTTTGGACTATTTTTTCCCACTACCCAAGGCTTTTAACCCTCGTGGACATTCATGGACCAGTGAAAACAATCACCACATCTGCCCCAAAGGGTGCCCTCCAAAGTGGGTTTACCTATTCAACAGTCCTAAATAAACAAGCACTCTTTCTACTACCAGAATGATTGCACTCTTCAGTCAATAAATGTCCATCATTTTGGACCTGGTTTGTCTACACTTGACTTTAACTGTAGCTGAATGTAAGAAATGTTCCATTTTACTAGCTAGTCATGCTCCAGCCTAAAGACTGTTTGCATATGGATGTGCTCCCACACTTCACACTGGAGGTCAAATGCTGTCCAAATAAGGTGACAATGTTACTTTTCTATAGCATCCTTCGTATACTCCAACACTCCAGAGAGCACAAAATACAACTACAGTCTGCTCCTCTTAAGTGGATTCCTGATAAGTGGATAATCCGCATAAGTGGATGCTGTTTCCATGGTCCCATTTTGATCATAATGTTTTCAATGTAAAATGGGTTCGGTTAAGTGGATACCACTTAAGTGAATAATCCACTTTAGTGGACAAAAATTTTTAATCCGGTAACACATTTCCACATGTTAATGACTTCGGATAAGTGAATACTCCGCATAAGTGGATAAGGTTTGTCTGGTCCCGAGACTATCCACTAAAGCAGACTCGACTGTAAAAGGAAAAGGAAGGATTATATGGCCTCAGCAATCATAGTATCCAACTGCCTAAAAATGGGCCTAAAGAACTGCCTAGGATCTACAGAATCTGTGTGTCATCTAATTTGCTGGGAAGCCTCAGAAAAACCTTTGTACAGCAAGCAAGGAAAGTCCCAGACTCATTACTCGAGTGTACCAAGACATCCCTAACCCTAGAAAGTTAAATAGAAATAATGGTTAATTTGACAGAAGTAAAGACATTTATTTTACCCTCTGTTGAAATGATCCACGATCAACTGAGCAGAGGGGATTCTGAGGACACTTGAACCCCTTGCTTGGAGATTTGAGAGTCTCCAGAAAAATGGGACTCCACTCTTGTCATCTCTGTGACAGGGCTCCAAGGTAGGCTCGAAAAGAAGGAAAATGCAACTGTGCCCAGGAAACTATGGGGAGGGTGCAATGCCTGGAGGGCAAGATTGGTACTTTTATAAGGGAAAGGGCTAGGAAGAGGAACACACTTGAGTGCTTGGGAGGAGCCATAGCCTGTGGGAGAACTGAGCCCAATTTCATCCCCTACATTCAATGATTAGAAGAAAAATTATGAAAAAATAAAGTCAAGAAATGAATGAGTTAATGCTTTAAAACGAACACTATGCCCTAGTTTTGAAGGCCTACATAGCATTTAGCCACAGTTTTCATGAGTCTTGTTCACCGTTGTGAAAAAATGTGTGCACTTAAAAAAACCAAAACAAATTTCTTCCCAAGCATCCTTTGCCTCCCCTCCCCCTCGTGCCCCCCACCCCCCAATAAAACACACACTCGAAAAAAAGAATCAAATTAGAGGGACTAGGATGAGTCATCTCAAATGTAGGACCACCCTTCTCCACACACACACACAGATTAACCATTTATAAAATTCAAAGCCTGTCCCACTAATGGCAGATTTACAAGAATCTACGCTGAACTATATAAAAGTCTACAATTATTCTCTGCATTGCTGTCTCAGAACATCCAATTTCTCTGTTTTTCCTATCAAGAGTTTGTAACTCCTCTATATCTTTGAAGCTGCTATTAAGGAGCTATTACACTGCAAAAAGCTTAAACTTGCATTTTCAAAAGCAGATTTAGGAATTTTTTATTTTTAAGTTTCAGCCCACCCCATTAGACCTCCAACATTTAGGGCACAAACTATTTCCTTCCTGCACCATAAATAATGAAAATGCCAGTGGAATACAATGACCAGATGTCCCTAGTTTGATACTGGACTCCTGCTTTTGATTAAATGTCTTGGATTTTTCCTTCTGTTAGAGGTTGAATTGTTACAGCTCCAGCTGTCTCCTGGACCTCAGCTTGTTTACATTCATGGCAATTTTTTGCATGATGGGATAAGGAAGGCAAGGCATGGCTAGGCTTAGGGCAACATGGCAAATATTGAGAGATTTCTATCATTGCTTACAGCAATGGTTCTAAGGCAGTGTCCCCATGCCCCTCTACTAGCCAGGAAAGTATGTCTGCTGTAGACTAAGCCAAGAATATCACACTTAACTCCCTCAACACCTAGCCCAAATCTGAAGCCACATTTCCAGAGATAACAAGGCTCAATCACTAACCAACCCAGTGTGGCATCTAATTCAGCCTCTTGCCTCTGTTCACATCATGTATGCATTTGCTTTCTTGCATTCGAGTAATATGATTTTCCATGGCCTCTTAAAGCAAAAAAGCAACTTTAATCTGGACAAAATCAGAGTATTCAAAGAATTCAGTCATGTCACAGAGGAGACCTGCATCAATCACTGCCACAGGCCTGACAAGAAGGGGACTATATACACTGGAAGCCCCTTCTCCTATGACAGCACCTATAAACAGATGTCAGTGGAAGCTCTCCAACTTCAGATCTTCTCATGAAGGCTTTAAGTTCTCCTCTCCTACTCTAGTGGGTGATAAGCCATCAAGCCTATTTCCCTCCATCATGCTTTTAGTCATTCAAAAGCTATTAGAGATGGCTTGATAAAATTGAGGCTTCTTTCTCCCCACTCCAGTGTGTAATAAATTATGCTCTCTGAGTTGCATTTGCATAGGGCAGATATGGAGAGCCTACAGAAAATGCCCCACATAGCTAGTTAGAGCAGGACTGTCTCAGGTTGCAGGTCAGACTGCAGTTACTCACCTTATTTAGCAGGCCTATGGCACTAAAGACTGCCAGGCTGCACTCATTAATAACGTACCAGCAGTCTTCTCACGCAGTGAGCACCATCTGTTAGTGGTGTGTTTCAGCATAGCCAAAACTAAAATAGAGAACTGCCCATCCTCTCTCCCTGTGGAAGATGGGATTACAGTTACTGGGCCATTTTTATAAGAAATCCTTATCTTCAAGAAGAGAACTAGAATGCCAGGATAAAATATAGAGATGTTCATCTGGATTAATAGACCCCTTGCACAACAAAATCTCTATGGCACAGAGTAAGTCTAAGGTTTTATTTTACAATTGGTTTTTAAGTTCACAGGAGCCAGCCAGGCATGCTTCTTTGCATGACAGCAGCCTTCCCTACTGAAATATGAGACAACAGCAAAGTCCCAAAAACAGATGCTGCAAGATTCAAATGGCCTGCCATAGTACATTTCTGTCTATAATTTCTTGAGATAAGTGTTCAGTGAACCAGGCTGCACACCATAATCACATCTCATTTAATCAAAGTAGCATTGTTTCTACAGGTTCCCAAGGGGTTGAAATTAAGGGTCTACAAACATTTCCCTACCAGAGATAGGCATGAGCAAAAAGAAAAGGCATGAAACATGAAGGCGTTGGACTTCCATTGTCCAATGGGTTGTTGAGGACATGTGCTCAGTTCTTGGAAAGCCTCATCAACCAACAGTAAGCCAACCTTTCAGTTAGGTAAAGAGCAGCACGGATGTGCACTCAAGGCAAAGCTCAGCCAATTCTACTCCACTGCAATGAAGGTGGTTGGTACTTACAGACCATAAAAGAGGTTTAAGGGGGCCAAGAGTGGTGAAGAATGCAATCAGACCTCCAAGTAATAAGGAGCATAGATAGCAGCAGTTGCAAGAAGCTTACCTAAAAATGGATTTTAAATTGTTTGCAGCAACAAGTCTTTTTAGAAGCAGCAGCTGTGACTGAATGCACCCCTATATTCCACCCTACCCACTGCTGTAGTCATCTTTGTACAAAATATGCCTTTGAAAACTAGAAACTGGCTGGTCAATGACATGGGGAAATGTATGTACAAAATGCATATTAAGAGTTCTGAACATAAACTGAAATGTGTTTACCAGACAAGTCGCAGGAGGGGGCTATATCTGTTTCTCAAAGACTAAGCTAATGCCTCTACCCAGGTGTCAAAGTTGACACCTGGCTAGAGCTGTCACCAGTCAAGTGGCCATTTTCTGCAGATCCATCTGCATTTTAACAAACATCAACATGGAACCTCTTTCACCATGAAACTTCATGCCTCCATTCTCTTAGCTGGAAGGAACTTTATCTAGGGGCAGCTCTCAAGAAAATGCACTTCAAGCGTGAATGGACTATAAAGGCAAGGGGCAAAAATCCTCCAGGGACACACACTCTCTCTCTCTCTCATTCACCCAAGATGACAAAGGAACCAGCCCTTTGGACTTTGAAGGCAGATCCTGACTTGAGAATTTGATCAGCTATGTTGTGGGGAACAAGTGGTAAGATTTTGACCTTCAACCAACCCTAGTTAGTTATTTTTTTGTTACTAGGAAGCATTTTATCTTTATTTCTCTTGTAACCACTTCTGACACCTTACTCACTTAAAATCTCTTTGTGGTTACAGAAACTTTAATCAGAACTAATCCACTGTTGTTTAAACAACAGTTTAAACAGATGGATTGTTTGGTAACTCCAATTAAAATAGCTAACTGTTGGCTATTGACCCCCTACAGGGGCAACGGATCTCTAATATCTGAACAGTCAAGGAGAGGGCTGGGCAGGGCAGAACACATGTTTTAGGAAAATCCAGGCCTAGGATCGTGTTGGGGTCATCCTGTGAGAAGCCAGAATGTGGCTCATGTGTAGCCGACAGGCTGCTGGGGTCAGAGCTGCTGGACCAGGACTGCAGCTATAGACAGACAGACACACACTCAGGGTGTGACCAGCATGCTGTTTGTGAGAGGGCCAGGTTGGGAGCAAAATCAGCAAGGCATTAAGAGACAGCCACAGTTGCAGACAGGTGATGACACAGCCCCTCATTGGTCTGGATTGCACCTCAGAGTGTCATAGCAGCCCATAATACTCCTTACCTAATCAAAACATAAGCAAAGGGTAGATACGGAGGGAAGACGTACGGACAGGCCTTCTACAGGCCTGCAAGTGATATTTATTTCCTTTCTAAAGATGTTATCACACATTATCTTCCTTAAAATAGTGGTTCTTTTCTTTCTGCAGCTAACCTACTCAATATCCAAACCTGAACCCTACCTGCACCATCAAACACAGGGTAGGGCACAAACTCGGTTCTGCCATCCCTGTCTACCCTGGGCCACTCTTGGCATGGCCTCTATGTGAATTAATAAATAAAACCCACACCTGAAAGTCAGAGAAGCCTCCTACTCAATATTAACACACGTGATATGAAGAATATATTCAGGATCCTTAATTCACCAATCTGATCTCCAGTGGTGACTTTTCAAGGTGCACCAGGAAGTCTCCACTGCCTTCCCACTGGTTTAGAACAGTTTGTCCAAGACACCCAATGTTCCCAGTGAATAAATATTAAATCAAGGCCTTAAAAAAAAAAAAATCAGTCACCCAAAACTTAATTGTCTGACCAAATAAAGTCTCTGTGACCTCCCTCTTTCCTGGTCATATATATATCTTTGCCCTGAAACATCACCCTGAAAGAAGAAACGCACCAAATGACAATAGGGTTGTTGTGAACATTCAGGCAGCAGCAATATGTTATGCAGGAATGATCAGACCAGAGACTGTGACATGTCTAGCCGGATGTGCTTGAAAGCAGGATGGGAACTATCACACTGAAACTTGACTGGTCCCTATATTCAGAGTACACTATGGAGGGGTTAATTGATGTTGATCTGATATCTCTGTAGCAGTGCAAAAGGCAATACATCAAATTTAGAGTGTGGCAAAAGATTTCCTTTCCCTAACCCAGAGGGCATCCTGCTTTAGTAATAAATAAACACTGCTTCTCTATTTACTCTATTCCTTGGCTGAAAAGCAGGAAATGACTTCTCCCCCTAAATAGTTCTATCATGTCAAACTCCCTTTCTTGCCATAATTCATCCTGGGCTTTGAGCTGAACTGATGCCAAGTCACACAGCCAGAGCACACACCATACAGAGTCTCACAGACAAGAAGGGAGAGAAATCTGTTCTGCAGGTTCCCTCGTGGTCATGCCAAGGGAATGCCATGTTTCACAAGACGACCAACGTCACCCAGCCCTTGTTTCCTGATGGTGGTGGCAGGAGGTGAGCATCAAAATATAATGATGTGTTTCATAATGAAAAAAGTAGTCACTAGAGAAAAACATTGCCATACAGAGCAGGTCTACAAGGAATAAAATACTGGGAGGGTGTGGGAGAGAAACAACTGAAATAAAGACCCACTTTAAAAAAAACAAAATAAATAAAATAAAAAAAAGTCACCAGTCCACACTAACTCCAGAAGCTTTGAGGCTATGGGCAGGTACAGCTGAACAGTTCTCCTTGCATTCTTCACATGGATTTCCCCTCACTAGCAACCTCCCTTATGTTGTCAGACTTCCCTAGATTCCCAGATAGAACAAAGAGGCTTGGAGGTTGGCTGTGTTGTAGGCCTCCTTTTCCTTCAGAGCTGTTTCAGCCACCACTTCCTGGAATGGTTCTATTCTGCCTCAAGAATTACTCTGACTGTCCTTCACAGCTGTCAAGTGTGCCAAGGGAAAGTTAAAAGAGCCCCCAGTCCAGTTTCTCTCTCCCCCTCAATATGTGCTCCCCTGTTACAGGAAGCCAGCATTTTAGAAAGGACTCTCCACTTTGCATGACCTCTTTAAAAAGGGTGTATACCACGTACCACCACCCTTATAATGCACTTCTGAGCTTCCACTTCCTGTATAAGTCATTTCTTCGCCACGTAAGTGGCTCCTCTGCACAGGTGATGAGGCAATAGCTTTTCAAACCTTTATGCCTGCCTTACTATAGTAGATCTAAGCCATTTGCTTCCACTTCTTAGCAGAAGAATCCGTAGCATTCAATACAGGTTTGCAAGGACAGCTCCCACTTAACATTCTCCCTTCAAGCATTCGCTCCTAAATGGAATCCTTATTACAGCCATGCGGTAGACCAAGCGACCCAATATGCAAGTTGTAGATTGTTCTTATAGCTTGCTAAAACAAAAATGTCACACAGAGTTGCTTTTACCGAACGGAACATTTACAAAGAATATGCAAGGAAGAGCTCTTAAGGACCCTTCGCAGTCACTTAACATGCGTTGGGGTTTAGTCATCCTCCTAAGGTGCTGTTAATTCTGTTCCAGTGCTAGTTCTCTCACATGCCTTGTCATGCTATTTGCACCTGTTTTATTTATGAGCTAAATGAGCTGTGAATATGAGCTGAACTGCAGTTTGCTAGCCGCAATATTGCATCTAAGATGAATGCAGTTATCCCTTATTTAAAAAGTTACAGTGCTTAGCCAAACACCCTATAGCTTACAATGATACTGCTGCTCCACAGGCTTTGGCTGTAGAAAGCTGTAGGTCATACCGTCTTTTAATTGAAAGGATTTACAAAAATTCAAGGGACATTTAAAGATTCACTCTATCTGATTTCCTTCTTTCACGGATGCTAACTAGTTAAACACACACTCCAACACACTCCAAAGAGGTCAGTTAGATATTCTACCGCATCTGTGCCAGTAGTTTTGTTTTTCGCTAACTCCATGGCAGGCTGCCAAATATGAATACAAGTCTGCCACCGTTTTGCGGACATGTAATTTTTGCTTCTCAAATTCCTCTCTCCCCCCTTTTCCCAGGAAAAATTTGCTAGGCAATATGAATGGACTTTAAATCCTTGCCTTCTAAACAGACAAAAGCAGCAAGGTTTCACCTCCCAAACAGTTGCATTTTGTGGTGAAGTGATGATCCCTGTACATACTGTTTCTAAAGAACTTCGGGTCCATTCACAATAATGAGGTTTATTGAAGAACGTAAGCCAAAAATATTGAGAGAACTGGTTGTAGAGCCAGGCCAGGGAAGAAGTGGAAGACCTAAGAGGAAACAAACACGCATTCCTTGCAATGAATCTTCCTCCCAAAACTCCTGATCGGTACTGTAGTAGGAGAGATGTACGTAGATATGACTTGGCACCCTTCTTTCACCTTTTTGCGCAAGCAAGAAGTTTTCTGATGGTCTTCTGCAGAAGCTGCACAGAGAACAAACTGCAGTCTGGCACACAGAATAATGCTTCTCCAGCCCAAGCTCAATGCTAAAGCTCCCACAGCACTCACCTCTTCCCCCACCCTAAATCACCTACTGAGTTCCGAAGAGTCAGGGAATGAAGAGCTATCAAGAGTGCTGTACTGTAGCGCCATTACCATCAGAGGTGACGTTACCAGAGGTTTTATTCTCTATTAGTCTGATTAGCTTCACTAAGTCAGCTTGGCTTGTAAACTATTTTTTCCAGTCAACAGAAGTGGAACAACCCAATATTGACTGTTTGAGTCACTGGTTCTTAGTTTGGCAACCAGTGACCTCTCATGCAGGATAATACTTTACTCTTCTGTAACATCTTCAAACTAAGGACATCAAAGCCCTTTACATACATTAATAAATTAGGTTCCAACGCCCCACAGGGGTTGCTATCACCATTTTAGACAGAGGTGAAGTCATATGCTCAAGGCCACATAACTGGAAATAAAACCTACATCTGATTCATAGCCTGGGCTTCATGTAGTAGGGTGATCATGCTTGCTTTTGTATAACATATTGTTCCACAGTGACTGAAAGCAACATCTATGGTGGTAATACACCATTTCCAAACTCCCAGCCAGCTGATAGATCAAGACTTGCAGAATATCCTCTTACAATGGGACACTCCAGGCCCAATCTTGCTAGGTGCTAAGCAGCTTCAACGCTCCCTAAACTACTGGTAGTTGGGCTCTCCACAGCATCAAGCCCTGTGCCAGTGATTAAACAATTAATGTACTTTTGTGATCTGCCCCCTTCCGTTTCTCCATTACATTTGCAATTAGAAGTCATTCGCAGACCAATCAGCTATGGCAACAGGCTAGGTACAAGAGATTTCACACAAACAAGAAGCACTCATTGGAAAAAGAGGTGATGAGTTGTAATGACAATATTGACTTGCTAGCGCATGATGCAGCTAAATAATCTAATGTCAGTGGTTAACCTGGTTAAGGCAGTGCAAATGCTGGGCTGCTATTTTAGCCAACCTCCCCTCTGAAGCCAGAAGACGAGTGCTAAAACCCTTTTAAATGCACAGCTTCCCAGGCAGCACGTTTTCCTTCCCAAATACACCTCACTACGATACACTGTAGTAGTTGATGTGCCTGCAGGATAACGTACAAAATAGTGAATATTCATCCCTGCCACAGATCTCCCAATTCCCAAGGTTCTCAGGTCCTCAGAGTTTGCCAGGCCCCTTAGCACCAACACAAGTTGAACATTAATGCTTTGGTGTCAATCTTTGTTCCAGATTCATGCTACGCGTTGCAAGTACAGACAACCCAACTCCTAGCCCCCAGTGCTCGTTATGTTGCATGAGAGCTTCATCTCAGACAGGCCAAGCTGACTTTCTCCTGAAATACGTCAGCCAGACAAAAACATTACAGGATTCTTACTTAGGAGATTCATTAGTCTTGAGTTCTTGAAGTTTTCCTGTCAGTGCAGAATTGCACAAGATGGGGACGTTAGTAGGGACAGGCAGTCTCAGGCTGCCCTGAGGAACAGTAAATTCATCCTTAACTAGAAGCCTGATTGCATTTGTGTTTTTATGCTAAATGTCAGCACCCTGACCCCCATTTTAAATGGCTTTGCCTTACTAAAGACAGTACCAATGTTTTCACAGGAGAATTAGGTCAGTGTATGACTGAAGCCAATCACCTCATCATGACTCAACACAGCATGTGGCAGACAATTCAGATGAGGGGGGACAATCATGTAGCATTTTTAATCCAAGTTACTTCAGACAATTCTGGCATTTCAGCCAGTCTGAATGTCAACAGCAAGACAGACTTTTGTTCCCAGAAGACATGGATTTACGGACCAGATTTTTACTTCCCCTCACAGAAAAGAATGAAAGCACACTTCCCTCTCTCCCACTGACTGTGAAGAGAGAGCAAGACTTTTCAACTTAACTATTTCAGCTGTGGACAGCCTGGTGTTCAAGTTGGGAGGGAGCTATTATGATTCTACGGTGTTCGGATGAACGAAGAGGCTGAAGAAAATTTATATATTATATAGTTATTAATGTATGACGGTGTGACATTCCTCTCTGCAATCTGGACTGGTGAATCGCTGTGTCACTCCAATCCCCCCACTCCTAGGACCTGTCTCCCATGTGAACTCCCATTCCTGGGCAGATCATGCACTGGCTCCAGCAACCAAATTGCCCCCGACTCAGTTGGTGAGTGCCTCTAGCCAGCCACTCATGGGATTATGTAATGTTAGGGCCCCATGCAATACCCCCATCCCAGAGGCAATCCTAGAAACTACCATCTTACAATGTTCAGTGCTGCCCACTTTCTTTGCATATCAAAGAAATTGATATGCAACTGCCTTGTTACTTCAAATGGAGTCTCTAACAAACTTTAAAACCACATGCACTGCTTTAGATAATACATTTGGGGTTTTTTTGTTTGTTTTTAAGTACAGAAAGATTTAAGTGATTGTAAGTCAAAGGAAAACAAGTCACATTTGATCAAGATAAAAAGTCAAATGCATTCTAAACTAAGCTTAACACTTTCAGCAACCTTACATATTCAGATGATTCTCATCACAGGCTGGTTGGTCTGCCTCCAGCCAGGCCCTCCCCCTGTGATCAGCACTTCAGTTGCTTGGTTGTGTTTGGAGATGTAGGTGGGACAGAGAGAGAACAAAATGTCTCCCCTTTTTAACATGGTCCTTTGCTCCCCCTCTAGGGCCTCACCCTCCGTTCAGGATCAGGTAACAACCAGTGTCTGTTCTTGGTTCCCACCATGCCCTGAGTCACTGTGGTTCTTTCTGGATTCATTTGTCAACCTCTGGGCCAGTCCTTTGTTCCTGGAACGCTGACTGGGTTGTGTTATACAAGTCCTAACGAGGCGCAAACTGCCCTTCAGCTCTATAGAGTTTTGCCAAGATCTGTCTCAAGCCATGAGACACATATCTGGGAATATTACATAGTGAAGCCTCGTAACCAAACACCAGGGCCCAAGCACAATTTTTTCAGGCCCAGTACAAAACTTTTAACATGGGCCCCACTTTCACACACATACCAATGGGGATTGCAGCCTGAGCCGGGCCCGCCAGGGCCTCCAGACCCCAGTAAACTGTACCCTTCCTCCCCATGTGGGGGCCCTGCCGTACACGACACTACAACAAACATATCACCATAGCAATAACGTTCAGTATGCCATGAGCATTCCAGAAACATCTTACATGACACACTTTACAATACACAATTACATTATAAGGGTGACTATGAATGATACACAATCACGCCGTAAGGGGGTGCAGTGTGTCACAGAAGGTAAACAGAAAAACCAAGGGGGAGGTACTCTGGAAGGGAGTCATTTTGTTTCTTTAATTCGCATCACTCCTCCTACACCTCTGGGAATCAAAGTTTAAAAAGATCCCTGGATGAGTGAAATGGATCAATATCCCATGATATTGATGAAGTCACCCCATGTTCCATGATTTTTCCCCCCAGTCTGAATTATTTTCCCTGTAGCCTTTTTAAAATAATATCTTGTTACACAAACTTAATAAAATTCAGATTATAAACTGCTTGGGGCAGAGAATGATGTTTGATAACATGCGCTGTCATCTTATGGCTCTCTGTTTTACTGCATTTCTTGAACAGTATTCCCCCACACCCTAAAGCTGTTATGTTACAAGAGCTTCGCAAACAAATACCCGTAAGTAAGGCAGGCCCATTTTTCTGTTCTCTGTTTGTACAGCCTCCTAGCACAATGGGGCCCTAATCACAGCTGGGACCATCCAACTCTACCACAATACAAATAATAAATAAGAAGATTTTCACTGGGAAGCAGACTATACATAGCTAGAAGACAAGCCTCCAAAAAGGAGACAGCATCAAAGAATCTAAATAATGTAGAACAGTATTAGAGTCTGAGTGAGTAGGCAATCCTGGAAAGGATAGCATTTTACCTACACCTAACAGAATGAACTGAATAAATATGGTAATCTCTACTGATGAATTTGTCATTACTGGAGTACTAATATTGCAATCCTATAATTTTTTTTCAGCGTTGTCCACATTCTTTTAAATGCAACGGTTGTGTGTGTGTGTTTTGGAAATAAGATCTTTAACAGAGCTGAAACCTCTCCTTTCACAAGATGCTCCAGTTAGCATAATTTAGGGGCTTTTATAGACAGCAAATAAGCAGAGCAACATTTCCCAGACAGTGGGTCCCAACTCACCATAGATTGTGGGAAAGTTCAGACAAGTCACCATGTCCAGGGCCGGATCCCTGGGCCCTGGTGTAGGCAAATATATACTTCTCCCAGCCTGGTGTGGATGAGAGGCCTGGGAATGGGGGCTTGGAGAGCAGGCCCATCTTGCACTCATCTTCTCCTGTGGGGCAGGACCCAGCTCCTCACTCCAGGCACTGCAACCTGGCACATGACGTTACAGCTCCTGGAATAGGCAACCAGGCCAGCGCAGCAGGACAGGTGCTGCTGTCGCAGGGTGAGTTCACTCTCCAAACCCCTGCACCACCACCATCACCTCCCTGCCCCTCTGCATTTGGGCCAGGATTAGGGTTGCAGTGCCAGGGCGGAGGATGCACGCAAGTAATGATGGGTGACAGAATGCAGTTGCTGGGTCACCATAGTGGAAAGTTTGGGAACCACTGAAGTAGAGATCAAATGCAATTTGCATGGGCTCAGCAGCAACTGCCAAGTACAGGTCACAGTGGACACAGTTTTGAAACTGGGGGCCTGAAGTTATGTACCTATCAGAGTGGTCCAATTTTTAGTAGTGCAAAGCACCCACATCTACCAGTGACTTCTAAGGGAGTTACCTTCAAAGTCCCTTGGTCTTTACACAGTCATTTTAGAAGAACTATAAAAACATGCTGGCTATAAAAATACATGTATTGCACAAATATTGCACATGCACTTCCTATCTTGAGAGAGAAGACTTCTTAAGAGAGAAGTCACCTCTGTGCTTCCAGGCACTCTCACCGCCTTTATAGCCAGCAGCTCCCTACTGCAGCTCGGCCCACGCACCTGCCCTAGGCAAGTGGGCTTTTCCAAGCCCCAGTAACGAAGTTAACAGGTTTAGGTACCAAACTTCAAAAACCACTGTCACACAAGTGCCATAATTCATGACAGAGAGGAGAGTTCAGCTATCCCTGAATGTTCACCCATTTCAGAGTAATATTGTGTGTTTATACTTAACAGGAAAAATCAGAGCAGAGTTATCTTGGTTGTGGGGGAGGAGCAGTGGTGTTGAACAAATCCCAATACCCTTCAATTTTAGTTTACCGATTTAGCATTTAGCTTTAAAAGAGGCAACCAAAAGACAGAAATTCAAGCTCTGTAACTGGTTTTAGGGCAATTACAACTGCCAAGAGGAAGAAGCCTAAATAGGTCTTTTACTGTCTGAAAGGCCATTATTAGTGAAAGACAATAGAACAAGCCCTTTACTATGGATAGCTTATGCCTATGTGTTGTTTTCAGACTAGAGTGCGCACACATCTACCAGAGTGTCAGCCAAATGCTTATGCTTAGGGTGCTATTAATAGTCCCACATGATGCATCCAGTATGTACTTCGCAGTTTGCGTCGTACCTTGATCCAATTACCAGCATAAGCTTAAAAAAAAAAAAAAGAGTTCTCACCTGCCTTGCTACCCTCCGAGCCTCCCAGTATGGTTTAGAGTCTTCCACAGCTTTTCCAATCTTCTTTACTAGTTCATCTAGTTTCACTGTAGCATCTACCAGCACAGAGCGGAATTTTTGACGTGCATCCTACAAGAGGGGAAGAAAAGATAGAGGAAAAATTAGAGTGTTTGTGCAATTTTACTTCTCTTGATCTGTTGTTCTTCATGTGGGGATGTTGATTAGGAGTCAAAGAGTAGCCAAGAATGTTAGGATAAAGGTTGTCATTAGCATTAAGCTAGCACTGTTGCTTCATAAGATGCAGTACCCAGGAATGCACCTCAAAGCTAGTATTTCCATGCTGGATATCAGAACGTAACTACAGAAAGCAGTGTCTTTCAAAATGTCATGACAGCATAAGCCAGACAGGAATTCTTAAATAGGCCAGTGGTTGGGAAATGCCAAGGCAGGGAGGGGAAAGGCAGTGCAGGGAGCTCAGAGGGAGGTAAAGGATAAAGATACCCCTGGCCTATTGGGTGATATCCTTCCGCAACAACATTCAGACTGAGGCTCATGAGCCACAAATGACTCCTTAAACCAACGGTTCTCAAATGCGACCACCAGGGGTTTCTGGGAAGCAGCTGGGGAGGGAGGGGCAAGGATCCACCCGGCCCAGCCAGGTTTCCCCTGACCACAAGCTGGGACTTGCTGGGAGCAGCCCCCGCAGGGTGAGTAACCCCCAGCCCTTGGCTCCCAGAAGCACCTTCCGCCACTGGACTGCAGTGCCAAGGTAAGTGACCCCCCCACAAACACACCCGGTGTGTCTGCCTCAGGGTCCACACCTCTCCCTGCCAGCCACTGGCTACCCGCCAGCGCCGGGGGTTCCGACTCCCACCCCCTTCCCTCCCAGCCTTCGCGACAGCCACGCTCCTCCTCCCCCGGTGGCGCCAGTGCCTGGGGTCCCACCTCTCACCCCTTCCCCCCCACCTACCCTGCCTTTCTGGCACCCACCCCCCTTTCCTCCCTGCCAGCTGCTCTATTGCCTCCAGGGTCCTTGCATTCACCCACTCACCCCACCCTCCATGTAACCATGAAAGTGACCCACAGCAGGCCCCTCCCTAAGCTGCAGTTCTTCCCCCCCAAAACAGCCCCCTCACTGCCTCTTGTCAGGTGGCTCAAGGCAGTGGCTGCACATGTAGCCAGATTGGCTGCTCTGCAGGGAAGAACAAGTAACTCCCCCCAGCCACCTGGCAGGAGCTGCAGTTCTTCATGCATCCAACTCACTTTTCTCACCTGAAAAGTGAGTTGGGCAAGCGAGGCAGCCTCTCCATCCAAAGACCTCCTCAACTTTTGCTAATATTCTGATCCACACAATTGATGCCTCAAAACCCAGAACTTCTTGGGCATGTGCATGTTTATTTGATTTTCCTAACGTTAACTGAGTATATTAGGAAAAACTGTCAATGCAGCCACCAGCAAGAGTTGGTGGCCACACTCTTGAGGCCACCAAAATAATTGTTGCAAGAATCATTGCCTTAATGTGTCTCCTGAGGCTCTTTGCAGAACATATTAAAACACTGTGCAATTTAATTATTACCCAATCAGGATGTTTTTACTAGATTATTAACCAATTGCAGTTGATAAAAGAATAGTTGGTCAGTCATTTTGCTGTGAGACTATATGAATTAATTCACATGACAGCGGCTCTTTTGAGTAACGATCCTTGAACCTCTGAGGTCTGAGATTTCAACTTGTCTCTATTCTTCCCAGAGAACACTTAAAAGGAAATCTCTTGGCATTAGTTATGATACCTTGTACAGCTACACATTTATTAAGGAATTTTAGAGACTTCCAAAGCCGTTTTCAGAATTCTGGTCACTGTTTGAGCATCTCTGCTCTGTAATATGGACTTGGGTCATAATGGGCCCTGCCATCTCACAGCCCAATCCCACGTTGTGCTGAGAATTCTCGACTATCACTAACTTCAGCAGGAACTCAAGGCATTCAGAACTTCACAGTATCTGGCCCTTCCTGGTATTTCTCAGCAAGATATCATTTTACAACGCAAAGTTGGATTCAAAGGACCTGCTTGCTCTAGGAGAAAGCACCAGAAACTTTTTTCAAAAGTCTGTATAGACTAATTTTCAAACAAAACAAAAAAAAGTTGATTTAAATACACCTTCCTCGCAACATCTCTGTACAGCTTTCAATTCAGTTTTCTGCCATGAAAGTCAAGCTTTTCAATTCTAGTTGCATCAGTTAGGGAAGATGGCTGTTTCCCATTTGACTGTTATTTTTTTATTATATTTAAGAAAGCCAGAACTTCTCCTGTCACTTCCAAATTGATTTAGCCCTCTTTATAATTAGATGAGGTGATTAGAATCTTTCTTCTGTTCCATTGGGAGTTTTTTCTTTAAACAGAATGGACCCGATTCAGATCTCAGCATCCAGCATAACTCTTGAGTTGTTCCAGCCTGCCAGATGTAACAGAGATTGGAATCTGGCTCTATTTAAAGGGACCAAAAGCAAGGACCATGTAAGCTCATGACCAATCTTGCAATTCTAATTAGTAAGATGGATTTAGGCACACTGCTGGAGTGACATTTTGATTAACTGAGAGCAGCTGGCTTGGAGCACTGTCTAATTCAGATCCTGTTGTCTTTTTTTCTGAGATTTCTAGAATACAAAGTTGGCGTCTATTCATTGCCAAGCTTACAAAAACATTGCAACCTAACACTTGAAATTCATAGAGGCAGATGGGAAAGACTGAAAACAAACTATTAAAATGTATTTTTAGTACACTCAATCATGGTGGATTTTCAGTGCTACCTAAAATCCTAACAGGATCAATTGTATAATTTATTGTCCCCATGTTAATAGCTTTGGTATCTTAAAGCATTCTGATCTACTTTAAAAGAATATTTATATGGATAAGGTGGCAACACCCAATGTTAAAATACTAAATTAACAGTTCCATTCTATTTTATAACTGACAAGTCTTTTTTCTTGGAGAAAAGTGTTCATATCAAACTGCATCATGAGATAATGGCCAGACACTAAGTGTATGAAATCAGCAAGCTTCTGAATCAGAAGAGTTAAACAAATTACAGCATTACTAATTAAACTAATGGATTTTATATGGTTCACTACTCAAAATGTGAGCTTCACAAATAGGTGAAATTAAATTGCTTTAGCAGACATGATGAATTTACTGCACAAAAATTTCTTTTAAATAGTGAAGCATATGGGGGATGGAGGAGGAGACAGCACGGGAAGAATGTTCTTGCCCTGATGGGAAACCTATCATTAAACACTCATTCCTAAGTAACATAGTTAGATGCATTTATTTTCACTTTCCCCAGATTCTCAGATTGGGGAGATTGTGTTGTGAAAACATGAGGTGTCTAAAATGCATGTGAAGAGACCTGTACAGCACCTAGTTCAAACCGCCTCATTCTTAGGTCCAAAAACAAAACTCTTGTAAAGAAGGGAACTGTCACCAACAACTTCTTATGACTGACAAATAAAGTTGGGGCAGGTCTCAATGCACAAATTATGTTCTAATTATACGTACTCTCATCACTTAGGGAAGGAAATGTGTCTGGTCTCCATATGGAATAAAAAACAGCATGGAGCTGTCAAACCAAGAGCAAATCTGGTGAGAAGCCACAGATCTTTAACCAATGAAGCACCTTCTAATTAGTGTGCTCTAACAAGAGCCTCCCTAATTGGCACCTTAGGCACACATCTTGCAAACACTTAAGCACATGTTTAGCTTTACTCCTGTGAAGAGTCCCATTCAAATCAATGGGTAAAATTACACACATGCTAAAGTGTTCCCAGGATTGGGGTCTTGTTTTAAAGAGACACCCACAATGAGGACGCTAAATGAAATTTTGATCAATAGACAGTTGGTGCTGTCTATGTTAGGTAAGAATTTTTTTAAACCATATTGTTTATCATACAGCCTATTTTAATGAGAATATGTCCTCAAGGTTTTGTTTATCAGAAAAAGAAGATCCTAGTTCTGCATGTTCAACTTTCTTCTGAATGATAAAAAATAAGCACTCATCTTTTATGTGCCTTGACCACTAGCAAATGTTCCTAATCATTTTCTTAAGATGGGCATGTTGCGTTAGATCATATCACAGTAGTTCATGTCACAGTATCATGTCACGGTAGTTGTGACACCCAAAGCACCAGTAGATCCTGGAGAAGTTACCACCGCTCTGTTTCATCCCTACACTCTCACTTTTCCTTAGCCCTGTCAACGCTAGAGGCACTTCCATGTCAAATGTCTCAGCTAAGCAATTCCAGCACTGTTCGTTCCTGCAACAGTTCAGTGAGACCACACTAACCAGCCAGTTAATTTGAACTGATTCAGCTCCCATTAACAGCTGTTGTACCCGTGCACTGTGGCACCTGCCCAAAGTTCCAGGCACAACTACCCAGAGCAGGGAAATGCAATGACAGCACAGCTCCATCACCTTCCGTCACAACGACCACTGAAGGGCGTACAGGAGTACCATCCAACTCTGCTGAAGGACCAGCTGCACTTCCTAATGACACTAGCTCTGCCACAGTTTGAACTGAGCTGGAGTGGGCAAAAAGTTGGAACCAGGTTTGCTCAGAAGTGCTGTGATCCTGAGGCACTTGGAATGTTTGCTCTAGAACCTGGAGCACTTATGTGAATGGACAGAACCGTTGCAAAGGAAGGATGGTCCAACACTTAGGGCATTAGCCTGGGACCTGCAATACACTTCCCATGTGACCACGGACAAGTCACTTAGTCCCTCTTCTGCCTCAGTTTCCTGTCTTTACAACGGGGATCATAGCACTCACCCATCACAGGGGTACTGCGAAGATAAATACAGTATGGATTCTGAGGTGCTCAGATACAGTGGTCAAAGGGACCACATAAAACAACTGAGGCAGATATACCAGACAGGCCTATTATGTGCACTGGAAGGACTCCTCCTCACCTGTACCACTCTCACCCCTCCATTACCTATTGCCTTACTCTCCATGACCAGCTGCCATCGTTGTCCTGTAGGTACACGTGTTTTGCATTTACTTTGTTGTTTCAGCATTGCTCAGACTTTCTATCTAATGTTCCAAGCTTGTGTTTACTGAGGAAGGGAAGTGAGAACACTCTTGTAATTCTGCAGTCTAGGGGCACACAGCAAAAAAGTCATAACAGTTGTGAGTGCTGCAAGATGCGCACCAAAACCACAGCGATTAAGTTCTCTCTCCCCATCTATATGCCATCTCTCAGTTCCTTTTTTAAAAAGAATAAAATGTTTCCTCAACTTGAAATTTGATCAATTCAAAGTAGTTTCTCTGTAGCTTCATGTACTATCCCTGCTCATGAGTCACCCTGACCATTTTTGAGATTTTACAATATGTTTTTCCCCCCTTTACTGTTGCTGCGAGTGTCCTGTGCATAAAACAGGGCAAGCTACACAGAATATAGAAACAGTCAAACTAACTGTACAGAGTTTGCTCAAATGCATGATGTAAACAAGCCGAACAAAGCAGACTTTTTCCTCCAGTCTCTTCTGGCAAGAGAAACTGCCAAGTGTTATCCTACCATAATATCCTTCAATGTTCCTTGTAAGGATGGCAGGATAACAACATTTCAGATAAGAGTGTGACTTTTAAGTAACAGTGTCTAACTTTTCATTCCTTCTCCCCCTTGTTCAAATGAAACTGTAAGAAGCTTCTCCTTAAGTTTCAACAGAAGTCAAGGAGGTTCACTTCTGTATGCATTATGGGTGGAGAGGGACGAAGGAAGGGGTCAAAATCTAGCTCCTCTCACTTTGAGCACGTAATAGCTAGAATTCAGGCAAAAGAAGAAGGGATTTAGTACATTACAGGACAGAGGGAACTAAAATTGGCAAGTGCAACACCAACGTGTATCAAACGGGGACAACTTTAGTTTACTCTCCAACACAGAGAATATTTATAGCCCTAGCAGTTCCTCACTAAAAATGCTTTAGCTCCCCCTCCTCTACTCCTTGCCTGAGAGAGAGCCTAGAAGTGTAGCTTTGGGAAGCATGGCCATTTTCTACCCAACACATGCTGCTGTTAGAATACCCATTTTGAAAAGCAGACTGTTTCCAATAATCCTTTCTTTGTAGCAGCATTTTGCTACTGAATTACAATAGAGGACCACATCTCACAATAGACCATTCACACAGAAGCATTTTGGGGGGCCCCCCAAAAATAAAATACTCTTTTGCATTTACACAGCAGCTATTAGAGGATGAAATGCACTTTTGTTCTTTTTTTTTTAATTTCGAATGCCAACAAGCAAAGTTTGGAGTCAGGCAAACCTGGATTCATGCCCTTCAGGTGGGAGTGCATTTTCAAATGCAACATTTAGAAAAAGTTTACAATCCACAGCTCTGTAGAATGCAATTTGCTACAGCTTTGTAGTTGATGGAGAAGAAGAAGCTCAGTTCACTCACTCATTGCTTGGAGTTTCTTCTGGACTTCAAATACTGGGGCTACAATATCATCTTGACAACCCATTATCCAATAGGAAGGAATGTACTACTGACAGCAAGATATGTTCACTCTACAGTAGTGTAAGTTTCCAAGGGCCAGGGAAAGCATTCATTCTGTTTTCCCATGCTACATATATCAAATGCTGCTATGATATTTAAGATCATCTCTCCAAAGTTAAGGACACACAAATTCTACCTAACTTATGTCCACAAATGCCAAATGTATCCAATTTGCATGCCTACCTGATATTTGCACATCTAAATTAGACACACAAACATTTACGCACTCCTAACTTTGAAAATCCGTCCCTTGAAAAATCAGAGCATCATCAAGTTGTTTATCAAGGTCCTTGCTGTCTGATTTGTAGTTTAGCAGATCATGTGGCGAGTATACAACTGCCAGCCCTTCAAAAAAAATAAATCTTAACACAAATTTTTAAATGAGATTAAGATGTCACCTGACTCACGCAGTGATCTATTGCTTTGCCAGCTAAAAAATAAGGGTTTGGACATCTCCTGTGGCTGCCTGCCCCTGAACAGTTGCAGACAGGGATCACTGCCAAGCTGAAATCTAATCAGATAAAAAAAGGAGAAATTGAGTGGTCTTTCTAAGCCCCTCTGATTAATCCCCCTGCCAGTGGCACACTTCTGCTTTAGGTGGGTGAGTCAGGCTGAAAAACCATCTGCTCTCTTGGGCAAAGGCTCTGTCCAGAAAGGGGGTGGGGGGAGTCTGAAAGAAATCACTCCTTGCTTGTACAGTCAGAAATGGAAGGCAAAGGAAAGCCCATGTGCAGATGCCTATTCCCTATTCCCATGGCAAACAAATGAATCATCAGAAAGAGCAGGAAGGGGCTGGAGTTGGAAGCCCAGAAGTTTGACCCATGATACCAGCCATGTTTTGGATTGTCAGCACACGTGCAGGTGTGTACGCATGCACACACCCTCTCCCCATTCCATCTACTCCATGCTTTTTGAACTTGTCACAAATCCTATTATGCAGCTCTCAGAGCAGCACGTGGGTCATCCTCAACACGCCTGAGGCTCACTAGAGACAGCAAATAGGTACAGGGGACACAAGTCACAGACCCTGAGCTCTCATCCACTGAGCCATTTTCTAGGTTCTTGCGAAAATGTTGCATATAGACACTGACAAAAATGATGCTGTCACTGGTCATGTGCACTCCTACAGTAGGCATATACATGCTCTGCACATTAATCAAACAGCCACAGCTCATAAGCAATTTTTCTAAAATGTGGAGGGGGTGGGGTGAACCTAGCCTAAAATCTTGTATGGCAAGTTCCCGCCTGAAGAATCAAACCGTCAACTTGAAAACAAATTTACAAATGAGAAGGAGAGAAAGAGTTTTATAATAAAATTGTTGGCAAAAGATTTTTCCTCCCAGGCACAGAGTTCAGTGCATTATCCTTTCATCTTTGGAGAGGAGTTCAAAGGCTGACAGAGTGCACAAGTGATGATCTGCATTCTAGTTCTCTCACTGTGACCAGCACAAAGGCAACCTACAATTCAGGGTGACTGGCAGTCTCTCTAAGAGAAGCCCATGACTAAAAATAGCCAGGGGTTCTGCAGGTCAGGATTAGAGGACACTGCCAAGCCTGGAGAGAGAGAGCCCACACAGTGCCTGCTTGTAGCATGAATGGCTGAATGCATTATTAATCCCTCATTTTCATGAAGCATTAATCCCTTCCACAGAATTTAAGAGAAGCTGGCAAGGCTTTTTAGCTACAGCAGTGCAAGAAACAGTGCTACAAATGCTAGGCAATTCAGATTGTTGTGTTTGCTATATTTATGTTACGTTGCTGGTGTAGTGCAACCAATAGGTTAATTAAGTCTACGCGCACTGTACTTTTCAGAATTTATCAAGGACATCCTTTTATGTAGTTAACACGTTTCATAGTATGGGCTACATGCATATATTACAATAGTTCATGGGTCCTTATTTTGGGGACAGGAGGAGATAGCATTTCTAAGACCCAGGAAGAAAGCGCCCAAAGTAATACGACAGCACTCTAACTTGTCTTTGATCCATACTCATATCGCCACTTTCAAATATTTACAGCAGGTTTCCCCACCTCTTCATGGATGTTTCAAACACTAACAAGAATATTACAGAAGCCAAGTATTAAATCCCTTTGAGGATCTCCATAATCCTTTGCATCCGTAATGTTCAGCATTCCACTATGTGTGAGCAGCGATACAAATTTTAAATCAAGCCTAAATCACAGATGCATTAATCAGCGATACATTAATTAATCCAGCATTTAACTATCAGCAGCCTGGTGCACTTTATAAGACTAAAAAAAATCCTGAATGCACTTTGAGTTATCAATAGGCATCATCAGATCAAGATATTTCCTCAGGGTTTCAGTGGGGATGGTTGAAAGGGAAACTGGTATATTTATTAACCACCTCACAGAACTGAATGTCTGAAGCCACAGAAAGAGAATGACTTCTCAGCATTTACACCCACACCCTTCTAAATGCTATCATGTGCTTGGTTCATTATGTAATCTATTTTATTGGATAAGAATTGAAGTGGGGCTCAGCTGCTAAAATAATAGACAGGCTGTTCCTCTTACTGGCTCTCTGGAATGAGCCAACAGTGCTATCGTCCTACATCAAATGTACTTGTGGGTCGTCCCCCCTCCCCATCGCCATCAAATGTCAGCACCTTACAGACATCAATGAATTTTAGCCCCATAACACTCCTGTGAAGTAGAGGAGGGGTATTATTTTATAGATGTTGACCAGAGGCACAAAGATCAATGCCTGATTTTCAGAATTAGTCAGCATTCATAACCTCCTTTACAGTCCATAGGAACTGGTGGCATTCACCACACTTCAGGGGTTGGGGAGGAATAATCAGGCCTTAAAGTGACTTGCTCAAGGTCACACAGAAAGTCTCTATCAGAACCAGCTGTAGACCGACTCATAAAACCCCGACCACTGCCTCACTCACAAAGCCATTCTTCCGGCATATCAATGGTCAATCACGCCACACAACTCACTACCACATTTTTCTGTTGTCCTTTGAAAAAGGCATGTTTTACTAAGACTCAAGTTGCCTTTTCTGATTATTTTGGGAACACTTGACACTGAGAATTATACTACTTACAAGAGTCACTTCATTTGTTTTATGTAAGTTAAGTAACACATCAGCAATGACTAGACTAACTTGCAGTCCTACGTTATGTGCCTCAAATAAGGATAGTCTCCCCACACATTCACTTTGGACCTGATCTTGCAGCCTGTTCTTTGAAGGTGATCCCTTAAACCTGTGGAGTCTCATCAACATCACTTGGAGCTCTGCACAGGTATGTGGGGCTCTGCATAGGCCCACTTACAGGATCTGTACTTAAATATACCAAAGGAAACCAATATGAAAGTAAACATACTGTGTTTACAAGTAAACATGGTCAGAAAGCTCATGTCAAGTGGGCATCCAGCCAATTATTTCAGCTGTGAAATTCCCTTCTTCAGGAGATTTGCCTTAGATGCTATGGGCTCGGTCTTGTCTGCGTATATGAAGTCGTACATCATTGCACATTTTAAGTCAAAACCACTGTACTTCCACAATAGCTGATTTTACAAGATATAGAACAATGCAGAGCTTATCAGTAAGAGCATCAGGGCCATAGGGATGTTTCAGTGACCCAAAAGCAACGTTCATAAATCCACACTCAACGTAATAATGGTGGGTTAGCACCATGAGTGAGTTTCTGTGGGTCTCCATCCCCACCCAAAACAGCGCAGGAAAGAGTGGGCATTCTCAAGTACAGCCGTATCTGTGGAAAAACCTGTTGCTCCTTTAGAAAAGCAGGCATATATAAGTATGCACTTCCTTTTGGCTGATAGTCTGGGAAAGGTCAGTATTCCAAGGGTTATATACTGCAGGAAATACGCACGTCTCCAGCTAGCAACAAGAACAAACCAGTGCTCCGGACCCTGCACTGAGATCAGTTTGCACAGACTCCTGTTTTCAATGGATGCAAAGGCCTATGCTCCATTCCATTGAAATTGTTGGGTAATAGCTAGCAAATTTGAAAAAAAAAATGAAAGGAGGAATAGAATAAATATAATTCCATTGTCTGTTTAAGCAGAAACATCCTGTCATCGTTCTCTTGTTATCTACATATTTAATGAGGTCATTTCTACAACAGCAGCAGAAACTGTTGCCCCAAGCTAGGAAGAGGCAGCAAAAGGTACTGGAATCAGAGAAAACATCCATCCAAATGGTAACCAAAAAAGTTCCAAATGCAGTTCCATTGAACAGAATGTTCTCAGGGTTTCACCTTCTCTTGAAAGCTCCCTGAGGTAGAATGACCTTTGCAAATTTAAGCTTGAGATAATTTATCTTCCCCTGAGTTCATTGTGGATATATTTTTACAAGGCTGCTCTGTAGATTTTTTTTCCTGTTATTTAGTGTGGATATTAGAATTTACTAAGTACTGTTTTTTAGAAGTTGTACTTATACATTTTTTCATTTAGATCTTAAATTGACCATTTTTGTCATCGTGCATGTAAAGTGTCAGCAAGTATTTCTTGCGACAACCAACTGTAAAGTTTAAACATATCAAAAAAAATGAAAACTTTGGGATCAAAGATTATCTGATTGCATATTACATAAACTGGCCTCAATTTAATAAGGTTTTTGTTGAAGGAGAAACTTTCACAGAGACATGATGTCAATAACAATTCCATCAAACACTGCTTGCAATAAGCATTACAGACATAACCCTGAGGCAAATGTCTACTCAATGCAGAGGCACGAAGCCTATGACAATTGTTTCCTATGATGTTTGAAACTGAATATTTCTTATCGTAAATAAGAGGAGGGGACAGAAACTGGTTTAACCCTTATGTCCAAATTTCTCTCTTATTTAATTCCAATGATGCCAGTAGACCTGGGATGATTTTAAGCTTTCTAATTTACCAGGTCTGGTACAAGCATAGCTCAACCAGACTAAGTACAGTAGCAGCAAGTTTCTAGGTTATGAATACACTTAAAGCATGTGAATAATTTTAGTCAGGTGAGTTGAAATCAGTGGGACTATTACATGTTTAAGTATTTATAGGTTGTGGTTCAATACTATTATTCCATCTGCTATACAATATGCTTTCAGCATTGAATACCACAGATTTAATGAAATTCAAACCACCATTCACAGTGATGTCATGCCATTTCAGTACTTTAGCATGAAATAAGAAGATTGCAAAACTTTGCTAATAGCCAGTACTACCGAGACCATTTAATTGGTGACTGTTGAGATGAACTGATTATTTATATATTGGATTAAAATCTCATTTCTGAAATTTAAAATCAAGCCACAGAGCTACTTAAAAGTATATTTCAACTGCAGAATTATTAATTCTGAACAACATAAGTAGCTCCCTTTATCACTGATAATTACAATCACCAATAAATTCTTCATGATTTTCAGACTTATTAACCACAGAAGACAGAAAATGAAAGCCTGAAAAATGTAAGAGGGCTGCAAATAGAGGGGAAAAGTGTTTGATGTGAAAGGATCACTTATTTACTCTAGAATTTTTAAGTCTATTCAACACTTAATATTACATTTCATTGTAATCTTGTATTTTAAAAATCTGAATAATGATGTACAACTAAAGGAACCCATGGAGTGCTCTGGACACCTATCCCATAAATTAAGAAGTCACAACAGAAAAGCCAAAGATTTATCCCAAAATATATTTGTCTCAGCTCACAACTTTGAAGGCTGAAAGACACATTCTGGGGCACTCCTTTATTTTTTTTCATTTTTAACTTACAGGGTTGGTACCAATAGTTATATTTTTTAAATGTAATAATCATGTACAAAATTTAATTGAAACGTAACACCCAGAATTAAAACAGACTTACCCAATATAGTGAAAAATAAATAAGTGATCCTTTTGCACCACACTTATTTTATATTGATTTTCTTCTATCTGCACAGCTATTTTACGCTGTTTCAGGCTCTCACTTTCATCTGTGGCTAAGAAAAGAAAGTGTGTAGATTGCATGCACAGATAATCAAAGCCTTTGCTTTGACTTGGTATTAAGGCAATGGCACTGGACATGTCAGATACACTGGCAGGTAGTTTAGGTGCACAAATTAAGTTCTAGTTTTTAAAAAGTTGTACAGACCCTACTATTACGGATTTAAAAATCCATTAAGATGTTTTATTTGGATTAAAATCCTCTCTTTGCAGTGTTTGCAACTCAGACACTGAAACTTTCCCCTGCATGACAGCCAGAAAGTGAGGACATAAGTGGAACTGACTAGTGGGGGAGAAAATGAAGAGACTTATGCCATGGTTAGTAATTCCATTACGAAGGCCTAGCTTGTGAGAGTATTTTCACTGATTAAGATTAATGAAAAACAAAAAAAGTAAAATATAGAAAATAGTGAAATTTTTAAACCACATTCAATTCAATAATCTAAACTAAGAAATTCTCTTTTTAAATGTGTTTTTAAACCTCACAGCATCCTTTTACAACTGACCTACTTCAGCTTGAATCATTCTTAAGGTACCTGGTGTCAAACTACCACTGAGAACTGCATCCCTGAACCCATTAAAATAAAAATGTTTCTCACAGAAGCCTGTTAAACAAAAGAAAAGTACAAGGCGTAGCTCTGTACCTCAAGTTCAGTTTCTCTTCGATTGATATCATCTGTGGATTGATTTAACTTTTCCAGTTCCCCCTACAAAAGAGCAAAAAGGCACATATTGAGAAATCAGACACCAACATGATGGAGGAAAAAAAAAGTGCTGTTAAGTGTCATCTGGCATCCCCAAAGAAAGCATATAAGGGTTCTGGCTGAAATGTTAAATGAAAACAGATGTTTGAGACATTTGGAAGAACTCAGCCAGAGGTTATGGGTCTATTACAGGCATGGGTGGGAGATTCTGTGGCATGCAACATGCCCAAGGTCAGACTGATCACGATGGTCCTTTCTGTTCTTATGGTCTGGGAGTTTACTACCTAGTCTCAGCATTCAGTCTCTTAGGAAAGAGAAAAACAAGCTGAGAAATTTCACTTGTATTCTAATTTTAATGAAGTACAGATCTCGCTTTTGGTTATTCTTATTTAGCATTAATAAATATTGCATATAATCTATATCTTAAAAGAATGTGGCTAATGTCAGCTAACTGTCCAAGTGAGACAGTTTTTAAGACAAGGCCATTCGCCTTCACAGTGGTAGGGAAGGCGTTATATACACAAAGGCACAAAGACAAGAATTAAAATGTAACATTAATATTGTAACAGAAACAGTCACAGGCAAACAACTATAAAAAGGGATTCATCATGCAATACATTACAAGCTATTACTCTCTTTCTGCAAAGGAAGTATCAGTGTATCAGAATCTAGCCCCCAATGTTTAACTGTACAAAAGAGTTACCACCATGAATTGATCAACTACTGAATGATTAATGGAATCTGGTGGACAGTCAATCTGGTCACAACAAAAAGATGTTCATTCTACCAATATAGCTTTGTTACGCACAGAAATCAGATTTTATTTCAGACTTCTAAGACTTTAAAGACAATTTCTTACTTTTTCTAATAGCTGATTTTAATATCCATCTCGCATTATTATTTCATCATCAAGGTAAGAAGGTTTTGTCCCACAAATGTTAAAGTAACAGATATTTATTTAGCCATATAATGAAATTGTGTTGGGGGGAGGTCATGTTAACAGCATGTGACAGACTCAGTGTTGATTAGATAAATGGAGCCATATTCCAAATCAAAAAGAACCCCAAGGACAAAATTTCAGTCAATGACAATCAGTGCAACTCAGTCACTGAAAAAAAAGGCCATTTAAACAGTTGCTTAAGTGTTTGCAGGATCAGACTTGCCTTTAGGCGCACACATTTGAAAGTTTGCCACAATTCTTTACACCTCTGGCAAAGAGATGCACAAAACCAAAGTAATGACAGGTACAGGCCTGATCCTGGAAAGACTTCTACATGTGCTTAACCTTACACACCGCTGCTAATCCTGCTAAGGGAACCCTCACTGTAGAAAATTAAGCCTGTGTGCAGATCTTTGAAGGATTAGGACCGCACTGATCTTTCCACCAACCAGTTGGTCATGACATGAATTTGAGGTGGGAGGGGAGGAGGATGAGGACTTTGTTCAAAAGAAGATTCAGGAGCATTTTACAAACACAAGTAAATGGGAAAGAACACTCTGTAGTTCAAGCCTGTGTTTTCCTTTTAAATTAAAATCCCGCCTTCTATTAATGACTGATTATTAATTTATTATTAAGAGTTTTATCCCCTCCCTCTAGCTTTACAGAAGGGTTTGGATATTTTTAATCACAGCACAAAAACGCAGTCAGAATTTTAGTTTAAAAGAAGGGAAAATGGTCATAGCACAGAATATTTCAATGGAAAATATAATAATCTTAAACAATTGTCACTGACAGCCTAAATTATATTAATTCAGCTTCACAAATGCCCTTGCTCAGCTGCAGGCAACCAGCTCGTTTCAGGCCTCAGCTTCAAACGTGTTTTGTTGGGAGGACCCCCCCACCTCGAAGCCCCGACAAATGATCCCGCTGTGGTGCTGTACGTATCTGTAGAGCGCTTTGAAAAACGCCCTTACGGATGGGAAGGAAGAACGTCCCGGCGCATTGTCTCTGCCGCGTGCAGCCACGCGCCCGTTGCACGAACCCCTCGTCAGGTATTTCTGCAGCCTGCTGCAGAACGTCTCAGGAGGCTTCCCCCGGGGTTCGCCAGGCGGGGAGGCCGCTTTGCGGGCTGAACAGCCTAGGCCGGGTGGGGGTGGGAGAGGGGGCCGCTGGCCGGCTCGGTTGCAGCGCCCACGCCGGGCCGCCTTGGCCCAATGGCTCTTTCCAAGCCCCTCTCCCCCGAAGGGGGCAGGCAGCACCGGGGCTCCCGCGCCTCCCCCCATCCGCAGACAGACCCCAGCAGAAACCTAATGAGCTCGGCAGGCGGGTGCACGGAGATGTACGGGAGGCCGGCGCAGCGGCGGGGGAGCAAAGGCAGGGCCCCCGTACAGCGACGGACACCCCGCTCCGTGCAGCGGCCGAGCCCGGGCATCGTCCGCCCGCAGCCGGCGCCTTTCGGGCTGGGCCGGGAGCCGCCGCTCCGCAGCATCCCCGGGGCTCGCGCGCCCGCCTCACCTGGATGCGGGGGTCCACCTCCTCCTCCGCCTCCTCCTCCGCCAGCTCCTGCTGTGCCGGGACAGCCCCCTCCTCCGGCCGGCTCCTGCGGCCCGCCGGCTCCATGGGACCTGCCTCGGCCGCCGCCAGCAGCCGCCTCCCGGCCCGCAGCGCGGCGCCTCCCCGCGCCCGCTCCCCGGCCCCGGGCGCCGCCCCCCGCCGCTCTCCGCCCCCGGTCCCGCCCCGCTCTCGCGCCCCTTGGGCGGCTGCTCCGCGCAGCCCCTGCCCCGGCGCCGCGCCCGCGAGCCGGCTTCCCGCGGGGCCCGGTGCGAGTCAGGCCTGGCCGGGGAGCGGCTGGGGCGATCCGGGACTCGTTCTCCGCCCGCGCCTGGCCTGGCCTAAAAAGCAGCTGATCCTCCCGGGGAGCTGTTGGGACTCATTAGGCGGCGCCTGGGGCCCGCCTGTCCGGTTTGGTCCGCGGGCTGTTTGTGATCGCTCTGGTGGGGACACCCGTGCGAAAACAGGAGCGTGCTGCTTTCGCGGGGCCTCGGGTGGCGGCGAGCCTGCCTCGTGACATCAGCCCCAAGGCCACACAACCGAGACGCCACCGCGAATGATGCTCGAGTGGCTTCAGGTGCAGGGGAAGCGTGCCAGGGCCTTTTTCCGGCAGCTGGAGGTGAAGGTCCCCTGGTCCAGGTGTTTTTGCAAAGCACTTTAGGAAGCCATGAGAAGTCAAGCAAAACCAGGTTTCTGTCCTGCCACAGCTGAGCCAGCAAATACTGCATCTGATGCATGCAGCAAAAAAAAAAAAAAAAACCTTCCCCCCCATCCCGGTGCCTGTCCTCATTGTGTCAGTAAAATGAAAGTTGTGCTAGAGCGCTTGGTGAAATGAGAATACTGGCTAATGAAGCAAAAGCAAAGCGTGGACCCTGCGGAGCTCTGTTTCGTTAGCCCCTCCCTAACCCCCTTAAGTCCTGCTTTTATTCCAGCATTAGCACCTAGTGAGAAGATAGTGGAGTAACTCTTCTCATTAGAACAGAAACAGCAGGAGTGGGCTGTAGTAGGCATTCAGGCTCTTGGCTAAGAAAGCCTTCAGCTTTTGAGGGTAGAAGTAAAATCAAAGCTCCCATCCCCATTTTTCCTTCTATCCCCACCAAGGAGATTACAAACAAGGGAGATTGTAGATCTCTAATCATTTAAAGGTGACAAAGTAAAGGAAAACGGTTTGTTGGGCCCTTTTCCACTTCTTTATGATAGATTTTAAAAAACAGTCCTTTAGATGCGCAGGGAGCTTCTCCTTGGGGGATGCCTCACCCTCACTAGAAATATCAAATCTTGATTTAACCCCCTTTTTTCTGGAGAATTCCTAATTTAAAACCATCTGCAGTCTGTCACCCCATCAGTGAGAGACCTTTTTAGAAACTTCCCTTTATCTTTAGTTGTTCTTTGAACCAGACATCCTGCCTACCCTATTCTTTCAGGCCTTGTCATTTAGGCCAGGTCTACAGTACAGATCTATATCAGTATAACTGTCGCTCAGGGTGTAAAAAATCCACACTAGTGAGTGGCATACCAGTCTAACCTCACATGTAGACAGCACTATGTTGACAGGAGAGCTTCTCCAAGCAACATAGCTACTCCCCCTCTCGGGGAGGTAGATTAACTACATGATGGGAGACGCTCTCCTTTCAGCATAGTGGCATCTTCACGAAAGCCCTGCACGAGTGCAGCCACGCCACAGTAGCGCTGTACGTGAAGACAAGCCCTTATTTTCAAGGCCTTCCTTCTACTTGCTAGTCACGGCCTTTTTACACACGTTTGTTTCCTTAACCAAGCTTAAAATGACTGCTTCTTTATCTTCCTATTTAACCTACAGCTTGCAAGAGTTCTTTTTACAAAATCGGTGGCCTTTGTGAAAGTCACTTCCTTTGTGAGAGACTCATCACCTCTCCTACAATTGTGGGCTGAGAAAACTCCCACTCCCCTTCTCTGCTCTTCCAGCAAAACAAGGAAAGATAAAAAAATAATATTCCTGAGATTTATAAGGTGAAAAAGTAGACATTACAAATGATGTGCAAGCCTTCTTTATCCAACATAAAGCAGCAAAAAAATGGGGGAGGACGTGGGGGGTCAGGGTAAACAGTTTTTATTTTAAAATATTGTACACCTCTGAATTGACACCAACAGCCTAAAACAATGAGGAGCACAGGAGGTACTGCATAATAGCAGGGGGGAAAACAGCTTCAAATCATAGTTGGACTGTTTGAAGCTTTTATCATAGCTTTGTACCACATAAGACTCTCAGTATTTTTTTTTAAACTATTCCATTGAGGAAACACAGATGATAGTTATGGACTGATCCTGAGAAGAGCTGAGCACACACAACTCCTACTGATGCAAATTAAGGAATTCTACAGAGAAAAACCCCACAGATTTCAGGACATCTATGTCAGATACCCTCCGTGACAGTCATCAAGCCCTCTCATTCCCATGGCCACCTGGCTCCCTGTGAAGCCATGCTGGCCCATGTCTCTACCTACATAGCACACACTCCCAAAGGAGTTTCAAAGCCCAGAGCAGAAAGAGTTAATGCTGACCAAGCCCAGAATTCCCACTACTATTTTCCCATGAGTTTTCCTGAAACTTTGCCAGTGCCACCCACAACTCACATAACTCAAGCCACTTAGATTTGATATATAGGGGTGGGCTTCTCCAGGGTTAAGGATGGGGCTTCATTCTCCTCTCAAAGACAGATTTTATGCCATTTGAGGTCTTTGCTCCAATCATCCCCACCAAAGCTACCAGGTCAGAGCGATACCCATGGTACAGAATCCTAAACAGAATAGAAAAAAAAAATACAATGGGAAAGGTAAGTTGCCCCTTCATTACTAAAGTATGCTTCTTATTGATTTACGTATTTATGTGATGCCACCACCATCCTGCCTGAGTGCATAAAAAAACAATAAAATCTAAGTATTTATCACATTTATTTTGAAGAATTATCATTTAAAGAGAACCATTTGTGTGCTCAGCTCTGTATAACAGATAGATGGGGCTTACAAATCAAAGACCAGACAGATAAAACAATTCAGACATATCAGTTAAATACTACATACAGCTGTTGCATGTACAGTATGAACTGCATGCATCTATTGATGGGATAATTTCAAAACACTGAAGATTGTACTTGTCCTACATTTCTGGTAGATTATCACTGAAAAGGTTAAACATAAGAAGGGTTTTACAAAGGGACTCGAAGAGCATGAGGGTATGTCATGCACATGCATATTAATAAAAGACACAATATCATTTCCGTGTGGTCTGTATTTTTGATTCACTCCAGAAATCATTTTGACTGGGACTGCTATCACATGTATAAAAGGCAGCAAAGCCCCATGAATAACTTTGGGATGTTCATGGTACAATATGTACACAGACTTCCTGTTCTGCTTAACTCAGTATGGCACAAGAGGTAAATTCCAGGTGACTGCAGCAGCGTATTATCTTCACTATGTCATGACTAATGTCAGAGTGATCTTCCACAATACGCTAATGGTCAGAACCCAAAGAAAAGAGTAAAGCCTACTGACTTTTTGCTAGATGCATCACCCCCAGGTCCCATATGCACAGTGAGGCAGCTGAGTAAGACTGCCTGAGAAGTTAGATAAGATACAGTGTGTGCTTTCTGTTAAATTGGTGTTACTAAAACAGTGGACCTCAGAATGAAATATTGTGAGAACTGCATATTGGATAATTTGGGCAACAGGAAGCCATGCTGTCTCTTATTAACAGGACTCTAGAACAAGCAATGTAGAGAATCAATGCTTACACTCCATGGTAGACTGTTACTTGATATGGGCAACAAAGGGGATTGTAAAATTCATCTAGGAAACTTCTGCTGTTAGGATAACCACCTGTGTGCCTCTCACCAGTGGCATATAAGGGTACAAAAGAACTCGATGTTTGCTGTGGCCCCACACTTAACAGGCCCCTGTCTACCAAGAAGGGAAAGCAAGCATCATACTGCATCTCCCTCCCCACATCCTCTGCCATGGTCAGAAATCCTGGGAACCAGAAAGGAACTGCAGTCACACCAGCAGCCACGGAGGCTAAGGACTACAGAGTTTTAATGTATCAATGCCCTACCCATATAAAGCTACGGAACAATGCATATGGAAGAACCAGAGAGGGGCCAGTGGTCATCTGAGTTATTTTGGAAGTTAACTAAAATCACACTACAACCTAATTGTGTTGCTCTACTACTGTAACTATTGGAGTACAATCCTTGTTACTGGCTAGAGATTCTGGAATAAAGAAACTATTCAACTGCACAGAGGAGTTGTTCTGGCCTACTTCGAATATGAGAGGATGACTTTCATGGGAAACCATCAGTGTGCTACCCCACCTCTTACCCCCTAAAATGAGGTTCTCAACTGAGGGGAGGAAGCAATATTTCAGACTTTCAGGGAGGGGGGTTATGAGGTTTCTTATGGTTCTTTGGTTATGATAGAAGTGGGGAAGACAAGCAGGTTGCAGTCATTTACTCAGGTTTGTCCTGGCCACCCCTCCATCATGATAAAGAGGGGAGGGGCATAGCCAGGCCAATTTTGAATGAGTGACATTGCAACCTGTGCATGGAGTCACAGCACCAATCGTTCTTTTTGGTTTTTTTCTCCACATTGGTCAGTGCAGTGAAATACAGTAATGACTTGTGTTTAATTTCTGGTTTTTTACATTCAAATTGAGTGATTGTTGTAATGTTAGAGAGAGAGAGAGAGCACAATCGTAGATTTTGTACAGATTTTGCAGATGGTAAATTACATATTAAAAGGAAATTGATGCTCAGATTGAAATCTTTGTTCATGCTTCTTCTGAAAGCTCAATTCAGCAGCCAAAGTACTCGTGAAATGAAATTAGCATACAAAACAAAGATGTGTCACAGCCCCCAAATATTCATAGGCACTAATATTATATGGACAGTTTCTGGATTGATTAATTAATATTTGATTACTAAAGACCCATTTGCAGTTCATGAAAAACTTTGGAAAAAATTATTTAGAGACAATTTTACTTATAGAATTCTATATTTCTCTTCCTGAAGAAAAATAATATCCTTGTTTTGAAAAATTCTATGGCTTCTGCTGATTATTCACATCAGTCCAAAGCATTTTCAAACAATTTATATATTAAAAGTTTTATAATATTCAAATAGTATTACAATTTAGTTTTAAATTAATTCTTCCCGTTGAACCAAATACTGGAGAGACATAAATAGTACAATTTCTAAGAAAAATAGACATTTGAGAAAGTAGAATTTGGCCCCAGAAATACAAAAATACACAAATATGTGAGGAGAAAATCCTCTAGGTGATCCTAGGCAGCCAGTCATCCCCGAGGGGTAACTCGATTGACTTTTGTGCAGTTATGCCAGATGTGAGTTTGGCCTATGGAATTCTCCTTGTAAAACAAACATGATCTCTTTCTTTTAAATTGCAGTGGAGTTGTTGCTCTATTATCTAACTTTCAAAACACTTATACTTTTGGAATCCAAGGCAGCATATTATATAATATATACAAGTATATTTTTAAACACAAAGCAGGATCTTGCCCATAATCATAAGCATGAAGATGATGGCGCGTTGGAAGTTCCTTGGATACTAATATGACATTGAACACTTTTTTAACAGTGCTACAAATTCCTACACTACTCCTAATTTCGGTATGTTCACAATAATTATACTGTGTAAGCTACACTTCATGAAGCTTTGAGATCTCTAGATTACTCTTATCTATAAAAGGTCACCTCCATATGAACATACATATAAGTAGACACCCCCCCCCCAAGAAACATATACACATTAATTGATGGGAATGAGCATTTGTTTGAGAGACAGATCACACCAGGATTTCCCCACCTCCACTGCATTTCAATTAGAGGGAAAGTTGAGAGAGAAAAAAATTCCCCCACAAAGGCCCTTTCACTTCTCTTTAACAAGCAACATTTAGGGTGATTAAAAATATACACCACCTGGGGTTTTACAGAACTATAACAAAAATAGGCTGATTTAAAGAGATATCATACTATTTCCTAGCACTAAAGTTCAAGAAGTTTAATATTCTTCATTTAAAAAGAAAACAATTAGCATTACTAGCCAAATTGCTTACTGAATTCACTTCAGCTGTCTTACATTTTTATGCCTCTTTTAGACTGAACCAGAAATCACACAAATATTGGACCATTCTTTCATCTCACTCTTTGAAGGGAACATTTTTCATCCTGTAAAAAAAGGATGATTGTTACTTTTTTCCTGCAATTTCTAATTAGTTTGAGTCATTATCTAGTAGCCCATAAACACATTTCCAGACACATTATGCTCGGAGAGAAATAACACCAATTACTGGGTCGTCCAGAAACAAACTCTGATCTAGCCTTCCAACCTACCAGTTATAACAAATGTTGCAATCCTCCCAGAACACCTACCTTGGCAAATCCTATTGCTTGAATATGAAGCCCTTGATGACAATAATTTGAGCAAACTCATGAAACTATCTATCTCATTATTCCGAAACCTGTTATTTCTAGGATATGGGGATTCACACTATGGAATTAACAGTTGTATGGACTTCCCCTGGTTCCTGGTTGTTGGTCTTCACAGGACTTCCCTTATTCACTCTCAAGTCCCTTTGCATGGGCCTTTAGTTTTGGGCACATCTAGGCCCATCTGTCCCAGTAACCACAATAAGAACTGTCAAGTCCCCTCCTTAGGCATGGAAGACTGCATGGAACTTCCCTTTGGAGCCCATGAACACAGGAATCCTAGTTCTGTCAAAGGGATCATTAACTATAAGCACTGTCTCTCTGTCCCAAAGGGAAGCATACACTACCTCTGTTGATTCAGGAAAGGAGAGACAGGCTAAGAGAATTTTCATTCAGATTTTCCTGTTTAAACAGCCTTGTAGCCACAGGGAAATCAGGCCATTCTCCTCCCTGTTATTAATTATATGAAAAGGGGGAAAACAACATCAAAAACATTGTGCATTATAAGTGTATCGACTCCTCTAAGACTACTTCTTAAGCACCCAACTGTGCTGCTTGTCAAATCAATAGCAAATCTCACACCAATTTCAAAATAAGCAAGATCAGACCCAAAGGTATTAATATGTGCCCAGCCCCAGTAATGTCTGCAGTTTTGCCATGTGAGCATCTGAGACCCAACAGCCATTCTTTCCTTCCCAATCTGAGAATTCAGTTATGCTTCATTGCAGTTCAATAAGAAAAAACTCCCATCTCTCTCCTTTCAGTACTCATGTGCCATCTGACCCAAACTACTTTTCACACTTAATAGAACATAATATAGAGACAGGAAAATGAGGGAGCATTGTACAAATTTATTTACAAACAAATTCCAGATGGCAAAGCATAGGCAGGCCTGATTTTCAAGATGTACTGAGCACCCACAAATCTAGCTGACTTCAATGGAAGCTGTAGATGCCAAGCAATCCTAAAAATAAGGCCCTACACATCTGTTCATTGCAAATCTTAACATTACTTGGATTTGGGGAGAGGACAGTTATTCCAATTTACCAGAAAGGAGCTCTTTACATCAGCAAACATTAACACATGCAGACAACCTTAAACCTTCAGATGCCTCAATTTTGCAAATCCTTAAGGACTTTATGAAACTTCATTCATGGTACTTACATTGACATTTATAGGACTTGTCAGGTGGGTAAAGTTAGACATGTGCTTCAGTATTCACAAAATTAGAGCCAAAGTATCTAGTTCATACAAGGACCCCTTTATGAACTGGTGAGTTCCCCACACCGTACCCTCTTGAGGCTGCAGTTATTTCACTTTGAATCTTTGAAATTTATGTATAAAAATGTTTAAAAGTCAAGAGTCATGTTTTGCTCCTTCTGTAGGCTGAGCTGTACCCTCAGAGAGTAGCATGTGAAGCTGCTGTCTGATGTGTAGGCAGCAGCAAAAGGCACCAGAGAAATTCCTCTGCCTGCTGCAATTTGGTGGGGGGAGAGATAATGAAGACCAGAAGGAAGGAACCAGAGCTGAGGGTCATGGATGGTTACTGACAGCCCCTAATCCCTGCACTCAGAGTTGCTTTGTCTTTTATCTTCCAGTTACTTGTTAACCTACCTCTCATCCCCTATTTCCCCCCTTTTCCCACCACCATTGCCATCTCTCTGGTCCCTGTTGCTTTCTTCCCTCTCCTAATTTACGCTTCCCCTCCCACTCAGATCCCCACTTCCCTATAAAAACTCTCCCACTGAGGCTCCTTATTTCAGTTTGTCTTCAGCCTGGAGTCTGTTCCCCACACAGTAAATTAAACTACTGCTTGTGATACATGTAGGCAGCAATGAAGAGCACCAGGCCATCCAGGACTCTGATTCTTCTCTGAATCAGGCTTTTCCAATTTTCAACAAAAATCAGCGGAATTCTGCCAATTGATGCCTAGAACATTCTGACATCTTCCAAGTGATTGGATGCCGGACTGAGGTTAGTCCTGCTTTGAGAAGGGGGTTGGACTAGATGACCTCCTGAGGTCCCTTCTAACTCCAATATTCTATGATCCTATGATGTAGCGTTCCAAATCTATCCATGACATAGACAAGCAGAAATGCTATAAAGTTCTGTAAGGCCTTGCTTTGCCAGACCAATCAAGTGCTTGAAATGTAAAGGCTTAAATATTATTTGACAAACAGATTGCACTTTCTACACAGTGGCCTCTCCCCAAGAAGGAAATTCACCCACCACTTAGTTTAAGATCATAAAGTGAGATGATAATTTGTACATCTTGTAAGAGGATTCCCTCTCCACCTCTGGAAACCCTGACTAGTAAGCCCTTCTGGTAATCAAACAGCATACAGACTTGGGGAAGGTACCCTGGTAGAGTAGGTTTGGTTTTGTTAACTAGTTCTTGCCTTATAATCACCCTCCTAGTACATTAAAAAGGGCCCCCTTCTGTGCCTTAGCTTAGCCTTTTATACTGCTTGTTTTTGTCTCTTAGTTAGCCTACAGGTGAGATGATTACCACATTAGCACATCAGACTCCCTGCAGGTGTAAGAGATCCCCCAGTAAGATTCCAAATCCAATCAGGCTACCTACCTGCCTCCTACTCTCACGGGCACTAGGTTTGTATAATTTTTGGTGGTGCCCAGAACAGGTCCAAGTCCTGCCCCTCACAGCTGCCTACCTTGTAAGCCCTTGGGGAGGGGCTAGGAGATGAGGGTGGCTGCCATGCTGCTTAGAGCAAGAGCAGCTCCTGGCCAGGGTGCTGGGCCCCCGTGGGATTGGGTCAGGAGGGGGGAGCAGCTACCATGCTGCTTGGGGGCAGCTCCTGTCCAGCCACTGTGTGTCCAGGGGGCAGAACGGCCAGGCTGCCTTGGGCACTGCTGTGTTCTGCTCATGCATGGTCAGCACCCCTGGAGGCTCCACAATCAGCCCCCCAGCAATACAGAGATATTGGTGGAACTGGGCCCCCGTTCCTGAATATTGGTGGAGCATAGGCACATATAACTCGCTGCCTGTTCCTACTCTAACCACACCCAGTGCTTGCCTGTTCTAAGCAACCCAGGAAGCACTCTCCCAAAAAGGAACTCTATTCATGGCAGCCAACAATACCCTATCACACCTCTATAGCTCCTTCCATCTGAGAATCTGAAAAGATTTACAAGCATTAATTCATAGAATAGCCCCGGGTGGTTTGTGCCTTATTTTGCAGCATTGTTCCTACCTTCAGCATCCTTAAATGATTTACAGGGTTAAATAATGAAGTCAAAATGTAAAACAGCACAGAAAGACACTGAGAAAGAGGCATATTTTTAAATGAGCTTTCAAAACAGGAGGGAGACAGACAGACAGACAAGGACAGATTAGGGGACCCAGATACCATTGTGATGAGCACAATATAAAGATAAAGAAAAAGGGTGGATCCACAGATGCAAGACCAGGGGCAAACAAAATGTGAAATGGCAAACACGCAGGGACATCTGCTTCCAAAGCGTACAGCCAGGCTGGCAGCTAACAAGGAAGTGGCTGGGAGGCACTGAGGTGGGTGCAGTCTCTTAGCCAGTCAAGCCTAGGTAGGGAGGCATTATAAAGGTCTTTGCACAATACTTCTGCTCCCTAACCTTATTGGCTGGTCCCTGGGCAGGAGCACAAGTGATAGGGAAAACTCCTTGTACCCTCTTCCTTCCAGTGCAGGGCTAGGCACAATAGGGCCTGTATCCTGTGCCAAAAGCCATAAGCTCACCTGGTATTTATCTAGATTTCTGTACTAGCACAGCTTGTCAGTTCAGCAAGTTATGGTCTGTTAAATATTGACAAATATTCACCAAACAAAAGGGCCATCCCTGACTGCCAGTGCAGAACTCTCTTCAGATGTATGTGGAAACATATGTCAGGAAAAAAAACACATACATAGGGACACTCCCATGCTCACCTCCCATTAAAAACCGGAGCTGCCATCCGACCTTCAATCCAGCAGAATCACATTCCCTAATGCTGTCTGCTATATAAAATCAAACATATCATGGGGGGGCAAGGATTGTAGTGTGTTGGCACCTAACTTTTTATAGCACTATAAGGAATAACATCTGCCTTGGTTTTTGTACTTCCTTCTACTGTCACTTCTCCTCCCCACTCCCCATTAAATCTCCTACCCTCCCACTCTAACATCTCACCCCAACCCTTTCTCTCTTCTTCTCCATCACCAGCAGCAGGATAAAAGAGCAAGAGATCCTTAGGGAGCAGAACAAGAAGGGTGTGAGGTGGGAGATCCAAAGGAAGAAGTAGAAGGAAGAGAGGAAAGACATTTTTGCTGGTTCAAAGGCCTTGATGCATCCCTGGAGGAAGGATATTCCAGATAACAGGAACCACAGAGAAAGTTCACATACTAACAGCGAATGAACATTGAGGAGCCTTGTGCCAGATTAGTACAGGAAACATACAGCTACATTATTGTTCCCATTTTAGAGATAGGTCAGCTGAAGCACAAAGAGATTAGATGACTGCAGCAAGTCAGTAGCAGAGTTGAGGACAAAACTCAGGAGTCACTCCTTATACTCTGGTCTAACCACTTAACAATGTGGATGAGGTGTCCATCCATCTCCCATGCCTCTCACTCACTGAAAGTCCTTTTATTTTGGGAATCAGCATCCTCCAATAGCTCAACCTTGTATTACACAATCACCAACCATTAAGAAAACAAACAGTCCTTTAAGTCTACTCCACATAATCTGTCTCCTTGATTATCTTTTTACTGGTAGTACCGAGTGAATAGCAAGGTGCTAGGTCTTAGCCATTACAAATCATATCAAGATTTCCATGACAACATTTCTATGGATAACAGTAACACTACAATGACCACTTGCTGTAAAGAGAGAATTGTCATGTTCGTATCCCTGTACCACAACATTTACCATTAGCAGTGGCTCAACAAAGTGTTTGATCCAGGCTATATGTGAGTGAACTAGTCTAGCCGCAGCATTTTAATTCCCATTTTTGAGACATTTCTTGCCTGGTTTAGATGCAACAGACCACATTCATTCTTGCAGGTGAAAGGAGGTGTAAATTATACTCACTGGGCCAGCCTAACCCCCTAGGCCCAGAGAGATTATTTACCCCCAAGAGGGTAGGATGTGGTATTGCCACCGCTTCTCCCTTCAAATTCCTCCAAAGTGGGGGCACCTTTAAAATCCATTTGCACAATAGAAATCCCACCAGCTAAGGTAGATCGGGGATAATGGGGATGCTTTCAATTAGTGGCCCTCCCCATTTCCCCTCTCAGGCCATGGCCCCACTTCCAGGCTCCTTTGGCGTGCCATGCTCTGCAACATAGGAGAAAGCATGGCAGTTTTAGGCCACCACACCCTACCCCAGTGGGCTACCCACCTTGTGACACCAGCTCCTTGTGTTATGTCAGCAAAAGCAGGTTTAAATCTGGGCTGGGGATACATGATACAGGCCTCAAAAGGAACACTGCTTTGCAAACTTATAAAAACAGGCTCTTCGCATTTTCTTTATCCAAAAAAATTTCCCATAACCTCAACTATTTGTGGCATTCACAGCCAACTACCGGTACAGTGCTTCCGTTTTCCAGTCCGATTATACAGGCAGGCAATTTTCTCACTATCCCCAGAATGTGTGGTGCCTATCAGGAAGGGGTCAGTAACCACCAGAAGCAGCAGAAGATTGGGAAGTGTTTCAGCACTTCATTGAACAGCTTCATGACTTCTAGAGAGGACTGAGGGGAGTTTTACAGAGTGCCCTTAACTAATATGCATGTGTACACAGATAATTACAGGGTTAGGTGTACATTTCTCCATCCAAATGTTGCTTGAGAGCCACCTTTGTTCTCTACCTATCTTCTGCTTCTCTTTCTCCTTTCTAGTCCCTCTCCATTTCTTACTTCTTTTGTAAATTTATTCCAGCTCCTTGGAAGTGATTGGTTATTACAGGAGCTTTATTTCCTAATAGGTGGGATTTCTGATCTGCCATTTCAAAGGCACAGGTACCTGTCTCATAATGAATAGGCCCTTCAATAATGTTTGTTCCTAAAATTACAGGCATAACAGGTGCCTAAAACAGGCTGTGTATATGAATATGGAATTTCCAGTCTGTCTCAAAATTTTCTGGCAGGGTCAGTTGTGTTCCTTTGAAGTTCTAAGATAGTTTTTTGTAAAAGAAGCATTGAAACACTAAGTCTATCATGGGAGATGATTGGTGACAATTCTTAGATGCTTTCTTCTCAGGACTATCGCAATAGATAAGACTGGATGGTTCAAGAGATTGATAATGCGATAAAGGTAGGAGATAGATGTAGGTTACCAGTTCAAATCCAGTGCAGGTTGTTATCTGATGATCTCAGTTTGGCTTCTACTTAGGCAACTATCCACATCACGAAACATTCTGAGAATCTCCTAGCTATTTTAATACTAAACTACCCTCTTGCTCTTTGACCATGTCTACAATAGAGAGATTTGGCATTCTAAACAGCATGTGGACCCCATAGTCGTTACATATTGTACAGCCACACACAAAATTGGTATCAAAAGGGCACAAGCAATCACACCCCCACGTGTATTACACTTGCTCTGAGCAAGTCTGGCAGCCATGTATCAGCCTCTGTGTCAATCTTCACTCATGCAGCATCAGTATAGATGACAAGCTCTCTTGTAATTAGTCCTCCCCTCTCCCCAACCACCTTGCATGTGATGCTGAGTGAGATGAAATAGAAACACACAGGTGGGAATGCCATGGGCATAGCAGCAGGAGAGGAAGATGATTTTCTAAAGCAATCCTTCTGGAAAGAGCTGAGGGGAATGAAGCAAAAGTCAGGGATGCTGCAGTCTAGAAGGTGAGAGATGATCGCCCTCTTCACAGTGATGATTCCTTCAGAAAAAATTGCCAAGCAATGTGCTAATCTTCACAGAGAGAGCAGCTTTAATGCTGTGTAATCCTCCTGAGGGAGGAAATAGAATCTCCTCTGTGTCAAGGATGCTTGGGGCTGGCAAGCCCCAGTGACAATAACTTTATTAGAGAAGAGAGATTTCCACAAACCTCTTGAAGCCTTCAACTGGAGACATAATGCTCTGCAAGCATCCATTTATGATGACAGAAAATAGCATGCAGTGGAGAACCCTTACAGGAATACATACATATGCATCAAACACGTGCTTATGCGGGGGGGGGGGGTGCGAGGGAGACGACGGACGACACGACACGACACGACACAACACACATCAGTTACACTTACCAAGAGATAACACAGCAGCAGGAATGTGAAATACTGTGTAATTATCGTTTTCTTTTCACTTGAATTACCCTATTATTTTAGAGCAGGTATATAATTAGCTTGCATTTCTGAAAGGGAAGGTTGTGCCCCAGAGTTATGGTCACATGCATGAGATCCAAACAATCTAGAACCATTTCTTCACAATAGAAAGATTTTCAGTATAAACTGGATGGATGGAATTAACTGATGGTCACTACCAACTAAATTTAGAATAGCTGGAGTCTGTAATAGCTCTAATTAATAAAACTTAAATGTTAAATTAAAGTGGGATTCATAAATATAACTCACAGACTGCCTAGCATCTAGATGCCAAATTATTGTCAGTTCAAGATTACAGTGAATATCAAATTAGTTCCTAAACACTTTGAGGTAACATATAGGAAATGCCAGCCTGAAGTTACACTAGCACCAATTAAGTTAATAAATTTTATGCAGCCTTAAATAAATTATCTGAGAAATAAACTACCAATCTCTGTGTTCCATTACTTAGATGCCTAGAATTTAACTGGTTATTTTATTTTAACTACTAAAATAACCCAACAGTTATTTCACAGAGCAAAATCTTTTGTTTAGATGTGGCTTTGCATTCTTTTTGGAATGTGTAAGAAAGCTCTGTGCGTGGACGTTCTCCTACAAAACATTAACTTTTCAGTTAAATCTGTGACTCAAGAACACCAAGTATGGCACTCTGAAATTATAGAAATAGCAATAATACCAACTCATTAATTTTATTTTACTTTTGAATGGTCCATTTATCATCATGTCCCCAAGCACATTCTGCACTGAATTTCCATGACATCTGCTAGGAAAAGCAGCATAAATACACAGCTGAACTCAGCAAATAAATTGGCAAGATTAAGATTTTAAGTATCACTTTTCACACAAACTAGAAAACGGCAGCCTGTCACAACTCTGAGTAAATGCCACTGAGATCAGGAAAGATGCTTTTACATCTCTCCCCACCACTGGAGCATTACATGTACAGAAGGTTAAAGACAAAATTGTTGCTCTTTACCCACTGCCTATACTAGTGGTGTCTGGATGCACATCACCTTATTTGGAACGCCTAGACACAATGAGCCAGGTTCTTTGCTCATGTAAATTAGACTCAGGGACTGTAAGATCAGAAGGGACCATTATAATCATCTAGTCTGGCCTGCTGTGCAGTGCAGGCCACAGAACTTCACCCACCCAGTCCTGTAATACACCCCTAACCTAAGACTGCGTTAATGGAGTCCTCAAATAATGATTTAAAGACTTCAAATTAGCATAGCTCCAGTTAAGTCAATGGAGTGATACCAGTTCACACTGGCTGAGACTCTGAACCCATGTTCAGGATCCATGTTCAGGACCTTGAGGAACAAAGGCTAGAGCAGCCAATGCTGCATCCTTTGGAATGGTATAACATGCACTCCTCCCATGCTGATCTAGTTCAGATGATCTGAGCAAAGGGAGGGTGCTAATCTCGCACAGCCGCTTTTGACATCCTTGGTATGACTGGGCATATTATATTAACAGCACAGGGCCCACTCAGGGCTTGTCTGCATACAAAAGTCATACCTCTTCAAATATACTAGTATAGATGTAGTAAGCACCCCACCACCCCAGTATGGACACAGTCACACAGTATAAAGGTGCTCAAACCCACATAGTTTTTCTAGTAAGGGAAGGGGAATAAGATATACCAATTTAAGCAGTTTTCTGCCAGTAAAACTATGCCCACACTATTGGTTGTACTAATTTAAGTAGAAAATTACACCCCTCACCCATATACTTAGATCAGTACAAATCTTTGTGTAGCTCAGGCCTCAGATTTCTGCTAGAGGACGGTGCACTCCACCAACACTCTTATATAGTACCAGGAGGTGTTAGAATCCCTGGCATGGTTTTGTTGATGGTGCTTTGTTTTTATTTGCATTTTCCACACACCAAAAGCAAGTGTGCAAGATGTCAAGTCTTGTGTTATGTGATTTGTACTGATTATAAAAGAGAATATTAGTTTAGATCCTATTCCAATGACCCTCCACCCGCTCCTCCTTGTTACTTTCGTACTGAAGAATTGTCCCAAATTGGTACCCAAATGTGTATAGTTAGATCATCTCTCTTCAAAAATAAACTACTGCTATCTATCCTGGTGTGAGTGGATACTAGGGTGTTCATTCATAGTATTTTAAATGTTTTAAATTACTATAATTATGCTTTGCTGAGATCTCTGAATAGGGATGTGACTAATTTGTTTTCTGATAATTTTAGAGTGAAAAAAGTGAATCCATGCCTTTAAAATTAAATGGAACTGTACAGATTAAACATTAATAATGAATACCTAATAAAAGTACAGAAGACTTCTTTCTACTTTATTTAGCCCATGCTAGTGCACTTTTAATAAGGCTTATCTTAAGGTTTAAAGATAAATACCGTTTTTAAAAGCTTTTGAAATTTGGACTCCTGACCAAAGTTTATCATCTTGTTATGCAAATCTTTGTTATATATTTACAGTCTGTTTTCATGACTAAAAAAGTTAATAGTCAATAGAAAGGCAGACTTAAGCTTTTGGACTAAGAAATAAGTATTCTATCAATTGTCATGTTCAGGTATTGCTGACAGACATTCTTTTAACTTAAAATATTTACATATCCAAAACAATGTTTATATATGCACATATCCAGAGATGTGGTTTATTCTACCATTATAATTTACTAAGTGTTAATAACTAATTAAGATGGAATAAATTATTAAGAGCACTGAAATATTTTTGTACCATAATTTTCAGACAATGTCCTTATACAGTCAATATTTCCCTAATTATTAAAATGGAAAATTACACTGTTTCCCATTCCATGGATATTCATAGCTCCCGTTAAACAGCAATGAAAATTACATGTGCACATCGGGGGGGAAATAAACCCCTATGAATGAAATAACATTTGAACCTTAAAACTACTATTCTTTTAACATGAACCACAAAGACTAATGTCTGTCTCTATAGAAAACAAATTAGGCACAAATTACAACAAAGAGTTAGAATGTCTATAAATTGCTTTCATCTGTCATATATCTCACCCCTCTTTTTAGATACTACAGTCCCAATTTGTTTCCCTGAAGGATATATATCTATCGTAGGTATTTCCAGCATGCCAATCATCTTAGAACCCAAACCTGCAAACATGTATGTGCACTAAGCACATGTATAAATGTTTGCAGTATCAGGGCCGTAATATAATCATTATGTCCCTGGAATGGCAGACCCACAAAGTCCCTGGCAGAGGGAATTGCAGAAATCCCCAAAAAAGAGCAGGATGGGAGGGTATATCATTCCTTAACAAAAAAAAAAATTAACTGAAAATGAAAACAATTGTTTTTAAGTCAGGAAATTCAAAGTTAGTTTCCACAACCAACCATAACTCTGACCTCGTAAACCTGCCCTCTGCTCTGTCCATGTAGAGGAACTTTGTAAATGGTGATTTTTCTAGCCTTTGTGCAATACTGGCAAACCCAGGCATTCAAAAATCATGAGTCAAGATTCAGAAAATCATGAGATGGGTTTAAAAATCATGAGATTTAAAAAAAAACAAACTTATCTTTCCCCTACTAACATTGTTGGTATCGTTGTGTTTAAAAAAGGATTTTAAGAAATATTTTATCAATTTTCACAGATATATTAAAAAAGAGGCAGGACAGCAGGGCTACACTTCACTCCATAGCAAAGTTATAACTAGCATTTACCTTAGCCTGGGATGAGAAAAAGCCTCGCTGTGACAGCTCCATCTATCCAACACTAAGGCCCGGTCTACACTTACCTTTGCGATTCGGCAGCAATCAACGGGAGATACGCAAGTGATGTAAATCATTTGCGTATCTCCCGTTGACTTTGCGGCGACTCCTCCGTGCGGCGTCCACACTGCGCTGCACCAACGGGAACAGCGTTCCCTTCGATGCAGCACTACGCCACTTACCGGGGTGGTTTTCCTGCGTCGCTTGCTGGATCGACTGAGCACGTCTACACAGACCGCTCAGTCGATCCAGAGCAATCCATCTGATGGCGGCGAATTTGCCACCATCAGTGTAGACCTAAGGCTGGGTCTACACTGCACACCTCTTGCAGTGGCATGTAGGGTGTGTGTAGCTACATGCTGTAGTAAAAAGCAAGTTGCGTCCACATTGTGGTGTGTAGCTACATGTCTCAGTCACAGGCTCTGGCGGGGCTCAGTGAGGAAGGGTGCAATGGGGAAAGGTCAACAGGGGGGAGAGCCTACCAGTACACTCACTGCTACCAGAGTCTTTCCCCGAGGCATGGAAAAACTCCTACAGCAGGGACCGAACTCAGCCTTCCCTCTGCTGAAGATTTTCCCTGCTTCCTCTCCCCGCTGGAGCCTTTCCCCCTGCCAGAATCTTTTCCTGCAGCAGGGCAAGGATCCGGCAGCAGGGCCCTAGACTGCTAAAACCAGCAGATTAGAGGGAGGATAAACTGCTTGGGCGAGTGGAGAGCAAGTAGGGTATATACCCGGGTACGTACCCACACCCTTCAGGGATGTCTTTACTCACCTAAACCATGCCTCGCTGTCTACGCTGCTATTTATACCTCTACTAGGGAGACTCCACACTGCCAAAAGAAATGTGCAGCCTAGAGGTACCTTAACAGGAACCACCACGCTAGTCCATGGCTCATTATTCTCTAATTTGTCTTTGCTCCTCCCCCACCTCGTTTGTCCCCACCCACCACCTCCTTTTTTTGCTCTTTCCCCCCAACCAGGATGGCCAAAGAGCACTTGTAGGCTTCATTCAGACTCCTTGTGCCATGCTTGGGGAGGGTCTGTCCTCCTCCTGCTGCTGCTTACGCTCAGCAGCACATATCTGCCATTAGGTCTTGCACATCCATCCCTGCTGTTCCCTCCAGCAGCATCCCTGTTCCTGTGCAGACCCCTGCTGCACAAGCTGCCATTTAATAATCCCCCCAGTATTTTGCTCAAAGAATGTAGAAGTGCCACAGTCCACAATGGCATTTCTAAGGCTGGGTCTACACTGACGGCGGCGAATTCGCCGCCATCAGATGGATTGCTCTGGATCGACTGAGCGGTCTGTGTAGACGCGCTCGGTCGATCCAGCCAGCGACGCAGGAAAACCACCCCAGTAAGTGACGCAGCGCAGTGTGGACAGCGCGCGGCGGAGATGCCGCAAAGTCGACGGGAGATAGACAAGTGATTTATGTCACTTGCGTATCTCCCGTCGACTGCCGCCGAATCGCCAAGGTAAGTGTAGACCGGGCCTCTGTTACATGAGCAGGAGCTATGCTGCGTGTAGCTTTAACCAGTGTAAGCTCTGAGTGCTTGAAAACTCCTTGAGCCATAGCTATTGGTGTGATTTATGCTGTCCTGACTGCTGCATGCTCTGGTATCTAGCTGATGTTCTCTTACTGTTAATAGTGTTGAGCACGTAAGTGTGTGAGGCACATCTCGAAACAAGTGAAAGCACACCCACCTGCCCTCGTGAGTATACGTTGGAAATACAGACAAGAGACAGCAGTAAAAATGAAAAAAAGGATACGGGCAGAGATGTGTCTTCCTGTGCGTTCAGGAGAGAGGCAGGACAAAGGGTTCGAAAAGATCCTGTGGCTATTCAGTAGTCATATACTCATGGAACAATCAAGATGTGCCTAATGTGTTTTAATTAACAATTCTCCAAGCCACTTCCCTTCCTTCATTCAAATCCCTCCTAAAACCTCACTCCTCTGAGAAGTGAGTTAGGTTTTCAGAGGATGTTCCATGCACAAGGAATAGTGTGGAAGAAGGGATGGAGGCAGCAATGAGCAACGGAAACTATAAGACACAATCCTACAATGAACTCTGTGTTGGCAGCCCTCTCCCCTCATGGGGAGCCTCATTAAAGTCAGTGAGTGTTTATGTGGGTTCAGGGATCCATTAGTGGCAGTCATTGGAAGACCAGGGCCTACGAGCACATTGAGACTGGTATAAATGCCTGAAGAGAGGGCGGTGGGTGGGAGCAGTATGCTGGGGACGGGTGACATAAGGTCTGGAAAGTGAGAACAAGCTGCTTGGACTTGATATCCACTGTGATGGGGAGCTGGTGGAGGTTGTAACTGCAAATGTAAGAAAATAACTCCTACTGTCAGCATTTGTTTGTGCTTAATACAGAAAAGGAGGAACTAAAATAAAAATCAAACATATGTTGAATAAAGATATAATGAGGAGCAATTAACACTGTGTTTGGTGAAGTAATTTCCTCCTCCACATCCTCTGCAAATGAGACCTCAGCACAGTTGGAACTTGGAACAGTGAAGGCAACATTTTGCCAGAATATTTGTCCACATAATTTGTCCTCTTTAAATGATAAATAGCAGTGGAAGAAATTAGCACCCACAGGCTCCTGTCTAAAGCAAGGCTCCATTGTATTATGTGCTGCATAAACATAATGATAAAGATCTCTGCCCCAATCAGGTTACAGTCTAACAAAACAAAAACCAAACCAAAGTAAGGAAGGGGGAAAGGAATAAAACATACGAGGAAATGATGGTGATATGGTGGTGATTGGGAGAAGTTTGCATGTTGTTTCTGTTATCATGGGACAAACTAGCCTCATTCCATGGGACCTAAAGGAGTGTGGGGTGGTCGTGCAGGGTCGGCAGTATGAGCTGCTGCTGCTGGACAAACTAGAAGGCAGGTCTCTCCTTTATGTGGAGGCTTTTTTCCCATCTGGCACTAGAAAGTAGAAGAGGGTGCAGAGTGGAAGAGAGAGAAGGGACAATGAGGCTGGCATCAAGGGGATTCAGGGAATGGGTGACAGGAGGAAGTTGAAGCAAAAAACTAGCTGGCAGACAGAAAAGAATACCCACAGTCCAAATTGTAGCATATAATCTGTTGCCATCCACGGGCTCTGAAGGGACAGAGGAGCAGGAGGGCCCAGGTGGAAGAGTGGACATATATGAAAGCTGGTGTGCCCTGCAAGTCAGCTCTGGGTACAGGAACAAATGGCATAGGCTAGAGCGCATCCTTTGCCCCATTGCCGTTTCATCTCCTGTTGGGGAGAGACCCTTGATTTTTGGGGCTGGTGCTATCATAGGAGCTCCTGCTTTCCTTCCCCCAACCCACACTGTATTCACAGGGGAGCGTTTTTAAGTGATGTATTTAATTTTGACCACAGCTGCTTCAGAATAAAGAAGTTAGTGAGATGGCTGTGGCAGAGCCATGAAGAAGTAGCTGGCAGGCTGCTTTAACCATAGAAAGGAAATCCACACTGACTCACAATAGTCTGGGGAGAAAAGACAATTTTCACTTTGCCCCAGGGGAAGTAGCAACATAAGGTTCAAACAAACCCTTGTAAATGCACTTACAATCCCAGTCCGCTAGTCAGCCAACGTTTTTTTTAGATGGTACCACAGAAATGTGGTGTCTAAAGGTCCAGTCCTGTGAGGTGCTGAGTACTGTTGCTGATGGCACTCAACACTTTGCGGGATCCCACCCTGGGTGACTAAGTTGATGGCTAGACCATGCTTTTAGCACACAGCCAGATGGAAGTGGTACGCCGACACTGCCTGAGGGCAGTACCAAGAGGTTGCACAGGATGGAGAAGGGAATACTTTGTGATGGAGAAGGGAATGCTTTGTGACACTCCCGAGTAGGGTACAGCATTCTGCCACTTGCAGGGCCAGTCAGCTCCCCTCACCCATGCGTAGGGAGGCGGAGAAAAGGAGCAGTGGCTCCCCCACTCTCCACCTACTTGTCACTCTGTCACTGCTGAGGGAAGCAGCTGGAGCTTAGCCTCCATGCTCTGCGGGGTACTGTATTTCAATCCAGCCAGCCTTCCCCCACATCCTCTAACAGAAAGCAGGCGGGGGGTAAATCCTTACCCTCCCCTGGATGCCTGCAAAAGGCAAGGACACAATCTAGCCCTAAGTGTGGGGGAGGGGAATGATGAACACGATGACGGAAAGGAGCCACTGCTAAGAATCCAGTCACCCTCCAGTGCAGAAATGGAGGCTTACAGTATTAAACCTGAGAGACTCATTACTGTAGAAGGTGCTACTAAGCCCATTTCATATATGGCTGTTAAAGCTGCTGTGAAAGGTTTGTGCTAACACCATAGTATTTAATAACACTGCAAGCTACCTATAAGCAAAAGCCATTTACCCCTCTTCCTCCTCCTTTCATTCAAGTGAAGAGGGTTGTTAAAGGTGACAAGCTGGGGGTTATTATAGCACAGGAAGTCACAAAATGGCAAACTGAACTACAGCTGTGTTCAGTATAATTAACACACAAGAGCAAGTATATCCAAGAATGCACCTCCTTTGTAGCTCTGGTTGAAGGACCGACTGCTGGAAGAGTACCTCATCTATAAAACATGAGAAGTATGAAGGAAAATGGAAACAATCTATTTTATTTTTAAAGGTACCTGATTTTTCAGAGGGATGGAGGAGTTTTAAGCAATGTGGCATGAAGCTTTCAGACAAAGTATCTTACACTAGTGCAGTTTCCAAGGTAACAGAAAATTAAACTGCTAATTATCAGTGCAACATATTACTGCCTCACAGCTACAGCAAACAAATTAGCAGCACAGCTGCCATTCACAGTAATAGGCGTTTCACCTTATCCTGCCTTTGCATCATGCTAAGATGTTCCCCCTAATTAGCGCATGCATCTAACATGCAAATGGCTGCCCCCCTTCTTTAAGTAACTCCAAAATTTCCCTTTTTCCCCCCCATGATCCAAGAGTTATTTAAAAAGGAAAGAAAGGAATATTAGTACATCAGAAAGGCCAGAGGCCCATCACTGTATAATTTCCCCCCATGATTAGGTTAATGCTTTCGGTGGAGGTTCACAGTTAGGAAGGTTGCACTGATCAGTATCTACTGCCTCCTTGTGACCAAAATGCCAAACACTCATTCCTTTCTCTTTCAAAGCAACTTACTTTTACCCTAACCATTTGTTTCCTCTAATTTAATTTTTGCACAGGTAACCAACCCTGCTGATGGACTCTGCATCTCTAGCTATTTAAAACACAGAATATGAAAATAAGATGCCTTCCAAGAAGGCCAGTTAGAGACTTGTCAAATAGTTTGCGTTTACATCCTTGTATTGAAGCCAATGAGGGGCACAATTTTACATTGCCATAGAGGAGGCCCATGATTTAGTATTTTGTTCTCTCCACTGCAAATTGTACCTACCATTATCCTAATACAGAAATATATTGTGTGTTAAATGAAGATGTCTCTGACATAATACAAATGAACAGAAACATTTTTGCAAAGGTTTATTATTTTTAAACTAGTAGCTGGAAGCGCATGCTGTTGCATAGGGGTGGCAGTTGATCAAATAATCCACCATTTATGCAGTTTCCCTTCATATAACCAATGAAATTGTGGTATGCAAATTATCTATAGAGTAAGAGTGGTGAGTGGTTGAGTTGCCTCTGAAATCACACAGGTCTAGGACCCTTGGCACGGCCTACATACATGCCTCACTGTAACTTGCTGTACTTTGTATAGGTATAATTCATAAAGTCAAAATGGCAGAGAACATAAAAACTGGATGGTAAATAACTGCAAATGTCAGTTATGATTGAATCCAGCAATATTCTAAACAAAAAGAGCTCTCAGTCATGCACATAGCTGTTTCCATCGCTTCATACTGACTATACAGACTTTCTAGGCTAGAGTGATAATCACGGACTCTTATTATATAGCTAAAGGTCTTTTCTGTGCTGGGCTTTAAACAATAGTATAAAATAGGGTAGTGCTAAAAACACAGTATTGCTAAAAGGTTTATGCTATAAATCCAGCAAGCTGCCATGCTGCAACGATCAAAAAATAAGCCAGAAGCAACCACTCTCCACCTTTTCCTATTGATGATGTGAGGATCAGTCACTGAGATGCAATGGTGGGTGGGACCAGGCCTAGGAGCAGTCATCAGGGTTGCCAATCATATCTGGTACCTCACCCCCCGCCCCCAGTCCTAGCTCCTGGAGTCATATGATTATGGGAATCTTGGCATTCATTAAAAAAATTTTTTTTTTAGCTCTCATGGTTATAGAGAAAAGCTTGTATACTCCAAAGGCTCAAAATGCAGAAGCCAAATAAAGCCTCTAACAGGGATTTAAAAAACAAAACAAAACAAAAAAATGACATGATTTGAAGGGGCCAGATTCTTTATTTTGAATGATTGGGGTTGGTGACATGAGCAGTGCCTCCTTTCCCTTCATCCTCAACCTCTGAGGATCAGCAAAAGGAAGGATAGGTCAGAACTGCCATAGCTAAGAGCAAGTTCACACTTCAATGTACTGTATGCTGGTAAGAAAAGCTGGCACCTGACCTTTACGTACAGGGTCATAAAAGCTGAAAGCTAGGGGCTGTCTTTGCTCCCAGTCAATTGAAGTGTTACCATTCACTTCAATGGAAGCAGGAGGACCTTAGTGTACAGAGATCAAATCTGTCCCTCAGTTTGCCTGATCGTTTCCTTACTGATCTAGCTTTTCATTTGCTTCTTCAGCTCACTAACTTTTAACTTTACAGCTGTGGAGTAGCAATTGCAGGAAAAATTGCATCACTTAATAAATAATAACCACCTAGGTCTCAAATAGCAGTTTTCATCCAAATATCTCAATGCATTTTGCAAAAGAAGCAAGAATCACCATTTTATAAATGGAAAACTGAGACACAGAGAGATTAAGTGACCTGCCCAAAGTCATCCAGCAGAGCTGGAATTAGATTCCCCCATCTCTTACATTTTACTGCTAATATACGTATTGGCCATATTTCTCTTCGTTAGGGCTACCTTTTCACTGTAGGAAAGGACACGCCCTGTGAAGAGAGGAAGTGCTTTAAGATTAATGAACTGGACTGGAACTCAGATTAGGGTGTGAGTACCACTGCTACTAACAACCACTTGTGAATTAGGGCACGTTATTTAGTTTGTGTCTCAGTTCCCCATCTGTAAATGGGGATAATATTACTTCTTTTCTCCCTCCCTTTATCTGTCTTCTGCATTTCAATTGAAAGATCTTTATGGGAGGAACCGTCTCACACTGTGTGTTTGTGCAGCATGTAAAACAACGGATCCTCCCTTGGCTGGGGTCTCTATGTACCTCCATAATAAACATTAAAGTAAAGGAAGGGGATTGTTCAAAATAATCTTTTAAGGAAGATGCCATCCTTACAATTGTGGGTTTTAAGCCCCATTTACTCAGTTCCAGTGACTTCACCAGTAGCACCACAGTCTCTGAAATTTTTATACTGCTGCCTATCATCAGAGTACCTTCCACATAAAATCAACAACAAAATCCTCAGTGGACTTCATGGAGGCTCTGGCACAAATCCATTCGTAGAATAAAAAAATCTCTATTTGCAATAGGAATTTTGATTTTTTTTTTTTAAAGATGATAGGAGGGCTATGACTCAAGGGAATGTCAAGGGGGCTTAAGGTTGTGAGTGCCCTTCACAGGCTGGAAAAGGTTTCCTTTTGATGAGGAAGGTTTTGCAGCATTTCCTAAAGATAGACTCCAGATCCACTTAATCTCCGCTGGAAGCTTTTCCCAAAACCTGGATCCCCTGAATCAAGCGTGCTTTATCCTCAGCTCTCGGTCACTTTGTTCTGGCCTTTGTGAATTTCACAGTCTTGGAAGAGCACAACTGCCATGATGGTTCATAGATCAAAATTTGACCTTCATTATAGCTTGAACCATTAATTGCTTTGAAGATTAGGACTGAAGCCTTGAACTGGTATTAGAAGCTAAGTGGGAGCCGGTGGAGGGATATAGTTAGTTTTCAGAATGGAGAGAGGTAGTGGTGTCTGGGACAAGTATTGTTCAACATATTCATAAATGATCTGGAAAAAGGGGTAAACAGTGAGGTGGCAAAATTTGCAGATGGTACAAAACTACTCAAGATAGTTAAGTCCAAAGAAGACTGTGAAGAGTTACAAAGGGATCTCACAAAACCGGGTGAGTGGGCAACAAAATGGCAGAAGAAATTCAATGTTAATAAATGCAAAGTAGTGCACACTGGAAATCATGCCAAATATACATACAAAATGATGGGGTCTAAGTTAGCTGTTATGGCTCAAGAAAGATCTTGGAGTCATTGTGGACAGTGCTCTGAAAACAGACACTCAAATGTGCAGAGGCACTCAAAAAAGCTAACAATGTTAGGCATCATTAGGAAAGGGATAGATAAGAAGACAGAAAATATATTGCCACTTTATAAATCCATGGTAATGCTCACATCTTGAGTACTGCGTGCAGATCTGGTCACCCCCTCTGGAAACATTATATCGGAATTGGAAAAGGACAACAAAAATTATTAGGGGTAAGGCAAAGCTTCCATATGAGGAGAGATTAATAAGACTAGGACTTTTCAGCTTGGAGAAGAGATGACTAAGGGGAGACATGATAGAGGTCTATAAAATCATGACTGGTGTGGAGAAAGTAAAAAAGGAGGTGTTAGTTATTCCTCATAGCACAAGAACTAGGGGTCACCAAATGAAATTAATAGGCAGCAGGTTCAAAATGAACAAAATGAAGTATTTCTTCATACAGTGCAGTCAACCAGTGGAACTCCTTGTCAGAGGATGTTGTGAAGCCCAAGATCATAATGGAACTAAAAAAAAAAACCCCAACTAAATAAGTTCATGGAGGATAGATCCATCACTGGCTATTAGCCAGATGCACAGGGATTGCTGTTTGCCAGAAGCTGGGAATGGGCAATGGGATGGATCACTTGATGATTACCTGTTCTGTTAATTCCCTCTGAAGCACCTGGCAGTCGCCACTGTCAGAAGACAAGATACTGAGCTAGATGGACCACTGGTCTGATGCCATATGGCCATTCTTATGTTCTTATGTGAAGATGCGCATGATGCATTCACAATGGCCCAGACTGTCAAAGGAGGGGGAGGCAGTGCATTGTCTTCACATTCACCTTCAAATACAGTGAATTATAGTAATCCAGCCTTAAGATGACAAATGCCTGGGTTGCTGGAGATGGGAAATTGTCCAGGAGGAAAAACTGAAGCATCCTAGAGAGCTGGAGATTAAAGCAGGAATTTTTAGATACTGATGCTACCTGGTCATCCAGCTGAGTGAATAGCTAAACAAAATCCCAAGGCTTTGCAGCACTCTGATGAAAGAGAACCGCATGCCACCCTAGACAACATCTCAGCTAGTTCTTCAAAGCATTTCCCCTTTCTGACCAGCATCATTTCACAGATTTATTTGTTGTTCTGGTGCAGAGAGGAACCAAGTTTTTATTTAAAAGCTTTACATTATTTTCTTCTAAACAGATTTTACAATGTAGGTTTGTATAGCAGCTACAGGTTTGGTGAAGTGAAAAAGAATCAGGCTCCCCCTAAATGTGACATCATAATACATGTTCAGATGAAATTGTCATTTTCCCAGAGCAGCAGCTTGAAGTCAAGATTTCAATTAAAACCTCAGAAATGATTGTGTTCTGGACTTCAGATGCACTACAATCCCATATATACACGTGACAACACAGTGCTTTATAAAGACATGGAACATCAGCAGCTCCTCTTTGCATCCAGACACCATACACAAATTGAAGTCCAGAGGCTGATGGCAGGAAAAAAATCCTCCATGGACTGGGAATAGGGACACTCGGCAGACTGTGGTTAAACTGGATTGGCCTCTAATCACTAGATCAATCTATGAACATTCCTAAGAGGTTAGGCTGTAAAAGGAATGAACATCTATTTCAGCACACTCCTCTAAGGATCTGGCCAAGTGAACAAGCTCTACCTGTTGCAGTGATTGCTCACTCCGCCCCTGCAGAAGCAGGGAGTTAATGTCTCTCACAAGACACTGGTACTTTCTACTATTCTGAAAAGCTACATCATAGGTGGCCACCGCATATATGGAGGTGTTTATATTGGTATGTTCTTACAGACTGTAATATTGTGCAGTCACCTCCTGGGCAGCCCCTCATGACCACAGGTCACTCTGGGGTGCCCTGTTCCATTTTCCCATCTTCAGAGCCCTTTAAGAGTTCATAAGTGGTTCAAACAATCCCCACAAAGAATCATATTTATTTAGTCCTCTGATACAAACCGTTCCTCGAGGCCCCAACCCTAATTCAGTGTCTTTCTACTGATTAATTACAAAACACGACAAAGCACAAACTCACAGTCCTCATCCCAGCTGGCCTTTAGTGTCTCTCCCAGGCCTCCGTGCCTGGAGAGCTTTCTCCCACTCTCTCCTGCTACTTCAGCTTTTCCTGCTGAATCAGGGCCATACAGGAACCTTCTTGCTCCCTGTACCATCTACAGACATTAGTATAGTATCCTGGGCTTCCCTCTTTTACTGCAACTCCCTGCTCTTTTTAGCCTGAAAGCAGCACCTGGCTCAATCTATGTTGACTCATCCTGTAATCAGGGCTGTCTCAATTCTCCAGCCCCTGTTTCACAGACCTACCCAATCCTTTCATGAGAACCTGACCATTTACCATATACATAGAGTGGGTGTATTGAAAGTTGAAAGTTAGTACATGAATGAATACCAAGTAATTGGAAGTGTTATTTGGCTGAAGCTAAATAACGAATAGATCAATAAATGATAGACACGTACTCCATTTGCTACTTCACTGATGCTACTAAAAATACCAACATATTTGGTACTAACAATTTATACAAATATACACACCAGAAAGTCTACATAAATTAAAATTATGCTGCTGTCTTCCAATTTGTTTAAACACAACTCAGCATCTATTTTGTCTCTTCAATCTCATTTTCTGCTGTTTAAAGGAAGAAGACTGATATTGTAAAATGTGCCAATCTGCCACAACATCTAAACTGAAAAACTAACTTAAATGGAGTCTTGATGCCTGTTGCAACCAAGGATTATTTTCTTGATATTCTGAAATCTGTTTGTAAACAGACACAGTTCCCAGCCATCTTCTTCAACAGAATATACACACAATATATAATTCAAATTTACCCTGCAGTTTGTCTGTATTAACTTAAATAATAATAGCTAAAAACCAAACAAGACATCTTTCTCCCCAGTTTGGCTGTCCCTTGGGCTTTTTGCTGTAGGATCCTTCTGTTCCTGTCCACAGTTCCCTCTGCCTCAGCCACCCTCAAAACCTTTTCTATTTCTGGGTTGGAGCTAAGAAGAGCCAGCTGGTTTGAAACCAGGGTGAGACAGCACAGGTCAATTTTGGGGCTTTTCAACCAACACTCAAGTCCTATTGCAACTCAGCAGAAAATCATTGGATTTGGGCTCCTAACGCATCGAGGTGCTTTCGAAAGCCCTACACTTACAGCTTTACGAACTGGTCCCCCTGGTATGCTTTTGGCCACGATTTTCAGAAATGGCCAGTGATTTCGGGTGCCCAACTTGGGACACCTTAAAGGGGCTTGGTTTTCAGAGGGTGAAAGCCCAGCACTTTCTGAAAAAATTCAGACCTGGAGGCTGTTCAATGCTACAGTACTATTACTACTGCTAATTCAAGTTATCAAATTGGGAAGACCAAAGCTTAGGCAGCTGAAGCCACTAGTCACTTGAAAGTCTTAGCCTCTGGTTCTATTTGTCTTCTTGACTTCATCTGATTTCAGAGCAACAGTATTTCCACCGCAACCGTCACAACTGCGAGCACCTGTCGCAAACATTTCTTTGCATGGGCAGCGTGGGACTCTGGCCTTTGGGAGGCTGGGCGGGGGGACACCAGAGCTCTACTCTGTGGCCTCTCCCCTGGTCAGCCCCTTCCCCCAGGCTCCACCCATGCTCCGCCCCAGACCCCGCTCCTGCTTGGGCCCGGTCCCTAGAGCATCCCCAGTCTGTGCCTTCCCCCAACTGCACTGGGCCAAAACCACTGCAACCATTGCCTTCCTCGCTGTCCCCAGAGTCCCCAGTCAGTCCCTGACCCAGGGTGCTTCAGGAGCACTCCACCTCTGGGACCACCTCTAGCACTTTTTGCAAGCACTTACTCGTGTTGATTCTCTGCCGTGCCCCCAACTCTCTCCTGTTGCAGCCACCCAGGGACCGAAGCTGCTCAGCCTAGCAGCACCCAGCTCTAGCGTGCAGGATGCTCTTCTGGTCTTGTGCACCCTGCCCGTGCCCTGTGGCCCCTCGCATCAGCTCCTGCAAAGGCCGGGCACAAGCTGGGCTCTGGGCACCTCACTCAAGGCCCTCCCATCAGCTTTGCCCTTCCCAGAGGCCTCTCCACCCACCTGTTTAGCCTCTCCAAGCCTATTATAACCTCCATCCACGTTTCTATGGTTAGCTTTGCAAGTGAGGATAAGAAAACATTGTCTGCTAAAAGCCACCGACTAGGCTAGTTACTTTACCTTTGCAAAATACTGTCTTTGTGTCACTGAACAGCACAGACTCATTGCCTACCTTTGTTCAAATAAATGTGCTAACAGTAGAAATGGAAAGGGCCAACATGTACTTATGCCTTGAATCAACTGCACCTCTGGGATGCCAAGATCTTTTTTGCAGAATGCATAACTGTGAAGTCATTGCACTCAAGTGCTCGAAACTGCTCACAATTTTTCTTCCTAATAACAAGCATAATCAGACAACTCATTTGCTGAAAAGCCCATCATGCATGCATAGCTGCACTGAACGAGGAAAAACCACTCAACAATGGAAAATTCTGCTTTCCAGAATGTTTTGCACATATTAGCAGCAGTATTACTGACTATCATTTGCACATAAAATGGTATGATCTGTGTCTCCAGCATTTTAAAACCAGTCTTGTTTTGGAGCCTATATGACTTCCTTCAGAAGATTCATTATGCAGAAGAACAATTGATTTTACTTGTATGTTATCCCAGGTCCTGTAAGAATCCAGAAAAGACAGTATTTTTGAAGCCCAAAGATCTGCGGTAAATTATTCTTTTTCTGCAGACTGACTCTCATTATTTATTTCCTTACAAGCTTTCAGATACACATCAGGAATAACTCTTCCAGGAAAAGACTTCCTTGGTGGTATCATATATCTCCAGTTTGTTCAAACACATGAACTTAACATCCCAAACAACAGAAAAAGGTTGTCGGGTCTAATCGTTTTCCTGAATCCCTGGTGAACAGCATGTGCAGATTGGCTATTGTGAGACTCAGCCTGTATCTTTTTATACACATTGGCATATGGTTTACTGACGTTTGTAGATGTATAACTTTGAGTCAATTATGTTTTCAGGGCCAATATTCATAGCTTTTATGTTTCCATTCAAGCTGTGCATATTCAGTAGGGGATTGAGGATAGTGATAATTGCTTAACACCAAAATACCACTGTGTTTGCAGTTTGCAAAACCATAGGACACCATCAGGGAATCCAACATATAAACAGTCTTTTAGTTACCCAGGTTAACACCAAGCCTGCCACTGTGGGCCTGTTTTCATCTTCACATGTATGGTTATTTTTCTAATTGTTTTCTGTTTTATATTTTGCTTGAAGCAGCTCTAGCCAGGAGTACCTTACTGGATAAGATTAAGCAAGCTAGATCAAGCAGTCAGTTGAGCTTACCGGGGACGAAAGGCAAGTCATCTTCACATAATAAGGTCAACACAGCAGCAGCCCAGGTTGACTGGCAAGAACCTGAGTAGCAAGATGAATAACATATGCTCATTAAAAGTACTGCAGAGCAATTTATCAGCATGATATGTGAGTAGGATACCATATATTTTTAAATCCTGTTACACACTTTACCCTTATTCCTTTTTTCCCCAGGGACAATTCTTCAAATAAGACAGGACTCTAGGGCCACAAAATCCTCAGCAGCCAGAGGGTTGTGTGAGAGCCATAATTAATGTAGGTTATTGTTATTATAATTTAATTATGAAGACTTCTAATGGTTTAGGGTTCAGAGGAGTATCCAGAATTCTAGATGCTGCTCCAGAAGCATGGAGACACACTAGTAAGGCGCTGTGATCATTCACCTCATATCATTTCCAACAAAAGGGGCTCTCTACCTACATATCTCTTTGGTGGGGAGAGGCAGGGAGTGGTTTACTATCCACTCCCATCATTTTAAATAGAGGAAAGCATGCCTGTCCCCATCCCACGTACCCGCAGGGGGCATTTCCATTTTCTTCCTTTTTTGGAGAGTTGGGAATGGGGCTTTTCCCCTTTTTCTTTTTCCCATTCATCACCAGAGGACCTCAAGGTTTCCCCCTGCCATCTGTTCTCTGTAGGTGGGACAGATTAGGCTTCTTCCACTGTATCCTACTCCACCCTCCATGTGCTCCAATCCCCATCACAAGCCTGGTCACAATGAAAGAGTTGGCAGGCATTTCTCTTCTCCTCTCCTCCCTAACTACACAAAAAGTAGATGAACCATGCTACACCAAGCAAGGGCTACATTAGGTAAATACCTCCTCCCTCTGGGACGAACAGAACCACAATGCTAATGGCAGTCAGAGCGGAGCCAAGATTGGGCACCATGATTTTGGGATGTGGTATGGGCTTGGACCAGCCTCTCCTTCGTTTCAATCCACTCAGGCCCCTAGGTTTTGACTAAAGGGCAGTTTAATTGTGGTGTAGACATTTGGGATGCTCTGTGACTGCTGCCACCTCACAGGTCCTTGAGCCCTGGCACCAGCCTGAGCCCAAACGTGAACAGCAATTAAACAGCCCCTTAGCCTAAGTCCCGTGAGCCCGAATCAACTGGCAAGGACCAGCCGTGGAGCTTAATTGTAATGTAGACATACCCTGAGGGTGCTTCTTGCATGACATCTTTAATCTCTGTGGAGAGTTTCATCCTCAGTGCTTACACGTTAATGACAGTTCATTAGCACTTTTTGCCTTCACAGTAATAAACGCCTGATAAAGTGTATAGTAAATGATGAAGCATTAAAATTGGGTACAGTAATGGTGGCATTATTATAATCTGAGTGACAATGTCTGTAGCTTGCGTCAGCTAATTTTAATCTTCAAGTCAGCAGTCTTGCAATGACCTGCATGTACGCTGAGCCCCACTGACTTTAGTTGGCCCCTGTGTAGGATCGGGGGCAGGGGGACAACTGCATCAAGTTAAAAAATCAAAAAGGCTTTAAAAATTCACTGCAAAACTCAGTCTTTCTGGGAAAGTTTTGTCCTCTTGGCTGAAGTGACCACAAAAATGGCGATGTAGAGGTTTAAAGATTGCTATGCTAAAATGCATTAAATGTTACATTGTTAAAGATGAAGAATTAAAATTCTCCAGTTTTCATTAAGGCAAGAGTTTCCTATACCTTTATTGCAACGTTTGTTTGTTTGTATTACAGTAGCACCTAAAGGCATCAAGCAAGATCAGGCCTCAGTAGACACTGTACAAACACACAGCAAGAGAAGGTCCTGGCCCCAAGCGGCCTAAAATCTAGACAAAAGGTGGAAAGGGAAACAGAAGCACAGAGTGGTAAAGTGACTTGCCCAGGGTTACACAGAGATCTGTGGTAGCATAATTAGAACTTAGAATCCAGGTGTTCTGAGCTCCAGTGCAGTGTCATCCAATAGACCACCCAACCACCCAAGGGCAGCAGAAAACAAAGATACATCCAACTGACATCCTCAAACTCCTCATGTGGAGCATTTCTCATACATTACTTGATTGTTACAGTATTTTGATGACACTATATATGGGTCAATACATGGTTAATATTATAAGCATATTAGACTTAATCAGCTTGTGGTATAGATGCTTATAAATATATTGATAGAAGTAGTTAGGTATGATATAAGATATGGTTCTAAACAATCAGTTGGGCTCTCTAATAATCTGAAAGAGTTAAGTTATTTCTTAAGACGTCTATTAATCATTTATAAGCTGTTTCTGAAGGGATCCTCAATATGAAGTGTGACCTGAATTTTTATACATGCTTCCACTTTCTACCAGCAAAGAGGGAACCTTTTAGACCACAAGGGGAGACAACAGCCCCACAAACATAAAACTATTGCCTCTGTAAATCACGTGACCTGATGCAGCATGTCATTTTTTTTGTTTTTTTGCTACATCTTATAATGCCAGGTTAACAGCAGGAAGAAATGCTTCTTTTAATTTACCTCAGTTTCTTTTGCAGGTACAGTAGAACCTCAGAGTTATGAACACCTTGGGAATGGAGGTTGTTCGTAACTCTGAAATGTTCGTAATTCTGAATAAAATGTTCTTGCAAAAGTTTACAACTGAATATTGACTTAATACAGCTTTAAAGCACTAATATGCAGAAGAATAATTCTGCTTTCCCTTTATATTTTTAGTAGTTTTTTTGACACAGTACTGTACTGTACTTGCTTTTTTCCCGTCTCTCGCTGCGGCTGCCTTATTGTGTACTTCTGATTCCAAATGAGGTGTGTGGTTGACTGGTCCATTTGTAACTCTGGTGTTCATAACTCTGAGGTTCTACTGTATCTGTTTCTTTCCTGCTTCCACTCCAAAAATTAGTAAAGCAGTAAGATCTCTGACCCATAACAAAATGATTGAGCCTCAAGGCCCCATCAGTGATGTTGTTGATTGCCTGGTGGGGCTGTTGATGAGGCCATCACTGCTTCTTTGGCATGAGCACAGTGTGAGCATTCTTGACCATCTCTCAAACTGTTCCAGGGGTGGCTGACATGACAAAAAACCCTTTTTCAGAGAGCTTAAGGCTAACTTCGTCCTGTTAAGAACAGTGGATGCTTTTTGCAGACAAACACCTGGCTATTACATAATGTTAGGGAAGGGCCAAAATGAACGAAGTGGCAGAGACCTCTGTGCTTTTCCATTCACACACCCTGGCCCAATCTTTGTGAATGGAAGAGCCAAGAATCACATGCCTCAGTTGCTTTAAAAGGCATTTTGAATGGCACAGGACTTCTCTGTGTTTTGAAAGAGAATCTGGAGTCTCTTCTCTGAGCAGTGTTGAAAGAGATTTTAACCCTCCCTATCCCAGAATTAAATAGCTGTTGGCAGAGAAAGCCAAGGAGTTTGTACCCTGCTCAATGAGATGGCTGGTTGCTGTTTAACCCAGAAGGTTACGAAGGTTCTGAATCGTACCCTGGTCCACATGTGATGCATAGGTCCCCTAGACAAGCCATGTTGCAAGAGGAGAAATCTCATTTCCCTGAGGTTTACACTGGTCTGTAACCAATACCTGATATTCAGGGAGCTCTGAAAATTAACATTGTTTGTGGTGCCCATTCCTGGGTGAAGCAGCATGGCTGTTCTATCATCCTGTCCTCCTGCAGGTATCTAATTGCAGGTATCCTGTCCAGCTGCAGGTATCTAATTGCAGTGTAGACATACCCTCAGAGACCCATCAGGGGAACTGTATGGCGTAATCTCTTCTTTGTCTGAGCCACAAGACCTTTCTGAGCTTCCTTTGTGTTGCAGCGCAGGTGCACAAGAAGGTTAAATGCCAGGCCAACTTTTCCAGAACCTGCAATCCAAACCTGTGTCTACATTATGGAGCTCAGGTCAGCATAGCAAGGCCAGCAAAATCCTGTAGTGGAGATGCAGCCTACACCAACGGAAGAGGTTTTTCTTTTAGTGTAGGGATCCCCCCCACCCCACGAATGAAGTTAGCTACATGAACAGAAGCATTCTTCTGTCAATATAGCTATGCCAAACTACCCCCAGTGTAGATGCAGCTATGTCAGTCAGGGGGTTGGGTTTTTCACACCAGTGACGGACATAGCTATGTCAACCTAACTTTTAAGTGTAGGCCAACCCTAAGTGATGTAGCTTGGACTGGGGGTTTCCCAGGTGTAAAGAGCAGGGCTGAGGGCTCCTCTACACTGAAAAGTTACAATTAGCATAGTTGCGTCTCTAAGGAGTGTGAAAAATCCACATTCCTGAGAGATGTAGTTAAACCAACCTAACCCCTAGTATAGACAGGTATATGTGACAGCTATGTCAACAGAAGAATTCTTCCATTAACCTAGTTAACACCTCTCAGGGAGAACCCAGCCCATTGCTGTAGTGTTTGCAGCTGCTCCACTGTAGTGTTTCAGTTCAGCTATGCCACTGCGGTATTTTAAGTGGAACAGATTGCCTCAGGAGGTTGTGGAAGCTTCTTCACTGGTGGTTTTCAAAAAGGAGGCTGGATAGCCATCTTTCTTGGATGGTTTAGACCAGGGGTTCTCAAACTGGGGTTGGGACCCCTCAAGGGGTCGCAAGATTATTATAGGGTAGGGGTCACGAGCGGTCAGCCCCACACGTGCTGTGGCTGTGAGCCCTGCACATGGCTGATAGCCGGAGCCCTACAGAGCTGAGTGGCCGGAGAACAGCAGCTGCTGGTAGGGTGCTCTGAAAGTTGCACTACCCCCGCAGCAGCAATGTGGAAGTAAGGGTGTCATGGCATGGAGGGGTCACCATTTTTGAGGGGGTGTCATCACAGCCTGAAATATTTTCATATGGGGTCCCAGAAAAAAAGTTTGAGAACCCCTGGTTTAGATACAACAAATCCTGCATTTTGGCAGAGGATTGGACAAGATGACCCTTACAGTCCCTTCTAACCCTATGATTCTAAGTGTTGACATAGACTGGGGGGGAAAAAGGGGCCCCAAATGCATTTAAGAAGTTAGGTCTGTTTGAGATTTCTGTGAACTGAAGAGGGATAGGAAACAACACAGCTGCTTCCTTGCGGCAGGACAGCAGTGCCTTACCTGAGGTTACTGTAAAAGAGAATTGCCTGTGCGCCATTTGTTACCACCTCTGTTCAAGGAAACAGGACTTGGTACATTTAGAAAATAAACAAACTATACTGAGAAAATATCTGACAATGTGTGACTGATTTCTGCTCCAAATGGGGAATGGATTTGCAAAGCTCCAAAATCTGCTTTTGCTCTGTAAAGGGGCAATATTGTATTAATTCAATTAGAGATAAAAATAGTGTGATTCTTATTACAGTTTCCTTCAAACATAAGATAAACGCATTCATTATTTACCTTATCTTTAATATCTGAAGATTTGTTAACATATCTAAATACTGATAAGCCATGAGCATATTAAAAAAGTCACTATTTCCATAATAAAAACAGAAATGTAGCTTGGCTAACCTCTCACACATTGAGTATGTCTATTTCTCTTCTTAACACCTAAGATAAATTAGGGGCAGGAGCCTTATATGCACTGAAAGGAGAATAAACTCCTATAACTTGATAGGCACTTTAACTTTATAAAAATGAATATCAAACAAAAGGTGTCCATTAGCAGAAATATAAAATAGTTTTAATATGAAAGGGAGGGGACACATCACTAATCCATTCTTGAAATTAATGGAAACCACTGTTTATAATTAATACTTAGCCTGCTCAATAACTTACTTTCCTTAATGAAAATTACAATCCTATGCAAAATCCTTGAAGAATGATTTAAAAAGAGATTGTATAAATTAAACCAATTTTATATTAAAAGCACAGAAAAGCCTCTAATGATGCTGCATAGAATTTACTTTAAAAAGGGAAATTTAGGCACACAAAGAGTATATATACTTGTACATATGTACCATTATCCCATCTTAAAATTGTATTCTAAATAGTCACTTCCATACCTAAGGATCAAAAACAAAAGAAGGTTCTGGAAAACATGATTCTGTCATTCTGGTATAGCAAACTCCAGGACAGTACAGCCAAGGAAAAACACCACATGAGACTCCCCCACCTCCCCATATTTAAACAAGCATTTCTGCAGCTCATTAGCAAATACTCAGGCTTCACTTAGAGGCTTTCGAAATTTGCTTTGAAGAAAAACCCTTGGAACACGCACGTCTTCTTTCCTATTCACTGTTTCTCGAAGCACATACTCATTGACCACTTGCTCATACCCTACAGCCATAAAGAGACGAGACAAGAACTCTACAAGAAAGAAAGATGAAAGGTGGTATTACCAAGTTAGTTTAGACTGTTTTTTGAGCACTAGTGAGATTTATACAAGCATTTGTTTTTAACTACTTAAGTACATGCATTTTCATTAAATCACAAAGGCTTCAAATCTGCAAGCTTCTCTGTTCAGACAGACACTGGCACCTGCATTGAACCCCACTGAACTTAATGAAGCTCTGCTTTCCTGTAGAGAAGCTTGCAGGACTGGGTCTTTAAACTGGTAACACCATCCTGTTTCCCAAATTGTGTACATTTATCATTTTAAATGGAAAGTTTTCCATTTCCCCTTGTGACTGACTCTCAAATTATTTTTGCATTGTGTAGTGGGCCAGCACAAAGCCAATGCACCATCTTAAGTCCAATTTGAGCCCCATTTTGAGGATTCCAGTGATGCATTGTCCTTGAACTGGGTCTCTACACAGGGGAAACATGCCAAGTTCCCACCTTGTAATTAAACAGAAAAGGAAGAAGATGGCAAACTGGATATGTTGATACTAATCCTCCACAGTTCAAGGAAACACATTTACTTTCTGTATACACACAGAAGAAACCTCAGTGAAATATTTCTTTTCCTAGAGGAGGCAGTGAGGCCTAGCCAACAGAATATTGGAATGAGAGTCAAAAGACCTGACTCTGCTGAGGACCTGCTATGTGATCGTTGGCAAGTCATTTCTCCTCTCTGTTTTCCCTCTGACCCTTCTCTGTCTGTTTTATCTAATTACATTGAAAACGCTTCACAGTAGAAATTGTTGCTCATTGTGTGTTTGTACAGTGGGAGAAATACAGACTACTGAAATATAAATAATAGATACTACCACTGTAGGACAACTTCACTGTAATGAAAGTTGGCTATGAGCAAGATCTACATACTCACTCCTCTACTAATTAAATAAATCTAATCATTTGGGGGAAGAGAAAAAAAGTAGTTCTCAGAGAAGGTGAGAGACTGATAAGTCCTGTTTGATGAAGCATACTATTCCTTTAAAAAAAAAAAAAAAAAGAGTAATTGTTGTCTACATTTACTCCTCTTTCAACCTCTCTCTTCCATCTGTTTCACTTATCTCAGCTGAAAATGAGGAGAGCTAGCATCACGTGACTGGCAAGCTCCTCCATGAACCACCACCAAGTGGTCACAAAGCACATTTTTCTGCACTAGACAATATGTTTTGCCTATCAAACTCCTGGAAAAACAATCTTGTTAGATCACAATTAAACCCAAAAGGCCATTTTATAAAGAACTGACACTGGTGAATGATATTTTAAAGTCATTTGCTACTATAGTACTATATACGGTTGTTTTCATATCACTGCAAGAAAATGAAACAGCAAGTAATAGAGAATCTTCAAAATTCAAGGGGAAAAAAAAACATAAGGAATTCCCCATCCAAACACTCAACTGTGACATTTTATTCTCCAAATGCCTAACAAGGGATTGGATTCAAATATTCATTTCTAGGTTGGCTTCCCCTGTCCCTCCATCCTACAGCAGAGCTCAGTTTGTTACAATAAATAAGGGGAACTAAACAAGCTATTTGATGAACAAAAATTACTCTAGAAATGCTTTGGTGAAATTGCATTGCAACTTTCATTATTTAGCTTCAATTTAAACAATATCCTTTAAAGAACAGAAACATCTCAGAAATGATTAATGGAATTTGCTTTTATTTTTAAATATGAGCAGCAACTAGGTAATAAATTATGTCATAAAATATCAAGATTATTTACTTGGCTCCAAATTGATCTTCAAGAGACTTTCGATGCTTAATTTTGCTTTAAAGAAGAAAAAGCCTTTTTTTCCTTTCACAAGTCCCGTAATTAATATAGAGAAGTATTTGTTCTCTACCATTCAGTGAGAGAAACTGGGAGTCAAGAGACCAGAGTTATAATCCCAGTTTTTTACAAGACTTTGGGCAAATTGCTTAATTTCTCTGTGCTTCAGTTCTCCTATCTGTAAAACTGAGACAATTAATCCTCTTTTGTAAAGTATTTTGAAATCCCTGACTGAAAGGTTATCTAAGTATTGTTAATGTCATAAGGAGATGATAATTAAATGCTTTTCAAAGTTATGTTTACTAAAGCTGGCTGAACTTGGAAATAATCTACCAGAAGAGATGGCAGTCACAACTAGTTAAATTATTAGCACCGCGTTACCTCAATAAAAGCTTTGTAGAAGCTTTCCTCCATTCCAGTCATGCCTGTGCTTCAAAGCCCACTGACTTCAATGGGTTTTGGATCAGGCTTCATATATGTAAGAAATAACATTACAAAAAAGCTATTGTGAGATAACTACACCCCTTAGTTGCTCAGTGATATGTGAGAACAAATCTTTTCCTAAGGTTTTTCTCTTTCTTTCATAGTATTGATCTGAATGAGGCCAATGAAGCTAACAAGTTTTAAACTCACGCTGCTGTGGTCTCATCATGATGATACATATAGGAAGTCAACTAACCAAATTGCTCCTTTGAGAATCCTGCCAATTTTATAAAATAACGATACAGAAGTGGCAAGAGAGTTACACCAAGCTTTCCATAGTTCATACACGTAACATGCAACCCTTACAGGCATAACAGAAATTCACTGACGCACGTTTAAAAGAAACCTGCAGAGAAAAAAAAAGAGTTCTATTAAATATCTTACCATCAGTAAAGAAATATGATCTTGTTCCATCTTGTCTTACATAAAAGTTTTCTCCGAGTTTGTTGCCAGTTTTAAACCTAAGCATTGCATGATCATAGAGCCCATAGTCCCTGAACAAGACACATTTGCCTGGTTTTAACACCTGTCAGAAAAAGCACTTATATATCAGTAAAATGGACATGGCAACATTATTTAAAGGAGAGAGAACATTTATGGCTTGTAAATTTCTTCAGAAGTGAACAAACGGATTAAACGAGCTGACCATCTTCAAAAAGAAGACCGTAATTAGCCTCTGTCCCATTTGAGCTAAGAAATAAATTTCTATTTTAGAAAACAATCTCTGAAGTATATCAAAACCTAACCTTTTTTATTCAGACTATAGCTGATATGATACACCAAATATCCTATAATATAAAAATCCAAATATGAACTGAATCTTATATTTAGTTGTCGGTGCAAAGAAAAATAAATCTATATATATTGCAGACGGAATGAGACATCGCAAAGTTTGATCTTTTCTTCCCAATCAGTACCCAAAACTTTTGGACATGTTATCTCAAAACTTTGTGCATTTATCAGCTTTTCATTTACCATCAGGATACAGAGTATCCTCAATCAGAGTTGAAAAATATCTGCCTTCACAGGAGGAGATCCTAATGCTCCTCATCTATTTCTTGTTTTAAGCCTAAAACCCCAATCCCATGAAGACTTACGTATGTGCTTAACTGTGTGTAGTGCCACTGATTTCAATGGGACTACTCACTGTGTGCAAAGCTAAACACAGATGTATGTGTTCTCAGGATAAGAACCTTAGTCATTATCAACATAATAAACTACCATAGAACTTTTAAATTCAGATAAAGGAAAAATAATGGTACTTAGTTAAAACATGGTACTCATTAAAAACAACTGACATAGCACTGCACTGCATTTTGTTTTAGCATGTTAAGATGCTTGGTATAAATCAAAATGGTAGCCAAAAAACAGGAGAAAATAATTCTGGTGAACCTAGAGAAAGCATCTTTCATTTCTGATCTGACTTTCAGACAATTAATCAGCTGATTTCCTTTTTAGAAAAGGAAGTCATGATAGTATTTTCTTAATGTTATTTCTTAAAATGTCAAAAAGTCATGCTATAAAAATGGCATCATGAGATTCTGTGTGCTGCGTCTCAAGGACCACACAGCAAATTGGCTTAGTTTGCTTCCAAAAAAAGATCTTTCTTCTAACTGCTACTCCTATAGCCAACATAATGTTGTATTATCAACATGAAAATTTTTGTGACATGAATTTAGTTATGTTGATAATGCACAAGCCAAAGGACAATCCACTCATTCACTGAGAGCTAAAAGAAGAAAAATGTAATCAAAACTTATTTTAGTCCCCATAGTAAACAAATGTGATTAAATACATCCAGGGAGTAAAATATTAAGTAAGAAGTGCCATTTCACATAGTTCCTTTTCAGAGTGGAATTGCATTTTTGAGTCAAAAAAGACTAAAAAATTAAACTTGTTAAGTCTCATTTACCTTATAAATATTTTGCAAGGCAAGGTGCATCTTGTCAGGGTGAATGGCAGAAAGCACAAATATTAATGTGACAATATCCACAGAATCTGCTGGTATATTTTCTAGAAGGTCATCTTTGGTCAGATCACACTGGAATACTTTACACCTCTCAATAGTATATAACGGGTTCTTCTATGGATTGAAAAGATTTTGCTTTAGTTGAAAAGTAACAGCATAAACTATAAAATTATAAAAGACAAAAATGTATTTTGTGATTTTTTTTTAATTGGGAGAGCAACAATAGAAAACAGCTACGGAAGTGCATTCACTCCCTGTTTTCTGTTTACTCAAGTCCCGAGTCACACAAAGGCTTGGTTTACACTAGGAAATTATGTCGACATAACTCCGTCGGTTATACTGACGTAACTCCCGGTGCAGACAATGCTATGTTGTTGGGAGGGCTTTTCCCATCAACATGGCTACTGAATCTCAGGGGCGTAGAGTACCTACAATGACAGGAGAGCTTCTCCTGTCAGCATAAGTAGCATCTTTGCTAAGCACTACAGAGTATATTCTGACATTGCAAATACAGCCTAGTCTCAGCTGAGGCAGCAATAGGTAATAAGAGATGATATTGTACAGTTTATCAGTTTTATGTTTGTTTATATTTAATTTAAAACACAGGAATATTTGCAACAGAGAATTCCTATCATCTAATTCCAAACTGAATCTCAGATGTCTATAGACTTGTCAGGGAGTGTTCTTTAAACATAAATTAGCAATATATATATAGATTAGGTTACACACATCCAAAAGAAATTCTTAATATATTTTACTAACTGCCCCCTTGAGGGGATGTTTTCAAATATAATAGACTGAGTGTATATTTATATACATCTGGCGATGGAATTAATGGAAAAGCAAGAGATTCTCAAAGACCCAATGCCTCCAAAATAAAGGAAATTAACATTGTATAAAAATGAATTAATGAGTTTAGACATGCTATCTGTTTCTAATAAGTCTCCACATTTCCTTGAAAAGAGTCTATCAGTTCTTGTTTTCAAAATCACGCTGGTTGTCTCTCTTCCTTCCCCCCAAAGGATGTCACAGCTGAGTTTACATCCCAAATCAAATTTTGGCTGTACTGTGTAGTTTGCCAGGAGACAGATAGATTGCCAAAAAAAGACTTTAATGTAAATCAATCTATTATTCTCATTGCCAAGTTTAACTTTTTAGGAAATATCCAAGAACAACATTCATACTTACTACTACAGTAATATGATTTAATATTAGAAAATTAGGTCCTCAGTGATGATTCAGTTTCTTGTAAATAAAGCTCCAGTACTGTATATCAGTTTCTCTCCTCTTCCATACAATACAGTTTAGAGTTTACAATCCTCATAGAAGAAAATAAAGCTAGCTAATTTGCCATACCTGTAGTCTGGAATTTCATGAGCACCCATTTTTAAAGAACTAAAAAATACAGAAAAATATCACACCAACCTTTACATATTCAACTGCTCTTGGAGAGAAATCACAGGCATAAGCAAAGATATTCAAGTCCTCCTCTAAAAGTGGAAAAAGACAATTCCCAACCCCACAGCCTGCTTCAAGAATGGTAAGTTTCTGATCTTCGAACTAGATGAGAGAAAGAGGCCAAGGATATAGCACATCATTTTTGTTTAATCCTCATAAAACAAAGATACTACTTTTCACATTTTAAAGTTAGGGTCAGAGTTTCAGTTAACATCAGTTTAAAATTTGAAATATCCTTTCATTGCCAATTTGATATCATGAAGTATAGGTTCTAATTTATATTACATTAAGTTTCTCTTTAGAAACTACTAAAATCTAATTAGTCATCTACTCATTTCAGCAATGATCAAATTATGCTGTCCTTTTTGTCTTGGCCCTTTTATTAAATAGGGTGAACAACAAATACATTTGAATGTCTTTTTAAAATGCATATTTTAATACATTAACTACTCTAGAAAGGTGATTTTATAACAGGGTACTCAAAACTTTTGTAGCTTGTGTCTGAAAATGGGAAGAAAGAGAGGAACTCAGATCTAATTTAGGATACAGGACAAATAGTCTAGAGAGTGGGTCTGAATGTAAAATATAGGTCAATTATAAACCGTCATTCAAAGACTTCATAAAAAATTTCAATTTTTGAAACTTTTGAAACTTTCTGATTGGTCTGGATGGAACCTACTGGAGGAGGTATTAAGGGGAGAACAAGATGAAATGGTCAATCAAAAGCTTGTCAAATATTTTTTGTCTTAAAAGTCAAGAAAGCTATTGAATACACAACACCGCACACCTGATGTATAAGAGAGACATGTCACTGTCATATTATTTGGTGGACTATTAAATAATTTAAAAATAATCAGAAATATTTGTCCCCTTACTGTAGAACTCGTGTATATGGCTCACCTCCCGGCACGCTTTTAAGTCTTCAAACTCTCTAGTTGTCCAATGTCTGTCTTTAAAGAAATTTGTGCTGTTTCTTTTGTAAAATAAATCCCAGTTCTTCTGTGCTTCTTTCTCCAGTTTCAGTTTTTTGAAGTCAGATACTAAGGCTTGATCCCTTGCCAATTTCTCAGCTTCTTCAGGGCTAAGGGTCCTTGTACTGTGCCCTTTCTTTTGGAAAGCATCATCTTTACAAATCGGGGCTACTAAATTCAAGTTATCATCAGATGTATTTTTTTGGAACATCCTGGATACATTCAGGATACATACATACAGACAAAGCAGATTTAAAGTGTTTTTCCTTCAGCTGTATAATTCCATCTTTGATTTCAGATAAGACAACCAAGGCCCTAGAAACATAAGTAATAACAAGAAAAGGGTTATAGTTTGCACTTCTTAGAGGCTTTTTGAAACTCGCTGTAAATGCCAGGCTGAGAAAGCACCAAACCTACTTCTCTGAAACGTCCATAAAAGTCCTCCAGCAAAACCAGGCAAGATTGGACTTGATGTTCCTGAGATTTCTAAGATTAAAAAAAAAAAAAACAATCAGCCAGACACATTTTTGTTCTTCTTTTTACATCATACAGAAGCCACAAAAACTGACCACCACCCTGCTACCCACAGTAAGGGCCTGATTCTGCAACCTGAGCCACTTGAAAGGAACCCTGCATCCATGCACGTCCCCAAATTATTCCAGAATTATTCCACGCTGGTGTAAGGGTCTCACTGGCACAGACTGGACTGGAGATTTTATTATAAAAATAATAAAAAGTGAGCTACTGACTCTGAAACTCAAAAAACATAAGCCTAAGGGTGAAGAAACCATCCCCATTTTTAGGTAAAAACCAACAATAGCTTACCAAAGCAAAAATGTAATATATTTTATTTATATAGTGCAGTTATAACATTATAGAGGCACAAACACCAAGTTTAAAGATGTATACAGAATCAAGTTAAACAATATCAAAATGATCTGGTCAGTTATGCAGGGTGTCAGATGATATGATCATAATAGTCCCTTCTAGTCTTACAACTCTGTGAGAAAGTTACACTAAAAAGATTCCAAAGCCCTCCAAGAATAGAAACCTCCCATCTTAGCTCAGAGATTCAAAAAAGTCTAAGTAAACTAAAAGGCTTTACAACGTTCCCGGTCAGATAATAAAGAGAAGCAGATATGTTTTTAACAAGACAGATAAAAAACACCCCAAAATTGATCATTTTCAGTGGCCATGTCTACACTAGAAAAACATTAAATAACATGGCATTAAACGTAATTTTGCCCTTAGTCTGAACATGGCCAGCTAATATGTCTTTAAATATGAGTGGCCTTCAGGTTACCCATCCCCAGCTCCTTTATTATTAAACACAACTTGTCCCCATCCATGCCAGGTACAAGCTAAGTTTATCCTCATGTTAGTTAACATGTTTACAAACATGATGCCCTTTCTCAGGGTAGACATGACCAGTGCTGCAGTGAACTCAGGGGCCCCACACAGCTCTTCAGCACCCTCCGGCCACTTGATCCTGCACCGTGGGGCTACCCTGTATCAGAGACCTCCATCCTACCGCCCCACCCCGCAACAGCCCTTCCCCATCAGACACCCC